>CM040126.1:347051618-347712092 GCA_022559845.1 Amorphophallus konjac
CCAATTACATTATCTACTAGCTGATCTTTTAGATATCTAATGTTAACAATTTCATCACCATGAGTTTCATTTACCTCCCCCTGAACTGTAGGCTCTTCTTCATTAAGCTCTTCATTTCCTTCCTCATCTTCGGATTGGTCTGCAGAATTTCCTTCTTTCAGAATATCACCACTGTCTTCATTCCTACATTGACCAATATTAGTCTTTAATAAGGATTCATCAAAAACTATATGTGGAGATTCTTCAACAGTTTTGGAATTTAGATTATACACTCTATATGCTCGGGTGTTTTCAGAATAACCAAGAAAAATTCCTGGTTCACCTTTAGGTTCAAATTTGTCAAGGTCTCTTTTATCATTTATATGTATAAAGCATTTACACCCAAAAACTTTGAAGTGAGCAATAGAAGGTTTCTTACCCTTTATGATCTCATAGGGTTTTTTCTGGGTAGATGGTCTTACCATGGCTCTGTTAATTACATAACAAGCAGTATTTACTGCTTCAGCCCAAAACCTTCTTGGTAGACCACCTTCAACCAAGAGTGTACGACCCATCTCTACTAGGGTTCTGTTCCTTCTCTCCACAACTCCATTCTGCTCAGGTGTCCTTGGTGAGGAGAACCTATGGTTAATTCTATTTGACCTGCAGAATTCATCAAACTATGAGTTTTCAAACTCACCTCCATGATCAGTCAAAATATTTTCAATTTTCTGGTTTTTCTTAAGATAGAACTCCTGAAATTCTGAGAATGCATCACTTTTATGTGATAAGAAATATACCCAAGTATACCTAGAGAAGTCATCTACCATGACAAACCCATACTTCCTCCCTGATAAGCTGACAGACCTGGTTGGCCCAAAAAGGTCCATGTGTATCAGCTCATAGGGTTTAGAAGATAGATTTTATGTTTTAGATTTAAATGAGTGCATGCATCACAGATTTTATTTTCTTTCTTAAAGGAAACTTCAGGAAGTCCTCTAACCATGCTATGCTTATTCAGTTTATGCAAAACAGTGTAACTAGCATGGCCTAACCTACGATGCCATAAAAATGCTAAGTCTTCTCTACTAGCAGTAAGGCATAGGTTAGAATGTTGAATATCATCTAAATCTATGACATATTTCAATAACCGTATCTCCGACTGTGCTTTAGTTGATGGTGGCTAGACTGGTTCTATATATACTTGGCATAATAATCAGACTGGAGGCAGAGGGATTTGGGCTCGGTTGGATAGGGTTCTCCTTAATGCAGCCTAGCTAAATCTTCTACCAGTCTCTATTGAGCATCTGTCCAGGGAGGCATCTGACCATGCCCCTCTTCTTGTTAAATTGCTTTCTCAGGATCGAAGAATTAGCAGATTCTGCTTTCAGAAAATGTGGACATTGCATGAAAAGTTTTTTGAGGATGTCTAGGCATGCTGGCAATCTAGCCCTATTGCTTCTTCTCCCATGACTTGCCTATATCTTAAGCTTCAATCATTGAGAAGGATGCTACGGATTTGGAATAAACAAACCTTTGGCAATGTTCACTTAAATTTGATTGCTGCTGAGGATGTTGTTCTTCAAGCTGAGCATTACTATGATCTGCAACCTACTGATGCCAATCTAGCTTCCTTAGAAGAAGCTAAGAATAATCAATCTGACAGACTTCTACAGCAAGAATGTTTTTGGAGATAAAAATCTAGGATTAGGTGGCTTCTTGAGGGGGACAGAAACACAAAATTTTTTCACATGTCTACATTAGCCAACAGACGCAAGCACAAAATTATTCAGTTGAGGACTCCTGCTGGCAGTTTGTCATCAGATCATGAGGATATGAAAAGAATAGCTATCTCCCATTTCCAGAAGGCTTTCTCCACTCAAGACCATCATATTGAGAATAATCTCTTGAACTGCATTCCCAGCTTAGTAAACCAGGATGAAAATGATTGTCTTTGTGCTATTCCTACTGATATTGAAATTCATGATGCAGTCTTTAGTTTGTCAGCTGATAGTGCCCCTGGGCCTGATGGCTTTTCTAGAGTTTTCTTCCAAAAGGTATGGAACATCATTGCTCCTCTGGTTGTCAGTGTTGTGCAAGAAGCTTTTTTGTCCAGGAATCCTCTGCCAAGAAGTGTTACGTCCACTCTGATTGCTCTTATACCAAAAAAATCTAATGCAGTGGATATTACAGACTATAGGCCGATAAGCCTTTGCAATTTCTTTTACAAGATCATCTCCTCTATCCTCAATAAAAGATTGGCTCCAATTCTTCCCAAGATCATTTCTCTTGAGCAGTCTGCCTTTGTGAAGGGGAGACAAATTATTGAGAATATTGCACTTGCTCAGGAGCTCTCTCTTGAATTGGGTAGAAAAACCAGAGGTTCGAATGTTATGCTTAAACTTGATATGGCTAAGGCCTATGACAGATTAGAATGGTACTTTCTCTACACAGTTATGTTCATATTTGAGTTCAGCAATAATTTCATTAATCTCATTGATAGATTGATTAACAATTGCTGGTTCTCTATTTTGTTGAATGGGGACACTGTTGGTTTTTTTAAATCTACAAGAGGTATCCGTCAAGGTGATCCGATTGCTCCATCTTTATTTGTTATTGCTGAGGAAGCTTTGAGCAGGTCGCTAAGAGAAGCTTTCAACAGTGGCCGGGTAGAATGGTTCACTGGTTTTCAGAGATGTCCAAATATATCTCATCTATTATTTACAGATGATACTCTGATCTTCAGTAAAGCCACCTCAACTTCAATCAGAAATTTACTCAAACTTCTTCATACGTATGAACATGCTTCAGGTCAACTTATTAATGTCAGCAAGAGTGGATTTTCAATCCACCCTAAGATGGCTTGCTCTGTTGCACAGCGAATTCAGAATCTCACTGGATTTTCCAGACTGTCTTTTCCTCATAAATATCTTGGCATCCCTTTGGTGATTGGCAGAACTAAAAAGATATATTTTGCAGGGGTTATCAACTCTATACAAAAGCGTATTGCTGGGTGGACAGCTAACCTACTGTCTCAAGGTGCCAGACTGGTTCTCATAAGGCATGTTCTGTCTTCCTTGCCAATTTATTCCCTGTCTTCCACCCCATTGCATATTGGCATTCACCATCTGATTGAGCAGGCCTTTGCAAATTTCTTTTGGGGGTCTTCTCCTCTTGGCAAAAAGAGACATTGGAAGTCCTGGCAGGCATTGTGTAGGCCTATATCCAAGGGTGGCCATGGCATCATGTCCCTTAGGCTTATGGATAATGCTCTTCGAGTTAAAATGTTGTGGCAGGCAATCCACACCAATTCTCTATGGGCATCTTATTTTAGAGCCAAGTATATGCATCAATGCCACATTCGAGATGTTCATTTTAAAAACATGAAGGGATTTGCAAGAAGAAGCTGGCTAAAGGCTAAAGACTATATTCTCCAATATAAGAAGGTTATTATTGGGGATGGCTTCAATACCAACTTTTGGCATGATAACTGGCTGGGCCACCATTGTTTAAATACTTATGTTTCTGATGTCCTCATTCCAAATCCTAAAGCATCTGTTAGAGATGTTCTTCTGCACCCATCTTCTAAAGAATCAGCCCTGATAGAAGCATTGCTTCCCAATAGTATCCAGCAAGCCATCAGAACAGTGAAATTGAATCAGGAAATGGACTTGGGAGTATGGAGTCTTTCTCCATCTGGTCGGTGTTCAGTAGCCTCGACCTATAAATCTTTGGCAAATAATCAACTCCAGACTGATATTCCTTGGACTCGACTGTGGTCTAATTGGATTCCAATCAAAATCTCAGTCCATTTATGGAAGATTATGAATAACTATCTACCGAGTGATGATAATATTCAGAGAGTAGGTGTTGTTCTCTGCTCTAATGTTCTTGCTGCATGGTGCCTCATGTGGAAGACCTAAACCTTCTATTCCTTAATAGTGAGATTGCAGTTTCTATTTGGACTGCTCTTAAAGCTACAGGTCTACAGTTTGAAGGCCACACTGTTAGGGAATTCATTCTAAATTCTATCACCCATACTCAGCAACCAGGTTCGGCTTTTGCTCTCTTCAATCTTGCATCTGTTGGGTTTGGAATGTGGGAAATTTGGAGAGCTAGAAATTCTGTCAAATATGATGATAAATCAATCTCAAAACCCAACATCATTCACCGTATTACTTCCCAAGTGAAGATGGCTTGCTCGATTGCTGCTCTTAAGGAACCAAAGAAAAGTAATAGGAAAACTTTGGAACAATTGGGAATCAAATCTCAATCCCCTTGCAGACAACAGTTGAAGATTGTGAAATGGCTCTGTCCTCCTTGGCCCTTTCTAAAATTAAACATTGATGGTGCTTTCAAACTATCTAGAGATTCTGGAGGAGGCGGCATTATCAGGGATTCTAGAGGCAAGGTCATCCTTGCCTTCTCTCATTTTTATGGACAATCTAATAGCTTAATTGCTGAAGCTCGTGCCCTTCTTGATGGCATTAAATAATTGCATACTGTGGATTGCAAGCCAGCACTTATTGAATGTGATTCCCTCACCCTTGTCCGGATTATCAAAAAGGAAATTCACTGCCCTTGGTCCATTCTCAGCTATGTCAGGGAAATCTGGAGCATCATATCTCAGCATGACTCTATCTCTCATATCTACAGAGAAGGCAATACAGTAGCAGATTTACTTGCTTCATTAGCCTGCACCATAAAATGTAATTCTTTTTATTCTTACTTTGAGCTCCCTTCTATTTTAAAGGTGTTGCTCGGCTGGACTCACTAGGCATGCCTAGTATCAGATTGATGTAATTTTTTATTCTTTATCAATGGGAATATAATTTGACTCCTAGTGGTTTGATGGTGGAGTGGCTTTCTCCTTACCTCTGGTAAGGGGTGCACTCTCCCATTGACCCCTAGGTCAGGTTTCTCTATTTAAAAAAAAGTGTTATTTATCCTCTTACCAGAAAATTTAACATTTTCGGAATCAGGTTCAAAAACTTTGCAACGTTGAGAGTCAAAAATTACTTTGCATCCTTTATCACATAGTTGGCTGATACTAAGTAAGTTATAAGCTAAACCTTCAACCAACATGACATCCTCAATGCAACAAGTAGAACACTTACCTACCTTACTTGTTCCAACAATCTTACCCTTTGTGTTGCTACCAAAGGTGACAAGGCCTCCAAGCTTCTCTGTCAGCATGCAGAACTTGACCTTATCTCCTGTCATATGCCTGGAGCAGCCGCTATCCAAGTACCACAAGTTGTTCTTGGCTGCCAGGCATACCTGCATACACAATTAGGTAGAGAAGTTTGGAACCCAAGACTGATTGGGCTCCAGAACAGATGAAGTAGAAGCAAAGCAAGAAAGCAGACTTTTCGGAATCCACATTTGTTTAAATGAATTCTGTTCAGTGGATTTTTCAAATTTCTTTCTGTTATTGTTCCTTTTCTTCTTGTTGTTTCCACCAGCATGATTATTGACAGTGTTGTTACTTCTGTGCCAGTGCCTTGGCCAGGGTGCATTCATGAAATTGTGGCCATAGTAGTTCCTGGGTTGGCTGAAAAAATTCAGATTCCTAGGTGTCAAATTTCCATACCCATCAACCCAATTTCTAGTGTAATGTCTATAAGATTGTGTACCCTGATATGCAAGACCTGTAAACCTTCCTTGAGTCCTAGTCCATCCTGACCTATTTGGATAGGTTGACTGTGCAAAGAAGTGGGACTGGGCTCTAGGTTGGTAGAAATGTTTGGGTTGAGCTCTAACAGCATTCTGCCTCCCCAGCACCTTGGACCCTGCTGACCTATTCATAGGTGTGTATTGGGTCTTTTTCAGAGGTGGTGGTGATGGTGGAGACTTGGTGACCTTAACATGGGGTTTATAAGACTATTTAGGTTGACCCCTAACCTGAGACTGAGCTTTGGGATTTTGCATGGATGTGCTAGCTCTACTAGGCTCACTCAGTTTTTGTTTGCCCTTCTCCTCAGCACTGGGCTTTTTCAGATTAGTAGTTTTGTTCATTGACATGTTTGAATTCATGCTAATTAGAGGTCCTTTTTCTTTTTGTGCAACAAATGAAATAGTTTTCATTCCAAAGGTTTTTGTTGCACTAGAATTAAATCCAAGGCCCTCTTTTCTGAAGTTGACCTTTGACCCTAACAAAGCATTTAGATTATCTGTACCTTGGGTCATTTTCTCAATGGTTTTAAGCTTGTCCTCATTATCCTTTTGAATGTCTTCAATGGATTTTTTCAGTTTTGTATTCACACTTAGGACAGCATGATATTTTTCATTCAAAATTTTTATCTCACTTTCATATTTATGGATTTTCAGCTTCCATTCATCAGCTTCTTTTTCTAACCTCTCATTATCTTCTTTAGAGGCTTTTAACTCATTCTTGATTTCATCTAATTCAAAACATGTGAGTTTCAAATTTTTATTTTCAGATTCTAGACATGTAATTTTATCAGTTAGAGTTGTATCATTTTGCATAGAGTTAATATTTCTTTTTAGATCCATGTTCTCTTTTCTAATATCATCAGCTCTATCAGCTATGTCATGGTAAGCATCTACCCAATCAGCGATAGTGAAATTTTCAAATCTAGTGATTACCTCATCTGAGTCCTCTTCTCTATCTTCTGAGCTTGTTGCCATAAGGCAAATGGGCTGTTCAGATTCGGCTTCACTGTCAGAGGTATTGCTCAAGGAGCCTTCATCTTCATCACTCCAAGTGCTAACCATAGCTTTCCCTTTCATGTTCCTTCTCTTTGACTTGTTCTTGTATTTCTGATTCTCTGGACAGTCAGCTTTCATATGGTCTGCCTTCCTGCATTGATAACAAGTATTAGATTCAATTTTCTTTGCAGGGTTATGTTTATACCTTTTATCCCTTCGGCCGCCACTGTACTTCTTTTGGCTGAATCGTCCTGCTCCTTTCCTGAGGAACCGCCTGAACTCTCTGGTCATCATTGTTGGGTTCGGTGCTATATATTCAGAGGGGGGGGTGAATGAATACCCTTTAAAAATATTCGCTCAAATAGAAATTCTAATGCTCAGAACAGCGGAATAACAGCACTAAGACTAACTAAGAAAAACTAGTTCAGTCATCTGTGAACCTGTAGGCAGAGTACTCCTAAGCAGACATCTAATGAGCGCAGCAATTAGACAATTCAAACAACACACAATACCAGTGTCAAACAGATAGCGTGCGAAGCTAATCAACTCTGTTGAACTGGAAGCAAACACATGAAGCGCCCCTATGCAAGCATCTAGTGGAAGCAATAAAACAGATGAAGAAATCAAACCACTACACAGAGGTTTTTAGGTGGTTCGGTCCAGCAGACCTACATCCACCCCACACTCAAACCAGAGTGTGGATTCCGCTGAATCACAGCTTGAACAGCTGGGCATCACAACTTGCCATACAACCGCTGGGCAACACAGCTTGCCGTCCGAGGAATCCTCCTCGCCCCACTGAGCAACACATCTTGCTGTCCAGTGGAATCCTCCACTGCAAACCGCTGGGCAATACAACTTAGCCGTCCAGAGGCAGCACCTCTGCAAAACCCGCTGACTAACAGCTTGATAAAAAGGAGTTCAAAAGAAAATGAAAAACAGACACTACAGCACCGAAAAGCTGTAAAGAAATGAAGCACAAATGTGGCTCTCTACAAGAGCTGACTGGCCTAGATTTGATCCACGGTCCAATTGAGACAATCTTCAGCTGATCTCTTCTTCTCAACTCTCGATCTCTCTTTCTCTTTCTTTTTCTTCTTCTTCTCTACTCTCTATCTCTCTTTCTTTTCTTCACTCTTTTCTTCTTCTCTTCTGCTGGATCGAAGTCTCTGCACTCTGCTCTTCTGCTATTGCTGCTTCTGCGTCGATCAACCTTCAACTGAAGACGAAGGCTTCAATATATAGCAGCAGCAGGTGGATAAGGGCGCGTGGCTTCCACAGTTCCCGCCCAAGTGAATTCGCCAGATCCGAGGCAATTCCATCCACGTGTCAACATCTGCACACCTCATCCTCCTGGGATCACGAGCCAGGTCATCAATCTCGGTAAGAATCCCTGTCAGATAGAGCATCGGATAAGTCATCAGTTTAAGTGAAGAACTCTGTACAGACTATCTGAAGACAAAGCTGAAGCAGTGTATAGACTTTTTTTCAATGTATAGACTTCATATAAGAAGCCAACGGCTGTACAGACTTATGCAACCTTCAACTCACTGCGATGTACAGACTCTGAAGAACAGTAGCCAATGCATGGACTTGCTCAGCCTGAGGCACTGTATAGACTTCAGCTCAAAGCCAGTGTATGGACTTGATGAGACACTCACGAGTGTATAGACTTAGAGTGAGGCATGCAGTGTATAGACTTTACGAAATGCATGCTACAGTGCCGATGTGTAGACTTGGCCAATGATCAGACTTGAATGCTAGGCCAGTGTACAGACTTGCACATCATTCAACAGCCAATGTGAAGACTTCCCGATGTATAGACTTTCAAGATGAAAGGCTGTATAGACTTGAACAACGAAGCAGCGAATGTATGGACTTCCAATGGAAACGACGGTAAAGCGATCAGTGTATAGACTTCAAGGGAAACGACGGTAAAATTACCGATGTATAGACTTGAAGGAAAACATAGGTAAAACTTCCAATGTACAGACTTCAAAGATGAACAGTTGGATGTACATACTTGGGAGATCACTGATGGCTGTACAGACTTTGCTTCAATGTATAGACTTGGAAGTTCAACGAAGGATGCACAGTGCAATGTATGGACTTTGCATAAGACGCTGCATGAGACGCTGAAGTCTGTATAGACTTTGCTCAATGCATAAGATGCTAATTGTGACGGTCCACTGTACAGACTTGGACTTCAACAAGACGCTGCATTGAGACGCAACTTGAGACGCATGGCTGTACAGACTTCGACTTCAACGTATGGACTTGGCAAAGACGCTAAGGAAGATGGTCCACTGTATAGACTTGATGCCATCGTCAAATGCATGCTACAGTCTAATGTATGGACTTAGAAGATTGATGCATGAATCAGTAATGTATAGACTTGCATGAGACGCTCATTGAGACGGACGATGTATATACTTGCGTTACTGTAGCAATGTATTGACTTTGCCTTAGACGCTAAATGAGACGGACGTTGTGCAAACTTTAGCCAATGCAATGTATAGACTTAATGTGATGCACAAGGACACAGTCCAGTGTACAGACTTCATGAACAATAGAATGTGCAGACTTTGTGAACAATGCATGAACGAGATGCTGGACTCTGTACAGACTTGAGCGATGTATGGACTTAGCTTCGTGCAAGCTACAGTCCAATGTATGGACTTTGAAGTTCAACTGGTGAGTGTACATACTTCACCAATGAAACGCTCACTGTATAGACTTCGTCTTCCAGTGTATAGACTTGATGAATGCATATGCCAAGACCATTGTACAGACTTGACATATTTAAAGTGCATGCGATGCAGACTGTACAGACTTTGACATGTGAGACACAAAGAGAATGCACTGAAGTCTGTATAGACTTTAACAATGAATGCATGAGTCACAAGACCGACAAACTTAGCCTGTATAGACTTAGCATGAAGCACACATGCGATGTACAGACTTCAAGTCATGCAATGCAATGTACACACTTCAGCTAAGCAAGCTTCAGTGAATGTATGGACTTCATGAATGCATGCTACAGTGCCAATGTACAGACTTGGTGGAAGGCATGCAATGTATAGACTTCAGAACAAATCCAGTGTATAGACTTCCACCATGATGCATGCAATGTAATGCAGATACTGACTGTATAGACTTTGAACTCCTGAAGCAATGTTCAGACTTCAATCCAAGAAATGCACTGGCGATGTATAGACTTTGGACCCTTGAAGGATGTATAGACTTCAGTTGGGCACAGTCCAATGTATAGACTTGGAAGATTGAACCAATGTATAGACTTGGGGTTCTGAACGTAGGTAAAGGCTGGGAATGTATAGACTTGCCCTTCAGAAACGAATGCATAGGCTTCATCTTAAGGCCAATGTATAGACTTCAATGCCTTCGTCAAATGCGATGTACAGACTTGCATGAGATGCTGAGGAAGATGGTGGATGTACAGACTTCTAAGTGTACAGACTTTCCACCGACCAATGTATGGACTTGCTCAGCCTGCTCGCTGTACATACTTGGGCAATATGAAGACTTGACAGACAACATACGATGTATAGACTTCAGGTGTGAAGACCAATGTATAGACTCAATGCAAGCAGATGGATGTACAGGCATGGTGAATGCAATGTATGGACTTGCAGACAGAACACATGCAGTCTCCAGATAATATACCAATCACAGTCATATGCATTTTCCACAGAGTATATCAATTATAAACATTCATATCAGTTATAAACATTCATGTTGCTATCATATGCAGAATGCTCAGGGATCTCAAGGATAAAGGATGCACAGAAATGCACTCACTTTGTTGCTATCATTAAAATAAAATAGCATTGCTATCATCAAATCAACATAGCACATGCTTGTGTCTAAGGGGCACAACATTCTCCCCCTTTTTGATGATGGCAACATAAAGTGACAGTGAGTCACATAGAATTTTCTCCCCCTTTGACATGATCAAAAAGAGAAAAACAGTATGAACATGTGTGCAACATGTCAGTATGCATGCAAATTCCCTTATAGCACCTCATTCTCCCCCTGAATGTATGACTCCCCCTGAATTGGTTCTCCCCTTAAATAATTGCTCCCCCTTTGAGAAGGAATATGAACATATAAACAAAGGTAGAGAAGGTAGGAGGGTCACTTGACAACAGCTGAATCATTGGTTCAGAAAGTAAGCCTGATTATAAACAACAGTTAAAGTATAAGAATCAGCAACATACAGTTTTGATAAAAATTCAGGTTTAACAGTGATAAATCTAGAGTAAAACACCTGACCCCTGAAAAAGAGTTTATAGACTCCATTTATAGCAATGAATCTAGGGCACATGGTATTAATAGATAAGTCAGAAATAATACCCTTTTGTGATTAAATAAGGAAATTCAAGAAAGGCAACTTGAATATGTATTGAGAAAAACAATTTTCACTCATTAACTTTTGATTTCAAAGGGTTACAGCAGTTTGATTTTCATTTTGGAATTTTCAGAAACTGAGCTAAGTGAATAGACCAGTGGCATTTATACTTTTGACATTAGGTGTACACCTTGATTAGAGGCAGGTACGCCTAGTTACTAGGCATAAACTACTAGATCTATTTCAGATCAAGACCTACAAGGAACAGTTTTCCCTTTGACATTAAGGGCACACCTTGATCAGAGGCCAGTACCCCCAGTTACTTGGTGAAAACTCTCCCTATAGATATGACCCTATGAACAGAGGTAGTCTGAAGCACTTCATGACTTATGAGTTCTCTTGCTTCATTTGAGGAGATCACAGTTTCTCAGTGCAATCACCCATTGCTCTGTCACTATGTTCAGCTCTTTGCATTTATGACTTATTTACTGCTGCCCTTATTTCTTTTAGAGTGATTTTTCAAAAATCAGTACACACTCTTATTCACCCTTTCTAGATATTTACAGATTAACACAATCAGGTATTAAAAAAAACCTTTTCCATTCTTACCATAAGACAAAGATTAAGAGCTATAAAAGTTTTCTTTTTATCTCAAATTCTGAAGGCAGACACATAACTCTTCAATTTATAAAGGTTAAACCTTTAGTTCCTTTCAATTGCAAGAGTGATTCTTATAAAAGAACAATTGTAATAACTGTAACTCAATTCACTAAACCATGAGCAGTACTGTTGTTCAGTGAAGGTTAGGGAAATGATAGCAATTGATAAGCAGTGATAGCAATAGGCATGGAGTTCAATGGCATCTGATGTCAAAGAATATGATAGAGTTGAATGGGGACCATGAGAAGTGAAAGGAATTCAATGTAATAATTAGAACTCTCAGCTCCCCCTGACATCATGATGCAAAAACATGCTATGCAATGATCATTTCTTTTCAGATTTTTAACTTTAATGATATGCATCACAGTGTTCTACATGAAGACTATGCAACAATGATGCACAAGGTAAGTGTGCAATCAATTCAAGTTTATGCGCCCAAGTCGTGAACATTTTTATCCTTTTTCAGATTTTTCAAAAAAAATGATACAGTACACTGATCTACATGAAGACAGGACCCATGGTATTAGGCGGAGGACCTGGTCTCAAAGACCATCTCACACATAGTAAGAACCTCCAGGCAGATTTCCCTGCCTTTTAGTAGCTTACCATTTGATGTACCAGGGTTATGCAAGACAATACAACATAAAGCAGTCCTACATGCATTGAACAACTTCATTGACAGTCATGCAAATGATGTATGCAGACATAAGACACATGTATTGACTGTGTGTACTAAATGACCCATTTAAAATTAGTGCAAGTTATGCATTTAACAACAAATATGCAATGCATTGACACAAAACACATGCATTGACACAGAGTCTATATAGTGCATTAACTGTATATGCTAAAACCATTCAAATTCAGTTCAGCAATTGGCAAGAGAAGAGCATCAGATATATGCAGAGTAAAACTCAGTAGCTGAGTCTGGAATGCAGACTGATCAGCTAGACAAGAGAAGATCATACATCAAACAAGCAAATCAACATGAAATTCTCATTTTTTTTCATACTCACAAATTCAAATGATGATTCATACAAATTAGGCAGAAGAGAATTACCATAAGCATGATTGTGCAATTTCACATTTCAGATAGTTTCAGTTCAATATCAACAAATCAACATGATATGCAATCATTTCAAGTTCACAATTTCATATGATGGACTTTTTAAACTGGATGGTCAGAACAAACCTGAAGAGCAGGATCCTGGGGTCTTCTGTTGAGTGCCTTGGATCATTAACCCCTTTATTCATCAGCTTCCAAGGCACACCTGTAATATTTTAATCAATTTGACCCTGCAGGGACCCAAGCAGCTTTGGGTCCTGCATTTACCCTGACATGTGTTCTAAACATTCTTTTTGCAGCATTATCATCAAATTCCATTAGAAAATAATCAGACATAGAATGTCCAAAATTTTCACAGTAATAACATGAAACAACAGATTGTCTGGTCCTATGATGCATATCAACAGCAGCATGAGACCTATGAAACTTAGCATGAAATGTTCTGTTGTTTACATGGACATTTTGTTTCTTACTAGCAGCATTGGGAGTAGGAAATTTTACAGATTTGAAATTAAATCTACTTCCTTGTACATGCCAATAGTCCTTGACTGTTTGGCCATGCCTCCCATATTCGAAGCACCTTGGGTGCTTACCTTTGGAGCCAAGGTTATTCCTGTCAAACATCTTTTTGTTAACATGAAAATTAACAGGTTTAGAGTTGAATCTCTTTCTCGGATTCTACCAAGATTGAGCAGCAATGTGACCAAACTTCCCACAACAAAAATAATTTAGATTCTGTCTCCTAGAAACATGATTTCTAGCATGAAATTCTTTAACATTCAGATTACCCTTTTTCTGATTAGACAGAACTTTTCTAGCATGCTTTCTGTCATCTTGTTTCATCACAAAACACTGACTCATAAAGTATCCATGCTTACCACAATAATGACAAGAACAAGAACTATTAGATTTATTTAAAACATGGCACTTATCAGATGAGTTTTTAGCATGCAGATTGTTCCTTTGAGTTTTTGGGGTTTTCTGATTTTTATTTCGTTTTTGAATTTCCTTAGCAGCATGCATATTTGAAGAAGAAGCCGAAGTGCTAGCTAAACCAGAGCTACGAATAAAAGTGGTGTACAGTTGGTTCTTCTTAGCTTGCTTAATTTTAGAAATGTTATCAATCTCCTCACATTGATCACTTACTACATCTTCCGAGGATATTTTCATTTTTCCTTTTTCCTTAGCAACCTTAGATGAAGTACCATTCAGCTCAGTAATTTTACTTTCCAAGGAGATTATAAGATTTTCTGAATCAACTTTCTCCTTTTCACAACCAGCCAGTTTTTCTTTTAATAACATAATTTCATTTTCCAAATCAGCAGTGTGTATTAAAAAACTAGCAATTTCTTCATCACTGCAATTGATACACTCTTTCAATACTGATTTCTCTTTTTCAATCGTCATCCATCTTTCAGAGAAAATAGTGTTAAGAACCATTAACTTTTTATTTTGTTCCTTCAGATGAGCATTTTCTTCAAGCATTTTACTTTCAATTTCTTCAGCTTCAGTTTTATTTTCTAACAATAATTTATTTTCATCTTTCAGGGATTTGATTGATTCCTTTTGCAAATTACCATCATGATCAAACTCATTTATCATGTCTTCTAAAATAGCACATGCCTTACAAGAATCATCTTCTCTAATGTGCTTATTTATGAGGTTCTCATTTTCAGATTTCAAGTTTTCATTTTCTGCCTTCAACCGAGTGACTTCAAGAATCATGTCTTTTCTCAATTTTTTATTTTCAGATTTTAATTTCTTGGACACTTTGAACAGATCTTCATACATCACTATCAATTCATCAAAAGAAACTCCATCTGATCCGGAGCTTACCTGAGATGAGGTTTCCTCATCATCATTTCCTCGATTGGCCATTAAGCATATTGACTTTTCTCCTTCTTCTTCACTGTCCGAGGTGTTCCCTTTGAATTTCGAGAATTTTGGACAGTCAGTCTTCACATGGCCAGCCTTCCTGCATGTGTAGCAAACGTTAGTGTCAACAATCTTGGCAGGGTTAGATCTGTACCTTACTTGCTTTCTGCCATCACCAAGCTTTCCTTCTCCTTTTCTCAGAAATTTCCTGAATTCACTAGTCAGCATTGCAATGTGGTCTACATTAATTTCAGACCCCGAGAAGCTGCTTTTCTCGCTTAATGATCCACTGTGGCTGGATCTGTTTGCTTTGCTAAAGCCAGCCTTCAGCACGATTGGTTCCATTACAAATAATCTGAAAGCACAGAGAAACTGAAGCACCTAGACCAAATGAGCAAGGCAAGGCACTAAGTCGGAGAAACAAAATAATGAACACAAAAAGCACACTATGAAATGCACCAAACAGAAATGCACTAAACCAGATGATCAAAGTAAAGCAGTAAGATAGTGAAACAAATCAACGAGCAGAAGAAGCCCACTCTGATGTGCACCAAAAGCTAGCAGGAACTGCTGCGGATTGTTAGATCCTATGCACAGCAACCCGCTCTGATACCAAGTGTTGGGTTCAATGCTATGTATTCAGAGGGGGGTGAATGAATACCCTTTAAAAATATTCGCTCAAATAGAAATTCTAATGCTCAGAACAGCGGAATAACAGCACTAAGACTAACTAAGAAAAACTAGTTCAGTCATCTGTGAACCTGTAGGCAGAGTACTCCTAAGCAGACATCTAATGAGCGCAGTAATTAGACAATTCAAACAACACACAATACCAGTGTCAAACAGATAGCGTGAGAAGCTAATCAACTCTGTTGAACTAGAAGCAAACACATGAAGCGCCCCTATGCAAGCATCTAGCGGAAGTAATAAAACAGATGAAGAAATCAAACCACTGCACAGAGATTTTTAGGTGGTTCGGTCCAGCAGACCTACATCCACCCCACACTCAAACCAGAGTGTGGATTCCGCTGACTCACAGCTTGAACAGCTGGGCATCACAGCTTGCCATACAACCGCTGGGCAACACAGCTTGCCGTCCGAGGAATCCTCCTCGCCCCGCTGAGCAACACAGCTTGCTATCTAGTGGAATCCTCCACTGCAAACCGCTAGGCAATACAGCTTAGCCGTCCAGAGGCAGCACCTCTGCAAAACCCGCTGACTAACAGCTTGATCAAAAGGAGTTCAAAAGAAAATGAAAAACAGACACTACAGCACCGGAAAGTTGTAAAGAAATGAAGCACAAATGTGGCTCTCTACAAGAGCTGACTGGCCTGGATTTGATCCACGGTCCAGTTGAGACAATCTTCAGCTGATCTCTTCTTCTCAACTCTCGATCTCTCTTTCTCTTTCTTTTTCTTCTTCTTCTCTGCTCTCTGTCTCTCTTTCTTTTCTTCACTCTTTTCTTCTTCTCTTCTGCTGGATCGAAGTCTCTGCACTCTGCTCTTCTGCTATTGCTGCTTCTGCTTCAATCAACCTTCAACTGAGGACGAAGGCTTCAATATATAGTAGCAGCAGGTGGATAAGGGCGCGTGGCTTCCACAGTTCCCGCCCAAGTGAATTCGCCAGATCCGAGGCAATTCCATCCACGTATCAGCATCTGCACACCTCGTCCTCCTGGGATCACGAGCCAGGTCATCAATCTCGGTAAGAATCCCTGTCAGATAGAGCATCAGATAAGTCATCAGTTTAAGTGAAGAACTCTGTACAGACTATCTGAAGACAAAGCTGAAGCAGTGTATAGACTTTTTTTCAATGTATAGACATCATATAAGAAGCCAACGGCTGTACAGACTTAGGCAACCTTCAACTCACTGCGATGTACAGACTCTGAAGAACAGCAGCCAATGCATGGACTTGCTCAGCCTGAGGCACTGTATAGACTTCAGCTCAAAGCCAGTGTATGGACTTGATGAGACACTCACGAGTGTATAGACTTAGAGTGAGGCATGCAGTGTATAGACTTTACGAAATGCATGCTACAGTGCCGATGTGTAGACTTGGCCAATGATCAGACTTGAATGCTAGGCCAGTGTACAGACTTGCACATCATTCAACAGCCAATGTGAAGACTTCCCGATGTATAGACTTTCAAGATGAAAGGCTGTATAGACTTGAACAACGAAGCAGCGAATGTATGGACTTCCAATGGAAACGACGGTAAAGCGATCAGTGTATAGACTTCAAGGGAAACGACGGTAAAATTACCGATGTACAGACTTGAAGGAAAACATAGGTAAAACTTCCAATGTACAGACTTCAAAGATGAACAGTTGGATGTACATACTTGGGAGATCATTGATGGCTGTACAGACTTTGCTTCAATGTATAGACTTGGAAGTTCAACGAAGGATGCACAGTGCAATGTATGGACTTTGCATAAGACGCTGCATGAGACGCTGAAGTCTATATAGACTTTGCTCAATGCATAAGACGCTAATTGAGACGGTCCACTATACAGACTTGGACTTCAACAAGACGCTGCATTGAGACACAACTTGAGACGCATGGTTGTACAGACGTCGACTTCAATGTATGGACTTGGCAAAGACGCTAAGGAAGACGGTCCACTGTACAGACTTGATGCCATCGTCAAATGCATGCTACAGTCCAATGTATGGACTTAGAAGACTGATGCATGAACCAGTAATGTATAGACTTGCATGAGACGCTCATTGAGACGGACGATGTATATACTTGCGTTACTGCAGCAATGTATTGACTTTGCCTTAGACGCTAAATGAGACGGACGTTGTGCAGACTTTAGCCAATGTAATGTATAGACTTAATGTGATGCACAAGGACACAGTCCAGTGTACAGACTTCATGAACAATAGAATGTGTAGACTTTGTGAATAATGCATGAACGAGACGCTAGACTCTGTACAGACTTGAGCGATGTATGGACTTATCTTCGTGCAAGCTACAGTCCAATGTATGGACTTTGAAGTTCAACTGGTGAGTGTACAGACTTCACCAATGAAACTCTCACTGTACAGACTTTGCTGGATGCAACATGAGACGCTGTATAGACTTCATCTTCCAGCGTATAGACTTGATGAATGCATATGCCAAGACCATTGTACAGACTTGACATATTTAAAGTGCATGCGATGCAGACTGTACAGACTTTGACATGTGAGACACAAAGAGAATGCACTGAAGTCTGTATAGACTTTAACAATGAATGCATGAGTCACAAGACCGACAGACTTAGCCTGTATAGACTTCGCATGAAGCACACATGCGATGTACAGACTTCAAGTCATGCAATGCAATGTACACACTTCAGCTAAGCAAGCTTCAGTGAATGTATGGACTTCATGAATGCATGCTACAGTGCCAATGTACAGACTTGGTGGAAGGCATGCAATGTATAGACTTCAGAACAAATCCAGTGTATAGACTTCCACCATGATGCATGCAATGCAATGCAGATACTGACTGTATAGACTTTGAACTCCTGAAGCAATGTTCAGACTTCAATCCAAGAAATGCACTGGCGATGTATAGACTTTGGACCCTTGAAGGATGTATAGACTTCAGTTGAGCACAATCCAATGTATAGACTTGGAAGATTGAACCAATGTACAGACTTGGGGTTCTGAACGTAGGTAAATGCTGGGAATGTATAGACTTGCCCTTCAGAAACGAATGTATAGGCTTCAGCTTAAGGCCAATGTATAGACTTCAATGCCTTCGTCAAATGCGATGTACAGACTTGCATGAGATGCTGAGGAAGACGGTGGATGTACAGACTTCTAAGTGTACAGACTTTCCACCGACCAATGTATGGACTTGCTCAGCCTGCTCGCTGTACATACTTGGGCAATATGAAGACTTGAAAGACAACATACGATGTATAGACTTCAGGTGTGAAGACCAATGTATAGACTCAATGCAAGCAGATGGATGTACAGGCATGGCGAATGCAATGTATGGACTTGCAGACAGAACACATGCAGTCTCCAGATAATATACCAGTCACAGTCATATGCATTTTCCACAGAGTATATCAGTTATAAACATTCATGTTACTATCATATGCAGAATGCTCAGGGATCTCAAGGATAAAGGATGCACAGAAATGCACTCACTTTGTTGCTATCATCAAAATAAAATAGCATTGCTATCATCAAATCAACATAGCACATGCTTGTGCCTAAGGGGCACAACAATCATTGCCATCATAGTACGAGTTATATCTTCTTCATTCAGGCTCTCTTCGGATGATGAACTGCTAGAGCTGGCTTTGATGGATTTGCTGGATTTGCTGGCACCAGCTTTCAGAGCGATTGGCTTCTTCTTCCTCTCAGCTTCTTCTATCCTTGGCATATTAATTTCATATGCCATCAGCGAGCCAATTTGCTCATCAGCCCTCGTATTTCACAAATATCTTGACTCCTCCATCACTGTAGCTTTAGTATGCCAAGCATGAGTCAGGGATCGCCATATCTTCCTCACTACATCATATTCTGTCTGAGCCTTCCCGATACCTCTAAGACCATTAGTAATGGTTGTCAATCAAGCATACATCTCCTTGATGGTCTCGTTGGGCTTCATCTTGAAGGCTTCATATTCGGAGACAACGAAATTGGCCTTCGTCTCTCTAACTTGAGAAGTCCCTTCATGGATCTTCTAGTGCATCCCACATCTCCTTAGCTGAACTGCAGGCTGATACGCGGGAGAATTCTGTAGGTTGCAGAGAGCATTAAATGGCGTTTATTACACTCCAATTTAGTGTAGACCTCCTGATCTCCTCCTTGGTCCAGACTTCCTCATTAGGGGACAGCTCATAAGGTCCCTTGCTGACTACCTTCCAGATCTCGTAATCCTTAGCCCTCAAAAATACTTGCATACGATTCTTCCAGTATGAATAGTTAGATCCATCAAAGAATGGGGGCTTTGTGGTTGAGTGTCCTTCAGCTATCATCCCTCGAGCATCCATCTCTGCCTTTCCTCTTCGGGCGATGAGTCCATGTAGAAGAGTATGGCTCTGATACCAAGTGTTATGTTAGATGGACGAAGTCTATCTCCACTGATAGTGGATCTAGAGGGGGGTGAATAGATCTAATGGCTAATTTAAAACACAGCTGAACTATAATGCGGAATTTAAAACAAACAACTGTTGAGCGATAGAAAGAACACTATGAGGAGTGTCGACACATGCAGCCACACATCATATCACAAGCAAACTCACAAACACAAGACACCCAAGATTTTTAGGTGGTTCGGTCAGAGACTTACGTCCACCCCACACTCAATCGAGTATGGCTTACTGCTGCGCAGTACAGCTTGCGTCTGCTGGGCAATACAGCTTGGCCTACAAACCGCTGAGCAACACAGCTTGCTATCCGAGACAAGTCTCGCCTGCTGAGGATTACAGCTTCACCTGTCCAATGGAGACCTCCACTACAACCGCTGGGGTTTTTAGATTACCCGTCCAGAGGCAGCACCTCTGCTAATAGTTGACACACAGCTTGAAGAAACAATTTCAGAAATAAAAGACAGAAGCAAACGAAAATAGAAAACCCAAATGGGAATGTAGCTCGGAATGAGCAAAGCTCAGCTCTGGTATCTGAACCAAGAGTCTGAGATACAACCACTCAATCAAAACTCTCACAATCTCACTCTATCAATCTCACTCTCTCAACACATCTCTCTTCTCTCTTTTTCTTCTTCTCTATTTTTCTTCTCTCTGTGGATCGGTGGCTCTCTGCTGCTTCAGGCTTTTACTCTCACTGTATAGACTTTGCCACTATTCGATCTGCCTCCTCCTGAAGAAGAAGACTCCTATATATACCAGCAGCAGATTGGATAAGGGCGCGTGGCTTCCACATTTCCCGCCCAAGGAATTTGCCAGATCCGAGGCAATTTCATCCACATGGCAGCATCCTGTGATGGGCTACTTCCACGTGTCACCATCTGATCACCTCGTCCTTCCTTGGATCACGAGCGAAGTCATCAATCCCTGCAAAGAATCCCTGTCAGACAGACGAAATAGAATTATCAGTTTAAGTATAAACCCTGTACAGACTTTGTGGGATGCAATGCATCGTATAGACTTCACTGAATAGACTTTGTGAACTCAAATGCATAGTATAGACTTTGCTGTATAGACTTTGTGAACGTGAATGCAATGTACATACTCTGGAATGCATAGACTTCATATATGCAGTGCTGTGCGATGTACAGACTTCCTATATGAAGGCAACCGCTGTACAGACTTGCTGAAGTGTAATGCAATGTGTAGACTTTGAAGAACATTCAGCAGCCAATGTATAGACTAGGCAATGTAAAGACATGCCAGTGTATGGGCTTGATGAGCGTGCAGCAATGTGCAGACTTCAATGCATGAAGAAGCACTGTGAAGACTGAGACAGACACAACGTGTAACAATGTATAGACTTGAAACACTAGATGCACGATGTACAGGCTTCAACTAAAATGATGCACAATGTACAGACTTGAATGCTGTGTGATGTACAGACTTCATGTTATACATGAGACTCTAAGAAGACAGACGATGTATAGACTTAGCCAGCACTCAACTCGATGTATAGACTTCATGAATGATGCATGCAATGCACTGGAAAATGTATGGACTTAGCTGATGCAGACTAGTCCGATGTACAGACTTGCTCATTGTTCAGACTTCATGAACGATGTACAGACTTGCCAAAGGAAAGGCTGTACAGACTTGATTCAATGCAAGACAATCGAGTGTATAGACTTCACGATGTGAAGACTTGCCAAAGACAACTGGACGATATACAGACTTGAGCGAAGTAAAGTCTGTACAGACTTGAAGGTTCACAATGTGTAGACTTTGGCATAGCAATGATGTACAGACTTGTACTTTACGTGAAAGCCCAATGTACAGACTTTCAGAACTGAACGTAGGTAAAGATCCCAGTGTATAGACTTCGAAATTCACTGACGGATGTACAGACTTCACCTCGAGCAAGCAACAGTGCAGTGTATGGACTTTGAAGAATGATGCATGACGCTGTACAGACTTGACTAATGTATGGACTTAGCCTGTGCGAACAATGTAGCAATGTATAAACATTATCGTGCAGACATACCTCACATGCATTAGTGTATAGACTGTATGCCTAATGGATGCACTGATGCAGTATATACACAGAGGAAGTAATGCACAGATGCAATGCATGCACATAGCAGGTATTGAACTGAAGTAATGGATGTATAGACTTGTGATGCACTGACGTAGTACATGCATAGAGGAATCAATGCACCGATGCAATGTATAGACTTGCTAGTTAAGTGAGCTGCAATGTATGGACTTCGCCCAATGTACAAAGACGCTAAGTCATACGGACAGTGTATAGACTTAGTTAATGCATGAGACACTAAGAAGATGGACAGTGTACAGACTTGGATATGCATGAAGACGAGTGTATAGACTTGTGAATCTGGGGGAGTCGACCCATCTAAGAAGGGGGTCGACCCACTTCTATCCAGACTATGCATGGATGTATAGACTTGTGTTCTCAACGATACACAAACACAACACACACATAACACGATGTATAGACTATGCTGAGTGTGTAGACTTGTGTGTGTGTGCAGGGTGTAAACCTGTAAAGTGCATAGAGCACACAGACAATCTGATAAGAGCAATTTCATTAAAACATAAACAGTTGTCAATCAATCAAAACAAGGTGTTACCAATGAAGTAAAGTACATTGTCAACATCATCAACACAGAGGAGTCACAACAATCTCCCCCTTTTTGATGATGGCAACCCCTATCATATAGAATAGCAACATCTTGTCATACAGATATAGTTTTGATGAAAAACATGATTTGTTATTCAGATTTGTCATGCAGATGCTATGTATGCATGCTACGAAATGTAAGTAACTCCCTGCTAACAAAGATTCCCCCTTTGCCATAGCATAATGCATACACTCCCCCTGGAATGAATTCAAAATTCATCAAACAGACAGTATTCTCCCCCTTTGCCATCAACAAAGAAGAGGGAAAGTGATTACAAGGGAAGGAACAAGAGAGATCATCTGACTGACATTCTGAACAAGTAGTTCATGAATAAGCATTCTAAAGCACAGAGTCTTCAGTCATACGAATTTAGAAACTACTTTCAGATAGAATTCTAGTTTAAAGACTATAAAATTTTGAGTTCATGCACTACAATCAATAGATAAATTTTCTATGCATGATAAAACAATAAACCAGAATCACATTTGCATGAGAGATTCAGTTTCAAAATATCTTACTTTCATAGACTCAAAGAAAATGTTAAGAGTTACCAGGTCATGTATTGAAATTAAACAAATTGACATCCTTGAAATTTCTTTTGAAGGAACAGCATTTTCAATATTAGTTCATTAAGGACATTCAGGTGCCATTTGTCTTTTTGCGTAAGGGTATACGTTTATCAGACGCCAATACCCCTAGATACTCAACATGACGGACCATTCTGCCATGATCAAATTCAATAGAACTGATTTACACCTTTTTGTGTGAGGGTACACGTTTATCAGACGCTAGTTACCCCCAGGTACTCAGTGAAACCACCTTACTGTTTTGATCATTTTATACAGAGATAACTGATACACCTCATGACTTAAGTATTGTCCATTTCTTTTATGGATCACTTAGTTTCTCAGTATTTTACCAGTCATTGCTCTGCTAATGTTATTTTCAATTAATTTTTAATATTTTTCAATATCTTTCTTAGCTGTCCTTTATTTATTTCAGAATGACTTGTTTAAGAACAATACACATACTTAGCTTCTCTAACATGATTTCAGATGAGTTTTCATATTTCAGATATGATTAACTTTGTCTGACATGAAATAAGATAAGGGTTGAGAGCTTTATCAATTTTCAGCTTTCTTATGTACTGATTGCAATCTTTAAACTCTAAAAATTATAAAATTTAAACTATTAAGTCAGTCTTTAAGCAATTAAAACTCTTATAAGAGAAGAAGTCTGTTTTCTATTGCTTAGGAATCAGAACTGACTAACAGATTGTCACATTGTCAGACTCAATCATTCAGAGTCAAAGAATGAATGAATTCAAGAAAGTTGATGACCACTCTGAATTTCTAACAATACTCCCCCTGTCTATATGCATGCAGTTTTGCAAATGAATGGCAAGAGTTAGATACCACTGTTATGATATCCAATGATGATCATGAGTGTGATGCCAAAAAAAAATGAATGTTATGCATGATCATGAGTCTGTTGCAACATTCAACATTCACATGGTTTATTCAAGCTATCAGATGCAAGTCTAAATCAGAAATTTTATTCAAAGCAGCTGAAAAAATTATTCATCATGCTGAAATTTACACAAGTCAAGTTCTCTTCTAAGAAATTTAAACCTTTCATTCCCAAGAGGCTTAGTAAAAATATCATCAATTTATTTTTCAGTTTCAATGAAGTTCATTTCAATTTCCTTTTTATTTATAACATCTCTAAGAAAATGATGTTTTATCTCTATATGCTTAGTCCTAGAATGATGAACAGGATTTTTAGCAAGGCATATAGCACTAGTATTATCACACAAGATTGTAATACATTCCAATTTTATATGATAATCATCTAATTGGTGCTTGATCCAAAGTACTTGGGCATCACAATTACCTGCTGCAACATATTCAGCCTCAGCTGTAGACAAGGCTACAGTGTGTTGCTTCTTAGATGCCCAAGATACTAGACAGCCACCAAGGAATTGACAATAGTCACTAGTGCTTTTTCTATCTACTCGACACCCAGCATAGTCTGCATCAGTGTAGGCTAGAAGTTCTAACTCATACTTAGCAGGATACCATAGACCTAGCTCTTGGGGCCTAGTAAATACCTAAAAATCCTTTTCACAGCCTTAAGATGTGTTTCTTTAGGACTAGCCTGAAATCTAGAGCATAAACACACTGAAAATTGAATGTCAGGCCTAGATGCTGTAAGATATAGAAGGATCCGATCATACCTCTATATAGCCTTTGGTCCACTGGTTTACCTTGAGGATCTTCATCCAAACTGGTTGAGGTACCCATTGGAGCAGCTATTTCCTTGAGGTTGTCCATTTTGTACTTCTTCAATAAATTCTTTATGTACTTGGACTGAGAGATGAAAGTATCATCCTTTGATTGTGTAAACTGCAGTCCAAGAAATAGTTTGAGCTCACCCATTGAGCTCACTTCAAACTCATTAGTCATAATTTGAGAGAATTCCTCACACAATTTGGGGTTAGTTGACCCAAAGACAATGTCATCCACATAAATTTGAATGATAAGAATATTTGAATGACTCACCTTGGTGAACAATGTTTGATCAACTACACCTCTTGTGAAGTTCTTATCAGTGAGGAATTTGCTCAACCTGTCATACCAAGCGCTAGGAGCTTGCTTTAAACCATAGAGAGCCTTTTTGAGTTTATAGACATGATTAGGGAAATCTAAGCATTCAAATCCAGGAGGCTGTCACACATAGACATCCTCACTGATTTCCCCATTAGAAATGCAGATTTTACATCCATCTGCTGAAGATTTATTCCTAGGGAACATGCATAAGCCAATAATATTCTGATTGCTTCTAACCTGGCTACAGGGGCAAAAGACTCTTCAAAGTCTATTCAAATTCCTGATTATACCCCTGAGCTACAAGTCTGGCCTTATTTTTAATGACATTCCCTGATTCATCAGTTTTATTTCTGAACACCCATTTAGTCCCTATGACTGTTTCATGATCAGGAGGTGGAACCAAATGCCACACCTTATTCCTGTCAAATTGATTGAGCTCTTCATGCATGGCATTAATCGAATGCACATCTTTGAGAGCACAGTCAATGGACTTGGGTTCTACATTTGAAACAAACGCATATGCATTCAATTCATTTTGAATTCTTAAGTGACCTCTAGTCCTAGGGGGGTCATGCAGATTGCCAATTACATTATCTACTGGATGATCTTTTAGATATCTAATGTTAACAATTTCGTCACCATGAGTTTCATTTACCTCCCCCTGAACTGTAGGCTCTTCTTCATTAAGCTCTTCATTTCCTTCCTCACCTTCGGATTGGTCTGCAGAATTTCCTTCTTCAGAATATCACCATTGTCTTCATTCCTGCATTGACCAACATTAGTCTTTAATAAGGATTCATCAAAAACTATATGTGGAGATTCTTCAACAGTTTTGGAATTCAGATTATACACTCTATATGCTCGGGTGTTTTCAGAATAACCAAGAAAAATTCCTGGTTCACCTTTAGGTTCAAATTTATCAAGGTCTCTTTTATCATTTATATGAATGAAACATTTACAACCAAAAACCTTGAAGTGAGCAATAGAAGGTTTCTTACCCTTTAAGATCTCATAGGGTGTTTTCTGGGTAGAAGGTCTTACCATGGCTCTGTTAATTACATAACAGGCAGTATTTACTGCTTCAGCCCAAAACTTCTTGGTAGACCACCTTCAACCAAGAGTGTACGACCCATCTCCACTAGGGTTCTGTTCCTTCTCTCCACAACTCCATTCTGCTCAGGTGTCCTTGGTGAGGAGAACCTATGGTTAATTCCATTTGACCTGCAGAATTCATCAAACTGTGAGTTTTCAAACTCACCTCCATGATCAGTCAAAATATTTTAATTTTCTGGTTTTTCTTAAGACAGAACTCCTGAAATTCTGAGAATGCATCACTTTTATGTGATAAGAAATATACCCAAGTATACCTAGAGAAGTCATCTACCATGACAAACCCATACTTCCTCCCTGATAAGCTGACAGACCTGGTTGGCCCAAAAAGGTCCATGTGTATCAGCTCATAGGGTTTAGAAGACAGATTTTCTGTTCTAGATTTAAATGACTTTCTAGTTAACTTTGATTGAGTGCATGCATCACAGATTTTATTTTCTTTCTTAAAGGAAACTTCATGAAGTCCTCTAACCATGCTATGCTTATTCAGTTTATGCAAAATAGTGTAACTAGCATGGCCTAACCTACGATGCCATAAAAATGTTAAGTCTTCTCTACTAGCAGTAAGGCATAGGTTAGAATGTTGAATATCATCTAAATCTATCATGTAAGTGTTATTTATCCTCTTACCAGAAAATTTAACAGTTTTGGAATCAGGTTCAAAAACTTTGCAACATTGAGAGTCAAAAAGTACTTTGCATCATTTATCACATAGTTGGCTGATACTAAGTAAGTTATAAGCTAAACCTTCAATCAACATGACATCCTCAATGTAACAAGTAGAACACTTACCTACCTTACATGTTGTAACAATCTTACCCTTTGTGTTGCTACCAAAGGTGACAAGGCCTCGAAGCTTCTCTGTCAGCATGCAGAACTTGGCCTTATCTCCTGTCATATGCCTGGAGCAGTCGCTATCCAAGTACCACAAGTTGTTCTTGGCTGCCCGGCATACCTGCATACACAATTAGGTAGAGAAGTTTGGAACCCAAGATTGATTGGGCTCCAGAACAGATGAAGTAGAAGCAAAGCAAGAAAGTAGACTTTTACGAATCCACATTTGTTTAAATGAATTCTGTTCAGTGGATTTTTCAAATTTCTTTCTGTTATTGTTCCTTTTCTTCTTGTTGTTTGCACCAGCATGATTGTTGACAGTGTTATTACTTCTGTATCAGTGCCTTGGCCAGGGTGCATTCATGAAATTATGGCCATAGTAGTTCCTGGGTTGGCTGAAAAAAATCAGATTCCTAGGTGTCAAATTTCCATACCCATCAACCCAATTTCTAGTGTAAGGTCTATAAGATTGTGTACCCTGATATCCATGACCTGTAAACCTTCCTTGAGTCCTAGTCCATCTGACCTATTTGGATAGGTTGACTGTGCAAAGAAGTGGGACTGGGCTCTAGGTTGGTAGAAATTTTTGGGTTGAGCTCTAACAGCATTCTGCCTCCCCTGCACCTTGGACCCTGCTGACCTATTCATAGGTGTGTATTGGGTCTTCTTCAAAGGTGGTGGTGATGGTGGAGACTTGTGACCTTAACATGGGGTTTATAAGACTGTGTAGGTTGACCCCTAACCTGAGACTGAGCTTTGGGATTTTGCATGGATGTGCTAGCTCTACTAGGCTCACTCAGTTTTTGTTTGCCCTTCTCCTCAGCACTGGCTTTTTCAGATTAGCAGTTTTGTTCATTGAAATGTTTGAATTCATGCTAATTAGAGGTCCTTTCTCTTTTTGTGCAACAAATGAAATAGTTTTCATTCCAAAGGTTTTTGTTGCACTAGAATTAAATCCAAGGCCCTCTTTTCTGAAGTTGACCTTTGACCCTAACAAAGCATTTAGGTTATCTGTACCTTGGATCATTTTCTCAATAGTCTTAAGCTTGTCCTCATTATCCTTTTGAATATCTTCAATGGATTTCTTAAGTTCTGTATTCACACTTAGGACAGCTTGATATTTTTCATTCACAATTTTTATCTCACTTCATATTTCTAGATTTTCAGCTTCAGTTCATCAGTTTCTTTTTCTAACCTCTCATTATCTTCTTTAGAGGCTTTTAACTCATTCTTGATTTCATCTAATTCAGAACATGTGAGTTTCAATTTTTCATTCTCAGATTCTAGACATGCAATTTTATCAGTTAGAGTTGTATCATTTTGCATGGAGTTAATCTTTCTTCTTAGATGCCTGTTCTCTTTCTAATATCATCAGCTCTATCAGCTATGTCATGGTAAGCATCTACCCAATCAGCGATAGTGAAATTTTCAAATCTAGTGATTACCTCATCTGAGTCCTCTTCTCTGTCTTCTGAGCTTGTTGCCATAAGGCAAATGGGCTGTTCAGATTCGACTTCACTGTCAGAGCTATTGCTCAAGGAGCCTTCATCTTCATCACTCCAGGTGCTAACCATAGCTTTCCCTTTCGTGTTCCTTCTCTTTGACTTGTCCTTGTATTTCTGATTCTCTGGACAGTCAGCTTTCATATGGCCTACCTTCCTGCATTGATAACAAGTATTAGATTCAATTTTCTTTGCAGGGTTATGTTTATACCTTTTATCCCTTCGGCCGCCACTATACTTCTTTTGGCTGAATCGTCCTGCTCCTTTCTTGAGGAACCGCCTGAACTCTCTGGTCATCATTGCCATCTCAGTACGAGTTATATCTTCTTCATTCAGGCTCTCCTCGGATGATGAACTGCTAGAGCTGGATTTGATGGATTTGCTAGATTTGCTGGCACCAGCTTTCAGAGCGATTGGCTTCTTCTTCCTCTCAGCTTCTTCTATCATTGGCATATTAATCTCATATGCCATCAGCGAGCCAATTAGCTCATCAGCCCTCGTATTTCGTAAATCCCTTGACTCTTCCATCACTATAGCTTTAGTATGCCAAGCATGAGTCAGGGATCGTAATATCTTCCTCACTACATCATATTCTGTCTGAGCCTTCCCGAGACCTCTAAGACCATTAGTAATGGTTATCAATCAAGCATACATCTCCTTGATGGTCTCGTTGGGCTTCATCTTGAAGGCTTCATATTCGGACACAAGGAAATTGGCCTTCGTCTCTCTAACTTGAGAAGTCCCTTCATGGATCACTTCCAGTGCATCCCACATCTCCTTAGCTGAACTGCAGGCTGATACGCGGGAGAATTCTGTAGGGTGCAGAGAGCATTGAATGGCGTTTATTGCACTCCAATTTAGTGTAGACCTCCTGATCTCCTCCTTGGTCCAGACTTCCTCATTAGGGGACAGCTCATAAGGTCCCTTGCTGACTACCTTCCAGATCTCGTAATCCTTAGCCCTCAAAAATACTTGCATACGATTCTTCCAGTATGCATAGTTAGATCCATCGAAGAATGGGGGCTTTGTGGTTGAGTGTCCTTCAGCTATCATCCCTCGAGCATCCATCTTTGCCTTTCCTCTTCGGGTTATGAGTCCCTGTAGAAGAGTATGGCTCTGATACCAACTGTTATGTTAGATGGATGCAGTCTATCTCCACGAAGTGTGGATCTAGAGGGGGGTGAATAGATCTACTGCCTAATTTAAAACCAGTATAAGGCTCTGAAGCAGAATATAGGCAAATCTACTGAATCACTATCTCGAGTACTAGATTTGAACAGAGGCGAATCAAACTATGAAGACGAATAGAAAATCCAATCGCACACAGTTCATAGACAAATAAGCAAACACAAGGCACACAAGATTTTTAGGTGGTTCGGTCAGGAGACCTACGTCCACCCCACACTCAACCGAGTATGGCTTACTGCTGCGCAGTACAACTTGCGTCTGCTGGGCAATACAGCTTGGCCTACAAACCACTGAGCAACACAACTTGCTGTCCGAGACAAGTCTCGCCTCTTCACCTGTCCAGTGGAGACCTCCACTGCAACCGCTGGGGTTTACAGCTTACCCGTCCAGAGGCAGCACCTCTGCTAACAACTGACTCACAGCTTGAAGAAACAATTTTGAAAATAAAAGACAGAAGCAAACGAAAATAGAAAACCCAAATGGGAATGTAGCTCGGAATGAGCAAAGCTCAGCTCTGGTATCTGAACCAAGAGTTTGAGATGCAACCTCTCAATCAAAACTCTCACAATCTCACTCTCTCAATCTCACTCTCAACACATCTCTCTTCTCTCTTTTTCTTCTTCTCTATTTTTCTTCTCTCTGTGGATCGGTGGCTCTCTGCTGCTTCAGGCTTTTACTCTCACTGTATAGACTTTGCCACTATTCGATCTGCCTCCTCCTGAAGAAGAAGACTCCTATATATACCAGCAACAGGTTGGATAAGGGTGCGTGGCTTCCACATTTCCCGCCCAAGGAATTTGCCAGATCCGAGGTAATTTCATCCACATGGCAGCATCCTGTGATGGGCTGCTTCCACGTGTCACCATCTGATCCCCTCGTCCTTCCTTGGATCACGAGCCAAGTCATCAATCCCTGCAAAGAATCCCTGTCAGACAGACGAAATAGAATTATCAGTTTAAGTATAAACCCTATATAGACTTTGTGGGATGCAATGCATTGTATAGACTTCACTGAATAGACTTTGTGAACTCGAATGCATTGTATAGACTTTGCTGTATAGACTTTGTGAACGTGAATGCAATGTACAGACTCTGGAATGTATAGACTTCATATATGCAGTGATGTGCGATGTACAGACTTCCTATATGAAGGCTATCGCTGTACAGACTTGCTGAAGTGTAATGCAATGTGCAGACTTTGAAGAACATTCAGCAGCCAATGTATAGACTAGGCAATGTAAAGACATGCCAGTGTATGGGCTTGATGAGCATGCAACAATGTGCAGACTTCAATGCATGAAGAAGCACTATGAAGACTGAGACAGACACAACGTGCAACAATGTATAGACTTGAAACACTAGATGCATGATGTACAGGCTTCAACTAAAATGATGCACAATGTACAGACTTGAATGTTGTGCGATGTACAGACTTCATGTTATGCATGAGACTCTAAGAAGACAGACAATGTATAGACTTAGCCAGCATTCAACTCGATGTATAGACTTCATGAATGATGCATGCAATGCACTGGACAATGTATGGACTTAGCCGATGTAGACTAGTCCGATGTACAGACTTGCTCATTGTTCAGACTTCATGAACGATGTACAGACTTGCCAAAGGAAAGGCTGTACAGACTTGATGCAATGCAAGACAATCGAGTGTATAGACTTCACGATGTGAAGACTTGCCAAAGACAACTGGACGATGTACAGACTTGAGCGAAGCAAAGTCTGTACAGACTTGAAGGTTCACAATGTGTAGACTTTGGCAAAGCAACGATGTACAGACTTGCACAGTTCAAGGATGTATAGACTTTATGTGAAAGCCCAATGTACAGACTTGTAGAACTGAACGTAGGTAAAGCTCCCAGTGTATAGACTTCGAAATTCACTGACGGATGTACAGACTTCACCTCGAGTAAGCAATAGTGCAGTGTATGGACTTTGAAGAATGATGCATGACGCTGTACAGACTTGACTAATGTATGGACTTAGCCTGTGCGAACAATGCAGCAATGTATAGACATTATCGTGCAGACAGTACCTCACATGCATTAGTGTATAGACTGTATGCCTAATGGATGCACTGATGCAGTATATACACAGAGCAAGCAATACACCGATGCAATGCATGCACATAGCAGGTATTGAACTAAAGCAATGGATGTATAGACTTGTGATGCACTGATGCAGTACATGCACAGAGGAATCAATGCACCGATGTAATGTATAGACTTGCTAGTTAAGTGAGCTGTAATGTATGGACTTCGCCCAATGCACAAAGACGCTAAGTCATACGGACAGTGTACAGACTTAGTTAATGCATGAAACACTAAGAAGATGGACAGTGTACAGACTTGGATATGCATGAAGACGAGTGTATAGACTTGTGAATCTGGGGAGTCGACCCATCTAAGAAGGGGGTCGACCCACTTTTGTCCAGACTATGCATGGATGTATAGACTTGTGTTCTCAACGATACACTAACACAACACACACATAACACGATGTATAGACTATGCTGAGTGTGTAGACTTGTGTGTGTGTGCAGTGTGTAAACCTGTAAAGTGCATAGGGCACACAGACAATCTGATAAGAGCAATTTCATCAAAACATAAACAATTGCCAATCAATCAAAACAAGGTGTTGCCAATGAAGTAAAGCACATTGTCAACATCCTCAACACAGAGGTGTCACAACAATCTCCCCCTTTTTGATGATGGCAACCCCTATCATATAGAATAGCAACATCCTGTCATACAGATGTAGTTTTGATGAAAAACATGATTTATTATTCAGATTTGTCATGCAGATGCTATGTATGCATGCTACGAAATGTAAGCAACTCCCTGCTAACAAAGATTCCCCCTTTGCCATAGCATAATGCATACACTCTACCTAGAATGAATTCAGAATTCATCAAACAGACAGTATTCTCCCCCTTTGCCATCAACAAAGAGGAGGGAAAGTGATTACAAGGGAAGGAACAAGAGAGATCATCTGACTGGCATTCTGAACAAGTAGTTCATGAATAAGCATTCTAAAGCACAGAGTCTTCAGTTATATGAATTTAGAAACTACTTTCAGATAGAATTCTGGTTTAAAGACTATAAAATTTTGAGTTCATGCACTACAATCAATGGATAAATTTTCTGTGCATGATAAAACAATAAACCAGAATCACATTTGCATGAGAGATTCAGTTTCAAAATATCTTACTTTCATAGACTCAAAAAAAATGTTAAGAGTTACCAGGTCATGTATTGAAATTAAACAAATTGACATCCTTGAAATTTCTTTTGAAGGAACAGCATTTTCAATATTAGTTCATTAAGGACATTCAGGTGCCATTTGTCTTTTTGCGTAAGGGTATACGTTTATCGGACGCCAATATCCCTAGATACTCAACATGATGGACCATTCTGCCATGATCAAATTCAATAGAACTGATTTACACCTTTTTGTGTGAGGGTACACGTTTATCAGACGCCAGTTACCCCTAGGTACTCAGTGAAACCACCTTACTGTTTTGATCATTTTATACAGAGATAACTGATACACCTCATGACTTAAGTATGGTCCATTTCTTTTATGGATCACTTAGTTTCTCAGTATTTTACCAGTCATTGCTCTGCTAATGTTATTTTCAATTAATTTTTAATATTTTTTAATATCTTTTTTAGCTGTCCTTTATTTGTTTCAGAATGACTTGCTTAAGAACAATACACATACTTGGCTTCTCTAACATGATTTCAGATGAGTTTTCAGATTTCAGATATGATTAGCTTTGTCTGACATGAAATAAGATAAGGGTTGAGAGCTTTATCAATTTTCAACTTTCTTATGTACTGATTGCAATCTTTAAACTCCAAAAATTATAAAATTTAAACCATTAAGTCAGTCTTTAAGCAATTAAAATTCTTATAAGAGAAGAAGTCTGTTTTCTATTGCTTAGGAATCAGAACTGACTAACATATTGCCACATTGTCAGACTCAATCATTCAGAGTCAAAGAATGAATGAATTCAAGAAAGTTGATGACCACTCTGAATTTCTAACAATACTCCCCCTGTCTATATGCATGCAGTTTTGTAAATGAATGGCAAGAGTTAGATACCATTGTTATGATATCCAATGATGATCATGAGTGTGATGCCAAAAAAAAATGAATGTTATGCATGATCATGAGTCTGTTGCAACATTCAACATTCACATGGTTTATTCAAGCTATCAGATGCAAGTCCAAATCAGAAATTTTATTCAAAGCAGCTCAAAAAATTATTCATCATGCTGAAATTTACACAAGCCAAGTTCTCTTCTAAGAAATTTAAACCTTTCATTCCCAAGAGGCTTAGTAAAAATATCAGCAATTTATTTTTCAGTTTCAATGAAGTTCATTTCAATTTCCTTTTTATTTACAACATCTCTAAGAAAATGATGTTTTATCTCTATATGCTTAGTCCTAGAATGATGAACAGGATTTTTAGCAAGGCATATAGCACTAGTATTATCACACAATATTGGAATACATTCCAATTTTATATGATAATCATCTAGTTGGTGCTTGATCCAAAGTACTTGGGCAGCACAATTACCTGCTGCAACATATTCAGCCTCAGCTGTAGACAAGGCTACAGTGTGTTGCTTCTTAGATGCCCAAGATACTAGACAGCCACCAAAGAATTGACAATAGCCACTAGTGCTTTTTCTATCTACTCGACACCCAGCATAGTCTGCATCAGTGTAGGCTAGAAGTTCTAACTCACACTTAGCAGGATACCATAGACATAGCTCTTGGGTGCCTAGTAAATACCTAAAAATCCTTTTCACAGCCTTAAGATGTGTTTCTTTAGGACTAGCCTGAAATCTAGAGCATAAACACACTGAAAATTGAATGTCAGGCCTAGATGTTGTAAGATATAGAAGGGATCCGATCATACCTCTATATAGCCTTTGGTCCACTGGTTTACCTTGAGGATCTTCATCCAAACTGGTTGAGGTACCCATTGGAGCAGTTATTTTCTGGAGGTTGTCCATTTTGTACTTCTTCAATAAATTCTTTATGTACTTGGACTGAGAGATGAAAGTACCATCCTTTGATTGTGTAACCTGCAGTCCAAGAAATAGTTTGAGCTCACCCATTGAGCTCATTTCAAACTCATTAGTCATAATTAGAGAGAATTCCTCACACAATTTGGGGTTAGTTGACCCAAAGACAATGTCATCCACATAAATTTGAATGATAAGAATATCTGAATGACTCACCTTGGTGAACAATGTTTGATCAACTACACCTCTTCTGAAGTTCTTATCAGTGAGGAATTTGTTCAACCTGTCATACCAAGCTCTAGGAGCTTGCTTTAAACCATAGAGAGCCTTTTTGAGTTTATAGACAAGATTATGGAAATCTAAGCATTCAAATCCAGGAGGCTGTCTCACATAGACATCCTCACTGATTTCTCCATTCAGAAATGGAGATTTTACATCCATCTGCTGAAGATTTATTCCTAGGGAACATGCATAAGCCAATAATATTCTGATTGCTTCTAACCTGGCTACAGGGGCAAAAGACTCTTCAAAGTCTATTCCAAATTCCTGATTATACCCCTGAGCTACAAGTCTGGCCTTATTTTTAATGACATTCCCTCATTCATCAGTTTTATTTCTGAACACCCATTTAGTCCCTATGACTGTTTCATGATTAGGAGGTGGAACCAAATGCCACACCTTATTCCTGTCAAATTGATTGAGCTCCTCATGCATGGTATTAATCCAATGCACATCTTTGAGAGCACTGTCAATGGACTTGGGTTCTACATTTGAAACAAACGCATATGCATTCAATTCATTTTGAATTCTTAAGTGACCTCTAGTCCTAGGGGGGGTCATGCAGATTGCCAATTACATTATCTACTGGATGATCTTTTAGATATCTAATGTTAACAATTTCATCACCATGAGTTTCATTTACCTCCCCCTGAACTGTAGGCTCTTCTTCATTATGCTCTTCATTTCCTTCCTCATCTTCGGATTGGTCTGCAGAATTTCCTTCTTTCAGAATATCACCACTGTCTTCATTCCTGCATTGACCAATATTAGTCTTTAATAAGGATTCATCAAAAACTATATGTGGAGATTCTTCAACAGTTTTGGAATTTAGATTATACACTATATGCTCGGGTGTTTTCAGAATAACCAAAAAAAATTCCCGGTTCACCTTTAGGTTCAAATTTGTCAAGGTCTCTTTTATCATTTATATGTAAAAAGCATTTACACCCAAAAACTTTGAAGTGAGCAATAGAAGGTTTCTTACCCTTTGAGATCTCATAGGGTGTTTTCTGGGTAGAAGGTCTTACCATGGCTCTGTTAATTACATAACAAGCAGTATTTACTGCTTCAGCCCAAAACCTTCTTGGTAGACCACCTTCAACCAAGAGTGTACGACCCATCTCTACTAGGGTTCTGCTCCTTCTCTCCACAACTCCATTCTGCTTAGGTGTCCTTGGTGAGGAGAACCTATGGTTAATTCCATTTGACCTGCAGAACTCATCAAATTGTGAGTTTTCAAACTCACCTCCATGATCAGTCAAAATATTTTTAATTTTCTGGTTTTTCTTAAGACAGAACTCCTGAAATTCTGAGAATGCATCACTTTTATGTGATAAGAAATATACCCAAGTATACCTAGAGAAGTCATCTACCATGACAAACCCATACTTCCTCCTTGATAAGCTGACAGACCTGGTTGGCTCAAAAAGGTCCATGTGTATCAGCTCATAGGGTTTAGAAGACAGATTTTCTGTTTTAGATTTAAATGACTTCCTATTTAACTTTGATTGAGTGCATGCATCACAGATTTTATTTTCTTTCTTAAAAGAAACTTCAAGAAGTCCTCTAACCATGCTATGCTTATTCAGTTTATGCAAAACAGTGTAACTAGCATGGCCTAACCTATGATGCCATAAAAATGTTAAGTCTTCTCTACTAGAAGTAAGGAATATGTTAGAATGTTGAATATCATCTAAATCTATCATGTAAGTGTTATTTATCCTCTTACCAGAAAATTTAACAGTTTCGGAATCAGGTTCAAAAACTTTGTAACATTGAGAGTAAAAAAGTACTTTGCATCCTTTATAACATAGTTGGCTGATACTAAGTAAGTTATAAGCTAAACCTTCACCCAACATGACATCCTCAATGCAACAAGTAGAACACTTATCTACCTTACCTGTTCCAACAATCTTACCCTTTGTGTTGCTACCAAAGGTGACAAGGCCTCCAAGCTTCTCTGTCAGCATGTAAAACTTGGCCTTATCTCCTGTCATATGCCTGGAGCAGCCGCTATCCAAGTACCACAAGTTGTTCTTGGCTGCCAGGCATACCTGCATACACAATTAGGTAGAGAAGTTTGGAACCCAAGACTGATTGGGCTCCAGAACAGATGAAGTAGAAGCAAAGCAAGAAAGTAGACTTTTCCGAATCCACATTTGTTTAAATGAATTCTGTTCAGTGGATTTTTCAAATTTCTTTCTGTTATGGTTCCTTTTCTTCTTGTTGTTTGCACCAGCATGATTGTTGACAGTGTTGTTACTTCTGTGCCAGTGCCTTGGCCAGGGTGCATTCATGAAATTGTGGCCATAGTAGTTCCTGGGTTGGCTGAAAAAATTCAGATTCCTAGGTGTCAAATTTTCATACCCATCAACCCAATTTCTAGTGTAAGGTCTATAAGACTGTGTACCCTGATATGCAAGACCTGTAAACCTTCCTTGAGTCCTAGTCCATCCTGACCTATTTGGATAGGTTGACTGTGCAAAGAAGTGGGACTGGGCTCTAGGTTGGTAGAAATTTTTGGGTTGAGCTCTAACAGCATTCTGCCTCCCCTGCACCTTGGACCCTGCTGACCTAGTCATAGGTGTGTATTGGGTCTTCTTCAAAGGTGGTGGTGATGGTGGAGACTTGGTGACCTTAACATGGGGTTTATAAGACTGTTTAGGTTGACCCCTAACCTGAGACTGAGCTTTGGGATTTTGCATGGATGTGCTAGCTCTACTAGGCTCACTCAATTTTTGTTTGCCCTTCTCCTCAGCACTGGGCTTTTTCAGATTAGTAGTTTTGTTCATTGACATGTTTGAATTCATGCTAATTAGAGGTCCTTTTTCTTTTTGTGCAACAAATGAAATAGTTTTCATTCCAAAGGTTTTTGTTGCACTAGAATTAAATCCAAGGCCCTCTTTTCTGAAGTTGACCTTTGACCCTAACAAAGCATTTAGATTATCTGTACCTTGGGTCATTTTCTCAATGGTTTTAAGCATGTCCTCATTATCATTTTGAATGTCTTCAATGGATTTTTTCAGTTCTGTATTCACACTTAGGACAGCTTGATATTTTTCATTCACAATTTTTATCTCACTTTCATATTTCTGGATTTTCAGCTTCCATTCATCAGCTTCTTTTTCTAACCTCTCATTATCTTCTTTAGAGGCTTTTAACTCATTCTTGATTTCATCTAATTTAGAACATGTGAGTTTCAAATTTTTATTTTCAGATTCTAGACATGCAATTTTATCAGTTAGAGTTGTATCATTTTGCATGGAGTTAATCTTTCTTCTTAGATGCTTATTCTCTTTTCTAATATCATCAGCTCTATCAGCTATGTCATGGTAAGCATCTACCCAATCAGCGATAGTGAAATTTTCAAATCTAGTGATTACCTCATCTGAGTCCTCTTCTCTATCTTCTGAGCTTGTTGCCATAAGACAAATGGGCTGTTCAGATTCGGCTTCACTATCAGAGGTATTGCTCAAGGAGCCTTCATCTTCATCACTCCAGGTGCTAACCATAGCTTTCCCTTTCGTGTTCCTTCTCTTTGACTTGTCCTTGTATTTATGATTCTTTGGACAGTCAGCTTTCATATGGCCTACCTTCCTGCATTGATAACAAGTATTAGATTCAATTTTCTTTGCAGGGTTATGTTTATACCGTTTATCCCTTCGGCCGCCACTGTACTTCTTTTGGCTGAATCGTGTGGCTCCTTTCCTGAGGAACCGCCTGAACTCTCTGGTCATCATTGCCATCTCAGTACGAGTTATATCTTCTTCATTTAGGCTCTCCTTGGATGATGAACTGCTAGAGCTGGATTTGATGGATTTGCTAGATTTGCTGGCACCAGCTTTCAGAGCGATTGGCTTCTTCTTCCTCTCAACTTCTTCTATCCTTGGCATATTAATCTCATATGCCATCAGCAAGCCAATTAGCTCATCAGCCCTCGTATTTCGCAAATCCCTTGACTCCTCCATCATTGTAGCTTTAGTATGCCAAGCATGAGTCAGGGATCGCAATATCTTCCTCACTACATCATATTCTGTCTGAGCCTTCCCGAGACCTCTAAGACCATTAGTAATGGTTGTCAATCAAGCATACATCTCCTTGATGGTCTCGTTGGGCTTCATCTTGAAGGCTTCATATTCGGACACAAGGAAATTGGCCTTCGTCTCTCTAACTTGAGAAGTCCCTTCATGGATCACTTCCAGTGCATCCCACATCTCCTTAGCTGAACTGCAGGCTGATACGCGGGAGAATTCTGTAGGGTGCAGAGAGCATTGAATGGCGTTTATTGCACTCCAATTTAGTGTAGACCTCCTGATCTCCTCCTTGGTCCAGACTTCCTCATTAGGGGACAGCTCATAAGGTCCCTTGCTGACTACCTTCCAGATCTCGTAATCCTTAGCCCTCAAAAATACTTGCATACAATTCTTCCAGTATGCATAGTTAGATCCATCGAAGAATGGGGGCTTTATGGTTGAGTGTCCTTCAGCTATCATCCCTCGAGCATCCATCTCTGCCTTTCCTCTTCGGGCGATGAGTCCCTGCAGAAGAGTATGGCTCTGATACCAAGTGTTATGTTAGATGGACGCAGTCTATCTCCACTGATAGTGGATCTAGAGGGGGGTGAATAGATCTAATGGCTAATTTAAAACACAGTTGAACTATAATGCGGAATTTAAAACAAACAACTGTTGAGCGATAGAAAGAACACTATGAGGAGTGTCGACACATGCAGCCACATAGCATATCACAAGCAAACTCACAAACATAAGACACCCAAGATTTTTAGGTGGTTCGGTCAGAGACCTACGTCCACCCCACACTCAACCGAGTATGGCATACTGCTGTGCAGTACAGCTTGCGTCTGCTGGGCAATACAGCTTGGCCTATAAACCGCTGAGTAACATAGCTTGCTGTCCGAGACAAGTCTCGCCTGCTGAGGATTACAGCTTCACCTGTCCAATGGAGACCTCCACTGCAACCGCTGGGGTTTACAGCTTACCCGTCCAGAGGCAGCACCTCTGCTAACAGCTGACTCACAGCTTGAAGAAACAATTTCAGAAATAAAAGACAGAAGCAAACAAAAATAGAAAACCCAAATGGGAATGTAGCTCGGAATGAGCAAAGCTCAGCTCTGGTATCTGAACCAAGAGTCTGAGATACAACCTCTCAATCAAAACTCTCACAATCTCACTCTCTCAATCTCACTCTCTCAACACATCTCTCTTCTCTCTTTTTCTTCTTCTCTATTTTTCTTCTCTCTGTGGATCGGTGGCTCTCTGCTGCTTCAGGCTTTTACTCTCACTGTATAGACTTTGCCACTGTTCGATCTGCCTCCTCCTGAAGAAGAAGACTCATATATATACCAGCAACAGATTGGATAAGGACGCGTGGCTTCCACATTTCCCGCCCAAGGAATTCGCCAGATCCGAGGCAATTTCATCCACATGGCAGCATCCTGTGATGGGCTGCTTCCACGTGTCACCATCTGATCACCTCGTCCTTCCTTGGATCACGAGCCAAGTCATCAATCCCTGCAAAGAATCCCTGTCAGACAGACGAAATAGAATTATCAGTTTAAGTATAAACCCTGTACAGACTTTGTGGGATGCAATGCATTGTATAGACTTCACTGAATAGACTTTGTGAACTCGAATGCATTGTATAGACTTTGCTGTATAGACTTTGTGAACGTGAATGCAATGTACAGACTCTGGAATGTATAGACTTCAAATATGCAGTGATGTGTGATGTACAGACTTCCTATATGAAGGCAACTACTGTACAGACTTGCTGAAGTGTAATGCAATGTGCAGACTTTGAAGAACATTCAGCAGCCAATGTATAGACTAGGCAATGTAAAGACATGCCAGTGTATGGGCTTGATGAGCGTGCAGCAATGTGCAGACTTCAATGCATGAAGAAGCACTATGAAGACTGATACAGACACAACGTGCAACAATGTATAGACTTGAAACACTAGATGCATGATGTACAGGCTTCAACTAAAATGATGCACAATGTACAGACTTGAATGCTGTGCGATGTACAGACTTCATATTATGCATGAGACTCTAAGAAGACAGACGATGTATAGACTTAGCCAGCATTCAACTCGATGTATAGACTTCATGAATGATGCATGCAATGCACTGGACAATGTATGGACTTAGCCGATGCAGACTAGTCTGATGTATAGACTTGCTCATTGTTCAAACTTCATGAACGATGTACAGACTTGCCAAAGGAAAGGCTGTACAGACTTGATGCAATGCAAGGCAATCGAGTGTATAGACTTCACGATGTGAAGTCTTGCCAAAGACAACTGGACGATGTCCAGACTTGAGCGAAGCAAAGTCTGTACAGACTTGAAGGTTCACAATGTGTAGACTTTGGCAAAGCAACGATGTACAGACTTGCACAGTTCAAGGATGTATAGACTTTACGTGAAAGCCCAATGTACAGACTTGCAGAACTGAACGTAGGTAAAGATCCCATTGTATAGACTTCGAAATTCACTGACGGATGTACAGACTTCACCTCGAGCAAGCAACAGTGCAGTGTATGGACTTTGAAGAATGATGCATGACGCTGTACAGACTTGACTAATGTATGGACTTAGCCTGTGCGAACAATGCAGCAATGTATAGACATTATCGTGCAGACAGTACCTCACATGCATTAGTGTATAGACTGTATGCCTAATGGATGCACTGATGCAGTATATACACAGAGGAAGCAATGCACCGATGCAATGCATGCACATAGCAGGTATTGAACTGAAGCAATGGATGTATAGACTTGTGATGCACTAATGCAGTACATGCACAGAGGAATCAATGCACCGATGCAATGTATAGACTTGCTAGTTAAGTGAGCTGCAATGTATGGACTTCGCCCAATGCACAAAGACGCTAAGTCATACGGACAGTGTACAGACTTAGTTAATGCATGAGACACTAAGAAGATGGACAGTGTACATACTTGGATATGCATGAAGACGAGTGTATAGACTTGTGAATCTGGGGGAGTCGACTCATCTAAGAAGGGGGTCGACCCACTTCTGTCCAGACTATGCATGGATGTATAGACTTGTGTTCTCAACGATACACAAACACAACACACACATAACACGATGTATAGACTATGCTGAGTGTGTAGACGTGTGTGTGTGTGCAGTGTGTAAACCTGTAAAGTGCATAGAGCATACAGACAATCTGATAAGAGCAATTTCATCAAAATATAAACAGTTGCCAATCAATCAAAACAAGGTGTTGCCAATGAAGTAAAGCACATTGTCAACATCATCAACACAGAGGAGTCACAACATGTGACAGATCTCAAGGGCATCAGTCCAGATGTTTGTATGCACCATATCTACTTAGAAGATAATGCCAAGCCGAGCAGGGAGATGCAACGCCGACTGAACCCGAACATGAAAGAGGTAGTCAAGCAAGAGGTGATGAAGCGGTTGGATGCTGGGATTATATATCCCATCTCTGATAGTAAGTGGGTCAGCCCCACACAAGTTGTTCCAAAGAAATCTGGGCTGACCGTGACTAAAAATGAGAAAGGTGAGGAGGTGCCAATGAGACTACAAACGGGATGGAGAATCTGTATTGATTACAGAAAACTGAACTCCATGGCAAAGAAGGATCATTTCCCTCTCCCGTTTTTGGATCAAATTTTGGAGAAATTGGCTGGGCAAAAATATTTTTACTTTTTGGATGGATACTCCGGGTACAATCAAGTTGTTGTCTACCCGGAGAATCAAGAAAAAACTACATTCACGTGTCCTTATGGCACGTTTACTTTCAGGAGAATGCCATTTGGGCTTTGCAATGCCCCTGCCACCTTTCAGCGGTGCATATGGCAATCTTTTCTGAAATGGTGGGAGAATTTTTAAAAATTTTCATGGATGATTTCTTAATTTTCGGTGACTCATTTGACTGTTGTTTAAGAAATTTGTAAAAAGTGTTGGCACGATGCATTGAATCTAATCTGGTGCTTAGCTGGGAGAAAAGTCATTTTATGGTACGAGAAGGCATTGTGTTAGGCCATGTTATTTCCGAGAGGGGAATAGAGGTAGACAAGGCTAAGGTTGATCTAATTTCCAATCTTCCTCCCCCTTCGTCTGTCAGGCAAATCCGATCTTTTCTTGGCCATGCGGGTTTTTACAGAAGATTCATTCAGAACTTCTCTTCCATTACTCGCCCGCTCACTAAGCTGCTAGCCAAGGACACTCCATTCCACCTAGATGAGTCTTGTCTGGAGGCTTTCCATTCTCTGAAGGCAGCCTTGACCCAAGCTCTGATTCTTCAATCACCAGATTGGTCGTTGCCATTCGAAATCATGTGTGATGCCATAGGAGCTATCTTAGGGCAGAGAATTGATAAGAAACCTGTGGTGATCTATTATGCGAGTCGTACTCTCGCTGATGCTCAATTGAATTATACCACTACAGAGAAGGAACTTATGGCCGTTGTTTTTGCCCTAGAGAAATTCCGATCATATCTTTTAGGGGCCAAAGTTATTGTGTATTCTGATCACGCTGCTTTGAAATACCTGCTCATCAAGAAGGATGCTAAACCCCGTCTGATTCGATGGATTCTATTACTGCAAGAATTTGATCTAGAAATCAAAGACAAGAAGGGGTTAGAGAATGTGGTGGCTGATCATTTGTCCCGAATAGTGATACCCGAGAGTGCTCCCATGTCTGATTCTTTTCCAGATGAACAACTGTGATCTATCTCTTACATCTCAACCCCCTGGTACGCTCACATTGTCAACTTTTTGGCAGTAGGACAACTCCCGGGTGGGTGGACTAAGCAGGAGAAGGATCACTTCTTTGCTAAGGTCAAGCACTATTTTTGGGAGGACCCGGAACTGTTTCATATGGGTCCTAATCAGATCATCAGAAGATGTGTCCCTGAGGAAGAGCAACAATCTGTACTGAATTTTTGTCACACTCTCGCTTGCGGAGGACACTTCACAGGAAAGAAGACTGCGGCTAAGGTGTTACAAAGTGGATTTTATTGGCCCACTTTATTTAAGGATGCTTATGAATTTTCTAAAACATGTTTGAGGTGTCAAGCTGTGGGCAATATTTCTAGGAGAGATATGATGCCGCTAAACCCCATTCTTGTAGTGGAAATTTTTGATGTTTGGGGAATAGACTTCATGGGACCGTTTCCACCATCCTTTGGGAATGAATACATTTTGGTGGCGGTCGACTATGTTTCAAAATGGATTGAAGCTGTAGCCACAAGGACCAATGATCACAAGGTAGTGATGAAATTTGTTCGAAAGAACATTTTTTCTAGATTTGGATGTCCTAGGGCTATGATTAGTGATGGGGGTTCGCACTTCACTCACTCTCAATTTTGAGCTTTGCTCGAGAAATATGGAATCACTCACAAAATTACCACCCCATATCATCCCCAAACCAATGGTCAGGTGGAGGTATCCAATAGGGAGATTAAGAACATTCTGCATAAGACAGTTAGGCCGGATAGAAAAGACTGGTCTGAGAGATTGGATGATGCACTATGGGTCTATAGAACTGCGTTCAAAACTCCTATTGGAATGTCACCCTATCGCCTTATCTTTGGTAGAGCCTGCCACTTATCTGTCGAGCTTGAACATAGAGCCTATTGGGCCATTAAGTAAGTCAATTTTGACTTAACTCAAGGTGGAGCCCAGAGAGCCTTGCAACTCAATGAACTAGAGGAACTAAGGAACGAAGCCTATGAAAATTTCAGGATTTATAAAGCTAAAACCAAGGCCTTCCATGATAAGCATATTCATAGGAAAACTTTTCATGCTAATCAAAAGGTTTGACTTTTTAATTCACGGCTACGCTTGTTCCCTGGTAAGTTGAAATCCAGATGGGATGGACATGTTGTTAAAGCATTTGACCATGGAGCCGTTTAAATTTTGAATCCACAAAATGGTCATATGTTTACTGTTAACGGTCAAAGGTTGAAACCATACTTGGAAAATGAGCCTTTATCACCAAAAGAATCCATCGCATTGTGTGATCAAAACTGAATTCATTTTGAACTTTTATGCGTCTGGCTGAAGACGGTAAACTTAGCGCTTCTGGGAAGCAACCTAAGTTTTTTGGTGATTTGATGTTTTATTTTAGTGTGTTTGTTTTGTCAGGCCAAGAAGAGAAGGAGCCGTCGTCATTTTACCCCGCCTACCAGGTTGTATCCCTCCATCCTAACCATATTCTCTGTTTACTTGTTCTCTGATCTTTCTATTGCGTATGCCATTGAGGACAATGTCATTCAAGTTGGGGGGGGAGAGAAAAATAAAATTATTTCATGTGAATACAATCTGATATGAGTCCTTGCTTGATATCCTGTATTAATGAAAAGATGATATCCCCATTTAGAGTTTCATGATTCATGCTTCCATTGAAAATGATTCTAGAATAGAAAAGACTAGGGAAAAGGATGATGGACAATTTATTTAATCTAGCCGTGAAAAATTGATTTAAGAATCTCTTTAAAGTTCATGTGCACTTTAGAAAAATAAAAATCACTTTGCATGCTAATGAAACAAGTAGGATAAGCCTTCTGCTATTTTAGACATATTGTCTGATATTCTGCACTTCTTGAAGAAGAGATCTTTTATAAGCTTTCTGCCATGTTATCTATTGAAAAATCTTTTTTGAGAAAAACACCATGAAAAATGCTCCGATTCTGAGTAACCGGGCCTACTTCACCTAAGACGTGTTGAGGTTCGCGTCGAAAGGAAACGGAAACTTTGATCTGTGTAACCGGGCCTGCTTCACCTAAGACGTGTTGAGGTTCGCGTAAAATGGTGAAGGGTAGTGCAGCATCATGTGTGTATAAAAAAAAGTAAAAAAAATAAAAATAAAAGAAAGAAAACCAAAAGGGACATAGCAATAAGGCAGACAAACATAGCTTTTATGCTGAATGCTCTATTTAGAAAGTGCAGGATTGAAAGACACTTGTTCGGAATAGTAACTGGGGATGCAATTACCTTCACTGTGAACTTAGTATTACACATGTACAAGTGCTATTGACCTTTAACTTGGCTTCTTGATCATGTACCTTAATTTCCTACATAAGGCTAGTATGTGATAATACTTCCAGATTCCTAATCTTTAGTGAACTCTATGAACGATGATCTAGAAATGTAGCATGAATATTTTAAACTCTTGTTGGTCCTAAAATTTTTAATTATTTACATTGCTAAGGGACTAGCAATGAGTAAGTTGGGGGTGTGATAAGTGTGTATTTTTACATATTAATTCATGTTATACACATTTGTTATGAGCTTTAATAATAATAAATATGTACATATCACACTTACTTTTACTTTAGAGTCAAATATTTAATTTTAAAGAATTAACTAATTTTAATAAAGATATTTACTTATTTATGCAAGCACTCGATACGAGGAGATAGGTGATAAGAAGAAACAAAATAATAATCAATGAAAAAACAAAAAAAAAGAGGAATAAAACTATGTTCAAATGGGCCAAAGGCCCATGGACTTGTTCAAAAAGAAAAGAAAATAAAAAGAAAAAAATAATAATAAATTTATTTGATATTTTAAGGGCTTTTATAAGATAGATATACATAATATATATATATATATATATAGTTAATGTGTGTGTGTCTATTTTTTGTGTGCAGGGGCGGAGGTCGGTAGAGGCGCGCCCGCGCCTTCGCCAGGCAGGCACGGGCGACGAGGGGCGCAGGCGCGGTCAACACGCCTGCGCGCGTCAACGGCAGGCGGAGGGGGCGGCGCACCGCGGCAGAAAATGCGGGCAGCTCACGCGCCTCACGCAGGCGGCGCACGCGGCCAAAAGAGAGAGAAAGAGAGAGAAAGAGAGAGAAAGAATGTTAGAAAAATCAGAAAAAAATATAAAAGTGTGCAACATATGTTGGCACACAATTCTGAGTCAAAAATGGCAGCAATGTGTTGTGTTTTTCAACAAAAGAGGCAAGAAATGTTAAAGTGTTCACATAGGGAATGGGGTTGTATTAACCCTATAAAAGGGGCTTCTATTGTGAGGAAGCAAGAGAGAGTTGCAAGGGGTTGCTTTGAGTTTTTGAAGTTTATTCTTGTTGGCCTTAGTAGAGTTACATAGGAGAGTTAGAGGGTGTTGTTTTGAGAGCTTTTGATGTAAACTTTGTAAGTTGATGTTATTTTAATGAATGTTCTTTTTAAGCATTTAGTCCTTTCTTAGTCCCATTACTTGTTGTTCTGATCTCCATTTCATTTTCCTGTCTTCACAAAAATTGTTCATCTTTAAGTGTTCTCCAATTTCTCTTTCTATCCTTTCCCTTAATTCCTTCTATTTTGAAAGTTATTTCCCGTTTTTCTAAGTTCTGTTCTATGTGATTACTGTTCATCCGAGGTGATATCTTCTAATATTCTTCCATTTTGAAGCATTATCAATCCTCTTTTCACTCAGAGTTCTTCATGAAAGTTGTTCTTCTCTTGTAGATCTAGATTTCCATTTTCTACCACTTCTTCTAATTCTTCTTCGTTTGTGAGTTATAATTAATTTTACACTGTTCTATCTTTAACATTTTTATTGTTCATCCGCACCGATAGATCTTGATTTTTCACGTTTTTCACTATCTTCCTCTCATTTTCTATCTCTGTGGTCTTTATCAAACTTCTTCCTCTTTTCATTCTCTACAACTTTCATTTCTTCCACTTCTTCTAATTCCCTCTAGATTTTAAATTATTCTCTTCCTTCCAATCCCCTATTTTTAATATAATTCTGTTGTGTTTTCAACTTGTCTTTGTTCCTATTTCTATCCATCTCCATCTCTTCACAATTTCTTCACACAACCCAAGGCGGTTAGTCATTCTTCCAGTCATCTCACGGCGTCGACTTCCAAGGCAGAGTGATCTTCATCCAAGGCTCGGCGAGGAAATGGTGGCGTTCTTCATCCATTGGCTAAAATTTCCTTCACTTTTCTCTTCTTATTCAAAGTTGTAATTTAATTTTCTTTGTTGTTAATCGCACTCAAAAGACAAAAATAAGTTTTCAAAACATAAGGATATTTTCTAACTTGATCTATAAAGATTTTTCCTCCTCGTGGGATCGACCCGTATTTACCACTGTACTCGTATTTCCAAAATCATTTAAGTGAGTGAGTGCGGTTTTATCAATTTTGAAGTTTGTGTGGCACGACATTTTTAAACGACGGGTGTCGAGCCCATCAATAGATCAGTCACCCAATTAAAACCAACAACCATAGCTCCAAGTGCGGAATTAAAACAAGCTGCTATTGGAAGACATAAGGATAAACAACACTATCAATGAAAGCCGACCTAACAGATCTAAATCAAGACGGTCCTAAGCATTCATCTACTACGGATCGAAGAAATAAACATGATGCACACAATCCACACAACAATCGCACAGTAGTCAGAGATTTTTAAGGTGGTTCGATCTCAAACCCGAGATCTATGTCCACCCCACACTCCAAACAGGAATGTGGCTTCTACTGCTGATACACAGCTTCGCTGATCCATACCTTTGGGGTTAAAACCCTACAGACCGCTGGGCGTTACAGCTTATGCCGTCCAGAGGAATCCTCCTCTGCAAACCGCTGGAGACTTACAGCTTTACCCGTCCAGAAGAATCCTCCTCTGCAAACCGCTGAGCTTTACAGCTTGCTCCGCTGACACACAGCTTGGAAATACAGTTTCAGAAATGAAAAAGAAAACAAGCGAAGAAACAAACGAACCCACTAGGGGAATGTATCTCAACACTGAGCAATTTCAGCTCTGGTTCTGAACCGAGAGACTGAGGAATAAGCACTCATAGTATTCTTTCAGACACCTTTCTTTCAACTCTCTCCTTCTCTTCTTCTCTCTTTCTTCTTATTCTCTTCTCTCTGGATCGTGCAAGCTCTCTCTGCTTCTGCTCTTTCGAAGTATGTTCATGATCCCTTTTCTCCTGAGGAAGAAGCTTCTTATTTAAAGAGCAGTAGAAGGATAGGGCGTGTGGTCACCATAATTCCCGCCCAAACACCTTCGTCACGTGGCGGCATCACAGCATAGCTGCTTTCCGCGTGTCACGATCCTGGCACTTTCTTCAATCTTGGATCACGTGCCCTTCTTAGTCTTTACGAAAAGGCACCTGTCAAGGCATCAGATATAGGTCATATTCAGACAATTATACGATATAAAAAGGAGATTTCACAGAGTAGAGATTTTGATGCACGGACTCAATTGTGGTGTTCACATACACATGCACAGATTCAATCATCTCTTCAAAAGCAGATCCACAGACATGGTTTCAACACAAAGGATACATCGGCTGGGCGTGTGCAATGGGCAAGTATTGCACTGACCTGATGACTTGCCACTGAAGACGTTGTACTGACTTAGCATGCCACGTGCCTGAGCTTGCACGGACTTATTCACACAGAATGCTTGACTTGCACAGACTTAATGTGTAAACGGTGAATGCATGAACTTCTATGCACCGAGTTACCTAAGACATATTACACAGTCTTTAAGTTCCTGGTGCAGAGGTTGCACCGACTCGGTGGTGTGCATCGAGAAGAATTGCACCAGACTTAGTCGTGCGCATCAGCGAGGATTGCACAGACTCAATGTTTAGCTAACCATGTGTTGCACCGACTCTATTCAATGCACAGACTAAGATGCACATACCATTGATGTGATTATCTGACATATGAATGCATCAAAATACTTACACCATCATATATAGAAATAAAGTCAACTAAGTCACACACCACTGTTGCTAATCATCAAAACAACTATTGTCAATCATCAAACCATTACATCACAAAGCAGTGCACGAACTGCTTATCAACCCAGAGGAGTCCCAACAATCTCCCCCTTTTTGATGATGGCAACCCATAGAATGAATACAATGAGATGATGTATTTTGATGAGACATGAATGATTATCAAGTTTCATGCATGCAACTACACAAGTTATGCACAGACTTACTCCCTGAGTGAGTCCTTTGAATTTTCCCTTTGAATATCTGACTCCTACCCCTTGAACATAGACTCTCCCCTTGAATATCTGAATCCTACCCCTTGAACATAGACTCTCCCCTTGAATATCTGAATGCAAACACACATTCTCCTCCTTTGCCATCAGCAAATAAGGAGGAAGGAGGAGGAATGATGCCGTCGGAATAACATTCTATGTAACAGTTCAGAATGTGAGCAAATTATGGGGCAACCCTTAAGTCATATGAATCGAGCAATGGGCTTTCATGATTAAAGTCAGGTTTAACAGTTATAGAAGGTAAAGTGAATTCACTGACTTTCTGAAATAGGGTTATATACTCCATTTATAGCAATGAACCTGACTCACATAACCATAAAAGTCTAGGTCGAGACAACACCCTACTTATTTCAGAGAGAGTGAATAGTAAGGAAAGTCACTTGAATTTGTATTGAGGTTAAACAATTGACACTCAATGACTTTTATTTTTCCAAGGGTTACAGCAATTTTCTTTCATGAGTTTCAGAAATTTGAACTTATTGAACAGACACGTGTCATTTATTCCGTTGACATTAGGTGTATACCTTGATTAGAGGCTAATATCCCCAGTTACTAAGCATAAACTACTATATCCGTCTCTGATCAAAAGCTACAGGGATAGTTTACACTTTTGACATTAAGGGTACACCTTAATCAGAGGCCAGTACCCCTAGTTACTCAGTGAAACCTCTCCTATAAATTTGACCACATGAACAGAGTTAACCTGAGTCACTTCATGACTAAAGTACTCTCTATTTCTTTGATGGAGACCTCAGTTTCTCAGTGTAACTCAGTCATTGCTCTGCCACTTTGCTCATTTCTTTTTCTTTAATGATCTTATTGTTGCTGCCCTTATAACTTTTAGGGGTGCCTTGTTTAAGAACAATACAGACTTTAGTTTTCAAACCTTAGACATCACTAAATCTGTCATGTTTAGATACTGTGAAGACATGTTCTATTATTGCCATGAGATAGAGGTTAAGAGCTATAAATATTTTCTATCACCTTATTTTCTAAAGACAGTCTATTGAACTCTACAGCCTATTAAAGTTAAACCTTCAGTTCATTCAATGAGCACATGTGATTCTTATAACAGAAGAGTTGTAATAATTACAGCTCACGACAATGAACCAATTACTAGACTGTTATTCATTCTGTGTAAAAGGAGTGGACATTAAGGAGCAGAATCAACTCAAGAGTTTTCAGAGAGAGAGAAGGGGATGAACTTAGTATTTTAATTGCTATCCTCTCCCTGACATCAATATGCATTAACTTAGATATGCAACAGACAAACTTTGCACCGACCTTATCCTTCACGAGCAATGCAATGCACTGACCTTATCATGCAATTTGGATAAAAGATGCACCGACCTTCATGCTACAAACTTACATTATGCATCGACAATATGCAAGACATGCATCGACATTAGCGTGTAAAATGTAGACAATGCACGGACTTATATGTATGTGCGGTATGGATATGCACCGACCTACATGTGGCTAGAATGCAATATGCACCAACCTAAAGACATACAATAACTTATGCTTCATGCAAAGTATGCAATGACCTGAGTGCTCACACATTGCATAGGCTAGGTGCAATACGTGCATCAAGACTATGTGCAACTCATACACAACCATCAGAAAAAGTCTGTGCAAGACATCAAACAACCGAATACTCAAGAATCTTCTTTATTCAACTTTTTAAGGAACAGGCTGACACAATCACCTCAGAACATATCAACACACAGCTCAAGAATGAATTTTATTCATCATTTTCTTGCTGAAATTTACACAGCCCCAATTCTCGTCTTAGATATTTAAATCTTTCATTTCCAAGGGGTTTAGTAAAAATGTCAGCATTCTATTTTTCAGTTTCAACAAATATTAATTCAATTTCATTTTTACTTACAGCATCTCTAAGAAAGTGGTGTTTTATTTCAATGTGCTTAGTCCTAGAGTGATGAACTGGATTTTTAGTTAGGCAAATAGCACTAGTATTATCACATAAAATTGGAATGTATCCCAATTTTATCTGATAATCTGAAAGCTGGTGCTTGATCCATAGTACCTGAGCTGCACAATTTCCTGCAGCAACATATTCTACCTCTGTAGTGGACAATGCAACTGTGTGTTGCTTCTTAGAAGCCCAGGATACTAGGCAGCCACCTAGAAATTGGCAATGCCCACTAGTGCTTTTCCTATCTATCCGACACCCAGCATAGTCTGCATCAGTGTATGCCAGAAGCTCTAGCTCACACCTAGCAGGGTACCAAAGTCCAAGTTCTTGAGTGCCTGATAAATACCTAAAGATCCTTTTCACTGCTCTAAGGTGAGACTCCTTAGGACTAGCCTGAAATTTGGTACATAAACACACTACAAACTGTATATCAGGCCTAGATGCAGTAAGATATAAAAGGGATCCGATCATACCTCGATACAGCTTTTGGTCCACTGTATTACCTTTGGAGTCTTCATCAAGACTTGTTGAAGTACCCATTGTTACGGCAATTTTCTTGAGATTTTTAAATTTGAACTTCTTCAGCAGATCCCTTATGTATTTAGACTAGGTGATAAATGTTCCATCTTTTGTTTGAGTCACCTGTAGTCCAAGAAATAATTTTAGCTCACCCATTGAGCTCATCTCAAATTCTTGTGTCATTAGTTCGGAAAATTCTTTACATAATTTGGGGTTAGTTGACCCAAACACAATGTCATCCACATAAATCTGAACAAGGAGAATGTCTAGATGACTTACCTTGGTGAACAACGTTTGGTCAACCTCACCTCTGGTGAACTTCTTCTCGGTAAGGAATTTGTTGAGCCTGTCATACCAAGCTCTAGGGACTTGCTTCAAGCCATAAAGAGTTTTATTTAACTTATAAACATGATTAGGAAAATCTAAGCATTCAAAACCAGGAGGTTGTCTCACAAAGACATCATCTTTTATTTCCCCATTGAGAAAAGTAGATTTAACATCCATCTGCTGGAGAGTTATTCCTAATGAGCATGCATAGGCCAAAAGTATTCTAATTACTTCTAACCTGGCTACAGGGGCAAATGACTCTTCAAAGTCAATTCTGAATTCTTGATTGTACCCCTGAGAAACAAGTCTAGCTTTATTTTTAACTACATTACCTAGCTCATCAGTTTTATTCCTAAAAACCCATTTTGTTCCAATGATAGTCCCATTATCAGGAGGTGGGACCAGATGCCACACTTTGTTCCTGTCAAACTGATTAAGCTCTTCGTGCATGGCATTGATCCAATGCACATCTTTGATAGCACTATCAATGGTTTTGGGTTCAACATGAGAAACCAATGCATATGCATTTAATTCATTTTGAGCTCTAATGAAGCCTCTAGTCCTAGGGGGTTCATGCAAGTCACCAATGATATTTTCAATAGGATGATCTCTTAAAAATCTGACATTTATAACTTGGTTACCTTGACCTTCATTTACCTCTCCCTAAACAACAGGCTCCTCTGCATTGACTTCTTCAGCTTCTTCTTCTTGGTCTGATTGATCTTCAGGATTTTCTTTCTTAAGAATTTCTCCGTCATCTTCTTTCCTGCATTGACCAACCTCAAAGTTATTTAGGAACTCATCAAAGATAATATGTGGAGATTCCTCAACAGTTTTAGAATTAAGGTTGTACACTCTATATGCTCTAGTGTATTCAGAATATCCAAGAAAGATTCCTGGGTCACTTTTAGGTTCAAATTTATCAAGATCTCTTTTATCATTAACATGAATAAAATATTTACAGCCAAAGACCTTGAAATAAGCAATTGAAGGCTTCTTACCTTTCAGAATCTCATAAGGAGTTTTCTGAGTGAAAGGCCTTACCATGGCTCTGTTGATTAAATGGCATGCAGTATTAACTGCCTCTGCCCAAAATTTTCTTGGTAAGCCACCTTCAACAAGCAGTGTACGGGCCATCTCTACAAGTGTCCGATTCCTCCTCTCTACTATTCCATTCTGCTCAGGTGTTCTTGGGGAGGAGAATCGATGAGTAATCCCATTGTCCCTGCAGAAGTTTTCAAATTGTGAGTTTTCAAACTCACCTCCATGATCAGACAGAATATTTTTAATCAAATGTTCATTTTTCTGTTTGATATTTAAATAGAACTCCTGAAATTCAGAAAAAGCATCATTCTTGTGAGTGATGAAAAAGACCCAAGTATACCTAGAGAAGTCATCAACTATGACATATCCATATCTCCTCCCTGACAAGCTGACTGATCTTGTGGGTCCAAATAGATCCATATGTAACAGCTCATAAGGTTTGAGGGACATGTTTTCCGTTCTCGATTTAAATGATTTTCTAGTATGCTTTGACTGTGTACAAGCATCACACACCTTATTTTCCTTCTTAAAAGATATTTCAGGGAGTCCTCTAACCATGCTGTGTTTATACAATTTGTGCAGGACAGTGTAGCTAGCATGGCCTAACCTACGATGCCACAGAAAAGTTAAGTCCTCTTTGTTAGCAGTGAGGCATAGGGTAGAGTGTGCAATATCATCTAGATTTACCATGTAAATATTATTCAATCTTTTTCCAGAGAATTTAACCACATCAGAATTAGGTTCAAAAATTTTACAGCAAAGTGCATCAAATACTACCTTATGTCCTTTATCACAAAGCTGGCTGATACTTAGAAGATTATATGCTAATCCATCCACCAACAAGACTTCATCAATGCAACAGGTGGTGCACTTACCTACTTTACCTGATCCGATGATTTTACCCTTAGTGTTTCCTCCGAAGGTGACAAGGCCTCCATTCTTCTCTGTCAGCAAGCAAAATTTATCCTTGTCCCCTGTCATATGCATGGAGCAGCCACTATCCAAGTACCACATGTTGTGTTTGGCTGCCAGGCATACCTGTAATCATAGTCACGGAGAAAATTTTGGAACCCAAAACTGTTTGGGCTCCGAAACAGAAATAGAACAATTCATACATGACAACAAGATTTTTGGGATCCACGCTTGTTTGAGAGCTAGTTGGTTGGAGGATTTTTTGACATTTTTTCTATTATCTCTCTTCTTCTCAGTATTAGCATGCTGAATTTTTTTTGACTTGTTATTTGTCCTGCCACCATTGTTCCTTGCAATTTGATTGTTTTTGTGCGAGTGCCTAGGCCAATTAGCATTCAGGAAATAGTGGCCAACGTTGGTCCTTGGCTGACTGTAGGTGGTTTGTTTCCTAGAAGCCCATATTCTAGGCTACCCAACCCAGTTTCTAGCATGAGGTCTGTATGTCTGTGTGGTACATGACTGATATCTAGACCTCCCTTGAGCTCTATTCCATCCAGACTTATATAATTGTTATGGCTCCACATGATGGTAGGTCTGGACTCTGGGCTGGTGGAAGTGGCTCGATTGACTTCTGGCAGAAGTGTTTCTACCTTGCACCCTAGACTCACTTGACTTCTTCATGGGTGAGGGTTGAGTCTTCCTCTGAACTGCTGGCGGTGACTTGTTAACCCTAGCCTGGGGTTTTGGTGTGCGTGAAGGTTGACCCCTAATCTGAACTCTACCCTGAGAAGTAGGGCATTGTGTACTATCATGTCTAGACTCACCCATTTTCTGCTTGTCCTTGTCCTTAGCACTGGGCAATTTGGAATCAACAACTTTAACAGCAAACTTTACATTGCTCATCTTGATGAGGGACCCCTTTTCCTTCTCAGCAACAAATGAAATTGTTTTCAAAGCAAAACTCCCTTTAGCTGTGGGGTTATACCCGAGGCCTTCTCTTCTGAAATTTACTTTTGACCTTAAGAGTGCATTCAAATTATCAGATCCTTGGGTCATGTTTTCGATAATTTTCTTTTTATCTTCATTCTCTTTTTCTAGGTAATCAATTAAATTTTTTAGTTCATGGTTAACACCTAGTACAACTTCATATTTCTCATTAACAATTTTCATGTTATTTTCATAATTTTGCAATTTCAATTTTAATTCATCAATCACATTTTTCAGATTATCATTTTCTCTTCTAGAATCTATCAATGTATGCTTAACATTATCAACTTCAGCACATGAATTTTTTAACATGTCATTTTCAGATTGCAAGCAGGCAAGTTTATCAGACATAGTTTTGTCATTCATAAGAGAATTTACTTTCTTCTTCAAATGCATGTTCTCTTTTCTGATATCATCTATCTTATCTAGCAAATCTTCGTAAGCATCTTCCCAATCTGAAATAGTGTAATGCTCAAAAGGAGATGATACCTCGTCGGAGTCTTCCACTTCCTTTTCATCATTTCTGGCCATCAGACAGATGGGCTTTTCTTCGTCTTCACTCTCTGATGTGTTGCTCAAAGTGCCCTCGTCCTCGTCGCTCCATGTGCTCACCATTGCTCTTCCTTTGGGAGCTTTCTTCTTGGCTTTCTCTTTCAGCTTCTGGAGCTCTGGACAATCAGCCTTCATATGACCGGCCTTCCTGCAATGGTAACAGACATTAGTGTCAATTTTCTTGGCAGAATTAGATTTGTACTTGTTGTATCTCCTGCCGCCATATTGTCTTCGGCTGAAATTTCTTCCTTCCTTCCTGAGAAATCTTCTGAACTCTCTGGTCAGCATTGCTATCTGATCTCCTTCAATTTTCGATGCAGAGAGACTCTGATCACTAGACGATCCATTGTGGCTGGATCGACTGGAACGACTGGCGCTTGCCTTCAGAGCGATAGGCTGCTTCTTTTTCTCGAGCTCCTCTATCTTTGGCAGATTCATTTCATAAGTCATCAATGAACCAATCAACTCGTCCACTTTGGTGTTCTGGAGATCCCTCGACTCCTCAATAACTGTCATTTTTGTATGCCATACTGGAGTCAGGGATCACAGTATCTTTCTCACGATTTCATAATCAGAATAGTTTTCCCCCATATTTCTGAGACTATTAGTTATGAGGGTAAGACGCGCGTACATCTCAGTGATGGTCTCGCTAGGCTTCATCCTGAAGGTTTCATACTCTGAAACTAGTAAATTAGCCTTGGTCTCCCTCACCTGAGAGGTTCCCTCGTAGATAACCTCCAGCTTATCCCACATCTCTTTCGCTGTGGCACACAAAGAGACTCTTGCAAATTCAGTGGGATGTAGAGCACACTGTATGGCATTGATGGCACTCCAGTTGAGAGTAGATTTCCTGATCTCCTCTTCGTCCATATATCCTCATTAGGATGCAGCTCGAATGGTCCTTTACTGACCACCTTCCAAATTTCATAGTCTTTCGCCCTCAGAAAAACTTGCATACGGTTCTTCCAGTATGCGTAGTTCGACCCGTCAAAGTATGGGGGCTTCGTGGTGGAATGTCCTTTAGCCGTCATCCCTCTTGCATCCATGGCCGTTTCTCTTTAGGACGTTGATCCCTGCAGAAGAGTTAGGCTCTGATACCAAGTGTTAGGATAGATGGTATGCTCTGATACCAAGTGTTAGGATGCGATATACGATCTAGAGGGGGTGAATAGATCAGTCACCCAATTAAAACCAACAACAACAGCTCCAAGTGCGGAATTAAAACAAGCTATTGTTGGACGACAGAAGGATAAACAACACTATCAATGAAAGCCGCCCTAACAGATCTAAATCAAGACGGTCATAAGCATTCATCTACTACGGATCGAAGAAATAAACAGGATGCACACAATCCACACAGCAATCGCACAGTAGTCAAAGATTTTCAAGGTGGTTTGATCTCAAACCCGAGATCTACGTCCACCCCACACTCCAAACCGGAATGTGGCTTCTACTGCTGATACACAGCTTCGCTGATCCATAGTTTTGGGGTCAAAACCCTATAGACCGCTGGGCATTACAGCTTATGCCGTCCAGAGGAATCCTCCTCTGCAAACCGCTGGGGACTTACAGCTTTACCCGTCCAGAGGAATCCTCCTCTGCAAACCGCTGAGCTTCACAGCTTGCTCCACTAACACACAGCTTGGAAACGTAGTTTCAGAAACGAAAAAGAAAACAAGCGAAGAAACAAATGAACCCACTAGGGGAATGTAGCTCAACACTGAGTAATTTCAGCTCCGGTTCTGAACCGAGAGACTGAGGAACAAGCACTCACAGTATTCTCTCAGACACCTTTCTTTCAACTCTCTCCTTCTCTTCTTCTCTCTTTCTTCTTGTTCTCTTCTCTCTGGATCGTGCAATCTCTCTCTGCTTCTGCTCTTTCGAAGTATGTTCACGATCCCTTTTCTCCTGAGGAAGAAGCTTCTTATTTATAGAGCAGTAGAAGGATAGGGCGTGTGGCCACCACAATTCCCGCCCAAACACCTTCGTCATGTGGCGGCATCATAGCATAGCTGCTTTCCACGTGTCACGATCCTGGCACTTTCTTCAATCTTGGATCACGTGCCCTTCTTAGTCTTTACGAAAAGGCACCTGTCAAGGCATCAGATATAGGTCATATTCAGACAATTATACGATATAAAAAGGAGATTGCACAGAGTAGAGATTTTGATGCACGGACTCAATTGTGGTGTTCACATACACATGCACAGACTCAATCATCTCTTCAAAAGCAGATGCACAGACATGGTTTCAACACAAAGCCTACGGATACATCGGTTGGGTGTGTGCAATGGGCAAGTATTGCACTGACCTGATGACTTGCCGCTGAAGACGTTGTACTGACTTAGCATGCCCCGTGCCTGAGCTTGCACGGACTTATTCACACAGAATGCTTGACTTGCACAGACTTAATGTGTAAACGGCGAATGCATGAACTTCTATGCACCGAGTTACTTAAGACATATTGCACAGACTCTAAGTGCCTAGTGCAGAGGTTGCACCGACTTGGTGGTGTGCATCGAGAAGAATTGCACCGACTTAGTCGTGTGCATCAGTGAGGATTGCACAGACTCAATGTAAAATTAACCATGTGTTGCACCGACTCTATTCAATGCACAGACTAAGATGCACACACCATTGATGTGATTATCTGACATATGAATATATCAAAATACTTACACCATCATATATACAAATAAAGTCAACTAAGTCACACACCACTGTTGCTAATCATCAAAACAACTATTGTCAATCATCAAACAATTACATCACAAAGCAGTGCACGAACTGTTTATCAACCCAGAGGAGTCCCAACACATCTCTCTCTATGCTCTCGACTCTTTCTCTCTCTAGTCTTCTCTTTACTCTTTCAGTCGGTTCGGATTTAAACATCGGAAGGTTATCTCCTAAGATCACTCCAAAAGCTCCTTCTGACATTTCCATCTGGTGCTTGCAAATTTTCTCGGGATGACCGGCCTTTCTTTCCTATCAGATAAATGTTAAAAGGTATCGTACGAGATGAAAGTAATATTTTTTAACCTCTACACGTATACACACAGTGACCGTAAAATAAGAGAAGACTTTTTGTCGGTAAGTTTGTGATTTCCACTAATTCTTTCCAACGATTTTGGTTCCCGTACGTGGATATGGGCTATAAACCAATGTAAGATAATCTTACTGTCATATCGGACCATATAATGTCATTGACACTGTTTTACGAATAAACAAATAACTAAAGATATCGTAACATAAAATAAATGCATAGTTTTACCATATTTTTGTGATAAAACAGACAAACGCTAAACGTAAGTTTCAGTCGATTTCTAAAAACTCAGAAGCTCTCGAAGAAAAGGTGGACATAGTCTTCATCTCATGCCAACTTGGCATGTCGATCGATCAACAGGTCAAACGTACATATTCCTTTTTTTCGTGTTCTTCCATTTATATCATGGAAGTTTGGGAGTGCCTCTGTATTTTCTTTTGACCACCCCACTTCGGCGTGGGCTTGAAGATTGGTTGCACATCTGTGGACATTATTGGTGTCTGTACGTGTAGAAGGTGGGGGGTGGCCAGCGCCGATGGGTGTTTGACCATTCACAACAGGGCACAAGCCCTGCCTTGTAGGTTTCTTCCTTGGGTGGTGTGACTGGTGGCGTTAGTGGTGGGGTTTTAACTCAACGTTACTTGCCATCAACTTGTTCCTGGTTCATTGTGATGTCAACGCCGCCCACTTCACGAGGGGGCGAGCTCAATCTTGGCAATTGTTAAATCCTTCCCCCTCCTCTTCACCCATGATCATCAGTTGGGGGAATTTCAGGCATGTTCTTTTGTTATCCTCGGACGAGGAGGATGGCTGCCGACGCTTTTGGTGCCAATGCAACCAATGGACGTGGGCTTAATTTGTGAGAGTAGTGGCCATACCACCCAACTCAACCGTCCCTTCACCCCCACAAGTCAGGGGTTAACATAATAACCCTAACTGACTAATAAGTGATAGCACACCGGGGGTACCGGCCGGTGGGGAAGCCAGGCCAGTGGCCTCACCCTCCTCCCCGATCACTTTTTTTAGTTTGGCTTGGCGTTGGTGGGAATGGAATATGTGTTGGGGGAAAAGGGGGGGTGGGGGTAATTAACAGGGTTTCTCTTTAGTGTGTTAATGGTGGTGTTGCCCTCCCCATGCATGTATGTATAGTGTGGGTGGGTTTGTTGGGAGGGAATGAGGCAGATGAGGATTGGTGAAGTGACTGCCGCACTTCTTTGCCCTCCTGTGCTTGGTGATATTGTTTTATAACGTCGTAGCAGCGTATTCTCCTCGTGATGCCGCCGTGGAGCCATTGTTCTCATGAGATGGGGATTCATGAGGGAAGCTAATGTAATTTTATACATGCATGTGCCTACTCCCTCGGGCCGTTTGCGTGTGCTTTTATTAAGATTTGCACTCCCCCTTCAATCCGTGTCATCTTTTATGCGCTAATCGCTCATCGGAGTTTTATTATTATTGTTGTTGTTATTTTTCTTAGAAGTGCGGTTTCCCGTCGATATCTCTCTCTCTCTCGTTCTGTGTGCAAATCACCCTAGATCTTCTGAAGTTGTACTCTCTCTCTCTCTCTCTCTCTCTCTCTCTCTCTCTCTCTCTCTGACTCTCTTGTTTTGTGTGCCGAACCAACTTTGGGGCTCTTTCTAGAATTGCGGTTGCAGCCCCCCTCTCTCGTTTTCTTGCAAGGGTGGTCGTACCTTGGTCCCACGCGAGTCCATATGGCCGTCACGCGGGTTTCACGTGTCAGGATCTACCCAGAGGCGTCTACCTTCTTCCTTCCCGCATTAAAGGCCCCCCGCTTCTGAACGGACACCCGATCACAGCACTTTGTAGATGATGGGAACTCGTTCATTCATCCGCCTGGTGGTGGTGGCATGCAGGGAGGGTGCTGGGGGGGAAATCGAGGGAGAGAATAAGCACTAACCAGCTAGAAACGTTTGAAGAGACTACCCTGGCCTTTGTATAATACATGGGACAGAACGGAGACTATCCTGGCCCGGTGAATGGCATCACGTTCTCGCCCACCACTTCTTCCTCATAAAACCTTGTTGTTTGTTAATTTAGCTGAATATATATATATATATATTTCATTATCTTCTGATCTGTTAATTAGTGTAAGCTAAGAGTACTCAGACACATGCGTAGACTAGTTTGAATTCTGTCACGTAAACAAACTGAAATCTGAGCAAGAGTGTGACTGAACATTATGACTATGACTTGACACCAACGTGTATGTAACTGGTTGATGATAAGTGAAAGCACCCAAGTGCGTTCTTGTCTTATCGATTAATTGATTAATGTGGGATTGTGACGGCATGTTCGTGAGGTGCACGTTGATCTGAAGTTTGTTTAGACAAAAGGGACTTTTGAAGCATGTGGCCTAGGATCATACCTACGTATTCCGATTCTGTGTTTTTAAATTATTCAATCATCCAATTTAAAACCAATTTAAAATGATATAACAAAGTTGTAGGATTTAAGTATATCTTCTATCTTAATTACAATCCCTTATAACTAACCACAGAGCATAGAATGATCCCGGGTAAGCCGTTCCATCCCCTTCGTGAAATGGCGTTGAGGTCACTCTTGGATATAAGCGCACTTGTCCTGCAGTCCCGGCTTGGTCCGTATGTAAGCAAAGCGCACAAGGAGCGGGCAGTGTGATACTTAAATTTAAATTTAATTAATAGTTAAATTGTTTAATATTTAATTAAATTATTTATTAAATATTATATTTAAGTAATAATTTAATTGAAACGAATATGAACTTAAATTAAAATTTAATTTTAAACGAGTAATTATCAACCCTACAACTGATCAGTCCAGAGATTATAAATTTCTCGTGCTGTCCTCCCCTCACGCTGTGTAAATTCCACGAGCATGAGCATAGGCATTTGGCTTCGATTCTGATGTCATTGCTACATTCGAGCTATTAGCCCTAGGTCTCTCGAGTGTTAGAAATTGGAGTATATGTAGAGATGGATAAATAATCGAGGAGGAGGAAGAAATGGGAAAGAAGAGATCAAATCATAAGAATATAAAGATTTACGTGGTTAAGAGACGACGTGTCCTCCTACGTCGACAGCCACAACATAATTTTCACTAGAATAATCACACCCAGATCAAATATAAAGAGAGAGTTCGCACATTTTTATACAATGAGATTAGGGCGTCATACGTCATGGTACCAAAGATAACAATGTCCCTGTTATAAACATAAATTTTCTTCTGGAGGATCCACCTCCGAAAACTCTCGTAAGAGACTCTGTCAAGTCGACCTGCACGATCTGACAGTGCAGACTGATCCACGTGCGAGAACACACGACGACGAGTTTAAACTCTAAACTCTAACATCGATAAATTAATATAATTCACAATAACCCCTTTCGTACCTGCACGTATGTTATCGCTAGCCTTAATTTTCATACCTAATTTCTCGTGAGCGGTACCGATGCCACGCAATGCGTTTTTTTTCCGACAGCACTAGTACTGGTAGCTAACGAGAGGGCAGAGCAGGTCATTGTTCATCCCAACATTCTTAAATTAATTAAATGCTCGGACAAAACTGTCTCTTGACGGAAGAATCCTGACATGCTCTAAAAATGCAAGTTCAGATGACGACGGGGACCAGAGGAGTTTAACGGGTAGCCCGTCCTCATACTTGAGCAACTCTCTCGGAGGGGGGGCGCGGACGTGGCGTGGGGCCAGATTACATCAGCGAAAGCAGGACTGCCAACCAACGTGGCGTTAGAACCATTTTCAAGTCAGATAATGGGTGCGAAAATCCGATAAAATATACCCGGTAACTTTTTGGACGTGGAAAGTGACCAATACCCAACAATTATCAGTCGAAAACTGACAGCTATTTCCACGTCACCAAAGCCGTTTCTGATCCCGATAACAAATATGCAGTCGAACTCATATAAAAAATAAATAAATATTATTAATAAGATATTTGAGTTTTGGCCATCATATGAGATTCTATTCCGTATCTAATTTGAGAGTTTGTAGATTTGCTCGTAGATTGTGCGGTTTTTATCGCTTATATTATTTGCGGGGTGTGATTTTATTATTTAGTGACATTATTACAATAAATAATCAATATGTTTTGAAAGTTTAAAACTTATCTTTAATGGTTATAATATCATTTCTATTGATTTATAATTTTACAAATTATATAAATTTTGTAGACTTATAGATTTGAGGTTTACTCAAGTAAGTATGATAGCGAATGGATGGAGACAAAAACTTACATTTTTATTTATTTTTTATTTTTTTAATTGAAAAAAAAAGATACTAAAGGGGAAAGAATTCATTTAAGTCCATTAAGATCTAACAGTGACTGAATCAAGATCTATTCTCGTGTGTTATGCACGTAATTGTCTCAAGATCAACGTGACTCATTATCTAAGAATTATTATCATAATAATGATCATAGTAATGAAAATCGAGGTATAACTCACGTTCCTTCATCTTCGGTAAGATAGAAAGTCAGGCGACTCACAATTCACGATCTTGAACAACCGTGACTCTAATAAATTAGAAGACACGAACTGCAGGACATATTCGAGGAGAGAGATCCTATAAAAAATATCTTAGTCGGACAACTAGGGTATAAATATTTTATGCAGTCTAAGTCCACAATATTGCTTATTCCAATATTTCTCATTCAGAACACTCATCTTTCCATTTGAGTATTCGTTTGACTTAAATATCGAAAAGATATCGTTTGAGATCACATCCGGAACTCTTTGTGACGTCGTTCTCTTTACCCGTAGACATTTTTCTTAAAAGGTTTTTTTCTTTCTTTCGACAAATTAATCTATGAGATGTAACGTGCAATTGTAATAACGAATTTCTGATCGCTACGTATACAAAAATTAAAGCACTCATTCCTATTTCGTTTTACATCGTAGATACTGTTCATAATAAATGGAGATGGAGGTGACAATTCCGTTTCCGTTTCCGTTTCCGTTTCCTATCCGGTGCCGGCTCTGCATAATATAGAAGGAGGAAGGGGGGTGGGAAGAGGGAGAGAGGCCGTGAGACAGTTGGCCACCCAGTCCGTCGTAATCTAACACCGAGAAATGGAGGCAACACTGAGAAATGGAGGCCTCCGCCGTCCAGACCGCGGAACGAACGTCGATACAACTCGGCAATGCAGCCATTTACGGGGTCGGGGCCGGAGGAGGCCGAGTAGGGGCTGCGGCATGGTTGCGCTCTTTCCGACCCCAGCGTAAACCAAGCATGAAAAGACTCACCTGGGACTCCACTCCACATGAATGCTCCTTCAGAAGGCGTGTATACCTTTTTATAAAATGCTACTTTGCTCACAAATAGGATGTCTCTGATTAATTAACGGCTGTCTCGAAGGAAAGCCTGCTTACATACGCCCGTACAAGTTAAGTACCCCCTAGCTAGTGGGTAAATGAGACAAGATGTCCGAAGGATTTGACGGAAGGGATCAAGGATGGGGTTTCCTCGGCACATCTGTAACCAAGTCCAACAGCATTAATGTGACTGTACGTACACACAGGAGATGGGCCAGAAACTTATCTCTCTCTCTCTCTCTCTCCCCCGTGTGCGTGTGCGCTTGCGTCTATGTTCGTGTTCGTTAGTGCCTCCTGTGTGAAGCTCACAAATGAATCAGCAGCGTGCAGAGTTGAAATATGATGGGAAAAGTTTGCTACTTTTGTTTTATAATCGAGAGTCCTTTAATAATTTGTCAATATGCTGCAGCCGGCTCGGCTAAGTGACGTGTGAGAAAAACTGATGCGCAATTCGAGTTCCCCTTAACCCGGGATCGATGGAATGGAATTCCAAACCTTCGTGGTCGTCGTCGATGCCCGTTTAATTTCCTCGTACCGCCAGCCAATGCGGGGGGTGGGGGACACCGGCAATACGGCCACGATGAATGGGCGGGCGCTGTACGGACTCGATCTGCAGCATCCCCTGTCTAATAAGCATGCGGGTTTGATGGGGTGCGCGTGCGTGCTTAGCCCATAGGCCACGGCTCGTCCACCATGAGAACCCCGTTGTCTTCCTTCCCCACCCCCCACCCCCCTGGCCCCGTCCCAGTTACTGCCGGTGACGGGTCATATAACTTAAACGACCGGGGGAAGTGTTGCATTCGGTTAATGACGGGCGGCGTGACGAGGACGTGGAGAGGGGGAGAGAATAAGACGTGGGGTGGGCGGATGGTGTGACGGGTGTCCTGGTGGGTGGCATGGCCACCAAAGTGGGCTGTGGGGGTGGGGCGTGGTGGAGAGTACTCGTACACGGCCCCCGGCAAGTGCGTGTTTCTAATTAATGCTGGTCGGCAGGTGGGGATTTGTTTCTAAAAGCACCAACGAGCGCTGGACGATATTGGACGCCATGGGGCGGGGAGATGAACTGAAGAGGGGAAGGGGTGGTGCAGGGCCCCATCGATCTGTAATGTTTAAGGGAGAGTGAGGGGGTAACCCACCTGAGGAAGGAGAGAATGGCAACAAGTGTACGTCTCACTTCTCTCTTCTCTCCAAAATGACAGGCCTTTAGATGCCAATTGCCAAAGGGGGGGGGAGTGGACTGGTATTTGAGGCTCAATTTGGGTTAATAATATGTAATATGGGTGTGTGTGTGTGTGTGTGTGTGTGTGTGTGTGTGTGTGAGCGAGAGAGAGAGAGAGAGATGGGCTGCTGCGTTCTTGCACGGAGTATGACTTCATATGTGGGCAGGCCGGGCAAAGGCCTGAGTGTGGCCTTTTTACGTATTTATTGCTCGTGTGCTTTGTAGAGAAATTCCGTGTACCTCAGCATCTGTTGCTGTCGTCCGCGAGGGATGGTGAGACTACGAGGGGGTGAAAGAATCTTCTGCTGCTGGGTGACAGAGGCCACTTCAGTCCCGGTGGGTCACGCTAAACTAATAAAAAATTTCGAAGGCCAATGTCACGATTCCAAATGTTACACTTACATCAACACACTTGAATTGAGTGATTGAGATGGATGTTCATCTCTATCGTCAATTTTTTTTTTTGATTAATAAGTAAACCTAGAAAATTTATGACCTTGTTAACGCTGACGCCTGACGTCGGCTCGACAAAGTCCTACCTCCTACCTAAGTGAAAAGTGAAACGAGGAATTTGATAAAACAACACGGTGCAAACTTGTTCTCGATTTGACGGGCGTGGAGGTTAACTCAAGACTCTAGTTCCCGTTGGCAATGCCCAAAAACTAGCAGGAGAGCTGCCATATATCCAAAAATCTGAACTCTGAACAGCTCTAGTTTTTAATCAAATTATTTATCCTTTTTTTTTCTCACAACCAGTGAATTCGTACGTTTTAAGGGTGCATTTGATAACGCTGATCTCCCGGGTTCTTCCAATATCAGTAGTTCTGAGGACTAGAATTACAACGATCAGTTCATGACTCGCCTGCAAATGTGAACCCAGCAGCTCATCAGATTCTAAAGTTTTTGTCTGGTGGGATGTGGAGAGTGGATGCCATGTCCCTCGCCCTGTCAATTCCCCCCCCCCCCCATCCCCTGTTATGGGGTTGCATAGATGGTTTCAAGTGATCGGACATTTCTTACAGTGACGCGCGCTCCTGTTTCAGGGCGCGTTTGGAAATATTTATGAGTCTTTATTCTTTGAAAAAAAAAGTCTGTAGAAATAGAATAAATTAATTTTTTTGCCTTTTTAAAAATAACTTTTTTGTTATTATATATCTCTAAAATCAAAAAAGTATTTTTTAAAAAAAATCTTTATGTGACTATACATTATTTATTTTGATTTTTTAGGGTGGAGGTCACGAGGTCAAAAGCCACGTACCCTCAAAAATATTCTCAGACGCATCTAAGATAACTATCTGATCCCTGCTAAAATCTAGCTAAAATCTGTCGTCATTTGGGGAGACATGACATGCTACGTCGTCCAATAATACGCCCAGTCTCCGGAAGTATCTGAAATGGTGCTTCTTGGGGTTTATTCAATTCATTGAGCAAAAAATAGATGGAGAGAGAGAGAGAGAGAGAGAGAGAGAGAGAGAGAGAGAGAGAGAGAGATGGGTAACAGCTAGCTAGTGAGATGAGGCCGTCTGTGTCCTTGGAGACACACGTGTACCGAGATCGTGATATATCTCATCTCAAACCCTTTCCCCTTGTGTGTGAAATTAAATGGAGTAGTCACACTCTCTTGATAGATGCGCTGAGGGGCATATGATCAATTTCGTCCCCATTTATAATTAAAGGGTTTTAATTTTATACGTAAAAATCTTTAATCTTCCACTTTTTACATGTGTTTCTCTGAATACATCAAAATAGTTGCATCCATATATACACTTCCGATCCTTGTGATGCTAAATTTGAAAGAGAAATATTCTTATAAAAATATTATAAAAACTATTAATAGATGTAAAAACACAAAGTTACCCTTAAGACCGTGTGATCTCATTAAATCTCTATAAAACTTCACTGAAAGATAGACTTGATATTTCAACATTTAAACAACACTCAGGTCACCGTGAGAGTATAACTGTAACTATTTAGATTATTTAAGAATATGTTTCACAATTTATACATGCAGAAATCCACGCTAATTATAAAGATATATACATATATATATATTAAAAAAATCCTATTTTGAACTATTCGTAGGCGACGGTTATTAGCAAAAGGAGATCACGAGGAGCACTCACAAATGGAGGGATCAATTGCTCACATGGGCAAAGAGCAGCTAGAACTGCCCCCATGCAAGGGTGTGAGATAGATCAGGGGCGTTATTGTATTCATTTCTTTAAAATGATAGTTCACTATCAGGAAGTCTTTTAGAGGAACTAGGTCTTTTATGCACTTCTCATCTTTGTACACTATATATCATGAGTAGCTACAAATGTCTATTAAAGATATATTGTCGCTACAAAATTTTGTGCACATAGGAAGCGAATGTTTTGGGCCCTCGATCATAAAGTTGGTGTCTTCAATTAAAATAAAGGGTTTTTTTTCAAATCACTATTAAACATCCATTTGTAAAAATATCATGTATAGAAATATATTAGCAAAAATATTTTTACTTTTGTCAAAATAATGTAAAAATGTTATCGTGATTAACTTACGTCTACGGAAAAATGAATATTCTAAAAATATTATAATATTCTCTTTAATTTATAATTAAATGACTAAAATATCCCTCTCAACTCTTAAATGTTCCACCCTTATCAAAAGAGAGATGAGAGAGAGTGGATAGAGAAAGAGAGAGAGAGGGGAGACTCCGGAGGTGACTTTCCTTTCTCGTAATTCACTCAATGAGGAGAGAGAGAGAGAGAGAGAGAGAGAAAAAAGGGGATCGACAGATCCTATTGTCTCACGCAACTTACGAATGCCAAAATCACGCACATTATCTTCGCAACAACTAGACTAATCACCTTAACTCCGATTGCACAGTAGCATAGCAGCGAGCAGGAGGAAGAAAGAGTGTGGGGCCAGGAGCAGCACCGTGGAGGAGCACCGAGCATGGCTCCCATGGCCACCACGTCTTCCTCCTCAGTGCCCTTCCACCTCCTATTGGCGGTGCCCCACTGGTGTCGCCTAACGACCAATGGGGGATGTGGATGGCGTTGTTTGCCACCAGGACATTCAGCATCTGGTTGGAGCAGAAGATGGAGGTCGATAAGGCATTGAGCGACGTGCTAGTTAGGACACTCATGGGCCTTGCCGGAGTAGCTTGGGGATCGTGTCTAGCTAGGCCCCTACGTACAATGTGGTGCTCAGAGTGCCTACTTCCCCTTGCCATCCCGATGCTTCTCTTCAACGCAGGCCTCCGCCACATCCTACAAATCGCTAGTGAGAGTGAGGGAGAGAGTGTGAGGAGAAATGAGAGAGAAAGAGAGAGTGGGTGAAAGAGGGCCATCGGACCTTCACCCCTTCAAGCTCACCCCTCTCCCTCCCGTGGGACCCTCATGCAAACTCCCCTCTCATCGGACCCACCCCCTTAGCACTCCCCCAAGCCTGACAGAGGGCTGTCATCGCTCGCTATAGATCGCCCCTTCAAGCTCGCCCCCTTCTTGCCGGACCACCCTATAAAACCCTTTCTCTCTCTCTCTCTCTCTCTCTCTCTCTCTCTCTCTAGGTGGGAGTTCACCGACTTATCCCTCCCGGTACAACCCCCTCCTCAACGAACCATCTCTGGCGGATCCCATTGATTAGGGTTTTTAAGAATATGTGAGAGAGGGACGAAGTTGGCAAAGAGGTGAGATTTTTTTAAACCCAAGGGTATTATTATCTTTTTATATGTCGAGTTAAAATTAACTAATGTTAAGTTCACGGTTGGTAGGGGGGTCACGACAATAGTATTTTACACTATTTTGGCAAAAATAAGAATATCTTTACTAATATATTTATAGACATGATATTTTTACAAATAGATATTTAATAGCGATTTATATGCAAAAAAATCCTTACAAAGAAAATGAAAGGAATAGAACAAGAAATGATCCAAGAGTCTAAATTGAGAATTAATATTGCAGTATAAATAGATCAAGCACGATTAATATTAATTCAAAAATCAGAATGTATTAAAATTTTTAAATAATGTGATTAGAAAAATAATTTTTGATCCAAAAGGGTATGATCTAACTAATTACTATATTCATTAACAAGAGGTCTATTGACTAAAATTTATGTAATTTTAGGTTCATTATGTCAACATATGGAGTTAGCGTTTATATAAACCCAAAAATACCCTACACCCCATAGAGATAGAAAGAGTCATGATGCGGAGAGAGAGAGAGAGAGAGAGAGAGAGGCCCCCACCCTCGAGGTGGAGTAGCACTGGGAGGGAGGGATGGGGGTGCCCAAGGTTCGAACCCTGAGCGTGTGAGGATTTTTTGAGTTTCCCCTAGCCATTACATATGTCAGGTTCACCAAAAATAAAATACAACGGGTGGGGAGAGAGAGATAGAGATGTCGTGCTAGAGAAATAGAGAGTGTCGCGATAGGGTGTAGAGAGAGAGAGATGCAAGGAGAAAGAGAGAGTCACGGCTGGGTGGGTGGGGAGAGGGAGAGAGAGTGTAGCAACCCTAATAAATGAATAATTGAAATGAATTAAAACATATATATTACAGAAGTAATATATATAAAAGGAATAGGGTTAATTGGACGAAATAAAACAAATTAAAAATAACGCCTCTTATTAAGGCGTTAATTTATAAAGAAACGCCTCTATCCATGGCGTGAATAAAGAAAGGACGCCCACACCTACGGTCGTCAGTTCTCACGCGACCAAATGGGTAAGTAAAATAAACGCCCCTATCTTGGGCGTGTTTTAAAACACGAAACGCCCTTTCTCAAGGCGCTTTTTAAGAAACGCCCTTATGCAAGGCGTTAATTAAAGAATACACGCCCTGACCAAAGGCGTTAATTCCGTTCGTGAACCGTTCGAACCCAGAGCTTATCCAGGGAAAGATTAACCTAATCTAGTAAGTGTCTAATAGAGTAAGGACTCTATTAGGGATATACTACCCTCACACAATCACTAACTCTAATAGGACTTCCAAAGTCTTATAAATAAACCTGTTCGGCCAACCCTAAGTCTATTTGGACGAACTACTGCTGCACGGTACGTGAAGAACAAACTGTTCTTCTTATTCCCTTTTGTTTTTCTTGCTTCAGATTATATGAAGAATAATTAGTTTTCTTCTTGTTCAGGAAACTCTGCTATTGCCGTCGAAGAATAGGTAATATTCTTCTATCTTTTTCCTTAAACGTCGATTATAACTATGAAGATTATTAACATCTTCATCTTCCCTCTTTTTCTCTTCCTCTACAGGTTCTGTAGTGTGAAGATCTTTGAAGAACATTTGTTCTTCTTCCGGCTGCTGCTGCTGTTGCGGATTTTCGTTGCAACAGAGCTCATCTTCTATCTCATCCTTCACGTCCCATTAAAGGTAGGTTTTCTCAAGTTATTGTAGCCCAAATGAAATTAATGCAAGATATATATATATAAGCATGTCATGCATACAGTTATTATAGTTTCCATGCGTTTTCTGCAATATTTTGAAAGAGACGCCCCTGTCAAGGGCGCTAATTCACATGAAACGACTTTTCCCAGGTCGTTAATTTCATGTTTAACGCCCCCGTACTCAGGCGTTAATTTCTTTAAACCGTTAATCACCCATCTTAAGAATTGATTATCTATGAAATCATGATTATAAAATAATGCATGATCCTCTGTCTTCAACCTGCTAACTTTACTATCATGATATTACATTCGTTCCTCTGTTATCCTGAAATTGTTACTATCCTTAAAGTTTCTGAAGGAACTTGAATTAACGACTTGGACAAAGTCGTTTTCCACATATTAACGCCCCCTCATAGGGCGTGAATCTAAAAGGTAACGCCCCTTCCTAGGGCGTGTATCGGTTAAAATCCTGAAATTTATATATTCTGAAAAATAGAATTAAATAGTAACGCCCCTGCCCAGGGCACGTTTTTGATAATTCCTGAAAATTAATTGTATTCTGTCAAATATGTAGACAATAAGACGCCTTCTGGTGTAGACGTCAGATCTTGAAGAAACGACCCTGACCAAGGCGTGTTTTAGACAATTCATGAAATTATTGATATTCTGTCAAATATATATATAAGGAGACGCCTGCTACTGTAGTCGTCAACTCTTGAAGAGACGCCCCTTCCCAAGGCGCGTTTTAGATAAATTATTGAATTATTAAAAATTCTGCAAAACGGACCATATGTAAACGCCCTTCTGTTAGGCGTTAATTACTTGAGAAACGACTTGACCTAAGTCGTTATTTTACTATAAACTGATTTTCATCTGATTTGCTAACCGATGGTTTTATATATTATAATATATATATATATCGGCATTATTCTCCACTCCGTGAGTATAGTCCCACTTTTCATGTTGATCTATCGATCACACTCAACTCTCATTGACATACAAGCTCTCCATTGGACATTCCGTTCCTTTGGACTAGCTAGTTAGTCATAGAGACCTCCGTAAGAATCCTCGTAGCCTTGGATTCCCTCAAGGCCGACTGAGCTGGTTGTACCCTAAAAACCCATTACACCATTGATGCCATGTCACTCTAAAGAAACATGGGATACCGGCCCTTATGATTATACAAAGAGTATATCATAAGAAATTCTTAATGGGATGATGACATCATGCCATATCATGCCATTCTTGTAAACCTCAATTCTATGATAAGAATGAGGGTATCTTACCTTTGATATACTGTTCATGTGGACCTCAATTCTATATAAAGAATGTCCATACTGATTTGTCATGGTACCCAAGTTAAGGGAATCATGTTCTACCTAGTTTTATCGATATCGTGATTATACCGTTATTATCGCCATTCTATGTCCTTTGTCATATTTTGGACTCTATTCTATCAAAGTTGTCATACGTGTCTACAAGCTTGATTATTGAAATTCTATGTTGGCTATAAACAAGAGTGGATGTCAAAACACATGATAAATGCCTGCGCATATAGGGCCCGATCTGGTCCTGGGAGGAGCACCCGAAAGTACTTGTGCCCATGGGAGTTAAAATGATAAGGTATCTGGCATTATACCGAGTACTTGACTTGCTTGATTGGACATTCCACACACATCTTGTACTTGACTCGTACTTGACATGAAATGAAATGCGTGGCCCGAAAAAGGGTAATTTACTTGCTTGCTTGATACATGATAGCCAAAGTTCTTGACATGACTTGTTAATTGTACTTGCTTGAATATCTTGAACCACTTGTTATCTTGTTGGAAGTTCATGATCAAGTTCATCTTATTTCTTTGATATTACCTTCTCTCTATCTTGTCGTTTTATGCGAGCATGCATAGCTTTATTGCATTCATGAAAGATGTAATTACTTAAACCCCTTGCTAGTACTTAAGATATAATTTCCTACTGAGCGTTCGCTCATTCCGTGTGTCCCTTTGTACTTTTCAGGTAAGTCCGACGACGATGGAAGTCAATCGGATGGGAATGGTCAAGAGTGAAAGAGATAGAGATTCTCCAAGTGTCATCTAGTCTTTTCTATAGTTTCTTGAGTCAACTATGTATTCTTTTTCTTTTTATTAAACAGAGTATTGGATTTGTAATAGTCTATCCATTATGAAATAAAGGATTGGGTTATCTTACTATTTTGCGCATCTCTGTCTTTGTGTCGAATACACGACCACTCTGATTGACATGATTGATATAGACACGTCGCGCATCTCCGGGTATCTTTCGCGCTCGGGGCGTGACAGTCTTTGTGGTATCAGAGCCTAAGGTATTCAATTCCTAGGAAACCCAAGTCCAAGGATAGGTTTCAAAACCTTTAACCAAGTGAGAGTGGGTAGAACCAAGGGTTAAATGATCAATGAGTCCTTTATAAGATCATAGTGATATACTACTAACATAGCTATTGTAATTGTAGGATAATGGCTGCCGAACGTGCTCAATGGCGCAACATGCAGCGTACCCTTCAAGGGATGACCCAAGTGCTACAACAGGTAGCACAAGGTGGTGCTCCACGAGCTGGAAGCTTACACCAAGCATTCAAGAATATGAATCCCCCGAAGTTCATGGGATCGACCGATCCAGACGATGCCGAGCATTGGGTTCGGGAGATTGAACGTATATTCCGTGTTATGCAATGCACGGATCAGGACAAAGTCTTATTAGCTACTTTCCAGTTAGAAAAGGATGCTAGATGCTGGTGGGAGTCGATTGAAGCTACTATTGACCCAACTCAAGTTACATGGGGTGAATTCGTTGAATATTTCAACGCCAAATATTTCTCTGATAGGGTCCAGGAAAAGAAGGCCGCCGAATTTGCCGCATTAAAGCAAAGATCTTTATCGGTGGCTGATTATGAAGCACAGTTCTCTAGACTGTCTAGATATGCTAAGCATTTAATTAGCACGAAAAGATGAAAGCCCGTAGATTTCTTAATGGGCTTAGGCCCCACTACATTACTCAACTGGCGCCTATGGATATTCAAGTTTATACTGAAATAGTGCGCCGAGCTCAGTTGCTTGAAGATGCCACGGAACTATCTGATAGGATCCGTGGGAAAGACAAAAAGGAGCAAGTCACAAGTTCGGGTTCTTTTAAACCCAACTTTAAGAAGAGGCCCAATAATGGAGGTTCTTCCTCTCAAGATCAGAAGTTCAAGAAATCCAAGCCTTTCTCTATCACCACTACACCTTCAAACGTAGTATGCAAGCATTGTGACAAGGCTGGTCACAAAACAGAAGAATGCTGGAGGAAATTAGGAGCATGTCTCCGTTGTGGGAGTCGTGAACATCGGATTCCCGATTGTCCATTAATGAATGACCAAGACGGTGAGGGTAAACGCCCAGTGACAAGGAACGCGCGTCTTCATGCGATCCAAGAGACCGAACCAGAAGAAGAAGGCGGATTGGTGGAAGGTACATTAAAAATTTGTTCCAAATATGCACATGTCTTATTTGATACGGGTGCATCGCATTCCATTATTTCCAAGAAGTTTGCTGACCCATTACCTCTAGAACCAGAATGGATGAAGTTAATATTGTCTACTCCTCTCGGAAACGAGACGGATATCACACATCATTACCAAAACTGTGAGGTATTGGTTCGAGGAAAGAATTTTCCTATTGATCTTATCTGCTTAGATCTAAAAGAGTATGATGTTATACTAGGAGCAGATTGGTTATCCAAATACCAGGCAACGGTTGATTGCCGTGATAGCAAGATTATTTTCAAGGAATTTCCGGAACTGACTTATACTAGTCCTAAGAGTCGAAGCAAATCCCCTCTTATTTCGGCTCTTCGAGCAAGCAAGCTCGTCAAGAAAGGATGTGTATCCTTCCTTGCTTTTGTCACTATTAAAGAAGCTAAAGAAACCAAGATAGAGGACATTCAGGTAGTGCGAGAATTTCCAGACGTATTTCCGGAAGATTTGCCGGGATTACCCCCTCAAAGAGAAGTGGCCTTCACCATTGACTTAGTCCCTGGTGCTGGTCCTGTTTCAAAGGCACCATATAGAATGTCCTCTGCTGAACTCAAGGAATTGAAGAAGCAATTGATGGAATTGATTCAAAAAGGGTTCATTAGACCAAGTACTTCCCCGTGGGGAGCCCCAGTCCTATTTGTAAGGAAGAAGGATGGATCCATGAGATTGTGTATCGACTATCGACAGTTGAATCATCTTACTATCAAGAACAAGTATCCACTGCCGAGAATCGATGAATTATTTGATCAGATTTCTGGATCCAAACATTTCTCCAAGATTGATCTCAGGTCGGGATATCATCAATTAAGAATCAAGGATGATGACATTCACAAGACCGCATTCAGAAGCAGGTATGGCCATTACGAATTTGTTGTTATGCCTTTTGGACTAACAAATGCCCCTGCTGCCTTTATGCAGTTAATGAATAGCATATTCAGGCCTTACTTGGATCAATTCATAGTAGTCTTCATTGATGATATATTGATATATTCTAAGACTAAGGAAGAACATGAAGAGTATTTGAGGATTGCATTGCAAGTCTTGAGGACAAATCAATTATATGCTAAACTCAGCAAATGCGAGTTCTGGCTTGAAGAAGTGGCTTTTCTCGGACATGTCATATCCAAGGGCGGTTTATCTGTAGATCCGTCAAAGGTTGAAGCTGTAAGAAACTGGGAAAGACCCACTAATGCAAGCGAGATCAGAAGTTTCTTAGGTCTTGCAGGCTATTATCGGCGATTCATCAAAGATTTCTCTAAGATCGCCGTGCCCCTTACAAGGTTAACTCGCAAGGAGATCCGATACGAATGGAGTGAGGAATGTGAAAGAAGTTTTCAAACTCTCAAGGATCATCTCACCACAGCTCCGGTCTTAGCTCTACCGATAGAAGAAGAGAAATTCGAGGTCTACACTGATGCTTCTGGCATTGGCCTCGGATGTGTCCTAATGCAACAAGGAAAGGTCATAGCATACTCTTCACGTCAGCTGAAGAAGCATGAGGAGAATTACCCCGTCCATGACTTAGAACTGGCCGCGGTAGTATTTGCCCTAAAGATATGGAGACACTACTTATATGGAGCACAATTTACTGTATACTCCGATCACAAAAGTCTCAAATATCTATTTTCCCAAAAGGAGCTAAACATGAGACAAAGACGCTGGCTAGAATATCTTAAGGACTTCGACTTCAATATACAATACCATCCCGGAAAGGGTAATTATGTTGCTGACGCCCTTAGTCGAAAGCCGAGAGCAATGATAGCAAATTGTATGATGCAAGAATAGAGGTTACTTGAACAATTCTCCGAGCTCAATATAAGCTTGGACATGGAATCCAAAATTGTCACACTATCTCATGTAAGCATACAGTCAGATTTGTTATCTGAGATACAAACACTTCAGGATGATGATCCTATATTAGTAGAAATCAAAGGCAGATTAGAAGGACAATCTGATTTTCAACTAACTTCTGATGGAAGATTATCGTTCAAAGATAGAACTTGTATACCCGATTGTCCGGAATTAAAGAAGAAGATCTTAGATGAAGCTCACAGATCAAGATACACTATTCATCCAGGATCAACCAAAATGTACCAAGATGTAAAGAGGAACTTTTGGTGGCCTAATATGAAAAGAGAAATAGCGGACTATGTATCACGCTGTCTCACATGCCAACAAGTCAAGGCGGAACACCAAAAGCCTGCGGGAAAACTACATCCTCTAGATATTCCTAAGTGGAAATGGGAGGATATTGGTATGGACTTCATCATGGGTTTGTCTAAATCTAAAGGAGGACATGATGGAATCTGGGTTATCATTGACCGATTGACTAAATCGGCACATTTCTTGCCAATCAAAAGCCGATGGTCAATTGATGTGCTAGCTGCACTATACATCAAAGAAATAGTCAGGATACATGGAATTCCTGTCTCAATCGTGTCTGATAGAGATCCCCGTTTTACTTCTCATTTTTGGAAGGGATTACAACATTCGTTGGGAACAAGGCTCAACTTTAGTACTGCTTTTCACCCACAAACGGATGGTCAGACCGAGCGAACTAATCAAGTTGTTGAAGATTTGCTGAGAGCATGCATTATTGACTTTGGAGGAAGCTGGCATGACCACTTACCTCTAGTTGAATTTGCATATAATAATAGCTACCAAGCTAGTATCCAAATGGCACCTTTCGAAGCCTTATACGGAAGGAGTTGCCGATCTCCCATATGTTGGAACGAAGTTGGAGAGAAACAACTATTAGGTCCAGACATGGTAAGGGATACAACTGAGAAGATACAGGTAATCAGAGAAAGATTACAAGTTGCTCAGACAAGGCAAAAGGCTTATGCTGATACCAGGAGAAGAGATCTTGAATTCCAGGTTGGAGATCATGTATTTCTTAAAATATCCCCTGGACGTGGCATACGAAGATTTGGTGTTAAGGGTAAGCTTACGCCAAGATTCATCGGACCATTTGAGGTACTCGAAAGAGTTGGCGAGGTTGCTTATCGCATCGTATTACCTCCTCAATTGTCCGAGGTACATAATGTATTTCACATATCCATGTTGAAAAAGTATGTGCACGACCCCTCTCATATTATTGAACATGGAGATCTGGTGATCCAGAAAGATCTCACATATGAACAGAAGCCTATGAAGATCTTGGATCGAGAAATACGAGCTCTAAGGAATAAGGTCATTCCCATGCTCAAGGTGCAATGGAATAAGAATCCCGAACGCGAAGCGACATGGGAGACCGAGGAATCTATGAAGAAACGATTTCCCGAGTTATTCTAAGAGGTATATGTCCTACACTCTCCACGTGTATAATTATATATATATTGAATTTGGGGACTAAATTCTTTTTAAGTGGGGGAGGGTGTAGCAACCCTAATAAATGAATAATTGAAATGAATTAAAACATATATATTACAGAAGTAATATATATAAAAGGAATAGGGTTAATTGGACGAAATAAAATAAATTAAAAATAACGCCTCTTATTAAGGCGTTAATTTATAAAGAAACGCCTCTATCCATGGCGTGAATAAAGAAAGGACGCCCACACCTACGGTCGTCAGTTCTCACGCGACCAAATGGGTAAGTAAAATAAATGCCCCTATCTTGGGCGTGTTTTAAAACACGAAACGCCCTTTTTCAAGGCGCTTTTTAAGAAACACCCTTATGCAAGGCGTTAATTAAAGAATACACGCCCTGACCAAAGGCGTTAATTCCGTTCGTGAACCGTTCGAACCCAGAGCTTATCCAGGGAAAGATTAACCTAATCTAGTAAGTGTCTAATAGAGTAAGGACTCTATTAGGGATATACTACCCTCACACAATCACTAACTCTAATAGGACTTCCAAAGTCTTATAAATAAACCTGTTCGGCCAACCCTAAGTCTATTTGGACGAACTACTGCTGCACGGTACGTGAAGAACAAACTGTTCTTCTTATTCCCTTTTGTTTTTCTTGCTTCAGATTATATGAAGAATAATTAGTTTTCTTCTTGTTCAGGAAACTCTGCTACTGCCGTCGAAGAATAGGTAATATTATTCTATCTTTTTCCTTAAACGTCGATTATAACTATGAAGATTATCAACATCTTCATCTTCCCTCTTTTTCTCTTCCTCTACAGGTTCTGTAGCGTGAAGATCTTTGAAGAACATTTGTTCTTCTTCCGGCTGCTGCTGCTGTTGCGGATTTTCGTTGCAACAGAGCTCATCTTCTATCTCATCCTTCACGTCCCATTAAAGGTAGGTTTTCTCAAGTTATTGTAGCCCAAATGAAATTAATGCAAGATATATATATATAAGCATGTCATGCATACAGTTATTATAGTTTCCATGCGTTTTCTGCAATATTTTGAAAGAGACGCCCCTGTCAAGGGCGCTAATTCACATGAAACGACTTTTCCCAGGTCGTTAATTTCATGTTTAACACCCCGTACTCAGGCGTTAATTTCTTTAAACCGTTAATCACCCATCTTAAGAATTGATTATATATGAAATCATGATTATAAAATAATGCATGATCCTCTGTCTTCAACCTGCTAACTTTACTATCATGATATTACATTCGTTCCTCTGTTATCCTGAAATTGTTACTATCCTTAAAGTTTCTGAAGGAACTTGAATTAACGACTTGGACAAAGTCGTTTTCCACATATTAACGCCCCCTCATAGGGCGTGAATCTAAAAGGTAACGCCCCTTCCTAGGGCGTGTATCGGTTAAAATCCTGAAATTTATATATTCTGAAAAATAGAATTAAATAGTAACGCCCCTGCCCAGGGCGCGTTTTTGATAATTCCTGAAAATTAATTGTATTCTGTCAAATATGTAGACAATAAGACGCCTTCTGGTGTAGTCGTCAGATCTTGAAGAAACGACCCTGACCAAGGCGTGTTTTAGACAATTCATGAAATTATTGATATTCTGTCAAATATATATATAAGGAGACGCCTGCTACTGTAGTCGTCAACTCTTGAAGAGACGCCCCTTCCCAAGGCGCGTTTTAGATAAATTATTGAATTATTGAAAATTCTGCAAAACGGACCATATGTAAATGCCCTTCTGTTAGGCGTTAATTACTTGAGAAACGACTTGACCTAAGTCGTTATTTTACTATAAACTGATTTTCATCTGATTTGCTAACCGATGGTTTTATATATTATAATATATATATATATATCGGCACTATTCTCCACTCCGTGAGTATAGTCCCACTTTTCACGTTGATCTACCGATCACACTCAACTCTCATTGACATACAAGCTCTCCATTGGACATTCCGTTCCTTTGGACTAGCGAGTTAGTCATAGAGACCTCTGTAAGACTCCTCGTAGCCTTGGATTCCCTCAAGGCCGACTGAGCTGGTTGTACCCTAAAAACCCATTACACCATTGATGCCATGTCACTCTAAAGAAACATGGGATACCGGCCCTTATGATTATACAAAGAGTATATCATAAGAAATTCTTAATGGGATGATGACATCATGCCATATCATGCCATTCTTGTAAACCTCAATTCTATGATAAGAATGAGGGTATCTTACCTTTGATATACTGTTCATGTGGACCTCAATTCTATATAAAGAATGTCCATACTGATTTGTCATGGTACCCAAGTTAAGGGAATCATGTTCTACCTAGTTTTATCGATATCGTGATTATACCGTTATTATCGCCATTCTATGTCCTTTGTCATATTTTGGACTCTATTCTATCAAAGTTGTCATACGTGTCTACAAGCTTGATTATTGAAATTCTATGTTGGCTATAAACAAGAGTGGATGTCAAAACACATGATAAATGCCTGCGCATATAGGGCCCGATCTGGTCCTGGGAGGAGCACCCGAAAGTACTTGTGCCCATGGGAGTTAAAATGATAAGGTATCTGGCATTATACCGAGTACTTGACTTGCTCGATTGGACATTCCACACACATCTTGTACTTGACTCGTACTTGACATGAAATGAAATGCGTGGCCCGAAAAAGGGTAATTTACTTGCTTGCTTGATACATGATAGCCAAAGTTCTTGACATGACTTGTTAATTGTACTTCCTTGAATATCTTGAACCACTTGTTATCTTGTTGGAAGTTCATGATCAAGTTCATCTTATTTCTTTGATATTACCTTCTCTCTATCTTGTCGTTTTATGCGAGCATGCATAGCTTTATTGCATTCATGAAAGATGTAATTACTTAAACCCCTTGCTAGTACTTGAGATATAATTTCCTACTGAGCGTTCGCTCATTCCGTGTGTCCCTTTGTACTTTTCAGGTAAGTCCGACGACGATGGAAGTCAATCGGATGGGAATGGTCAAGAGTGAAAGAGATAGAGATTCTCCAAGTGTCATCTAGTCTTTTCTATAGTTTCTTGAGTCAACTATGTATTCTTTTTCTTTTTATTAAACAGAGTATTGGATTTGTAATAGTCTATCCATTATGAAATAAAGGATTGGGTTATCTTGCTATTTTGCGCATCTCTGTCTTTGTGTCGAATACACGACCACTCTGATTGACATGATTGATATAGACACGTCGCGCATCTCCGGGTATCTTCCGCGCTCGGGGCGTGACAGAGAGGGCAATATGGGATTTTCATAATGACATTGTTAAGGGGATCGACGAATTTCGTCTAAATTAGCTCTGAAATTAACTTTTGTAAAACTTCATATAGAAAAGGGTAAACCCGATAGAAAAGGGTTTTTACTTTTAATCCTTACAAATAAGCATATTTATGTTTCATTCTCTCAAATATAACTATTATTCTTAAAGTCTCTATAATCTTTTAATTATTATTTTTAAGTCCCTATAATATACATATGTTAGAAAAAGAAGATATATGAGAGAATATTCCATCCTAATATAACGGGACATGAGAAATGTTGAAAATATCCCTACCCTCTCTCTCTCTTCATTGCCTCTCTATCTCTCTTATCTCTTTCTCTCTCCCTATCCTTTCTCCCTTCCCAATCCAGTTTCCCCCCACATGTAACAATGGCGGTGCTGATGGGGACGATGATGATGGTATACAAGTATGATGAGGATGTAGCCGGCAGGGCCTTCCTGCATACACCGGAATGGGGGGTGGGGGATAGGGGGGAGCTGGTTCGTCACCAGAGGGGAGAGAGAGGGGGATGGGGTGAGAGAGAGAGAGAGAGAGAGAGAGAGAGAGAGAGAGAGAGAGAGAGGGAGGGTATGGGGTGAGAGAGGAAGAGAGTGTAGGGAGTGGCGTCTTCCCCTCCAGCTCTGACAGTGACAGAGGGAGAGAGAGAGAAAGAGAGGGAGGGACCCCCCGGCCGTGACAAAGGGAGTGGAAGCTGGAGAGAGACAGGGGGAGAGGAAGGCAGAGAGAGTGTAGGCCGACAGTGGGAGGGAGAGTGAGAGAGGAAGGCACAGAGAGAGAGAGAGAGAGAGCGAGATGAAAGAGAGAGAGGAAGGCACGAAGAGAGAGAATTAAGCGAGATGAAATCATTCTATCTGGGAGCGATTTCATCTCCCTCCTCTCTCTCGTTGTGCCTTTCTCGCTCTCTCTCTCTCCCTCTCCCTTTCCCCCTCTCCCTTTGTCGCCGCTGCCAGAGGGGGAGATGCCTCCGGCATCCCCTCTCACCTCACTCTCTCTCTCACCCCATCCACTCCCTCATTCTCTCTCCCTCTCCCTCTCTTTCTCTCCCTCTCCCCCTCTCCCTCTATCATCGCCGCCGGAGGGGGAGACCCCTCCGGCATCCCCCATCTCCGCACTCTCTCTCTCCTTCTCCCTCTCTCTCTCTCTCTCTCCCTCTCCCTTTCTCCTCTCCATCTATCATCGTCGTCGGAGTGGGTCCCCCTCCCCGCACTCTCTCTCTCACCCCATCCATTGCCTTTCTCTCTCTACCTCTCCCTCTCCGACCCTCTGTCACCCTCCGATTCTCTTCGACGTCCCCCCCTCTCTCTCTCCCTCTCCTTCTCCCTCTGTCATCGTCGGCTCTCTCTGACGTCCCCCTCCCGCTCTCCCTCCCCCTCTCACTCTGTCATCGCCCTTTGACACCCCCCTCTCTCTCTCTCTATCTCTCTCACGCTCTCTCTCTCCCCCCGCTCCCTCTCACTCTGTCAATGTTGGAGGGGGAGCTACGAGTCACCCTATTCTCTCTCTCTCTCTCCCCCTGTGCTAGAGAGAGATGATGGGGCCCACAGTCCCCCTCTCCTTGTCCCTCTCGCTCTCTCTCGCCCCCCTCTCCCTCACTGTGTCAACGTCGGAGGGGGAGCTCCGACGTCTCCCTGTTCTTTCTCTCTCTCTCTCCCCCTATGTTGGAGAGAGGAGGTGGGGCCCACAACTATAAGAGAGAGAGGAGTGTGGAGCTCATAATTTAACTAGAGTTATTTTAATCTTTTACTCACCTTGAGTTAACTTAACTCTGGTTACATTCAACTTTAGTTATTAAAACTAAGGGAGTAAGAAGTACAATGATGAAGATTTTAAAAATAATAGTTATATTTGAGAGATTAAAATTTAAATATATTTATTTATAGGGACTAAAAGATTGATAAAAAAATACAAAATTTAAATCGTTAGACTAAAAATTAATGCAGGGTCAAAAAAAATGGACCGGAGGTCAAATTGCCGTCTTATTTTAATACCGTGGAAGGGCCATCGATTGCAGTACAGGATCGTATACGCCATTAGAGCGGTTTGCATCACACGTAAAGATGACAAAGATAAATATAACAACAACAAAAAGGGCAGATAGCACAGACAGTATCAAGGATATTGATATAATCAAAGAAAACCAGCCAAATAATAGGCACAAGAAAAGGAAAAAAAGAGCCAGGCAAAGAAACATATATAAGAGTGGACAAGGAAAGAATAACAGAAACCAGCTGAGCTCGGTGGGAAGCCTCTCTCTACCTACAAGCAACACCCCGCTGCAAAGCTACGAGCTGGTCTCCTCTCCCATAGTGTGGTAGCAACAAAGTATGAAGAACAGAGCACCCCCCCCCCCCCCACCCCCCCTTAAAAAAAAAAAAAAAGCAGGAACAATGGGGTAGTAACAAAGTGTACAAGGGAGAACAATACCCAAAAAACTCCAAGAAATCCGGGTGGGGAGGGGGATGGCTTCCCGGGGACCCATGGCGGAGCATCCCTCTGGTAAAGCCTACCCCCCCGCCCACCACTTCTGTTTCCGGGCCCGCCGCCGGGACGGTCAGGCCTGGGATTCCAGCTCCGGCGAGCTGACGAAGGTGCCGTGGAAGCCGTACGGCACCCTGGAAGGCAGCCGGACGGAGGCCTCCAGGCACATGTCGGCGGCGTTCACAATGAGCAGCTCCGACTCCGATGTTTTCTCGTTGTGCATGAAGGTGAGGACGTAGCCGTCGTCCTCCCGGGTGGAGGGGGATGTGGTGGGCCCGTCGCGGGGCACGAAGTAGGGCTCGCCGCCGTAGCGGCTGTCGCCGTAGAGAAACTTGCGGACCTCCCCGGTGAGGAGGTCGACCTTGGCGAAGCCGGAGACCTTGGGCCAGGGTTCGGCGATGGCGAGATAGGCGTACCTAGTCTTGCGCCCCAGCAGGTTGCGGTTGACCATGCCGGCCTCCAGGTTCACCTGTTCGGACGTGGGCAGGATGGGGCGGCGGGTTGAGGCGCCCGTCCGGGGGTCGAGCCGGATCTCCGATAGCACGCTCCGCAGGCTCTCCTCCGACTCGTTGAACACCGAATCCGGCGGCGTCATGCACGAGCCCACGACGACGACCTCGCCGGTGGACGGCTCCTCCCAGGCGTTCCACAGGTGGAAGCAGAAGCAATCGGGAACCTCCACCCATCTCATCTCGGAGGCGTCGGTGGCGTACCTGGGGAGGATGCCGAAGCGGGAGGTCTTGTTCCGGTCGTAGACGACGGGGGAGCCTCCCCGGAGCATCTCCTGCAGCTTGAAGACGACCTGCTGGTCGGGGATCACCACGAACTTCTCGGTGATGGCGAAGTCGTGCATCATGGTGGGCTGGTCGACGGGAATCTCCACGTCCGGGGACTTGACGCCGTCGGGGGAGAACCAGAAGTATTTGAGGTACGGCTTGCGCACGACGTCGTAGCTGAGCGCGAAGAGTTCGCGGGTGACCCGATCGAGCTTCGGGTGGGCGATCATGGCGGAGCTGAGCTGCCCGCCGAAGTCGTACCGCCCCACCGTCTCGAGGTCGCCGGAGCGGTGGATCCGGACGTGGTAGGGTAGGTCGTCCTCTGACATGGCGAGGAGGCGGCGGTTGAAGTAGACGAGCCCGGCGTTGGCCACTCCGGTGCCGCGGGTGTGGTCGACCAGGCCGCAGAGGCCGCGGGCGTAGAACAGCAGGAGGCGGGCGATGCCGGAGTGGCCGTGGAGCTCGCCGATGGCCTTGGGGAAGACGGGCCGCCCGATGGCGCGCTCCTGCACGAGCCTCTCCGTCTCGGTGAACCGGCAGGCGTAGCTGGCGACGCCGTTGTGGAGCTGGATGGCGTGGACCATGCCGTCGCCGTCGAAGAAGTGGTGCCCCGCCACGGGCTCGAACAGCGGGTTGGCGCCGTTGCGCAGGTAGACGCCGTTGATGAAGGGCGGGATGCGGCCCACCACCGGCAGCCGGTGCCGCACCGGCTGCTCCACCACGGGGGCGAAGTTGCCGGCGATCTGAACGGCGGGGTCGGCCGTCTTGGGCAGCGGGTGCTGCCTCTCCAGCACGTTGCAGATGAAGGCGTCCTCCACCGTGTCCAGGGCGGCGGCCGCCCACCTCTGCAGCAGGTTCCACCTGGACATCCCCTGCGGGTGGCGGCTGGAGGTGCCTCTCCGGTCCTGCTGCCCAGTGCCGGCGGGGATGTTGGTCTTGGTCGGTGGGACGGGGCTGGCGGGTGCTGTATACGAGGACGGGGAGGGGCTCAGTGGGTCGAGGAGGGCGCCGGAAGTGGGCGAAGAGGCGGCGGCGGCGGCGGCTCGGATGGAATTGGCGGATCTGGATGGCCTGCCTGCCATCCTGAGCGATCTGGAGAACTGGGTTTTATCCGGCACTATGTTATGACCCTGTAATCTGGATCTGGATAGAAGATGGGCTTGCGAATTGGCAGTGCCAGCAGCAGCGGCCATGGTCGCGGGTGGTCACTTGAGCTGGGGATTCTGAGAGGAGGGAGGGAATGATGGAGAAGGGCCGGTGGAGAGTTGGCTGGAGGAGGGAAATCCCTCTTCTTTCCTGGTCACTCCGGGGAATTCAGAGATAGAGAGGTGAGGTATTGTTGTGGGACACAGGGGAAGAGAGGGAGGGGGAGGGGAGGAAGGGGAGAAAACAGGGGAAGAGTTGGCTATGGGTATGTGTGTGTGTGCGTGTGTGCCGTCGAGGTGGGCGAGGGGGGTGATATTTATAGAGAGCGGGAGGGAGAGGAAGGCGTGCGGAGGTTAACAGGAGGTGAGAGGTTTCAACTTTTGACTCGACTCCCTGCGGCTCCACCGCGACTCTTCAGGGACGCCCACGTGGTTGATTTCGTCACAAAGAAAAAATGCCAATGAGTGTCGATGGATTTGAAATGTAGAATAAAAGAGGAACAATAAAAAGAAACGAGAGAAAGAGGAGAGAGAGAGAGAGAGTCCAAGATGCAATATAAATGTTTGAACATCGAAATAGACATATAAAATGACTTTAATACGATGTTGAGAAGACTGAGTATTGCATGTAAGACGAACGTTGCGATGTGATTTTTCTTACAATATCTCTTTTGTAATATCGATCGTCTAGTTTTGAATTTGGCAATCGGGATATATATGAGGAGAATCTAAATTTTCTTTACTAGGAACATTGATCTTGAGTTCAATGTTTTTTTTCCCTCTTTCTTTTGTTACGACGGGAGATCCATGAACTCAAATGTTTCTCGCTGTTCCTTTTTTTTTTTCCTTTTTAACTCATTAGGTTACAACATTATGTACTATTTATGGCGCGTTCGGTTTGGTAGGGCGTCCTTCTTTCTTCTTGGGAAGTCTTTGGAAAATCTCTCCACTGTACATGCCACCACTGATGGGGAGTGGATTGTCGTCATTGCGGAATCGACTGAAACTCCTCCTCGCCCATTTTTAAAAGAGGATTCAGCAAACTAACTCTGGGTCATCTTATTACTCTTCCTCTCCCGTGGGTTTTTTTTGCAACACGGAAGTCGAGACACAAAATTTGGGACGTCCCATAACACTCTTTTTAGAAAACATTTTATTGTCGAGAATTCCAATAAAATTTCAATGGTTATTTTATTATAATCCCCGCTCAATTGTGTTTACCCAACGCCACCTTGGAGTTGTCTGGGTCAAAAGAAGAAGATGCGGAGAGCCGGAGAATCCCCGGTGGCCCCACCATGCCCAGACAGGGGGGGGGGGGGCTTCAGGGGGAGGACGGTCTCGCCGGTGTCTCGCCACCGGAATGGCCTTGGGGGCGGTGGCGGGGGCGAGGACCCACGCCACGCCACGCCACGCCAACCCCCAGCCGGTGGGCTCACTCCCCCGCCTCACTTCTCAACGACAGGCGCCGCCTCACTCGAAGTGGTAGTGTTCTCATTTATTTATTTTTTTGTCCCAGCCTGCAGCTAGAATCCTTCGTGCATTCGGACTTGGACTTTTACACGTACGGAGCAGCTCTTGCCCTCGGCCTTCAATTGCTTCATATAGCTAGTTCTCCTCAGTTATCACTTCCCAGTTCTGTTGCCTCGGTTGAACCTTCCTTCCTCCTGGCCTCCTCTGCCTGGCTAATTCTGATCTGAACCTCGGTCCTTCTTCTGTTAAACTGCTATGGTTATCTTTCCACCAAGAAATGACACACTTTTTATGACTGTGGTATCAAAGAAGTCCTGATGATAAAAGCTTATTTTATTGTGACTAGAAGGTCGTGAGGTTCGAAATTGAAAAGAGACTTTCTTGTAAATAATAAGAAGAATCGACCCTCCTCGGGTCTCCTTATTTTAGTAACTATAGCTCTGCTTTGTGATACTAGAATGTCTTTAATTCCTTATCATATCAAAAACCCTTCAAAGTCAACGTGAAAAAAAGACAAAATTTTCGATCTCTTAAGCATATCGCAACCAACAACCCTCAGACGGTGGTATCGATCTGAAGGGAGTAAAAGAACACCAAATTCCAAACAGCATACCTACCCCCCATCCCGTCCCATATCGGGCTTTTCTTATCCTCTCTGCTTCCCACTTCTTTCCGTCTCTCTGTGTTCTAAGTTTCTTCTTCCTTCCCACCATTTGTCACTTGGGCGACCCTGTCAGCTCATGTCCTCTGGCCTTCGGGCTCCAAGGAGATCTCCACTGGTTACACTGAGCCTTCTATATATGTATGCCTCCTGTTTGATGCCATTCTCCAAGCTTGTCTCCACTGCCTCCTCCTACCGTCTACATCCATTGGATTTAGAAAGCATGGTAGGGCAGAGACGAATCAAAGGGTCCCCGCTACCTAACGGACTCCCAAGTATGCGTTAACAGCTCCGTAGTCATATCAAGTAAATGAACTCTCCGGCACGTTTTATAAAGACAACAAGACACAGAAGAGAAAAAAATGTCAGGGTTAGGTGCACATACTCAGAAGGAAGCGCTTGATTCGTAAGCCATAATAAAAATGTACCTCATGGAATTCTTTACTCCAACGGAAAGAGAGAGACATAATGTAGATGCTAAGATCTCGCAGTTAGTTAGTCCAGACTATTGGATCTGATCCGAGGATTCGTGCGACTACGGGAATCAATCTTTACCCACCCACCCCACCGGCTGCTGGCTTTGGGGGAGAGAAAAAAAATGGGGAGAGCTTTTCGGGAAGAGTAAATTTTCTTTGAAAAAGTTGCTATACATAGCCCAATTTTTTGTTGCCAAAGGTGGGTTACATGATTTGGTCGAGCTAGAATACAGCGTACGAGAAAAGGAAGAAAGACTCACGTACAGAGCCTAAGAAAAAGAAGGAGAGGTTCTCGTATAGAATCGGGAAAGACCATCGCTAGTCAAGAACTATGGAAGGATACAACACCAGGGTGGAGCAATCGGACTCTTCCACTGGACCATCGGTGGCGCCTTGCGCTAGTTGGGAGGTCCCGTGAGGGCCTTGTTGAAGGTACAGCCCACTCGCACCACGAGAATAGCGTTGAGAATCAAGATGGCTTGGATATTGGTCGACCCGATCCTCGTGGTCCATCTGAAAGTCCAAGCATTGGGATTTCCAGGGGAAGGCTATCGACGGCCGTCAGCAGAGTTCCATGGGCACTGTGAAATGTCAAGATTGGGGGGACACCGACAAAAGCTTGGTGGCTTGATGATGCGTAGATTTTCCAGCTTTCTGGACGTTCCCTCGGGTCCTACTGTTGATCAGTCCTACATAGGTCCTAACTCTATAAAAGATGTCAGAGCAGGGATTCTGAGGCAAGGCCAAACGACACAGCTCCTCGTTGGGGTCCCTGATATAAATCTCGAACGATGCAACTCCTAGAGTTAAGCCTGAATGGAGTAGGGTCGAGGGTGACATAGTCAGGCTACGGGACCGCCAGAAGGAAGACTGGGAGCCAAGAAGATGCTGGAGTCTGGTGGCTCAGTGTTTCCTTGCCTCAAGACTTGGACTTTCGCGCCAGGAGGACACTGCTAGCTTGGGTAGATGCTGTGGGCTCAGCTCTTTGCATTCCAGGTCACCTCTACGGAGCTGGTAGTCCAAAGCTTGTGTGGCCAATGGGATTGTCCTCCAGCTCCTCTATCAAGGAAGACATGGGCAATGGCAGTGGAGGCGAGCGAGCACCAGAGGACAGATTGGTGACAGTTCTACTTTAGGAGCCTACGATCGCAACCTGGTTTTATGCCGTTTAGGTGGCAAAATCAGCGGTTGGAGGTGGGGACGCTTCACTTCTGGTGGCGTTGGGTGACTGAGGCGAGCGCGAACTGCGAACTTGATGAGCCTAGGAAGGAATGTGTACGAACTTACAACTGAGGTCCTGAGGGGACCTCGTCGGACTTCTTCAACAGACTGTCTAGGTGGCTCCACTACTAAGGACATGTTGCCAGACTCCTTCCTACAGAGAAAATTCTCACTGAGGTGGATGTTCCCCAAGAGAACCCTTCGACACTCAAGTCAGTAGGTGTGCAGGTGGAATGAGATAGGATTTTCAAGTATAGTGGGAGTCCATGATATGTCGGAGTAGTCTGACGAAGGTGAGGAAGAAGATGAGGAGCTTTTGCTGGAGGGGCGTTGCTCTCTGGTAGAGTTCTCGTGATGTTGTCATGTATCTTGTGTATATTGCCTCTATTGCATCTATGGCATCTATGACATCTATGGCTCTATCGCATACCTGGAGGAGGCTACAAAGACCTCCTTATATAGGCATTTGGGATCTTGGTGCCAAGGAGGTTTGTAGATCTTTTGACAGGACTATACAAAATGGCTCACCCTTTTGAGTGATGCGGGTTATGGAATGGGGGATGTGTTGTGACCTTGAAAAGGTGCAAAGATCCACTGGTGTTGGTAGGTCATAATGATGCTTTAACTCCTCGAAACCCAGTGACTTGGACTAACTTTTATGAAATGAGGGTTGCGTGGATGATCTTGGTGCTGTGTCTACATTTTCATGAGCCTTATGTGATGGGCAAGATGGCAGTTGCGATTCTTGAGGGATACACGCCTGACTTGTGCTCCTACTTTGAGATCCTTTGTTCTAACCAATAGGACTTGACTTGACATTTTAAGGCTCCTGCCACTATCGTCATGTGGGATTTAAACCATTTTGCGTGTTGCCCTGGGCAAATGCCTTCATGTCGGGGCTATAGACCCTTAGCACTTGGGTCGGGGGATTGAGCTTCGACTGTCGATGGCTTGCGATCAGGCCGAGGTCTCCCAGAGGAAGGGGGCTGAGTAGGTGCTCGAGACTCTTTGTCAGCTCGGGGCTCGAGGTAAAGCTCTTTCAACGATATTTTGATGTTGAGGCCCTTGGTGCCAAGCTTTTGCTCAGGGTTGAGTTGGGACTTTCTGTTGTCTTTACGACCAAGCTATGACTCCTCTCGAGATTCGAGTTAATACTCTATCCCCATGATGGCTCAGGATCGATATATTCCAGGTAGTGAGAAGGGCGGCCAAGCTGGTGTTCTCCCGTGGCTAAGGATCAAGCAAGCGCCAGGGGTTATGGTTGAGTCAATACTTGAGGGCCTCTTGAGTTAGTGCTTTAGGGGCCCCACGCTATTTTTCCAGAGCTTTTTTTATGGTTTGACACTTGGCGGAGGGGCCCGTCTGCTTTGTGAGATGTGCTAGGCTTAGCAACATCTCTTGCACCCTTAGCCTCTTAAGATTCGAGTTAATACTCTGTCCCCATGATGACTCGAGATCGAGCTATTCTAGGTAGTGAGACGAGTGGCTAAGCGGGTGCTCTCCCATGGCTCAGGATCAAGCGAGAAATTGCCAGAGCTTAGAGTCGAGTCAATACTCGAGGGCCTCTTGAGTTAGTGCTTTAGGGCCCCCATGTTGTTTTTCCAGAACTTTCTTTCTGGTTTGACACTTGGAGGAGGGGCCCATCTGCTTTGTGAGGTGTGCTAAGCTTGGAAACATCTATTGGGCCCTTAGATGCTCTAAGTGAGTTGGGTGGTCTTGGTGGGCCTTTTAAATCGGATGACCTTAATGGGCTTGTATTTGGACTTCTAGGCTAGGTCGTATTCTTAGGCCTTATTCTGAGAGGAGAAAAATTCCCCTCTACATAGAACTTCTTTCATGCTTCTAGCGACTTATGAATTCTTTACATGCCAAACATTTAAATGTTTTAATGCATTTGGTCGTTGGTACCTGTGGGAGTACGTTGATGCCGCTAGTGAGGCTTTTAGGCAATGTATAAGAACGGAGGAACAAGAGAGGTGTGAGGAGACATGGAAGATATCTGGAAGTGATCTGTTTCTATCACGAAAACAGAAGTTTCAAATGGTTTCTTGAACTGTAAGTGATCGTGAGGACCTTGATCCAAGTGAGCATGCAGCAGAATGGTTGGATATGGACATTGGAGATCTCCACCGGTGGCCCAGGCTTGAACTAATCCTTGGGCAAAGATTGTATGGTACTTACGTTGTTATCTTTATTCGTGGCGAAACATAGGACCTAGAGCTTCTTGTTAGCATTTATTTATATGCAAGATGGCCTAACCTCGATCTTTGGATTAGATCAAAGATATCACTTAATAAGGATGTTTATCTCCAAGTCTAGATTAGATAGAAGTAGTTTAACTCTAAGAGAATTCTTAATGGGAGAGACTCTATAAAATTGACCCTTGATTTCTCTCTCTCTTCATGCAAATATTTAGGGGTTCCTATCAACCTCGAAGATCAAAGGAAGAAAATAGGAAAGAGAATATATCACACGCACAATCTCACGTAGACTGTGATCTTCGACTGTTGGTGGAGGCTATCGCTGTGGTGCTTCGTATCGGTGCTGTGTGCATCTGTCAAGGAATAGCAATGGAATCAGCAGGTACGACTTACACAGGGTATTAGAGCAGGGTTCAATTCCAAGACATCGTTCGATTAATTTTTGACTGAACACCACACACGCATCACAGTTTTCTTATGTTGTCAGAAACAGTGTTGCCTGCAGGGTGCGGCTACGCATGCACACTGTTTGTGCCTTGGGTGTGTCTCCAGTCTCACAGCCAGTAGAACGTCGCTGGGAATTGTTGTACGCAGCGGTGGGGTGGCCGTCCTGCCACAGTGTCTTCTCTCTTCCCCTGGCGGTTGCACTCCTAGGCCAGCTTTGGCAACGGATTGGTCGGGCATTTATCGGGGGTTGCGGTAACTGAAGAGAGAGAATGTCCCACCTCCTCCTCACACAGCCGCCCTTAACTGGCCCTGGATAGCGTAATCGACCTTTCGGGTCGATTAAGCTACCCCACCCGGTTATCAAAAGGCCCCTATTATTTTCGTTGCGTTTGGTTCCCCGTGGAAGGGAAAACAGAAAAGATGATAGCCTTTGACATTTTACCCATTATTACTTATTTTATTTATACTCCTCTCCTATTATATCTGTCAATTAAAGTCCCCCCCATCACGTGACTTCATGTAATTTATTTCATGGTTTTTTAAATCGGTCCGATACAAGACGAACCGTCCGTACCAGACTATGTCACGTGTTGTGCAGGACGGCTGGACTATGGGACGTGGCCATGACATATTGGATCGCACGGGACCATGCATCCCGCTGCGTAGTAGACCGGTTCGAAGTGGGACTCGCCTGGTACGTGAGGGCCGTCAGGCTCATGCCGGTCCGACGTTAAAATCTGGCGGTGGGCATGGGGGTGGAGGGCGCCAAACGCAGCCGCAAAGACCGACGAGGGGCGGTGCAGGTGGCGAGGATCGACGATCAAAGGCCTTCAGCAAGTTATTTATTTTTTGGTAGAGAGGAGGAGGGAGGGGGTGGCTGGTGGGTGAACGAACGCACTGGTGGACGGCCGTAGGGGGCTGTGGGATAGCGGTGGAGGGCAGAGGAAGGTGGGCTTGGGCGGTGGGAGGCCGTGGGTGGGAGGAGGGGGTGGTGGGATGGTGGAGGTGGGAGGGGGGTTCGGCCACTGCCTCCCACTACCCTCCCACGGCTCCTCCGGCCTTCGTGTGGCGCCCCCTTCCCACGATCCCGTATCGTGTTCGGGGACGTCACAACAGATGTACAGAAGTGTTGTGAGGCAAGATATTTACAAGAGCGCTAAAGGCCAAACTATCACATATTCCAAAAATATAACCACACCATTTCTATTGAGATAAACACTCATAATTTACATCGTATATAGAGTACTACATATCTCTATTCAAAAGTCATATTTACATTCCTTATTCAAAAGAAAACTAAATCTATTTATTCTGCGCGGCGGAAACCAAACTAAACCCGGGATCACCCTCCGACCTACTGCCCGAAGGAGGCAAGACGCACACTGGTCAATTTCCTGAAATGGTTAGGCAACAGATATGAGTCTAAAGACTCAGTAGGCATTAAAACCAATCACATGCTTATCATATACTAAACTGTGCAAATCCATGATATATATAAAGCTAGTCACAATTTCACTGAATTGTACATATACTATGAATGCGAAGGAAATATAACGAGCAAAGAAATTTTCAGATTTATAAACAAATACGTATAACAAATCTTATCTGACTTATATATATGGCATAATACATATCTTAGCTAAATCAGAACCTATACAGATGAACTTATTTTCAGATCATATCAAAGGCATATATCAAATCTGAATTTCATATTATTTGGCAGCATATATTGGACAGACATCCCGTCACTAAAAGCAGTAGCAAACACATACCTAGACATCCAGACGTCGACATAAAGACAAAAGGTCTAAACGCTGGAGCCTGTCGGCCTTGATCAACCACGCATGATCGGGAGTTAATACTCCACCATTCCCCAGATAATTTTCTTATTCTGGGTTCCGAATTTTTCAGAAGTCCGTTTGTCCTCGGAAATGGGCCTAATCCCGTAGCGGAAGCTAACTACGGTTTGTCGCCCCACACCTCCTTAAAGTGACACAGTCCATATACTTAATCAAATTTTAATCCTTATTTACATAGTCATCTTAATACTTAAATCTTGCCATTGAACTTTACAAAATAGCTGGATCGTATTTTAATATTATTAACTAAATATATATAACATTCGAAGAGATTAGAGTAGAGAGAGAAAGTAGAGAGAGAAAGTAGAGAGAGAGAGTAGAAAGAGAACGTAGAAGGAGATTGAAGAGAAATTAGAGAGAGAGAAAATAATCTTTTTACAGAATGGTAATTAAATAAATAACTGGTTCTAAACATAGATCATTGGGTTAAATAAATCAATGACTTAAATTACATTTCAAACAAAATCAAATCAAAGGAATGTAAATACCAAATAACATGCACTCGATTTACCATGCCTACCTTTTTAGAATGGACTTTCGAATTGACTTTAGTATCTCACTCGAGTTCCCGTAAAAGTCCTTGCGTAGGAAAAGATAATTGTCCAATCCCAGATGCGTATAGAAGGGCGAAATTGTCCAAAATAGCTTCAAATCCTCCGTCCAAGTGTTTATTAATTATTTATATTATTCGGGTGCTATATTATCTTCTCCGTTTATTAATAAGAGAATGGTAGTGAGAGAGAAATTTAGAGAGAGAAAGTGGGAGAGAGAAAGTAGAGAGAGAAAGTGGAGAGAGAAAGTAGAGAGAGAAAGTGGAGAGTGTAGAGAGAGAAAGTGGAGAGAGTAGAGATAATTAGAGAGAGAAACTAGAGAGAAGGTAGAGAGAGAAAGTTAGAGAGAGAAAGTTAGAGAGAGAAAGTTAGAGAAAGAAAGTAGAGAGAGAAAGTAAAGAGGGAGCATAGAGAGAAGTAGAGAGAGATATTTAAAGAAAAAACTAGAGAGAGAAAGTAGAGAGAGATATTAAAGAGAGTGTAGAGAGAGAAAATAGAGAGAGAAAATAAAGAAAGAGTAGAAAGATAAAATAGAGAGAGAGAGTAGAGAGAGAATAGAAAAGAGAAAATAAAAATATTTAAGAGAGAGATAGAGATGGGAGAGAGAGAGTGTGTGTGAGAGATAGAGAGAGAGAGTGAGAGAGAGAGAGAGAGAGAGAGAGAGAGAGAGAGAGAGAGAGAGGAATGGGGGGAGGGGGTGTTACATATGGAGAGGGGAGAGGGGGAGTGGTGGAGTGGGAGAGAAAGAGGGGGAGAGGGGGGGTATTTATAGGGGGGAGGGGGAGAGGATAAGAAGATTAGGATGAGGAGGTGGGGGGGATGAGGATGGAGGGGTATACGTGGGTGGGAAGATATTTTGAGTTTTATTATTATTTTTTTGTTTTTGTTTTGTAATTTTATATGAAAGCCCCTAGAAAAACTAGCAATAACATAATTCTTTAAGAATTGGTTCACTCTCTCTTATTTTTGACCTCCCAATCGTCAAAATTTAAAAAAGTGCTCAACATGAAACTTGTAGATCTTTGAATTCTCTATCCAACGGACCTAATATTGATCATATTCTGACATTCTTATGAAAAGTTATATATTATTAAAGTGAGATAGCTATTTAATTTACTTAATAAGGTTCATTAAACAATACCGTTCAAGGTATTAGACTTTACTTAAGGTAACATAAAATTCATATAGAATAACTATAAGATATTTAACTATCTTTTGGATGAATTCGGGTGTTACAAATCTCTCCCCCTTAAATAAATTTCATCCCCGAAATTTAAAGATTTACTTAATACGTACCGAATAGCCGTGGATATTTCTTCCTCATATCATCTTCCATCTCCCAAGTGGCTTCTTCTGTTGAGGTACTTTTCCACAATACCTTCACCAATGGAATTATCTTCGTTCTCAGCACGTGTTCCTTCCGATCGAGAATGCGAACTGGCTTTTCCTCATATGTAAGATCCGGCTGAATTTCCAACTGTTTATGATCTATAACGTGTGATGAGTCTGGCATGTATTTTCTTAACATGGACACATGGAATACATCATGAACTGCTGACAATGATGGTGGTAAAGCCAGCTGATATGCCACCTCTCCAATCCTTCTTAAGATTTCAAATGGTCCAACATACCTTGGACTGAGTTTACCTTTCTTGCCAAATCTCATTACTCCCCTAGTAGGCGAAACTTTCAGAAACACGTGATCCCCGACAGCAAATTGTAGATCTCTCCTTCTTTGATCAGCATAGCTTTTCTGCCTACTCTGAGCTGTAAGTAATCTTTTTCTAATCAACTCAACCTTTTCTACACAATCCTGTACAATCTGTGGCCCAATCAATCTCCGCTCACCAACCTCATCCCAACAAATAGGTGACCTACACGGTCTACCATATAACGCTTCATATGGTGCCATTCCTATGCTTGCATGATGACTGTTGTTATATGCAAACTCAATTAACTGCAAATGTTCATCCCAACTGCCTTTCCAGTCTAAACTGCACGCCCTCAACATATCTTCTAGTGTTTGAATGGTTCTCTCTGATTGTCCATCTGTTTGAGGGTGAAAAGCTGAACTAAATTTCAACTGTGTACCAAGCGCTTGTTGTAAACTCCTCCAAAATTTTGCTGTAAACCTTGCATCCCAGTCTGAAATAATAGACACAGGTACACCATGAAGTCTCACAATCTCTCTGATATATAAATGGGCTAAATCCTCTAATGATTGTGTTTTTGTGATTGCCAGAAAATGTGCTAACTTAGTAAGCCTATCAACAATTACCCAAATAGAATCATGTTTTCTCTTAGTCATTGGTAATCCCATCACAAAATCCATAGTGATATGCTCCCATTTCCACTGTGGAATTTTCATCAATTGTAATGGTCCCGCTGGCCTTTGATGCTCTACCTTTACTTGTTGACAAGTAAGACACTTGCTGACAAATTCTGCTATATCCTTTTTCATACCAATCCACCAAAATTGTCTTCTCATGTTTTTGTACATTTTTGTACTGCCTGGGTGAATGGAATATTGTGATTTATGTGCCTCATTTAATAGGTCTTTCTTTATTTCTTCATTCTGAGGTACACACAATCTTCCCTGAAACCTGATTGCCCCGTCTACACTTTGAGTAAATCTCGGTGTGCCAATCAATTTTTGTAACTGCTGATCATTCAGTTATGCTTGCACAATTCGCTCAACCATTGCAGACTGAATAGTTAGTTGGGCCAGAAATAAGTTTCTCCCTTTGCATATCGGAGAATACTCCACTACATCAGATGTCATTCTCCAAGTTTGGCGCAACTGGATTACCATTAACCTCTTCCTACTGAGTGCATCTGCTACCACATTTACTTTTCCTGGGTGGTAATTTAAGGTGAAATCATAATCCTTCAAAAATTCAATCCACCGTCTTTGTCTTAAATTTAATTCTTTCTGAGAGAAAATATATTTTAAACTCTGATGGTCTGTAAATACTTCAAACTGCTCACCATACAAATAATGGCGCCAAATCTTCAGAGCATGTACCACCGCTGTCAACTCCAAATCATGTGTTGGATAATTCATCTCATGGGTCTTTAATTGTCTGGATGCATAAGCTACTATTTTGCCATTCTGCATCAGGACACATCCTAGTCCTTTTCTAGAGGCATCTGTATATATCACAAATCCTCCTGACCCACAAGGTAAAGTAAGCACTGGGGCTGTTGTTAACCTTGTTTTTAATTCCTGAAAACTCATTTCACATTTATCTGACCATTCAAAAGGAACTACTTTCCTAGTCAATTTGGTCATAGGAGCTGCAATAGAAGAAAACCCTTCAATAAACCTGCGATAGTAACCCGCAAGACCCAAAAAGCTCCTCATCTCACTGACATTCTTCGGTCTTTCCCAACGCAAAACTGCATCAACCTTAGCTGGATCAACAGACACTCCATCACCAGAAATGATATGCCCTAAGAATTGAACCTTATCCAACCAGAATTCACATTTACTGAATTTCGCATAGAGTTGATGTTTCCTTAAAGTTTCCAACACAATTCTCAAATGTTCTTGATGAGTTTCAACAGTAGGAGAATAGATCAACACATCATCAATAAACACCACTACAAATGTATCCAGATATGGTTGAAAAACTCTATTCATCAAATCCATAAATGCTGCTGGTGCATTAGTTAACCCAAATGGCATAACCAAAAATTCATAATGCCCATATCGTGTTCTGAAAGCAGTTTTTGAAATATCTTCTTCCCTTATCCTTAATTGGTGGTATCCAGATCTAAGATCAATCTTTGAAAATACTGTGGCAGTTCGTAGCTGATCAAATAAATCATCAATCCTTGGCAAAGGGTACTTATTCTTAATGGTCACTTGATTCAATTTCCTATAGTCAATACATAATCTAAGTGACCCATCTTTCTTTCTAACAAACAGAACAGGATCACCCCAAGGGGATACACTTGGTCGAATAAACCCCTTATCTAGCAGTTCTTGCAATTGTTTCTTCAACTCTGCCAGTTCGGCTGGTGCCATTCTGTAGGGAGGAATGGAAATGGGTAAAGTACCCGGTGAGACTTCAATAGTGAACTCCACCTCTCGGTGTGGTGGCAAACCTGGAAGTTTCTCAGGGAACACATCTGGAAATTCCCTGACAACATCAATATCTGAGGTGGTTTTCTTATTTTCATTAGAAGGAATAGCCACTATGTTAGCCAAATAACCTTGACATCCACTTCTAAGCAATTTCAAAGCTTTAAGTGCTGAAACTAGTGTTTTGCTAGAACGGTGCCTTGGACATTGATAGTGAAATGTCTGCTCCCCAGGTTTTTGAAAAATTACTTTCTTTCCATGACAATCTAGAAGGGCAAAATTTGTATCTAACCAATCCATTCCCAAGATGACATCAAAATCAGTCATTTCCAGCAGATACACACATGCTGGCATAATCCTCCCCTGAATCACCACATCAATGCTAGGAATAACAGAAGTCGTTCTAGCTATCTCCCCAGTTGGTGTGTTAATGGACATCTCATCAGTGTTCACAATTTGTTTATCTTTCAATAATTCAGCAAATCTCAGAGAAATAAATGAATGTGTAGCACCCGGATCAAATAAAACTTTTGCATGCATATCATCGATAAGAAGAATACCTTCAGCTACTGCATTGGCATCTCGGGTGTCTTCCCTTGTTAGTGCATATACTCTGGCTTGAACTCTCCGCTGCTGTTGTGGTTGCTGATCTTGTCTTGGCCTTGTGGGACAATCCCTTATCATATGCCCTGTCTGACCACATGAAAACATTTACCTGCAGCCCGCCAACATTCATTACCTCTATGCTGCATCCCGCACTGTTGACAAGCTGGCATAGTATCTCTCCTAACTGGTTGAACTCTATCTGGAAAAGTCATCTTTGGCTTCTTATCTTTCCTCCCAATCGAACCAAAATTACCCCTTTTTGCATTATCTCTTTGTCTTTCCACTAAGAATTCCTCATATTCAGTTTCTGCAATAAAAGCAGTCCTCAAAGCTGCTGCCATAGTCTGAGGCTCAAGGATTGCAACTCTACTTCTAATGTTACTTCTTAAACCTCTAACAAATTTCTTCACCCTTCTAAGCTCATCTGAACAAATATGAGGGGCATATTTTCCTAATTCTGTAAATTTTGCTTCATAATCAGCAACCGACATACCTCCTTGAGTTAGATTTAAAAATTCTACTTCTTTCCTGTCCTTCACATGCTGAGGGAGAAATTTTACATGAAACACATCAAGAAATTCATTCCAGCCAATCTCTGTTTCTCTATTTCTGAAAGTGGTTCTAAGTGCAGACCTCCACCACTCGTCCGCACGGTCCTTTAGCATAAATGTAGCTAATATCACCTTATCCTGCTCTGCACATCTAATGGCCGTGAAAATCTTCTCAATTTCTCTCACCCAATTTTCCACAATCTTCGGGTGACTCTCCCCCTTAAAAGGAGGACTCATATGTCTGAATTTCTCCATCAGGGTAGCGCCTGCTGCCCTATTCGGTTGTTCTTGCACACGGGTTTGTAACTGGGCTTGCATCATTGCATGAGTTTGGGCCTGTAATTGCATAGTCTGCACTAACCCTTGAAAAGCTTGTATGAACCTTCCTAAATCTGGCACACCTTGAATAGGTAACGCACCTTCCCCACCGGGAGCAAGCTCGCCATGAATTGTTTCCCCGACAACCCCTTGTGATGTCCCATTTAAGGGAGCAGATTCCTCAGGAGAAGTATTCACCTCAACTCTATCACTCCCTGCCATCGCCTGCGATGGAGAACTAATCCGAATTAGTATGATTCTAGGTTTGACATCAAATTCTAAAATGAATTCCTAAGATCTTGTGGTATGGTATATAAATCTGATGGCTGCAAAGATTCCAAGCCTCACAACCTTGCTCTGATACCACTCTCTGTGGCGCCCCATTCCCGCGATCCCGTATCGTGTCCGGGGACGTCACAACAGATGTACGGAAGTGTTGTGAGGTAAGATATTTGCAAGAGTGCTAAAGGCCAAACCATCACATATTCCAAAAATATAACCACACCATTTCTATTGAGATAAACACTCATAATTTACATCGTATATGGAGTACTACATATCTCTATTCAAAAGTCATATTTACATTCCTTATTCAAAAGAAAACTAAATCTATTTATTCTGCGCGGCGGAAACCAAACTAAACCCGGGATCACCCTCCGACCTACTGCCCGAAGGAGGCAAGACGCACACTGGTCAATTTCCTGAAATGGTTAGGCAACAGATATGAGTCCAAAGACTCAGTAGGCATTAAAACCAATCACATGCTTATCATATACTAAACTGTGCAAATCCATGATATATATAAAGCTAGTCACAATTTCACTGAATTGTACATATACTATGAATGCGAAGGAAATATAACGAGCAAAGAAATTTTTAGATTTATAAACAAATACGTATAACAAATCTTATCTGACTTATATATATGGCATAATACATATCTTAGCTAAATCAGAGCTTATACAGATGAACTTATTTTCAGATCATATCAAAGGCATATATCAAATCTGAACTTCATATTATTTGGCAGCATATATTGGACAGGCATCCCGTCACTAAAAGCAGTAGCAAACACATACCTAGGCATCCAGACGTCGACATAAAGACAAAAGGTCTAAACGCTGGAGCCTGCTCTCTGTGGCGCCCCCTTCCCGCGATCCCGTATTGTGTCCGGGGACGTCACAACAGATGTACGGAAGTGTTGTGAGGCAAGATATTTGTAAGAGCGCTAAAGGCCAAACCATCACATATTCCAAAAATATAACCACACCATTTCTATTGAGATAAACACTCATAATTTACATCGCCTGCGAGGGAGAACTAATCCGAATTAGTATGATTCTAGGTTTGACATCAAATTCTAAAATGAATTCCTAAGATCTTGTGATATGGTATATAAATCTGATGGCTGCAAAGATTCCAAGCCTCACAACCTTGCTCTGATACCACTCTCTGTGGCGCCCCCTTCCCGCGATCCCGTATCGTGTCCGGGGACGTCACAACAGATGTACGGAAGTGTTGTGAGGCAAGATATTTGCAAGAGCGCTAAAGGCCAAACCATCACATATTCCAAAAATATAACCACACCATTTCTATTGAGATAAACACTCATAATTTACATCGTATATAGAGTACTACATATCTCTATTCAAAAGTCATATTTACATTCCTTATTCAAAAGAAAACTAAATCTATTTATTCTGCGCGGCGGAAACCAAACTAAACCCGGGATCACCCTCCGACCTACTGCCCGAAGGAGGCAAGACGCACACTGGTCAATTTCCTGAAATGGTTAGGCAACAGATATGAGTCCAAAGACTCAGTAGGCATTAAAACCAATCACATGCTTATCATATACTAAACTGTGCAAATCCATGATATATATAAAGCTAGTCACAATTTCACTGAATTGTACATATACTATGAATGCGAAGGAAATATAACGAGCAAAGAAATTTTCAGATTTATAAACAAATACGTATAACAAATCTTATCTGACTTATATATATGGCATAATACATATCTTAACTAAATCAGAGCTTATACAGATGAACTTATTTTCAGATCATATCAAAGGCATATATCAAATCTGAACTTCATATTATTTGGCAGCATATATTGGACAGGCATCCCGTCACTAAAAGCAGTAGCAAACACATACCTAGGCATCCAGACGTCGACATAAAGACAAAAGGTCTAAACGCTGGAGCCTGTCGGCCTTGATCAACCACGCAGAATCGGGAGTTAATACTCCACTATTCCCCAGATAATTTTCTTATTCTGGATTCCGGATTTTTCAGAAGTCCGTTTGTCCTCGGAAATGGGCCTAATCCCGTAGCGGAAGCTAACTACGGTTTGTCGCCCCACACCTCCTTAAAGTGACACAGTCCATATGCTTAATCAAATTTTAATCTTTATTTACATAGTCATCTTAATACTTAAATCTTACCATTGAACTTTACAAAATAGCTGGATCGTATTTTAATATTATTAACTAAATATATATAACATTCGAAGAGATTAGAGTAGAGAGAGAGAGTAGAGAGAGAAAGTAGAGAGAGAGAGTAGAAAGAGAACGTAGAAGGAGATTGAAGAGAAATTAGAGAGAGAGAAAATAATCTTTTTACAGAATGGTAACTAAATAAATAACTGATTCTAAACATAGATCATTGGGTTAAATAAATCAATGACTTAAATTACATTTCAAACAAAATCAAATCAAAGGAATGTAAATACCAAATAACATGCACTCGGTTTACCATGCCTACCTTTTTAGAATGGACTTTCGAATTGACTTTAGTATCTCACTCGAGTTCCCGTAAAAGTCCTTGTGTAGGAAAAGATAATTGTCCAATCCCAGATGCGTATAGAAGGGCGAAATTGTCCAAAATAGCTTCAAATCCTCCGTCCAAGTGTTTATTAATTATTTATATTATTCGGGTGCTATATTATCTTCTCCGTTTATTAATAAGAGAATGGTAGTGAGAGAGAAATTTAGAGAGAGAAAGTGGGAGAGAGAAAGTAGAGAGAGAAAGTGGAGAGAGAAAGTAGAGAGAGAGAAAGTGGAGAGTGTAGAGAGAGAAAGTGGAGAGTGTAGAGATAATTAGAGAGAGAAACTAGAGAGAAGCTAGAGAGAGAAAGTTAGAGAGAGAAAATTAGAGAAAGAAAGTAGAGAGAGAAAGTAAAGAGGGAGCATAGAGAGAAGTAGAGAGAGATATTTAAAGAAAAAACTAGAGAGAGAAAGTAGAGAGAGATATTAAAGAGAGTGTAGAGAGAGAAAATAGAGAAAGAGTAGAAAGATAAAATAGAGAGAGAGAGTAGAGAGAGTAGAGAGGGAATAGAAAAGAGAAAATAAAAATATTTAAGAGAGAGAGAGATGGGAGAGAGAGTGTGTGTGTGAGAGATAGAGAGAGAGAGTGAGAGAGAGAGAGAGAGAATGAGAAAGAGGAATGGGGGGAGGGGGGTGTTACGTATGGAGAGGGGAGAGGGAGAGTGGTGGAGTGGGAGAGAAAGAGGGGGAGAGGGGGGGTATTTATAGGGGGGAGGGGGAGAGGATAAGAAGATTAGGATGAGGAGGTGGGGGGATGAGGATGAGGAGGTGGGGGGGGATGAGGATGGAGGGGTATACGTGGGTGGGAAGATAATTTGAGTTTTATTATTATTTTTTTGTTTTTGTTTTGTAATTTTATATGAAAGCCCCTAGAAAAACTAGCAATAACATGATTCTTTAAGAATTGGTTCACTCTCTCTTATTTTTGACCTCCCAATCGTCAAATTTTGAAAAAGTGCTCAACATGAAACTTGTAGATCTTTGAATTCTCTATCCAACGGGCCTAATATTGATCATATTCTAACATTCTTATGAAAAGTTATATATTATTAAAGTGAGATAGCTATTTAATTTACTTAATAAGGTTCATTAAACAATACCGTTCAAGGTATTAGACTTTACTTAAGGTAACATAAAATTAATATAGAATAACTATAAGATATTTAACTATCTTTCGGATTAATTCGGGTGTTACACTTCGGCCCTCCCACGGCTCCTCCGGCCTTCGGTGGGAGGCCAGAGGAGCCGTGGGAGGGCTGTGGGAGGCAGTGGGAGGCATGGGTGGGAGGGGGGGGTCCGGCCACGGACTCCCACCACCCACCGCCCACCGCCGCCTCCTCCGGCCTCCCACCGGCTAGGGGGGATGAGGTGGGTGGGTGGGGGGGGGGGGGGTTGGCCACAGCCGTCCACCGCCGCCTCCTCCGGCCTCCCACCGCCACCTCCTCCGACCTCCCACCGGCCAGGGGGGCTGAGGTGTGTGGGGGGGTCCGGCCACGGCCTCCCACCGCCCACCGCCGCCTCCTCCGGCCTCCCACCGGCTAGATGAGGGTGGAGGGTGGAGGTGGGAGGGGTTGACCAGTACGACGGTGGGAGGTGGGGGAGGGTGCAGGTGGGAGGAGGGTCTACCACCACCTCCCATCGCCCACCGTCGCCTCCTCCTGCCTCCCACCGGCCAGATGAGGGTGGAGGTGGGAGGTCTGACTAGAAGGGCGGTGGGAGGTGGGGGGGAGGGTGCATGTGGGAGGAGGGTCCGATCACCGCCTCCCTGTTGTGTCCCTGTGGTTTTGATGATAGCAAACACTATAGGTCATCATATGTTTGTCTGCATACTGTTTGAGTCTGCATATATACCTGAACTTTGTTGAATGAATGTTTCATCGAACATCTTATCTGACATAATCAACGAACAGGCTGAGGCTGTGTGTTGTGTGCATTGGTGCATTTCATAATTGTTGATGCATTTGATACTTGTATTTTATCTGGAGTGTGTGATGTTAGTATGTACAATGGGTGATGCTGCCATACCCCTTCAGATTCGCATGTCTGTACATTGCATCTGTCTGTGCTGCACTCATAAGTCCATATATTGTTTGTGCAACGTTTGTTCTGATAAGTTCATACAGTGTCTTGTCTGCACGTTACATAGTCTACACATTGATTAGTTGCACGTCTTCTGAAGTCTACACATTGCATATGAGCATCTTTGTAGTGCATGCGCGTCTTACAAGTCTATACACTGTCTAAGTACAGTCATCGTCTCATCATGCATATGCTTTGTTCATGCAAGTATGTACAAGTCTACACAGTGCTTTTCATTCATGTGCACAGTTCGTGCATCAAGTCTGTACATTGCCTTTGCATAAGGTCATTTGAAGTCTATACATTGTTCTTCACAGCAAGTATGTACAGAGTCTTGCTCCGTCTTGTGCATGGATCATTGAAATCTATACATCGCCTGTTTATCGTCACATGTGCATAAGGTAAAGTCTATACATTCACTTACATGTTCATCAAAGTCTGTACACTGGTCGAACATTCAAGTCTGCACATTGGCCAAGTCTATACATCGGCCCTGTAGCTTGCTTAGCCCAAGTCTATACATTCATTCCCAGTCTTTACCTACGTTCAGAACCCCAAGTCTATACATTGGTAAAGTCTGCACATTGTGCCTTGAAGCTGTCCAAGTCTAGACAGTGTACTGTAGCAAGCACGAAGCCAACTCTGTACATTGTCCCCATGTTCACATGCTTCAAAGTCTATACATCGTGGGGCTTTGAGTCTTCAATGTCTGTACATCCTTCAAGGGCCAAGTCCATATATTGTCTCGCTCACATCTTCCAAGTCTGTACATTGGACTTCACGCTTTCAAGTATATACATTGGCATATGCATTCACTGTGAAGTCTATACATAGATGCGTCTTATTCAACGCCTCATATGCATATTTGAGTCAAAGTCTGTACAGCCCAAGTCTGTACATCCGATCGTCTCATTCAGCGTCTCACGCTCTCAAGTCTGTACAGCGTTAGCTACAGTGCATCGTCTCTCAAGTCTATATAGAGTTTGCCAATAGTGCATTGTCTCTCAAAGTCTGTACATTCAACTATGTCTAACTTAGCATCTCACGAAGTCTGTACAGCCTTTGCATTGTGCATACTTTGAAGTCTATACATTGCTTGTGTTAACTGCAGCCTTTACTTCAAAGTCTATACATTAGATAAGCTTGTGCATCACAAAGTCAGTACACTGCGTTTGGGCATTGTTCTTCATAGTATGTCTGTACACTGCCTTCCCTTGCACGCATTCATCAAGTCTATACACTCCCTTGTTTTCATGTCTATACATTGGCTTGCTTCTTCATGCATTTGCTAGTCTATACAGCCACTTCAAGTCTGTACAGACTTTGCCTTGTTCAAGTCTGTACATCGTCCAGTTCTTTGGCAAGTCTATACGTTGTGAAAGTCCATACATTCGATTGCTTTGCCTTGGTCAAGTCTGTACAGCCATTTCCTTTGGCAAGGTCTATACATCGTCTATCTTCTTAGAGACTCATGCATAACATGAAGTATGTACATCGCACATCATTCAAGTCTGTACATCGTGCATCTAGTGTTTCAAGTCTATACAGTGTTGCACGTTGTGTCTGTCAAAGTTTACACACTGCTTCTTCATGCATTGAAGTCTGCACAACGTGAAGTCTATACATTGCTTCAGCCTTGCATCCACAAAGTCTGTACAGCATATGTTCTTCATATATGATCAAAGTCTGCACATTGCATTACACTTCAGAAGTCTATACAACGTCTGCACATCACAGACTGCAAAGTCCATACATTCCTGTCGCTCTGCAAAGTCTATACACTGTATTGTGCATACTATGAAGTCTGTACATGGTGTCGACACTAAACTGATAAGTTTCTGTTCGACTGACTGACAGGGACTAAAGTGTAAAGATGATGACCTGGCACGTGATCCAAGATGCTGAGAAGCTGACACGTGGACTGAGACACTTTGGCGGGAGATGTGGAAGACACACGCTGCCCTAATCGGCTGCTATAAAAGGAAGCTTTCTTCCACTGAAGAAGAGAGACCAAGGGGATAACGACAGAAGAGAAAGAGAGTGATCGAGGGAGAAGAAAAGAGCTGTAGAGAGGCAAAGAGCAGAAAGAGCAGAAGAAAGAAAAGAGAAGCTGAGAGCCAGACAGAGAGAGCCTGTGAAAGAGAAGAAAAAGAAGAGTGAGAAGAAGAGAGAGCTAGAGTAAAAGAAGCTTCAACTGAAGATCAGTTTCTGCTGGACCGTGGATCAAATCCAGGCCAGCCAGCTCCTGCGAGAGCCACATTTTGATTTTATATCTCCAACTTTCAGTTGCTGTATTTTCTTTTATTGTTTTCTTTTCAAACTGATCCTTGTTCCTCCGATTGCCCTGTTGGGGATTGGGTTCCTCCTGTGGGTTCAGGAGAAGGGAGATTTTTTTCTCCGGTTTGCTGGTGACTTTGTGTCATCAGTGGTTCCCTCCTTCGTGGAGGAAGAGAGGTCCGAGACCTCTGGTTTGCAGGTGACTTGGTGTCACTTGTGCTTCCCCCTGGGGTTCAGAGGAAGGGAGACTTGGGTCTCCGGCTGCAGGTAGTGTTGCTACTTGTAGGTCCCCTCCTTGGTGGAGGAAGAGAGACTTCGGTCTCTGGCTTGCTAGTGACTGTGTGTCACTAGTGGATTCCCTCCGGTGTGGAGGAAGAGGGGAGGTTGTTCCCCTGGTCAAGCTGTGTGATAGCATTTGTTGCAGACTGAGTCTGCTGTTCTAGCGTTGCTAGTGGAAGCCTCACTCCGGTTTGGAGTGAGGGGTGGACGTAGGTCTGTGGACCGAACCACGTAAAAATCCTGGTGTCCATTGTGGTTTGATTTTCTTATGTGTTCATCTTATTACTTCGCACATTAGATGCTTGCTTAGGATCGAGTGAAGGTAAATTCATTTGTGCTATTTTGCTGAGATCCTCCTAAGCATTCACAGAACATTTTTGCAACAGGTTATAATTCCGCATATCTGAGCATAAGTTTTTAATTAGGCTATATTTTTAAAGGGGAGATTCATTCACCCCCCCTCTGAATCTATCGCACCTGTCTCAATAATTGGTATCAGAGCGGGTCTCTGATCTAACAGATCTAACAATCTGCAGAGGATCTTGCTTGTTCGTGGTGCATTTCAGAGTGGGCTTCTCGTGCTCGGTACTTTGTTTCATTGACTTGTGCTTTGCCTTGTTTATCTGGTTTTTGGTTCATTTCTTGTCGATTGTTTTGCGCATTGAATCTGTGTGCCATCTGTCCAAATGGGTCGTCCTCCGGTTTATGATGGTTCTAACTTTAATAGTTGGCTAGGAGGCCTATATGTGTACGTAGACTCCATTAATCCCAAACTATGGAATCTACTATCTAAAGGCCCACACAAACTGCCTCATGATGAGACCAAGTGATCTAGAGAGGACAGAATAAAGAACCATGACAATGTCATAATTCTTAATATCTTGAGAGCTGCGATTAATACTGATATATATCCCTTTGCTCTCAGGTGCACTTCTGGAAAAGAGATATATGACAGAGTCATTTCTGCGCATAACCAACAAGATGATACTTGCATGATGGCTGATCGGAGAAATGATCATGAGGAAACTGCATCCAAGCAAGAAGAAAATGAAGAAGGAGATGAAGATGAGGTACCTTCTGAATTTGATAATTATGATATGGATGATTGGATTGTAATATACAATGATCTGCTTGATGCTTACGAAAAGTTGAGAAAACGAAATAAATCTCTAAAAAGAAAGTTGAATGAACATGTGAATGCTTATTCTAGAGGTGAAAACCCTGAAATTCTGAAAACTGAAAATGAAATATTCAGAAGATAACTACAAGATTTTGATTCTGTTACTTCAGATTTAGATCATTTAAAATCTCAAAAACAAACTCTAATGAAACAAAATGACTTACACAAAAAGGAGAATCAAGAGCTTATTTGTGAAATTGCTGAACTAAAGGAAAGACTTAGTTTAACTGATGATGATAAGACTCATAATAATGATGTAGTTCAGTATGAAAAACTCATAAAAGATTTAGAGTGTGTTAGCTCTGAATTGAATGTCTTGAAATCTGAAAATGAATGTCTTAAGAAAAAGAGCTTAAAAGTCAATGCTGAAACTACATGTGAATCTGATTGCATGGATTGCTCATGTTTGAAAGAAGTTAATGAGAGACTTCAATTTGATCTTGAATGGTATAAAGATATAGTTGCATCTTTAAGAAATGAGAATAACGAATTACTCAATAAACAGACTGCAGAGTCAGACTGCAACCAATGTTCCTCTCTAAGAGAACGCAATGAAGAACTCTATAGTGAAAATGAAAGACTAATGAAGCTGATTGTCTCTCTTAAAGAAGAAAACAAAGACTTATTGAAGGATAAGTTGGAGGCTGAAGAAGCAATGAATCTAGAGCTTTAGAAAAATCTCAACAAACCTCAATCTGAGAAACAATAGGAATTGTTTTAAGAATGTCAGTTTTCCTCAGATGATTGGGTGATTGATGATGAACTCTTAAAGCAAAACAGTAAACTGAAAAAGGAGAATGAAGAGCTGAAGTTTCTAAATACTGAAATGTCTGAGAGGCTCTTAATGCTAGAAAAAGGGAAGAGTGTAAACCTGGTGAGCTCTAGTGAGTTGCTGAATGCTGAACAAGAAATTGCAAACATAAAGACCATCAATCAGATGTTAAACGAAAAGGTTGTGTGCTATGAAGATAAAATTGCTAACTATGAACTTCATTTCTCCAAACTGCAATCTGAAATTTCAAGGTTGATTGAATCTTTGGCTAAATTTGTGAGTGGAAAAGATAATTTAGATAAGCTCCTTGGTTGCAAAATCAATTTCCAACGTGAGGGTCTGGGCTTTAACCCAGCTAATAAAAAGGGGATTGACAGTAAGCTTCACACTTCATTTGTGCATAGCTCTGAGCCAACTAGTACATCTAGTGCACCTATCTTCAAATTCAGTGCTCAGAAAAACCAAAAATCCACAGTTAGTCCCAAAACTGTAGAACAAAATCAAAAATTGAAAAAGAATGACAATCTACAGAAAAAAGAAAAAGACACTCCTGTTGTTACAAAAATTGCTGCACACAAGTCACATGACCTCCCACAAACTCATACTAAAAAGGGGTCATGTTATTATTGTGGAAAATTTGGTCATGAGATGACTGAGTGCTTTGTGATAAAGGAGGATGATCTAAAATTTAAGAGAATTCATGCAAGGAATTCTCAGGTTAAGAAATCTTCTTTAGCTCAGAATAAAAGAATTCAGTGCTTTTACTGTCACAAAATTGGTCATCTTATGCACAATTGTAAGCAAAAGAAATAGGATGATTTCAATGCTTGAAAATTACATGATAGAACTGTTCAGACTAAAAATCATGCAAATCATAAGAAGAACATTCAATGCTCTCATTGTGGCAAAATAGGCCACATTGCAGCCCACTGTTGGCATAAACAGGGAAATAAACTTAATTTTGAATTTGTCAAATTTTCTACAAATGTGTTTGGTAGGAATAAAACTTTTTTTGAAGAAAAGAATCTTGCATGCTTTGAATGTGAAAAAATTGGCCACCGAGCTTCTGAATGTTGGTGGGCAGGTAATGGTTTTAAAAGTAAGCATATTAGAAGCTTTGAGTGTGGGAAAAATGGCCATATAGTCAAGGACTGTTGGCATGTTCAGATGAAGTCTGTTAACCCCCATGTAGTCAAATTCCCTGCAAAACCATTTGCAAGATTTTCATGTAATAACTGTGGGAAGCAAGGTCACAAATCTTCTGAATGTTGGCTGATTAAGTATAAGATACAGAATGTTCATGTAAGCAACAGACAATCTTATGCTCATGCACATAGGCCTCATGTTTTTGCTAATGTGCATCATAATAAAGTCAAAAATTCTGTTGGTATATGTAGATATTGTGAAAAATTTAGACATTCTATGGATGATTGCTTTCTGATGAAATTTGATGTTGATCTAGCTAAGAAACATGTTAGAACACTTGTCAGGGCTAAGGCGGGACCCAAAGCTGGTTGGGTCCCTGCAGGATCAAAATGATCAAAATTTGCAGGTGTGCCTTGGATTGAGAAATAAAAAGAGGGGTAAATAAACCAAGACACCCAAGATGATAAAGCCCCATTCAGGTAAATTCTGAAAACGCTGTATTCTGAATTTGTGTGATCTGAATGCACTGCATATCATGATAATTCTTTTGTGCATTGTCTAATTGAATCTAATTGAAAAATCTGAAATGCTCATGGAAATGATTGTAGTTTATCTCTGAATGCATTGCATATAAATGTCATGATGCATGGTTTGTCAAACTTCTTGTATGTTGTATTACACTGATTTGCATGACCACTATGGTATATTAAATGGTAAGCTACCAAAAGGCAGGGAAATCTGTCTGAAGGCTCTTACTATGTGTGAGGTGGTCTTTTAGACCAAGTGCTCCGCTAAATACCAAGGGTCAAGACTTCATATAGAGCAGTGCGTTGCATAACATAAAGTTTGAAAAACCTAAAAGGATATTCCATTGCATCTAGATAGGGGGAGCATTCTTGTTTCATCTCTTCACCTCTTGAACTCCTTCTGTCTAACAATCTGATCCATTCTTGGCAAATGAGTAGTTCACTTGAATTCCTTGCGGTCTACACTTATGTAGCTGTTCTGTCTGTACTCCAGACTCAGCTAGTGTCTTCTAAACTGAACTGTTCTAATGTTAAATCCTTGTATAATCATGATTGTTCTCTGCTACTCTGTCGATAAAAATGCTTTGTTGATTCCACTGACTTGCTTAAATGTCATTGATTCATCTGAATGAGGAAAGATTTTAGTCAGTGCACCCTAGACATAAATCAGACATATTCTGAAAAGAAGAAACTTCTATTATACTAGCTTAAGAATATTTTGATAAATCAAATTGATTGAAGTCTAATGTATTTCCTAAGTTTTAATGTAAAAGACTTGAAAATATCTTAATCATCATGCTTATTAAATCTTAACCAATTGCCTCATGAACTTCATGCAAAACTTTTTGAAATCTGAAATTATAAAAGACATGGCTATCCTTGGTTAAGATACATGTAGAAGGCATTGTTCTTAAACATTTCAGTGTACTGAGCTTTGTTTGAAAAATCTGAAAACATTTAAAAATTACAAGAGCAATGACTTTGGTCACAGAGAAACTGGGTTCTCTATCAAAGAAATAGAGTAGGCCCATGTCATGAAGTGCCATAGTTACCTCTCTTATAAAATGATTAAAATCTGGCAGAGCAATGGCTTGGTTGTGTTGAGTAACTGGGGATTCTGGCCTTTTATCAATGTGTCTCCTCATGTAAAAAGACACTCCAAATTGCTAACTCTGTTCTCTTTGAGAGGCTATATGGTTGTCACACTGAGTAATTGGGTCACTTCACCTAAGACGTGTTGTGCCTCACGTAAAAAGGTGTTGACTGAACCAAACTTGCTCAGGAAAAAAAAGTGCTGATCAATAGAAAATTCTGAAAAACTAAAGATAAGTTCAGATACAATTATCTCTGTTTAATCTCAATATTATCTTGTGTAACTTCCATAGGAGTCATTGATTTTAAATGAGTAAGATGGAAAGAGGTTAAACATGAATGTCAGAAGAGTTTTTGGTTCATTTATATTAAAATGTGTTTCAGATATGAGTAATGAATTTTCAGATATGACTTTAGATTCATCATTCTTAAATCATGATGATAAGTTTAAACTCATTCATAATCTATTATAATTGAAGAATCCGAAATTCGTTTACAAATATTTATGAATTTGGTATGCTAATGAAAATCTGTCTTCTTCATTTATTCATTGTGCTTACAGACTGTGGTAATCCTTGAGTACCCATGTGCTCTGCTGATAGATGCTCATCACCTCTTTCACTCCATCTAATCAGGGGGAGTTTTCCTGTCATGCTGAGTGTCTTTCATAAAGGGGGAGATCTAGTCAGCATTCTTGAGTGTCCCTGTGCTTTTGTTGATATTCTCCTTCATCTCAATTGGTTTCAACCATCAAAACATTTCTGATCATTATTCTATTCATCTTATACAGTCTTTTTGCTGAAGTCAAAGGGGGAGAAATAATTGATCAAGTCAGTATGACTCATAGTGTTGCCATCATCAAAAAGGGGGAGATTGTTGTGTCCCTGTGGTTTTGATGATAGCAAACACTATAAGTCATCATCTGTTTGTCTGCATACTGTTTGAGTCTGCATATATACCTGAACTTTGTTGAATGAATGTTTCATCGAACATCTTATCTGACATAACTAACGAACAGGCTGAGGCTGTGTGTTGTGTGCATTGGTGCATTTCATAATTGTTGATGCATTTGATAATTATATTTTATCTGGAGTGTGTGATGTTAGTATGTACAATGGGTGATGCTGCCATACCCCTTCAGATTCGCATGTCTGTACATTGCATCTGTCTGTGCTGCACTCATAAGTCCATACATTGTTTGTGCAACGTTTGTTCTGATAAGTTCATACAGTGTCTTGTCTGCACGTTACATAGTCTACACATTGATTAGTTGCACGTCTTCTGAAGTCTACACATTGCATATGAGCATCTTTATAGTGCATGAGTGTCTTATAAGTGTATACACTGTCTAAGTACAGTCATCGTCTAATCATGCATATGCTTTGTTCATTCAAGTATGTACAAGTCTACACAGTGCTTTTCATTCATGTGCACAGTTCGTGCATCAAGTCTGTACATTGCCTTTGCATAAGGTCATTTGAAGTCTATACATTGTTCTTCATAGCAAGTATGTACAGAGTCTTGCTGCGTCTTGTGCATGGATCATTGAAATCTCTACATTGTCTGTTCATCGTCACATGTGCATAAGGTAAAGTCTATACATTCACTTGCATGTTCATCAAAGTCTGTACACTGGTCGAACATTCAAGTCTGCACATTGGCCAAGTCTATACATCGGCCCTGTAGCTTGCTTAGCCCAAGTCTATACATTCATTCCCAGTTTTTACCTACATTCAGAACCCCAAGTCTATACATTGGTAAAGTCTGCACATTGTGCCTTGAAGCTGTCCAAGTCTAGACAGTGTATTGTAGCAAGCACGAAGCCAACTCTGTACATTGTCCCCATGTTCACATGCTTCAAAGTCTATACATCGTGGGGCTTCGAGTCTTTAATGTCTGTACATCCTTCAAGGGCCAAGTCCATATATTGTCTCGCTCACATCTTCCAAGTCTGTACATTGGACTTCACGCTTTCAAGTATATACATTGGCATATGCATTCACTGTAAAGTCTATACATTGATGCATCTTATTCAGCGTCTCATATGCATACTTGAGTCAAAGTCTGTACAGCCCAAGTCTGTGCATCCGATCATCTCATTCAGCGTCTCACGCTCTCAAGTCTGTACAGCGTTAGCTACAGTGCATCGTCTCTCAAGTCTGTACAGAGTTTGCCAATAGTGCATTGTCTCTCAAAGTCTGTACATTCAACTATGTCTAACTTAGCATCTCACGAAGTCTGTACAGCCTTTGCATTGTGCATACTTTGAAGTCTATACATTGCTTGTGTTAACTGCAGCCTTTACTTCAAAGTCTATACATTGGATATGCTTGTGCATCACAAAGTCAGTACACTGCGTTTGGGCATTGTTCTTCACAGTATGTCTGTACACTGCCTTCCCTTGCACGCATTCATCAAGTCTATACACTCCCTTGTTTTCATGTCTATACATTGGCTTGCTTCTTCATGCATTTGCTAGTCTATACAGCCACTTCAAGTCTGTACAGACTTTGCCTTGTTCAAGCCTGTACATCGTCCAGTTCTTTGGCAAGTCTATACGTTGTGAAAGTCCATACATTCGATTGCTTTGCCTTGGTCAAGTCTGTACAGCCATTTCCTTTGGCAAGGTCTATACATCGTCTGTCTTCTTAGAGACTCATGCATAACATGAAGTATGTACATCGCACAACATTCAAGTCTGTACATCGTGCATCTAGTGTTTCAAGTCTATACAGTGTTGCACGTTGTGTCTGTCAAAGTTTACACACTGCTTCTTCATGCATTGAAGTCTGCACAACGTGAAGTCTATACATTGCTTCAGCCTTGCATCCAAAAAGTCTGTACAACATATGTTCTTCATATATGATCAAAGTCTGCACATTGCATTACACTTCAGAAGTCTATACAACGTCTGCACATCACACACTGCAAAGTCCATACATTCCTGTCGCTCTGCAAAGTCTATGCACTGTATTGTGCATACTATGAAGTCTGTACAAGGTGTTGACACTAAACTGATAAGTTTCTGTTCGACTGACTGACAGGGACTAAAGTGCAAAGATGATGACCTGGCACGTGATCCAAGATGCTGAGAAGCTGACACGTGGACTGAGACAGTTTGGCGGGAGATGTGGAAGACACACGCTGCCCTAATCGGCTGCTATAAAAGGAAGCTTTCTTCCACTGAAGAAGAGAGACCAAGGGGATAACGACAGAAGAGAAAGAGAGTGATCGAGAGAGAAGAAAAGAGCTGTAGAGAGGTAAAGAGCAGAAAGAGCAGAAGAAAGAAAAGAGAAGCTGAGAGCCAGACAGAGAGAGCCTGCGAAAGAGAAGAAAAAGAAGTGTGAGAAGAAGAGAGAGCTAGAGTAAAAGAAGCTTCAACTAAAGATCAGTTTCTGCTGGACCGTGGATCAAATCCAGGCCAGCCAGCTCCTGCGAGAGCCACATTTTGATTTTATATCTCTAGCTTTCAGTTGCTGTATTTTCTTTTATTGTTTTCTTTTCAAACTGAACCTTGTTCTTCCGATTGCCCTGTTGGGGATCGGGTTCCTCCTGTGGGTTCAGGAGAAGGGAGATTTTTTTCTCCGATTTGCTGGTGACTTTGTGTCATCAGTGGTTCCCCCCTTCGTGGAGGAAGAGAGGTCCGAGACATCTAGTTTGCAGGTGACTTGGTGTCACTTGTGCTTCTCTCTGGGGTTCAGAGGAAGGGAGACTTGGGTCTCCGGCTGCAGGTAGTGTTGCTACTTGTAGGTCCCCTCCTTGGTGGAGGAAGAGAGACTTCGGTCTCTGGCTTGCTAGTGACTGTGTGTCACTAGTGGATTCCCTCCGGTGTGGATGTCACGTCCCGAGCGTGGAAGCTTACCCGTGGCGCGACAGTTTTATATAGAACCAAAGCGAGCTAGCTATTCAATGGAATTCTTCATTTTGATAGTTAATAAAGTGCGCAGATAACTAAGATTTAACTTGAAATTAATACAAATAATCCGAGATGACAGTTGTTACCACTGACCAAAAGACAATTACACACATTTCTCGAGTTCGACTACTAGGCTTCAAGCTCTTATTACAGTTCTAATAAATTAGACCAATACAACTGACATCTGACATAACTGGATACAAATGACATAATTACTACTCCACAATTAACAAGACAACATGATAACTCCATTTCTACACTCATCTCATTTCCTTCCGAGTTCTGGCTGATATTCGCACTACCTGAAAAGGTTAGAAAACAACTAGATGAGCGAATCGCTCAGTAGGATTTACATCTCAAGTTCTAACATGTTTTAAGTGAATTACCCATTTATTTAATGTAGGTAAAGTATGCATGCAGACAGATAGATATCAAAGAATCGTAAAATCGACAGGAGTAGAATGTGAGAGTATATAGATTGTACAATTTCAAGCAGCAGTAGCAAGTGATAGCAAATGATATCAAGCCAGTGATTACTGAGAAGTAATAACTGGAATAACAATATGTTAATCAAGCTAGCAATAGTAAGCAAAGTAGTTTCAAACATGTATAACTAGAATTGGCTATTTATCAATGCAGTCAAATAAACACTTTTACCCTTCTGCGGGTCTCAAGTCAATCAATCAAGTAATATCACGAGAATGAGTGGAATGCCTAAAATCTAGCAAGCAAGTACTCCGGTGTAATGCCAAACACCGTGGTCAATAAACTCCCAGGGGTACAAGTACCTTCGGGTGCTCCTCCCAAGACCAGACCGGGCCCTATATGCACAGCATTGGTCATGTTTGTCGACATCCACTCTCATTTATAGCCAATATGGAATTTCAAGGATTGACCCGGTAGGATGTTTATAAGGTGGATTATAGAATAGAATCCAAGACGTATCGTTATGTAGGGACGAACTAGGAGTAAAACCCGTAATGTTCGATACATGCTAATGGCAATAGGAGTTTGAGACTAACTTGCTGGTGTTGACACAAATGTCGATATTAGTTATAAATATATATATATATATATATATATATATATTTATCCAATATGTATATGTATATATATATCAACTTATAGAATTCTGTCAATATAATGGAGGTTATAGGTATGTATATCTTCTGTCTGATATACATATATGAGTTAGCCAAAATGGTGAATTATTAAAATAATTAGAATTTAATTATGAAAATAAGTTTTATGTTGAATATAATTCTAACTTGCTAAAAATGATAATAACATGTTGAGAATGAGTTTCATATGTTACTTTACTGGGGAGATGATAAAAATAAATTTTTCATGCTGGATTTAATTTTTTTACATGTTGAAAATTAATTATTAACATGCTAAAATTAATTAACTTACTGATAGGATGATAAGATAAGGTTACCATGATGATTACAGAAATTTGCTGATACTAACATAATTTTTATCATGCTAAAAATTATTTTTCTACATTTATTTGTTAATTATTTGATAGGAAAATAGAATTATCATGCTGAAAAATAGTTTTAATACACTGAAAATAACTATAACATGCAAAAAATAATTATAACATGCTGGAATAATTTTTACCATACTGGAAGTAATTTTCATAACTTACTACTTTATTTAATAGGAAAGTAAGTTTTATATGCACAAAATAGCTTTAAATAGATTTTAACATGTTGAAAATGATTTTTATATCTCCGTATGTATAAAATAATTCTATCATATTGGAAGTCACTTTTAACATGCTGGAAATAGTTTAATTTTTAGTATGTATAAACTAATGTGGCTAAAATTAGATTTTTCAAAAAAATTATAATTTCATTCTACAAAGAATGAAGGAGTCCATTTTATTATTATATTCTGTTCTCTATATATATTAGATAAGAATGGAGGTGTAGACATTAGTTCTAACAGCATATACTGGAGGTGTAGACATTAGTTATATATATATATATATATATATATATATATATATATATATATTCTTATCTAACATTATATAATGAAGGTGTTTTATATATACAAGTAATGGAAGTATAATGGAGGTGTTACATATATACTATTAATGGAGGTTCATAAATTGTTCACATTTTCCTTCACTTGTTTTGAGGGGTTTTAGTTGTTTTTCATTAAGTTCACAGCATGTGTCGACACTAGTGTCGACACTTACTATTCATTTTTGGTCTCTGTTGTACAGTTCGTATTACAATATTTTGTGTGTCGACACCGGTGTCGACACATGAGGTTCTCTGCGGGTAATTAGTTCACGTATGTATTATGTGTCGACACCTGTGTCAACACCGGTGTCAACACCGGTGTCAACACCGGTGTCAACACCGGTGTCGACACCTGTGTCGACACATGAGGCGCTTATATGTTCACGTATATATTATGTGTCGACACCTGTGTCGATATCTACATGAGGTGTCAACACTGGTGTTGACACTTACGCGAGGTGTGTGTTGACATCTACATGAGGTGTCAACACTGGTGTTCACACTTACGCGAGGTGTCGACACTTACGCGAGGTGTCAACACTGGTGTTGACACTTACGCGAGGTGTGTGTCGACATCTACATGAGGTGTCAACACTGGTGTTGACACCTACGCGAGGTGTCAACTCTGGTGTTGACACTAACGCGAGGTGTGTGTCGACATCTACATGAGGTGTCAACACTGGTGTTGATACTTACGCGAGGTGTCAACACTGGTGTTGACACTTACGCGAAGTGTGTGTCGACATCTACATGAGGTGTCAACACTGGTGTTGACACCTACGCGAGGTGTCAACACTGGTGTTGACACTTACGCGAGGTGTTGACATTTAACATGCTATATGCTGTTAATAGATTAGTTAATAAAGCTAATACATATTAATTATCTAGGACATGAGATTAATACTTGCTAATTGTTCCAGATTGAAGCTATTGCATGCTAACTATGAGGCGAACACATGCTGTATAAACACGAAATATCGCATGGAGATGAGCCTAAGACTAACTGCCTAGACTAATCATCCTAGATTAGCTACTAGTTTAGTTAAAAATTGAGAACACCTACCTCAGGTATAAGGGCAGCTTTCTTCTGCAACGTCGGAGGCTCCCCTTCTCTGCAGCAGCAGCAACCCTTTGGAAGAATGAAGGTAGTCTCGATATAGGGAGTATTATAGTGTTTTGGGATAGTCACGAGGGGATAAGATGCTACATAATTCGCATCTCAGTGCGATGCCAGCTCAAACGGGCTGTTCATGTCTGAGAAGAGGACATATGCCAACGCAGGTTTGTTTGTGGTCATATAAGCTAAATTATAGGGCCTTGTGGCCCTGTGTCGGTGCAAGTAGCCTATAGCATGTAAGCTAAATTATGGGGCCTTGTGGCTCAAGTAGCCTATAACATGTAAGCTAAATTATAGGGCCTCGTGGCCCTGTGTCGGTACAAGTAGCCTATAGCATATAATTATTTGGCACAAAACGTATAAAATGGTGGATGCTAGGATTTGAACCCTGGTCATTGGGTTTAAAGGCAAGTCACTTAACCAACTACACTAGAAACCACTTGTTAAGTAAATAACATTTACATATGATAGATCCGTGTTCCAACTTCTTACTTAAGCTTCCCATAGGGTTTATCTAATATAAATTTTTTTATTTGAAAAATATTATTAATAATAATAATTATTTTTTCATTTTTTTTATACGGGATGTTACACTCTCCCCTACTTAAAAGAATTTGGTCCCTAAATTCAACTGCATGCGAATATTATAGAGGGTATAGGATACTCACAGTCTAAAATAGTTCTGGGTATCTTCTTTTCATAGATTCCTCGGTCTTCCAAGTAGCTTCTTGCTCCGAGCATCGATTCCATTGGATTTTTACCATAGGGATCGTCTTGCTTCTTAGAACTCAGACTTCTCGGTCGAGGATCCGCATCGGCCTTTGTTCATAAGTGAGGTCCCTTTGAATCACCAATTCAGTATGGTTGATGACGTGAGAAGGGTCGTGCACATATTTCTTCAGCATAGATATATGAAATACGTTGTGCACTTCCGAGAGTTGAGGGGGTAAGGCAATACGGTAAGCCACCTCGCCCACTCTCTCCAATACCTCAAATGGACCGATAAACCTTGGTGTAAGCTTGCCCTTAACACCGAATCTTCTAATACTTCGGCCGGGAGATACTTTGAGAAATACATGGTCACCCACTTGAAACTCCAAATCTCTCCTTCTGTTATCAGCATAAGATTTTTGCCTGTACTGAGCTACCTTGAGTCTTTCTCTGATAAGGAGAATCTTCTCAATAGAATCTCTCACCATATCAGGACCTAGGAGTTGTCTTTCACCGACCTCCTCCCAGCATACCGGAGATCTACAACTTCTACCATAGAGTGCCTCGAAAGGTGCCATTTGAATACTGGCTTGGTAGCTGTTATTGTAGGCAAATTCGACTAGTGGTAAGTGGTCATGCCAACTCCCGCCGAAATCTATAATGCATGCTCGCAACATGTCTTCAACAACCTGATTAGTCCTTTCCGTCTGACCATCTGTCTGGGGATGAAAAGTAGTACTGAAATTAAGCTTCGTTCCTAGAGAGCGTTGTAGACCCTTCCAGAAGTTAGATGTAAAGCGAGGGTCTCGGTAAGATACTATAGACACAGAAATTCCATGGAGTCTAGTGACTTCCTTAATATACACAGCGGCAAGAATATCAACCGACCACCGACTCTTAATAGGCAAGAAATGAGCCGATTTAGTAAGGCGATCGATGATTACCCATATGCCATCATATCCGCCCCTAGACTTGGGCAAACCCAAGATGAAATCCATGCCGATATCCTCCCATTTCCACTTGGGAATATCCAGTGGATGCAGTCTCCCTGCGGGCTTCTGATGTTCGGCCTTCACCTGCTGGCAAGTTAAACATCGAGACACGAAATCCGCTATTTCCCTTTTCATGTTGGGCCACCAAAAGGTCCTTTTTATATCTTGGTACATTTTAGTGGCTCCCGGGTGTATCGTGTATCTCGATCGATGGGCTTCTTCCAGAATTTCCTTCTTCAGCTCAAGACTGTCGGGCACACATGTCCTTTCATGGAATAAGATTCTGCCATCGGGTGCCAACTTGAAGTCGGTCTTCTCATCCAGCTTTTCTCTGATTTCCACCAACATCGGGTCTTCTTCTTGCAATCTCTTGATTTCAGTTAGCAAATCCGGATGTACACTTAAGTGGGATAAAGTGATACACCCATCATTCTCACCCATGTTGATGTCGAGTTCAGAAAATTTTTCTAGCAATTTCCATTCCTGAACCATACAGTTGGCTACTAGGACCCTCGGCTTCCGACTAAGGGCATCTGCCACAGAATTTCCTTTACCGGGATGGTATTGTATAGTAAAGTCAAAATCCTTGAGATACTCGAGCCAACGCCGTTGCCGCATGTTCAGCTCCTTCTGAGAGAATAAATATTTGAGGCTTTTATGATCAGAGTAGACTGTAAATTGTTCTCCATAGAGATAGTGCCTCCAGATCTTCAAAGCCAATACTACAGCGGCTAGCTCTAGATCATGCACAGGATAATTCTCTTCATGTTTCTTCAATTGCCGGGATGAGTATGCAATAACTCTCCCATTCTGCATCAATACTCATCCGAAGCCGATACCAGATGCATCGGTATATATCTCGTATTTCTCCCCTTCAATCGGAAGAGATAAGATCGGTGTAGTGGTTAATAGATCCTTCAAAGTTAAGAAACTCTTTTCACAGTCTTCATTCCACTCATAAGGCACTTCCTTGCGAGTCAATTTGGTAAGAGGAACAACAATCTTGGAGAAGTCCTTGATGAAACGCCGGTAATAACCAGCTAAGCCCAAGAAGCTACGAATCTCCGTTGCATTCGTCGGTCGTCCCCAGTTTTGCACGGCTTCGACCTTTGCAGGATCAACAGAAATTCCATTCCTGGAGATAACATGTCCCAAGAAGGACACTTCCTCCAGCCAGAACTGACATTTGCTGAATTTTGCATATAACTTATTGTCCCGCAATACTTGTAATGCCTTCTTGAGATGTTCCTCATGATCTTCTTCAGTCTTTGAGTAGATCAATATATCATCAATGAAGACCACAATAAAATGGTCTAAATAAGGCCGATAAATGATGTTCATTAACTGCATGAAAGCTGCAGGCGCATTTGTTAGTCCGAAAGGCATAACAGTAAATTCGTAATGCCCGTACCTACTTCGAAATACAGTTTTGTAAATATCCTCCTCCTTGATCCTCAATTGGTGATAACCAGACCGAAGATCTATTTTGGAGAAATACTTTGCTCCTGATAATTGGTCGAACAGCTCATCAATTCTCGGCAGTGGGTACTTATTTTTGATTGTAAGATTGTTTAACTGCCGATAATCAATGCATAATCTCAATGTGCCATCCTTCTTTTTAACAAATAGCACGGGTGCTCCCCATGGGGAAGTACTCGGCCTAATAAACCCTTTCTTCAATAAATCCATCAACTGTTCCTTCAGCTCTTTCAGTTCCACAGGAGACATCCTGTAGGGTGCTTTAGAAATAGGACCGCACCCGGAACAATATCAATTGTGAATGACACTTCCCTCTCCGGGGGTAAACCAGGCAATTCGTCTGGAAAAACATCGGAGAAGCCCTGAATCACTCGGATGTCTTCAATTTTCATCTTCTCAACTCCTGTGGTAGTTACAAAAGCCAGAAAAGCCATACATCCTTTCTTCACCAGTTTACTAGCTCGGAGAGCTGAGATAAGCAGGGTTTTATTCCGAGATTTGTTAAAAACTAGCTCGGGATAATCCTCAAAAGCTATTTTGCCATGCCGACAATCTACCGTTGCTTGGTAGGTGGATAACCAGTCGGCTCCCAATATGACATCATAACATTCCATGTCAAGGCATATCAGGTCGACAGGTAGATTATTATCTTGAACCATCACCTCACAACTTGGGTAGTGATGCATGATATCCGATTTGTTTCCAAGAGGTGTAGATATAATTAAATCTATCCGTTCAGGTTCTTTGGAAAATGAAGCAGTAAACTTCTTGGAAACAAATGAATGAGTTGCTCCAGTATCAAATAAAACTCTAGCATGTTTAGAGCAAACAGTCAATGTACCTTCCACGATTCCTCCTTCCACATATTCCGTCCCTTGAAGAGCTTGCAGACGGCCTTGCTTTTTAACTGAACGCTTCTCATCCTTGTTGGCTTGCTCCTTCATCAACGGACAGTCGGGAATTCGGTGCTCCCGACTACCACATCGGAGACACGCTCCTAGTTTCCTCCAGCACTCCTCGGTCTTATGACCCGCTTTATCACAAAATTTGCAAATATCCTTAGAAGTCGTAACGTCGGGGAAGGGCTTGTTGCTGATAGCGAGGAATGGCTTGTGATTTTTCTGGAACCTCTTCTCCTTGGAAGACTCGCCTCCATTAAAAGTTCGCTTCTTGTTAAAGGGTGGTTTGATGCTTCCCGGACTTGTAACATGCTCCTTCTTGTCCTTGCCCCGAATCTTTTCAGAAAATTTGGTGGCGTCCTCCAGCAGTTGAGCACGACGAACCATTTTCGAGTAGACTTGGACGTCCATCGGTGCAAGCTGAGTAATATATTGGGGCCGTAGCCCGTTGAGAAATCTTCTCGCCTTCATCTTCTCCGTACACACCAAGTGTGGTGCATAACGGGAAAGTCTCGAGAACTGGGCCTCATATTCGGTCACCCTCCGGGTCCATTGCTTCAGTGCGGCAAATTCCGCGGCCTTCTTCTCTTGCACCCGGTCTGAGAAATATTTGCCGTTGAAGTGCTCGACGAATTCCGTCCACGTGACATAACCGTCGTGCAGTGTGGCTTCCACGGACTCCCACCAGCTTCGCGCATCCCGTTCCAATTGGAATGTAGCTAATAAGACCTTTTCTTCGTCCGTGCATTGCATTACATAGAAGATCCTCTCGGTCTCCTTTAGCCAATGTTCGGCATCATCGGGGTCCACCGAACCCGCAAACTTGGGTGGGTTCATGTTACGGAAATCCCGGTGAAGGTCACCGGCTCCACGGTGAGCTCCGCGAGCACCGCCTTGTGCCACCTGCTGTAGCGCCTCAGTAAGGCCTTGCACGGTGCACTGCATCTCGCGCCATTGTGCCCTCTCGGCGGCCATTTCCTACAAAAGAATTTTAAGATAAATGATATTGAGCTTTAAGGTTAAGGGGGACATTTATTATTATAACTTAACCCATGGCTCTACCCATCTCACGAGGTAGGATCTAACCAATTCTATCCTTAGACATTTCTAAAAATAACATATATATATTTTCCCAGATTATATATATATATACATTTTTCCTAGAAGTTTTCTATCCTATAATTAGAATTTTTTTTTTATAGAAGTTTCTAGGTTTGCCTAAGAAGACATTTCTAGATTTATCTCCTAATTAGAACTTTCTAGGGTTTACCTAGATAGACATTTCTAGTTAGACTAAATACGTGTTTTACCTAGGAAAATTCTTAATCCTAGGCTCTGATACCAAGAAAAGCTGTCACGTCCCGAGCGCGGAAGCTTACCCGTGGCGCGACAGTTTTATATAGAACCAAAGCGAGCTAGCTATTCAATGGAATTCTTCATTTTGATAGTTAATAGAGTGCGCAGATAACTAAGATTTAACTTGAAATTAATACAAATAATCTGAGATGACAGTTGTTACCACTGACCAAAAGACAATTACACACATTTCTCGAGTCCGACTACTAGGCTTTAAGCCCTTATTACAGTTCTAATAAATTAGACTAATACAACTGACATCTGACATAACTGGATACAAATGACATAATTACTACTCCACAATTAACAAGACAACATGATAACTCCATTTCTACACTCATCACTCAGACTCATTCCCTTCCGAGTTCTGGCTGATATTCGCACTACCTGAAAAGGTTAGAAAACAACTAGATGAGCGAATCGCTCAGTAGGATTTACATCTCAAGTTCTAACATGCTTTAAGTGAATTACCCATTTATTTAATGTAGGTAAAGTATGCATGCAGACAGATAGATATCAAAGAATCGTAAAATCGACAGGAGTAGAATGTGAGAGTATATAGATTGTACAATTTCAAGTAGCAGTAGCAAGTGATAGCAAATGATATCAAGCCAGTGATAACTGAGAAGTAATAACTGGAATAGAAACATGTTAATCAAGCTAGCAATAGTAAGCAAAGTAGTTTCAAACATGTATAACTAGAATTGGCTATTTATCAATGCAGTCAAATAAACACTTTTACCCTTCCGCGGGTCTCAAGTCAATCAATCAAGTAATATCACGAGAATGAGTGGAATGCCTAAAGTCTAGCAAGCAAGTACTCCGGTGTAATGTCAAACACCGTGGTCAATAAACTCACATGGGCACAAGTACCTTCGGGTGCTCCTCCCAGGACCAGACCGGGCCCTATATGCACAGCATTGGTCATGTTTGTCGACATCCACTCTCATTTATAGCCAATATGGAATTTCAAGGATTGACCCGGTAGGATGTTTATAAGGTGGATTATAGAATAGAATCCAAGGCGTATCGTTATGTAGGGACGAACTAGGAGTAAAACCCGTAATGTTCGATACATGCTAATGGCAATAGGAGTTTGAGACTAACTTGCTGGTGTTGACACAAATATCGATATTAGTTATATATATATATATATATATATATATTTATCCAATATGTATATGTATATATATATCCGCTTATAGAATTCTGTCAATATAATGGAGGTTATAGGTATGTATATCTTCTGTCTGATATACATATATGAGTTAGCCAAAATGGTGAATTATTAAAATAATTAGAATTTAATTATGAAAATAAGTTTTATGTTGAATATAATTCTAACTTGCTAAAAATGATAATAACATGTTGAGAATGAGTTTCATATGTTACTTTACTGGTGAGATGATAAAAATAAATTTTTCATGCTGGATTTAATTTTTTTACATGTTGAAAATTAATTATTAACATGCTAAAATTAATTAACTTACTAATAGGATGATAAGATAAGGTTACCATGATGATTACAGAAATTTGCTGATACCAACATAATTTTTATCATGCTAAAAATTATTTTTCTACATTTATTTGTTAATTATTTGATAGGAAAATAGAATTATCATGCTGAAAAATAGTTTTAATACACTGAAAATAACTATAACATGCCAAAAATAATTATAACCTGCTGGAATAAATTTTACCATACTGGAAGAAATGTTATCATGCTGGAAGTAATTTTCATAACTTACTACTTTATTTAATAGGAAAGTAAGTTTTATATGCACAAAATAGCTTTAAATAGATTTTAACATGCTGAAAATGATTTTTATATCTCCGTATGTATAAAATAATTCTATCATATTGGAAGTCACTTTTAACATGCTGGAAATAGTTTAATTTTTAGTATGTATAAACTAATGTGGTGAAAATTAGATTTTTCAAAAAAAATTATAATTTCATTCTACAAAGAATGAAGGAGTCCATTTTATTATTATATTCTGTTCTCTATATATATTAGGTGAGAATGGAGGTGTAGACATTAGTTCTAACAGCATATACTGGAGGTGTAGACATTAGTTATATATATATATATATATATATATATATATATATATATATATATATATATATATATATATATATTCTTGTCTAACATTATATAATGAAGGTGTTTTATATATACAAGTAATGGAAGTATAATGGAGGTGTTACATATATACTATTAATGGAGGTTCATAAATTGTTCACATTTTCCTTCACTTGTTTTGAGGGGTTTTAGTTGTTTTTCATTAAGTTCACAACATGTGTCGACACTAGTGTCGACACTTACTATTCATTTTTGGTCTCTGTTGTACAGTTCGTATTACAATATTTTGTGTGTCGACACCGGTGTCGACACCCGTGTCGACACATGAGGTTCTCTGCGGGTAATAAGTTCACGTATGTATTATGTGTCGACAACTGTGTCAACACCGGTGTCAACACCGGTGTCGACACCTGTGTCGACACATGAGGCGCTTATATGTTCACGTATATATTGTGTGTCGACACCTGTGTCGATATCTACATGAGGTGTCAACACTGGTGTTGACACTTACGCGAGGTGTGTGTCGACATCTACATGAGGTGTCAACACTGGTGTTGACACTTACGCGAGGTGTCAACACTGGTGTTGACACTTACGCGTGGTGTGTGTCGACATCTACATGAGGTGTCAACACTGGTGTTGACACTTACGCGAGGTGTCAACACTGGTGTTGACACTTACGCGAAGTGTGTGTCGACATCTACATGAGGTGTCAACACTGGTGTTGACACCTACGCGAGGTGTCAACACTGGTGTTGACACTTACGCGAGGTGTTGACATTTAACATGCTATATGCTGTTAATAGATTAGTTAATAAAGCTAATACATATTAATTATCTAGGACATGAGATTAATACTTGCTAATTGTTCCAGATTGAAGCTATTGCATGCTAACTACGAGGCTAACACATGATGTATAAACACGAAATATCGCATGGAGATGAGCCTAAGACTAACTGCCTAGACTAATCATCTTACATTAGCTACTAGTTTAGTTAAAAATTGAGAACACCTACCTCAGGTATAAGGGCAGCTTTCCTCTGTAACGTCGGAGGCTCCCCTTCTCTGCAGCAGCAGCAACCCTTTGGAAGAATGAAGGTAGTCTCGATATAGGGAGTATTATAGTGTTTTGGGATAGTCACGAGGGGATAAGATGCTACATAATTCACATCTCAGTGCGATGCCAGCTCAAACGGGCTGTTCATGTTTGAGAAGAGGACATATGCCAACGCAGGTTTGTTTGTGGTCATGTAAGCTAAATTATAGGGCCTTGTGGCCCTGTGTCGGTGCAAGTAGCCTATAGCATGTAAGCTAAATTATGGGGCCTTGTGGCTCAAGTAGCCTATAGCATGTAAGCTAAATTATAGGGCCTTGTGGCCCTGTGTCGGTGCAAGTAGCCTATTGCATATAATTATTTGGCACAAAACGTATAAAATGATGGATGCTAGGATTTGAACCTGGTCATTGAGTTTAAAGGCAAGTCACTTAACCAACTACACTAGGAAACCACTTGTTAAGTAAATAACATTTACATATGATAGATCCGTGTTCCAACTTCTTACTGAAGCTTCCCATAGGGTTTATCTAATATAATTTTTTTATTTGGAAAATATTATTATTAATAATTGTTTTTTTTCATTATTTTTATACGAGATGTTACAGTGGAGGAAGAGGGGAGGTTGTTCCCCTGGTCAAGCTGTGTGATAGCATTTGTTGCAGACTGAGTCTGCTGTTCTAGCATTGCTAGTAGAAGCCTCACTCCGGTTTGGAGTGAGGGGTGGACGTAGGTCTGTGGACCGAACCACGTAAAAATCCCGGTGTCCATTGTGGTTTGATTTTCTTATGTGTTCATCTTATTGCTTCGCACATTAGATGCTTGCTTAGGATCGAGTGAAGGTAAATTCATTTGTGCTGTTTCATTGAGATCCTCCTAAGCATTCACAGAACATTTTTGCAACAGGTTATAATTCCGCATATCTGAGCATAAGTTTTTAATTAGGCTATATTTTTAAAGGGGAGATTCATTCACCCCCCCCTCTGAATCTATCACACCTGTCTCAATAATTGGTATCAGAGTGGGTCTCTGATCTAACAGATCTAACAATCTGTAGAGGATCCTGCTTGTTCGTGGTGCATTTCAGAGTGGGCTTCTCGTGCTCGGTGCTTTGTTTCATTGACTTGTGCTTTGCCTTGTTTATCTGGTTTTTGGTTCATTTCTTGTCGATTGTTTTGCGCATTGAATCTGTGTGCCATCTGTCCAAATGTGTCGTCCTCCGGTTTATGATGGTTCTAACTTTAATAGTTGGCTAGGAGGCCTATGTGTGTACGAAGACTCCATTAATCCCAAACTATGGAATCTACTATCTAAAGGCCCACACAAACTGCCTCATGATGAGACCAAGTGGTCTAGAGAGGACAGAATAAAGAACCATGACAATGTCATAATTCTTAATATCTTGAGAGCTGTGATTAATACTGATATATATCCCTTTGCTCTCAGGTGCACTTCTGGAAAAGAGATATATGACAGAGTCATTTCTGCGCATAACCAACAAGATGATACTTGCATGATGGCTGATCGGAGAAATGATCATGAGGAAACTGCATCCAAGCAAGAAGAAAATGAAGAAGGAGATGAAGATGAGGTACGTTCTGAATTTGATAATTATGATAGGATGATTGGATTGTAGCATACAATGATCTGCTTGATGCTTACGAAAAGTTGAGAAAATGAAATAAATCTCTAAAAAGAAAGTTGAATGAACATGTGAATGCTTATTCTAGAGGTGAAAACCCTGAAATTCTGAAAACTGAAAATGAAATATTCAGAAGATAACTACAAGATTTTGATTCTGTTACTTCAGATTTAGATCATTTAAAATCTGAAAAACAAACTCTAATGAAACAAAATGACTTACACAAAAAGGAGAATCAAGAGCTTGTTTGTGAAATTGCTGAACTAAAGGAAAGACTTAGTTTAACTGATGATGATAAGACTCATAATAATGATGTAGTTCAGTATGAAAAACTCATAAAAGATTTAGAGTGTGTTAGCTCTGAATTGAATGTCTTGAAATCTGAAAATGAATGTCTTAAGAAAAAGAGCTTAAAAGTCAATGCTGAAACTACATGTGAATCTGATTGCATGGATTGCTCATGTCTGAAAGAAGTTAATGAGAGACTTCAATTTGATCTTGAATGGTATAAAGATATAGCTGCATCTTTAAGAAATGAGAATAACGAATTACTCAATAAACAGACTGCAGAGTCAGACTGCAACCAATGTTCCTCTCTAAGAGAACGCAATGAAGAACTCTATAGTGAAAATGAAAGACTAATGAAGCTGATTGCCTCTCTTAAAGAAGAAAACAAAGACTTATTGAAGGGAAAGTTGGAGGTTGAAGAAGCAATGAATCTAGAGCTTCAGAAAAATCTCAACAAACCTCAATCTGAGAAACAACAGGAAATGTTTTATGAATGTTAGTTTTCCTCAGATGATTGGGTGATTGATGATGAACTCTTAAAGCAAAACAGTAAACTGAAAAAGGAGAATGAAGAGCTGAAGTTTCTAAATACTGAAATGTCTGAGAGGCTCTTAATGCTAGAAAAAGGGAAGAGTGTAAACTTGGTGAGCTCTAGTGAGTTGCTGAATGCTGAACAAGAAATTACAAACATAAAGACCATCGTTCAGATGTTAAACGAAATGGCTGTGTGCTATGAAGATAAAATTGCTAACTATGAACTTCATGTCTCCAAACTGCAATCTGAAATTTCAAGGTTGACTGAATCTTTGGCTAAATTTGTGAGTGGAAAAGATAATTTGGATAAGCTCCTTGGTTGCAAAATCAATTTCCAACGTGAGGGTCTGGGCTTTAACCCAGCTAATAAAAAGGGGATTGACAGTAAGCTTCACACTTCATTTGTGCATAGTTCTGAGCCAACTAGTACATCTAGTGCACCTATCTTCAAATTCAGTGCTCAGAAAAACCAAAAATCCACAGTTAGTCCCAAAACTGTAGAACAAAATCAAAAATTGTAAAAGAATGACAATCTACAGAAAAAGGACAAAGACACTCCTGTTGTTACAAAAATTGCTGCACATAAGTCACATGACCACCCACAAACTCATACTAAAAAGGGGTCATGTTATTATTGTGAGAAATTTGGTCATGAGATGACTGAGTGCTTTGTGATAAAGGAGGATGATCTAAAATTTAACAGAATTCATGCTAGGAATTCTCAGGTTAAGAAATCTTCTTTAGCTCAGAATAAAAGAATTCTGTGCTTTTACTGTCACAAAATTGGTCATCTTATGCACAATTGTAAGCTAAAGAAATAGGATGATTTCAATGCTTGAAAATTACATGATAGAACTGTTCAGACTAAAAATCATGCAAATCATAAGAAGAACATTCAATGCTCTCATTGTGGCAAAATAGGCCACATTGCAGCCCACTGTTGGCATAAACAGGGAAATAAACTTAATTTTGAATTTATCAAATTTCCTGCAAATGTGTTTGGTAGGAATAAGACTTTTTTTGAAGAAAAGAATCTTGCATGCTTTGAATGTGGAAAAACTGGCCACCGAGCTTCTGAACGTTGGTGGGCAGATAATGGTTTTAAAAGTAAGCATATCAGAAGCTTTGAGTGTGGGAAAAATGGCCATACAGTCAAGGACTATTGGCATGTTCAGATGAAGTCTGTTAACCCCCATGTAGTCAAATTCCCTGCAAAACCATTTACAATACTTTCATGCAATAACTGTGGGAAGCAAGGTCACAAATCTTCTGAATGTTGGCTGATTAAGTATAAGATACAGAATGTTCATGTAAGCAACATACAATCTTATGCTCATGCACATAGGCCTCATGTTTTTGCTAATGTGCATCATAATAAAGTCAAAAATTCTGTTGGAACATGTAGATATTGTGGAAAATTTGGACATTCTATGGATGATTGCTTTCTGATGAAATTTGATGTTGATCTAGCTAAGAAACATGTTAGAACATTTGTCAGGGCTAAGGCAGGACCCAAAGCTGGTTGGGTCCCTGCAGGATCAAAATGATCAAAATTTGCAGGTGTGCCTTGGATTGAGAAATAAAAAGAGGGGTAAATAAACCAAGGCACCCAAGATGATAAAGCCCCATTCAGGTAAATTCTGAAAATGCTGTATTCTGAATTTGTGTGATCTGAATGCACTGCATATCATGATAATTCTTTTGTGCATTGTCTAACTGAATCTAATTGAAAAATCTGAAAAGCTCATGGAAATAATTGTAGTTTATCTCTGAATGCATTGCATATAAATGTCATGATGCATGATTTGTCAAACTTCTTGTATGCTGTATTACACTGATTTGCATGACCACTATGGTATATTAAATGGTAAGCTACCAAAAGGCAGGGAAATCTATCTGAAGGCTCTTACTATGTGTGAGGTGGTCTTTTAGACCAAGTGCTCCGCCAAATACCAATGGTGAAGACTTCATATAGAGCAGTGCATTGCATAACATAAAGTTTGAAAAGCCTAAAAGGATATTCCATTGCATCTAGACAGGGGGAGCATTCTTGTTTCATCTCTTCACCTCATGAACTCCTTCTGTCTAGCAATCTGATCCATTCTTGGCAAATGAGTAGTTCACTTGAATTCCCTGCGGTCTACACTTATGTAGCTGTTCTGTCTATACTCCAGACTCAGCTAGTGTCTTCTAAACTGAACTGTTCTAATGTTAAATCCTTGTCTAATCATGATTGCTCTCTGCTACTCTCTCGATAAAAATGCTTTGTTGACTCCACTGATTTGCTAAAATGTCATTGATTCATTTGAATGAGGAAAGATTTTAGTCAGTGCACCCTAGACATAAATCAGACATAATCTGAAAAGAAGAAACTTCTATTATACTGCTTAAGAATGTTTTGATAAATCAAATTGATTTAAGTCTAATGTATTTCCTAAGTTTTGATGTAAAAGACTTGAAAATATCTGAATCATCATGCTTAATAAATCTTAACCAATTGTCTCATGAACTTCATGCAAAACTTTCTGAAATCTAAAAATTTAAAAGACATGGCTATCCTTGGTTAAGATACATGTAGAAGGTATTGTTCTTAAACATTTCAGTGTACTGAGCTTTGTTTGAAAAATCTGAAAACATTTAAAAATTGCAAGAGCAATGACTTTGGTCACAGAGAAACTGGGTTCTCTATCAAAGAAATAGAGTAAGCCCATGTCATGAAGTGCCATAGTTACCTCTCTTATAAAAATGATTGAAAATCTGGCAGAGCAATGGCTTGGTTGTGTTGAGTAATTGGGGATTCTGGCCTCTTATCAAGGTGTCTCCTCATGTAAAAAGACACTCCAAATTGCTAACTCTGTTCTCTTTGAGAGGCTATATGGTTGTCACACTGAGTAACTGGGTCACTTCACCTAAGACGTGTTGTGCCTCACGTAAAAAGGTGTTGACTGAACCAAACTTGCTCAGGAAAAATAAGTGCTGATCAATAGAAAATTCTGAAAAATTAAAGACAAGTTCAGATACAATTATCTCTGTTTAATCTCAATATTATCTTGTGTAACTTCCATAGGAGTCATTGGTTTTAAATGAGTAAGATGGAAAGAGGTTAAACATGAATGTCAGAAGAGTTTTTGGTTCATTTATATAAAAAGGTGTTTCCGATATGAGTAATGAATTTTCAGATATGACTTTGGATTCATCATTCATAAATCATGATGATAAGTTCAAACTCATTCATAATCTACTATAATTGAAGAATCCAAAATTCGTTTACAAAGATTTATGAATTTGGTGTGCTAATGAAAATATATCTTCTTCATTTATTCATTGTGCTTAGAGACTGTGGTAATCCTTGAGTACCCATGTGCTCTGCTGATAGATGCTCATCACCTCTTTCACTCCATCTAATCAGGGGGAGTTTTCCTGTCATGCTGAGTGTCTTTCATAAAGGGGGAGATCTAGTCAGCATTCTTGAGTGTCCATGTGCTTTTGTTGATATTCCCCCATCATCTCAATTGGTTTCAACCTTCAAAACATTTCTGATCATTATTCTATTCATCTTATACAGTCTTTTTGCTGAAGTCAAAGGGGGAGAAATAATTGATCAAGTCAGTATAACTCATAGTGTTGCCATCATCAAAAAGGGGGAGATTGTTGTGTCCCTGTGATTTTGATGATAGCAAACACTATAAGTCATCATCTGTTTGTCTGCATACTGTTTGAGTCTGCATATATACCTGAACTTTGTTGAATGAATGTTTCATCGAACATCTTATCTGACATAACCAACGAACAGCTGAGGCTGTGTGTTGTGTGCATTCGTGCATTTCATAATTGTTGATGCATTTCATAATTACATTTTATCTAGAGTGTGTGATGTTAGTATGTACAATGGGTGATACTGCCATACCCCTTCAGATTCGCATGTCTGTACATTGCATCTGTCTGTGCTGCACTCATAAGTCCATACATTGTTTGTGCAACGCTTGTTCTGATAAGTTCATACAGTGTCTTGTCTGCACGTTACATAGTCTAAACATTGATTAGTTGCACGTGTTCTGCAGTCTACATATTGCATATGAGCATCTTTGTAGTGCATGAGTGTCTTACAAGTCTATACACTGTCTAAGTACAGTCATCGTCTCATCATGCATATGCTTTGTTCATGCAAGTATGTACAAGTCTACACAGTGCTTTTCATTCATGTGCACAGTTCGTGCATCAAGTCTGTACATTGCCTTTGCATAAGGTCATTTGAAGTCTATACATTGTTCTTCACAGCAAGTATGTACAGAGTCTTGCTGCGTCTTGTGCATGGATCATTGAAATCTATACATCGTCTGTTCATCGTCACATGTGCATAAGGTAAAGTCTATACATTCACTTGCATGTTCATCAAAGTCTGTACACTGGTCGAACATTCAAGTCTGCACATTGGCCAAGTCTATACATCGGCCCTATAGCTTGCTTAGCCCAAGTCTATACATTCATTCCCAGTCTTTACCTACATTCAGAACCCCAAGTCTATACATTGGTAAAGTCTACACATTGTGCCTTGAAGCTGTCCAAGTCTAGACAGTGTACTGTAGCAAGCACGAAACCAACTCTGTACATTGTCCCCATGTTCACATGCTTCAAAGTCTATACATCGTGGGGCTTTGATTCTTCAATGTCTGTACATCCTTCAAGGGCCAAGTCCATATATTTTCTCGCTCACATCTTCCAAGTCTGTACATTGGACTTCACCCTTTCAAGTATATACATTGGCATATGCATTCACTATAAAGTCTATACATAGATGCATCTTATTCAGCGTCTCATATGCATATTTGAGTCAAAGTCTGTACAGCCCAAGTATGTACATCCGATCGTCTCATTCAGCGTCTCACGCTCTCAAGTCTGTACAGCGTTAGCTACAGTGCATCGTCTCTCAAGTCTGTACAGAGTTTGCCAATAGTGCATTGTCTCTCAAAGTCTGTACATTCAACTATGTCTAACTTAGCGTCTCACGAAGTCTATACAGCCTTTGCATTGTGCATACTTTGAAGTCTATACATTGCTTGTGTTAACTGCAGCCTTTACTTCAAAGTCTATACATTGGATATGCTTGTGCATCACAAAGTCAGTACACTACGTTTGGGCATTGTTCTTCACAGTATGTCTGTACACTGCCTTCCCTTGCACGCATTCATCAAGTCTATACACTCCCTTGTTTTCATGTCTATACATTGGCTTGCTTCTTCATGCATTTGCTAGTCTATACAGCCACTTCAAGTCTGTACAGACTTTGCCTTGTTCAAGTCTGTACATCATCCAGTTCTTTGGCAAGTCTATACGTTGTGAAAGTCCTTACATTCGATTGCTTTGCCTTGGTCAAGTCTGTACAGCCATTTCCTTTGGCAAGGTCTATACATCGTCTGTCTTCTTAGAGACTCATGCATAACATGAAGTATGTACATCGCACAGCATTCAAGTCTGTACATCGTGCATCTAGTGTTTCAAGTCTATACAGTGTTGCACGTTGTGTCTGTCATAGTTTACACACTGCTTCTTCATGCATTGAAGTCTGCACAACGTGAAGTCTATACATTGCTTCAGCCTTGCATCCACAAAGTCTGTACATCATATGTTCTTCATATATGATCAAAGTCTGCACATTGCATTACACTTCAGAAGTCTATACAACGTCTGCACATCACACAATGCAAAGTCCATACATTCCTGTCGCTCTGCAAAGTCTATACACTGTATTGTGCATACTATGAAGTCTATACAAGGTGTCGACACTAAACTGATAAGTTTCTGTTCGACTGACTGACAGGGACTAAAGTGCAAAGATGATGACCTGGCACGTGATCCAAGATGCTGAGAAGCTGACACATGGACTGAGACACTTTGACAGGAGATGTGGAAGACACACGCTGCCCTAATCAGCTGCTATAAAAGGAAGCTTTCTTCCACTGAAGAAGAGAGACCAAGGGGATAACGACAGAAGAGAAAGAGAGTGATCGAGAGAGAAGAAAAGAGCTGTAGAGAGGCAAAGAGCAGAAAGAGCAGAAGAAAGAAAAGAGAAGCTGAGAGCCAGACAGAGAGAGCCTGCGAAAGAGAAGAAAAAGAAGAGTGAGAAGAAGAGAGAGCTAGAGTAAAAGAAGCTTCAACTGAAGATCAGTTTCTGCTGGACTGTGGATCAAATCCAGGCCAGCCAGCTCCTGCGAGAGCCACATTTTGATTTTATATCTCCAGCTTTCAGTTGCTATATTTTCTTTTATTATTTTCTTTTCAAACTGAACCTTGTTCTTCCAATTGCCCTGTTAGGGATCGAGTTCCTCCTGTGGGTTCAGGAGAAGGGAGATTTGTTTCTCCGATTTGCTGGTGACTTTGTGTCATCAGTGGTTCCCTCCTTCGTGGAGGAAGAGAGGTCCGAGACCTCTGGTTTGCAGGTGACTTGGTGTCACTTGTGCTTCCCTCTGGGGTTCAGAGGAAGGGAGACTTGGGTCTCCGGCTGCAGGTAGTGTTGCTACTTGTAGGTCCCCTCCTTTGTGGAGGAAGAGAGACTTCGGTCTCTGGCTTGCTAGTGACTATGTGTCACTAGTGGATTCCCTCCGGTGTGGAGGAAGAGGGGAGGTTGTTCCCCGGGTCAAGCTGTGTGACAGCATTTGTTGCAGACTGAGTCTGCTGTTCTAGCGTTGCTAGTGGAAGCCTCACTCCGGTTTGGAGTGAGGGGTGGACGTAAGTCTGTGGACCGACCACCTAAAAATCCTGGTGTCCATTGTGGTTTGATTTTCTTATGTGTTCATCTTATTGCTTCGCACATTAGATGCTTTCTTAGGATCGAGTGAAGGTAAATTCATTTGTGCTATTTTGCTGAGATCCTCCTAAGCATTCACAGAACATTTTTGCAACATGTTATAATTCCGCATATCTGAGCATAAGTTTTTAATTAGGCTATATTTTTAAAGGGGAGATTCATTCACCCCCCCCTCTGAATCTATCGCACATGTCTCAACAATTGGTATCAGAGCGGGTCTCTGATCTAACAGATCTAACAATCTGCAGAGGATCCTGCTTGTTCATGGTGCATTTCAGAGTGGGCTTCTCGTGCTCGGTGCTTTGTTTCATTGACTTGTGCTTTGCCTTGTTTATCTGGTTGTTGGTTCATTTCTTGTCGATTATTTTGCGCATTGAATCTGTGTGCCATCTGTCCAAATGGGTCATCCTCCGGTTTATGATGGTTCTAACTTTAATAGTTATCTAGGAGGCCTATGTGTGTACGTAGACTCTATTAATCCCAAACTATGGAATCTACTATCTAAAGGCCCACACAAACTGCCTCATGATGAGACCAAGTGGTCTAGAGAGGACAGAATAAAGAACCATGACAATGTCATAATTCTTAATATCTTGAGAGCTGCGTTTAATACTGATATATATCCCTTTGCTCTTAGGTGCACTTCTGGAAAAGAGATATATGACAGAGTCATTTCTGCGCATAACCAACAAGATGATACTTGCATGATGGCTGATCGGAGAAATGATCATGAGGAAACTGCATCCAAGCAAGAAGAAAATGAAGAAGGAGATGAAGATGAGGTACCTTCTGAATTTGATAATTATGATGTGGATGATTGGATTGTAGCATACAATGATCTGCTTGATGCTTACGAAAAGTTGAGAAAACGAAATAAATCTCTAAAAAGAAAGTTGAATGAACATGTGAATGCTTATTCTAGAGGTGAAAACCCTGAAATTCTAAAAACTGAAAATGAAATATTCAGAAGACAACTACAAGATTTTGATTCTGTTACTTCATATTTAGATCATTTAAAATCTGAAAAACAAACTCTAATGAAACAAAATGACTTACACAAAAAGGAGAATCAAGAGCTTGTTTGTGAAATTGCTGAACTAAAGGAAAGACTTAGTTTAACTGATGATGATAAGACTCATAATAATGATGTAGTTCAGTATGAAAAACTCATAAAAGATTTAGAGTGTGTTAGCTCTGAATTGAATATCTTGAAATCTGAAAATGAATGTCTTTAGAAAAAGAGCTTAAAAGTCAATGCTGAAACTACATGTGAATCTGATTGCATGGATTGCTCATGTCTGAAAGAAGTTAATGAGAGACTTCAATTTGATCTTGAATGGTATAAAGATATAGTTGCATCTTTAAGAAATGAGAATAACGAATTGCTCAATAAACAGACTACAGAGTCAGACTGTAACCAATGTTCCTCTCTAAGAGAATGCAATGAAGAACTCTACAGTGAAAATGAAAGACTAATGAAGCTGATTGCCTCTCTTAAAGAAGAAAACAAAGACTTATTGAAGGAGAAGTTGGAGGCTGAAGAAGCAATGAATCTAGAGCTTCAGAAAAATCTAAACAAACCTTAATCTGAGAAACAACAGGAAATGTTTTATGAATGTCAGTTTTCCTCAGATGATTGGGTGATTGATGATGAACTCTTAAAGCAAAACAGTAAACTGAAAAATGAGAATGAAGAGCTGAAGTTTCTAAATACTGAAATGTCTGAGAGGCTCTTAATGCTAGAAAAAGGGAAGAGTGTAAACCTGGTGAGCTCTAGTGAGTTGTTGAATGCTGAACAAGAAATTGCAAACATAAAGACCATCAATCAGATGTTAAACAAAAAGGCTGTGTGCTATGAAGATAAAATTGCTAACTATGAACTTCATGTCTCCAAACTGCAATCTGAAATTTCAAGGTTGACTGAATCTTTGGCTAAATTTGTGAGTGGAAAAGATAATTTGGATAAGCTCCTTGGTTGCAAAATCAATTTCCAACGTGAGGGTCTGGGCTTTAACCTAGCTAATAAAAAGGGGATTGACAGTAAGCTTCACACTTCATTTGTGCATAGCTCTGAGCCAACTAGTACATCTAGTGCACCTATCTTCAAATTCAGTGCTCAGAAAAACCAAAAATCTACAGTTAGTCCCAAAACTGTAGAACAAAATCAAAAATTGAAAAAGAATGACAATCTACAGAAAAAGGACAAAGACACTCATGTTGTTACAAAAATTACTGCACACAAGTCACATGACCTCCCACAAACTCATACTAAAAAGGGGTCATGTTATTATTGTGGGAAATTTGGTCATGAGATGACTGAGTGCTTTGTGATAAAGGAGGATGATCTAAAATTTAACAGAATTTATGCTAGAAATTCTTAGGTTAAGAAATCTTCTTTAGCTCAGAATAAAAGAATTCAGTACTTTTACTGTCACAAAATTGGTCATCTTATGCACAATTGTAACCTAAAGAAACAGGATGATTTCAGACTAAAAATCATGATAGAATTGTTCAGACTAAAAATCATGCAAATCATAAGAAGAACATTCAATGCTCTCGTTATGGCAAAATAGGCCACATTGCAGCCCACTGTTGGCATAAACAGGGAAATAAACTTAATTTTGGATTTGTCAAATTTCCTGCAAATGTGTTTGGTAGGAATAAAACTTTTTTTGAAGAAAAGAATCTTGCATGCTTTGAATGTGGAAAAACTGGCCACCGAGCTTCTGAATGTTGGTGGGCAGGTAATGGTTTTAAAAGTAAGCATATCAGATGCTTTGAGTGTGGGAAAAATGGCCATACAGTCAAGGACTGTTGGCATGTTCAGATGAAGTCTGTTAACCCCCATGTAGTCAAATTCCCTACAAAACCATTTGCAAGACTTTCATGCAATAACTGTGGGAAGCAAGGTCACAAATCTTTTGAATGTTGGCTGATTAAGTATAAGATACAGAATGTTCATGTAAGCAACATACAATCTTATGCTCATGCACATAGGCCTCATGTTTTTGCTAATGTGCATCATAATAAAGTCAAAAATTCTTTTGGTACATGTAGATATTGTGGAAAATTTGGACATTCTATGGATGATTACTTTCTGATGAAATTTGATGTTGATCTAGCTAAGAAACAAGTTAGAACACTTGTCAGGGCTAAGGCAGGACCCAAAGCTGGTTGGGTCCCTACAGGATCAAAATGATCAAAATTTGCAGGTGTGCCTTGGATTGAGAAATAAAAAGAGGGGTAAATAAACCAAGGCACCTAAGATGATAAAGCCCCATTCAGGTAAATTCTGAAAATGCTGTATTCTGAATTTGTGTGATCTGAATGCACTGCATATCATGATAATTCTTTTGTGCATTGTCTAACTGAATCTAATTGAAAAATCTGAAATGCTCATGGAAATGATTGTAGTTTATCTCTGAATGCATTGCATATAAATGTCATGATGCATGATTTGTCAAACTTCTTGTATGTTGTATTACACTGATTTGTATGACCACTATGGTATATTAAATGGTAAGCTATCAAAAGGCATGGAAATCTGTCTGAAGGCTCTTACTATGTGTGAGGTGGTCTTTTAGACCAAGTGCTCCGCCAAATACCAAGGGTCAAGACTTCATATAGAGCAGTGCGTTGCCTAACATAAAGTTTGAAAAACCTAAAAGGATATTCCATTGCATCTAGACAGGGGGAGCATTCTTGTTTCATCTCTTCACCTCTTGAACTCCTTCTATCTAGCAATCTGATCCATTCTTGGCAAATGAGTAGTTCACTTGAATTCCCTGCGGTCTACACTTATGTAGCTGTTCTGTCTGTACTCCAGACTCAGCTAGTGTCTTCTAAACTGAACTGTTCTAATGTTAAATCCTTGTCTAATCATGATTGCTCTCTGCTACTCTCTCGATAAAAATGCTTTGTTGACTCCACTGATTTTCTAAAATGTCATTGATTCATCTGAATGAGGAAAGATTTTAGTCAGTGCACCCTAGACATAAATCAGACATATTCTGAAAAGAAGAAACTTCTATTATACTGGCTTAAGAATGTTTTGATAAATCAAATTGATTTAAGTCTAATGTATTTCCTAAGTTTTGATGTAAAAGACTTGAAAATATCTGAATCATCATGCTTAATAAATCTTAACCAATTGTCTCATGAACTTCATGCAAAACTTTCTGAAATCTGAAATTTTAAAAGACATGGCTATCCTTGGTTAAGATACATGTAGAAGGTATTGTTCTTAAACATTTCAGTGTACTGAGCTTTGTTTGAAAAATCTGAAAACATTTAAAAATTGTAAGAGCAATGACTTTGGTCACAGAGAAACTGGGTTCTCTATCAAAGAAATAGAGTAAGCCCATGTCATGAAGTGCCATAGTTACCTCTCTTATAAAAATGATTGAAAATCTGGCAGAGCAATGGCTTGGTTGTGTTGAGTTACAGGGGATTCTGGCCTCTTATCAAGGTGTCTCCTCATGTAAAAAGACACTCCAAATTGCTAACTCTGTTCTCTTTGAGAGGCTATATGGTTGTCACACTGAGTGACTAGGTCACTTCACCTAAGACGTGTTGTGCCTCACGTAAAAAGGTGTTGACTGAACCAAACTTGCTCAGGAAAAATAAGTGCTGATCAATAGAAAATTCTGAAAAACTAAAGACAAGTTCAGATACAATTATCTCTGTTTAATCTCAATATTATCTTGTGTAACTTCCATAGGAGTCATTGATTTTAAATGAGTAAGATGGAAAGAGGTTAAACATGAATGTCAGAAGAGTTTTTGGTTCATTTATATTAAAAGGTGTTTCAGATATGAGTAATGAATTTTTAGATATGACTTTGGATTCATCATTCTTAAATCATGATGATAAGTTTAAACTCATTCATAATCTATTATAATTGAAGAATCCAAAATTCGTTTACAAAGATTTATGAATTTGGTGTGCTAATGAAAATATATCTTCTTCAATTATTCATTGTGCTTACAGACTGTGGTAATCCTTGAGTACCCATGTGCTCTGCTGATAGATGCTCATCACCTCTTTCACTACATCTAATCAGGGGGAGTTTTCCTGTCATGCTGAGTGTCTTTCATAAAGGGGGAGATCTAGTCAGCATTCTTGAGTGTCCCTGCACTTTTGTTTATATTCTCCCTTCATCTCAATTGGTTTCAACCTTCAAAACATTTCTGATCATTATTCTATTCATCTTATACAGTCTTTTTGCTGAAGTCAAAGGGGGAGAAATAATTGATCAAGTCAGTATGACTCATAGTGTTGCCATCATAAAAAAGGGGGAGATTGTTGTGTCCCTGTGGTTTTGATGATAGCAAATATTATAAGTCATCATCTGTTTGTCTGCATACTGTTTGAGTCTGCATATATACCTGAACTTTGTTGAATGAATGTTTCATCGAACATCTTATCTGACATAACCAACAAATAGGCTGAGGCTGTGTGTTGTGTGCATTGGTGCATTTCATAATTGTTGATGCATTTCATAATTGCATTTTATCTGGAGTGTGTGATGTTAGTATGTACAATGGGTGATGCTGCCATACCCCTTCAGATTTGCATGTCTGTATATTGCATCTGTCTGTGCTGCACTCATAAGTCCATACATTGTTTGTGCAACGTTTGTTCTGATAAGTTCATACAGTGTCTTGTCTGCACGTTACATAGTCTACACATTGATTAGTTGCACGTCTTCTGAAGTCTACACATTGCATATGAGCATCTTTGTAGTGCATGAGCGTCTTACAAGTCTATACACTGTCTAAGTATAGTCATCGTCTCATCATACATATGCTTTGTTCATGCAAGTATGTACAAGTCCACACAGTGCTTTTCATTCATGTGCACAGTTCGTGCATCAAGTCTGTACATTGCCTTTGCATAAGGTCATTTGAAGTCTATACATTATTCTTCACAGCAAGTATGTACAGAGTCTTGCTGTGTCTTGTGCATGCATCATTGAAGTCTATACATCGTCTGGTCATCGTCACATGTGCATAAGGTAAAGTATATACATTCACTTGCATGTTCATCAAAGTCTGTGCACTGGTCGAACATTCAAGTCTGCACATTGGCCAAGTCTATACATCGTCTCTATAGCTTGCTTAGCCCAAGTCTATACATTCATTCCCAGTCTTTACCTACGTTCAGAACCCCAAGTCTATACATTGGTAAAGTCTGCACATTATGCCTTGAAGCTGTCAAAGTCTAGATAGTGTACTGTAGCAAGCACGAACCTAACTCTGTACATTGTCCCCATGTTCACATGCTTCAAAGTCTATACATCGTGGGGCTTCGAGTCTTCAATGTCTGTACATCCTTCAAGGGCCAAGTCCATACATTGTCTCGCTCACATCTTCCAAGTCTGTACATTGGACTTCACGCTTTCAAGTATATACATTGGCATATGCATTCACTGTAAAGTCTATACATAGCTGCGTCTTATTCAGCGTCTCATATGCATATTTGAGTCAAAGTCTATACAGCCCAAGTCTGTACATTCGATCGTCTCATTCAGCGTCTCACGCTCTCAAGTCTGTACATCGTTAGCTACAGTGCATCGTCTCTCAAGTCTGTACAGAGTTTGCCAACTATGCATTGTCTCTCAAAGTCTATACATTCAACTCTGTCTAACTTAGCGTCTCACGACGTCTGTACAGCCTTTGCATTGTGCATACTTTGAAGTCTATACATTGCTTGTGTTAACTGCAACCTTTACTTCAAAGTCTATACATTGGATATGCTTGTGCATCACAAAGTCAGTACACTGCGTTTGGGCATTATTCTTTACAGTATGTCTGTACACTGCCTTCCCTTGCACGCATTCATCAAGTCTATACACTCCCTTGTTTTCATGTATATACATTGGCTTGCTTCTTCATGCATTTGCTAGTCTATACAGTCACTTCAAGTCTGTACAGACTTTACCTTGTTGAAGTCTGTACATCATCCAGTTCTTAGGCAAGTCTATACGTTGTGAAAGTCCATACATTCGATTACTTTGCCTTGGTCAAGTCTGTACAGCCATTTCCTTTGGCAAGCTCTATACATCGTCTGTCTTCTTAGAGACTCATGAATAACATGAAGTATGTACATCGCATAGCATTCAAGTCTGTACATCGTGCATCTAGTGTTTCAAGTCTATACAGTGTTGCACGTTGTGTCTGTCAAAGTTTACACACTGCTTCTTCATGCATTGAAGTCTGCACAAAGTGAAGTCTATACATTGCTTCAGCCTTGCATCCACAAAGTCTGTACAACATATGTTCTTCATATATGATCAAAGTCTGCACATTGCATTACACTTCAGAAGTCTATACGTCTGCACATCACACACTGCAAAGTCCATACATTCCTATCGCTCTGCAAAGTCTATACATTGTATTGTGCATACTATGAAGTCTGTACAAGGTGTCGACACTAAACTGATAAGTTTCTATTCGACTGACTGACATGGGCTAAAGTGCAAAGATGATGACCTGGCACGTGATCCAAGATGCTGAGAAGCTGACACGTGGACTGAGACACTTTGGCGGGAGATGTGGAAGACACACGCTGCCCTAATCAGCTGCTATAAAAGGAAGCTTTCTTCCACTGAAGAAGAGAGACCAAGGGGATAACGACAGAAGAGAAAGAGAGTGATCGAGAGAGAAGAAAAGAGCTGTAGAGAGGCAAAGAACAGAAAGAGCAGAAGAAAGAAAAGAGAAGCTGAGAGCCAGACAGAGAGAGTCTGCGAAAGAGAAAAAAAAGAAGAGTGAGAAGAAGAGAGAGCTAGAGTAAAAGAAGCTTCAACTGAAGATCAGTTTCTGCTGGACCGTGGATCAAATCTAGGCCAGCCAGCTCCTGCGAGAGCCACATTTTGATTTTATATCTCCAGCTTTCAGTTGCTGTATTTTCTTTTATTATTTTCTTTTCAAACTGAACCTTGTTCTTCCGATTGCCCTGTTGGGGATCGGGTTCCTCCTGTGGGTTCAGGAGAAGGGAGATTTTTTTCTCCAGTTTACTGGTGACTTTGTGTCATCAGTGGTTCCCTCCTTCGTGGAGGAAGAGAGGTCCGAGACCTCTGGTTTGCAGGTGACTTGGTGTCACTTGTGCTTCCCTCTAGGGTTCAGAGGAAGGGAGACTTGGGTCTCCGGCTGCAGGTAGTGTTGCTACTTGTAGGTCCCCTCCTTGGTGGAGGAAGAGAGACTTCGGTCTCTGGCTTGCTAGTGACTGTGTGTCACTAGTGGATTCCCTCCGGTGTGGAGGAAGAGGGGAGGTTGTTCCCCTGGTCAAGCTGTATGACAACATTTGTTGCAGACTGAGTATGCTATTCTAGCGTTGCTAGTGGAAGCCTCACTCCGGTTTGGAGTGCGGGATGGACGTAGGTCTGTGGACCGAACCACCTAAAATCCCTGGTGTCCATTGTGGTTTGGTTTTCTTATGTGTTGATCTTATTGCTTCGCACATTAGATGCTTGCTTAGGATCGAGTGAAGGTAAATTCATTTGTGCTGTTTTGCTGAGATCCTCCTAAGCATTCACAGAACATTTTTGCAACAGGTTATAATTCCGCATATATGAGCATAAGTTTTTAATTAGGCTATATTTTTAAAGGGGAGATTCATTCACCTCCCCTCTGAATCTATCGCACCTATCTCAACACTCCCATCTCCCACCGTCGCCTCCTCCGGCCTCCCACCTCCGGCAGGGCGGTGGGAGGTGGGAGGGGGGTCCGGCCACCGCCTTCCACCACCCGGAGGAGGCGACGGTGGGTGGTTGTGGGAGGGTGGATGGGGGTTCGGGAGGCAGTGGGAGGGGGCGGAGGGAGGGTAGAGGAGAGGGGCAAGGGCGGTGGGAGGCCGGTGGGAGGAGGGTCTGTGGAAGGGCGGAGGGCAGTGGGAGGCAAGAGGTGGTGGTGGTGACGATTCAAATTTTAGATTTCATTTAGATGTATTAGATTTAATCTTTTTTATTTTAGACATTCTAGAATTAAGTTTCATGCTTTAGATATAATTTACATTTGTAGATTTTATTCGACGGTCCTATTTAAGAATTAATCCTTCACTCTTCACACCATATTTCATTATTTTTCACACATATAAATTTGTAATTCTTAAATTTAGGAGAAACATTTAATCATTTGATGGCTCCCAAGGAACGTCCAAATGACATTGGATGGTCACATTGAGTTATGTTGGATGACAACCGTAGTTGTTGGCGTTGCAACTACTGCCAAACAGAACATAGGGGAGGAGGTGTGTCCCGGTTGAAGAAGCACTTGGCAGGAGGAGCAGGTGCGGCATACTCTGAGGTTGCTTGCTTATAGGTGAGGGGCAAGGCTAGGTGACGGAGAGGAGGTGTCTTGCTCCATCTACGTTGTAGACTCGAACCATCATGGCTCGAACGAGGGCCTCTCACCGGGATCCAAAAATAAGGAAGAACACATAGCCATGGTTAAATTTGATTCTATTTCACTCACTGATTTGATTATAGTAGGGGGGATACATATAGGGGGAAGGGGAAGATGAAAGGGTGAGAATACATTGATTAAATACGGAATTAAGCAACATCATTGAAGCCCTCGAAGTCCAAAGCGTCGGAAGGTTGGTCGGTGGCCGCTGGTAGGTGAAAACAAGATCGCGGTCCCCATAGGGGCTACATTCTGGTCGCGGCCCCAGGGGGGACCGCGATCACCTTCAATTGGCCGTCTTGTTCCCACTGTCATTCCCATCATACCCCTCCGCTTTGGAAATGGTTCAACCACAAACCTCGAACCTTAGGACCCCGATTTGATGGAACAAATCGATTCCCTGAGCTTTGATAGAATTTTGATGTGAAACAGAGGGAGGGGTCTTCAACTTCTTTCGGTCGGAACTCAGATGGACGATGGACTGGAGGCTTCATAGACACTGGCTCCTTGGGGACCGCCTTCAGAATGCGATCCTTTAGGGCACCGTGATTTGATTTGAATGTGGGGCATTAGGCAGCCGTGATCTAAGCTTCGCCTGCAAGCTGGCCAAGCCCATCCTGAATGGAGATATATTCAAAATGGGTGGCCAACGGCGGCCATGGACGATGATCTGGGGTTGCTGGAGCTGCTGTAAGATGGGGAGAGGGTGAAGAAGCGTGGGAGGAAGGTTTATAGACTAGTTATATAGCTAATAAGACTATAGGAAGGGGAACAATAGTGGTGGTTTGAGGGAGAGGAGAGCAGAGGTGGTGGAGGTGGACGGAGGTGGTGGGGTAGCTAGAGTAGAAGCGAGGAGCTTGGCTGGGACTTCACACCCGTCCCCATTGCAGGGACGACCCAATCGGGCTTCTCTCTCCGTGTCCGTGGCGGTGGTGGTGGGATTTTAAGTTGGAAACGGTGGTGGTGGTGGCGGAGATGGATGGCAGCGGTGGTGGGGCGACGGAGGAGGAGCGGGGGGCTTCGACTGGGGCCTCACACCCATCCACATCGCAGGGACGACACAATCGAAGCTTCTCACTCCATCTCCGTGGTAGACTTGAACATTCATGGTTTGAACGAGGGCCTCTCACCTAGATCCAAAAATAATGAAGAACACTTAGCCATGGCTAGATTTGATTCTATTTCATTCACTGATTCGATTACAGTAGGGGGGTACATATAGGGAGAAGGGGAAGATGAAAGGGCGAGAATACATTGATTAAACATGCAAGAAAGCAACACCATTGAAGCCCTTGAAGTCCCAATCGTCGGAAGGTTGGCCGGTGGCTGCTGGCAGGCGAAAACAAGATCGCGTCCCCATAGGGGCCACATTCCGGTCGCGGCCCTAGGGGGGGCCGCGATCACCTTCAGTTGGCCGTCTTGTTCTTGCTGTCGTTCCCATCAGCCAGGCACCTGTGGGAGAAGAAAGTTGAGATGCAACAAAAGGTGAAAAAGAAGAAAAGGGATGAAGCGGTGCTCAGCGGAAGAGCAAGCGACAACGACGAGGATGAATGCGCGTGGACAGCAAATAACGAAGAACAACAAGCACTTACCCACTAGCCTAATGTGTATGTCACAGTGAATGATCCATATGAAGTGCGGTACCATGAGGTAGTACGTTTGAGTAGAGATAAGGCAGCACATCTAGAGGAGACGAGATTCCGAAGCTGCAAGGTAGTAAGGACTAGAGTATCAACAAATATCAACTCCTCGACAACCATGGGGCTGTGGACACAATTTTTATTGCTATCTTAAAATCGTATATCTTTATATCGTTTATATTTTATATCAGTTTATCGGTGCGTGGGCGTGCCAGTCACATAGTGACAATTTTTCAGGCTCTGAGACTGGAGTGGTCTGGAGTCAATGGTGCGTGCCGTCTGACTAATCAGACGAAAGTGGGTATCGGGTCGAGACTGAGACCCGCCATGCCATAAAGGTCAAGACGTTAAAAATCTTTGATTAATTTCCAAGATATAGGGTCCCATGGCCTGAAAATAAATTTTCATGAAATGAACGAAAGGTGTGTTGAAGAGTATTAAAATCCCCTACATTAGGATGCAAAGGGATATTTAAACTAATGCCGATCATATATTGAACATTTCATGTTCGGACGGAAGTCTGTGTTGAAAGCGTAACAAAGGCAAAGATAAGACCCATGCAAATGTCTGCCGAGTGCACGACAAGTTTGATAAGAGAGTGGGATTAGATCTCAGTGGAAACGGGTCAGATTTAGTGAGCTATTGTCCCGGACAATGTTGGGTCATGGCCATATTGGGGTGGTCCCCGAGGGCCAAGCACGGCTTGCCGGGCATCGTTGATATCTCCTTCATGCCGGGTCTAAAGAGGTGAAGACTTCTAGATAAAACGCCATTAATTCCTTAAGGATGGCATTTAGGTTAATTTTATTTATTATCATGTTTTTGTGGCATTTCTTTTATTATATTATCTCCCCTTTTTAAGCATTATTATTCATGATTTATCATTCATTCCTTTGTTGTTTTGTTTATTTTTGTTTGTATTGATGTTGTTGTTTGATTTGGTTATTTACTATTAGTTTGTTGATCAGTTGTTTGTTTTGTTTTGTTTTTATTATTTTCTTCTTTCTCTTTTTTTTGGTTAGTTGCATCCCCTAGTTGATTTTGGTGGTTGAGTTTTAATGATAACAAACCGAGTGTTCTTGTGTGTGTGTATCATTGAGCAACATGTTTGCAACTTGTTTAATGAGTTAAAGGATGGCTTCAAGGATCACACTTGGAAGTCAAATGAATACTTGTTGATTAAGGAGCTTATGTCTTGATTATCTTGACTTGCAGGATCAAAATCCATGGTTCACACTTGGAACTCAAAGGAATGCGTCAATGAGAAATTTTATTGTCCAGGATTCAAAATAAGTGGTAAATCATTTATTTTCCTCAAGAACCACTGGTAAGGCCTTAATCTTCTCAAAATCCTTTAAGTAGTTAATGATGGGTTAGTTGGTCATAGGGGTCGACACTGAGTGTCGACACCCTCATGAAGTTGGTCTGTTTTGACTGAGTGCGTCAACCCTGTTCCACTTATGTGTCTACCTGTCCATGTGTCATCAAGCCATTCTATGCAATTTTCCTTCAGTGGAGTCGACCCCACCCTATGCAGTGGTCGACCTCACCATGCGCTTTTCACGATGTTTTCTTCATGCATTCTAACAAGGAGTCGACGCATCCTTTGTATTGCGTCGACCCTTCTATGTCTCATGCACTTCATACATGCGTTTTCAAAGTCTTGAATGGGTCTTCATGCATTTTCTAAATGAAGTTTTTGGGCTTGCAATATGCACAATCTATTTATACAAAACTTGATGAATGTGGTGTGAATGGTGTTCATACTTTGGTTAAATGCATGGCTAATTGCTGTTGATTTTTGGTTGAGGAAAACTAAGCTTTGTTTGTGTTTGCATGTATATTCTTCATGGTTCTTAAGACTCACAATGTGCTTAAGTATTTCTCATAAGTCTTGAAGTAAATTGCTTGAATGATGCTCATTCGTTGTATGGATGCATGGCTGTTTGGTTTCAAGTGTTAGTTGTGGAATATTGTGCTTAAAACTCATTGTGTCTTTTCAAACACTGGGTGCTGGTTTTGGTTTTGAGAATACAAGTCAATGTGCATAGTGTGCTTGAAATACAAACTTGATAAACCTGTGATCGTTCAAGTCCTTTTTGTTTGAATTCAAATTTCATTATTGTGATCATAGCTTTGGGGATGATTTTGTTTTATAGCTTGAACTACATGTTAAATTGTGTATTTTCAATTAAGTAATGGAAGTTACAAAAGCTAGAAATGTTTGATTTTCAAATCAAACCTTTTTCCTCATGGGGCTGTTGAGGTTTTAAATGTGGTTGAGAGAGTACATTAACTAGGTGGAATTTGATTTGATGATGCACTTACATTGCATCAAAGCATGGCTATGCTATTATAACTTTTGGTTGTGAAGGTGTGCATTTTCTTTAAGGGACATAGACTTGAAATGTCTGATCTTCAATTCAATACTAACTTGATTCTATTGTGCCTTTTACAGGTGAGAATTGGTTGGATGACACCTTAATATTACTTGAATTGATGGTAATATCATTTGTTATTTAGTTAAATGGGGTTTTAAATCATGCTCTAGTCTACCTTGGATAGACAGTCCAGAGCCTGCAAGAGTCGACTCTGGGAGTCGACTCTTGCTGGCCTGGGTGCTGTCCAGTGAGGTAGCCAGCAAGATTCGACTCCCAGAGTCAACTCTTGTCTCACAGACTTCTATTTTCTGGGTTTTGCTTGCACAGAATACAAGTGTCGACTCCAAGAGTCGACACTTTCCGGACAGGGGTTTCGAAAACTCTTAAAACCCATAGTAAACCCTTGGAATCTTTACCATATTACCCCAAAATATTTCTTAGACATATGAGGATATTTTTAACACATTTTAGAAGGGGTAGATGGGTCTTTTGGCCACTCTTTGTTGTATATATATGTTTACTCTAAATTTGAGAGCATGAACCCTAATGTGCTTATGTTTTCTATCTTGTAGGAGAAGAAAGGGAAGAAAGAAAGAAGGAGCTCAAGAGAGGGGGGTTTCATCTACTTCAAGTGATTTCTGGAGCTCGTGGAAGAAGGAAAAGTGGAGCAGATTGAAGAGAGGAACGAGAGGATGCTGAAATCGTAACCATCCGACTACGAACCAAGAAGAACCCGATCATTCCAAGAAGGGGGAGCTTTACTCTTGATAGGTTTTGTTTGGTTTAATCTTTGGAATTTGTTTTGGGATTATTGTATCCATCTGTGAACATCTTATCCATTTCTAAAAGAATATTCTATGTTGCTGTTCAAAGATTTGATCTCCGAGTAGTTGTGTTGACGCTTGTGCGTCGTTTTGTGTGGAGCATCTCTGCGTGTGGTTTGGGGATTGTTCCCCGTGTATGTTTGGGAGTTATCTCCCATGTGTGTGCAGGCGTCGTCCTACGTGTGTGTTGGAGCGTCGCTCCGTGTGCGTTGTCTTGTAGGAAAATTTACAAGATAGTGGAATCCTCATCGGGTTTGGTGAGGGGTGGACGTAGGCGCACAAAGGTGTGGCCGAACCACCTAAAAATTCTATGCCTTGTGGTTTGACTGTGGTTTGCTTGTGGTTCGCACTTCTTCTATTTTAGTTATTCGCTATTCGAGGTATCGACGCTACATTGCATACACTCATATATTCACATCATTGTTAATCACACGCGAGTGAGTCTTGAGTGTGTAATACAAATTGCTATATTTTGTTCTTTGTTTGTCTAGGCACATAGGAATTAATTGCTTATCTATCCATCGTTCATCAAAGTTGATCTTAATTACTTGAAGATTATTTTTTAGTGGGCCAATCAATTCACCCCCCCCTCTTGATTGCCGTTGTCTCGGACCCAACAATTGGCATTAGAGTCTCGGCTCTATTTTTTTTGAAATCTCGCGATCTATAGAGTGATCCTAGGCAATGGCAACCTTGAGCAAAATGGCCAAAAGTTGTTTAACCTCTTGTACTCCGTGCTTTAATGGTTATAATTTTATTTCTTGGATAAATGGGATGTGTGTTTATCTTCCTTTGCATGAACTTGAAGTGTGAAAAGTGACAAGTGAAGGTCCACACTAACTTCATGCTGAACAAAACAAATGGGATGATATGCATGTCAAGGAAAATGCAATGAATCTTAGAGCACCAAATTTCATTGAGAATGCCATAGAGTCCAATATACTGTCACAAATTCTAATGTGCAGGTCAGCAAGAGACCTTTGGGATGAGCTGGGGCGCAAGTATGAAGATGAGCTAGACGAGCTAGTCGAGAACTTGTGCTTGATGGCTCAAGGAGACAGCAATGTTGAGGTAAATTCTGACTCCGAAGATCTTTCAATTGAGGAATGACAATTAATATATGCTGAATTATATGACAAATGTAAGAAATTTAAATCTAAAAATAAGAAACTGAAAAAGAAAGTTGAAGATATTGTGCATACATATGCTCCATGTGAAAATGTGCATGCTAATCCTTCCTGTAGAAATTACAAATTGCTAGAATCAAAAATTGAAGATATGGAGTCACAAATTGAATGTTTAGAAAGCCAAAATGAATTTCTGGAATCCAAAATAAAATTGTTTGAAGAAGATATTTCTGACATGCATGAAGAATATGCTTTGCTTGAAAAATCTAATACATCTCTTGAAATTGAAAATGAATGTCATGATCTACGTGAATAAAATGAGTTCCTCCTGTCTAAAATTTCATTGCTGGAGAAAAATGAAGAATGCCTTAAGAACAAACTAGCTTCCATATCTGATGATGAAAAGATGTTTGAAAAATTACTTGATACTGAAATTGAAAGCAAGAGCATATTGGCTGAGAATGAAGAACTTAGAAAGAAAAACAGTGCCATATTAATTCAAATTTCTTTACTTGAAAGTAGCTTGAAATATCTTGATAAATTTGAAAAAGAAAATACGTTGTTGAAGTGTGAGAATGAACGGTTACTCGAAAAGAGTTAAAAGTTTGATGAAACTGAAAAAATCCTTGAAAAACTGAACTCTAGAAATGCTGAAAATAAAGAAGTCAAGGAAGAAAATGAAAACTCAAAACAGTGAATTTTTTGTTAAGTGATAAAGTATATGCATGCGAAGAAGAAATCATAAGTGCCGAATTGTAGATTTCTGCTCTTGAAGAAGAGGTGCTAAGATTAAAAGATGACTTGTCAAGATTTGTAAAAGGGAAAGAAACTTTGGATAAAATGTTAGGTGTCAAAGTGAGTTTTTAAAAAGAGGGTCTAGGATATAACCCGATCAATAAAAAGTCATTTGAATATAAATTAAAAAATATCTTTTGTTCATGCTTCCGATATACCCAACACTTCCAAAGCACCTCCTCCTATTGTGTAAATGAAAAGTTCTGAAAATGGGTTTGAGAAAAAGAAAAATACCAACATAAAACCCATAATGCCAAATAGATCTCAAAAGTTGAAATCTAATGTTGAATATTATTGTGGTATGTATGGCCATGTCATAGATGATTATAATGTCATGAAGAAAGATGACCAACATGCATGCGAAGATAAATCTCTTTTCAAAAGAGAAAGAAATGTTTCTTGCTCTTACTGTGGATTGCATGGTCACATCATGGAAAATTACTTTTCAAAGAAACATGATGACTTACATGCTATGAATGTGAAATCTTTTTATCACAACAAATTTAATGTTGAGCACGCCATGCATAGAAAAAGAGATACATCTCAAAGAAGAAATTTGTTTGAAAAGACCACCCATTCTTGTTGCTTCTATTGTGGAAAACGTGGTGATGAAAGATTATTGGTCAAAGAAAAATGATGAATTTCATGCTTCTAAGATGAATGAAAGGTTCAGTTTTGTTAAATCCAGACCGTTTGTGAATAGCAAAAATTATTTTGTGAGAACTCATGATTATGCAAAGAAGTCCTATGCCAAAGTTGCTTCTTCTCATTGTTTTTATTGTGAAAACTATGGACATGTGCTTGAGAATTGCATGATCATGGAAAATGATGACATGGAGACAATTAAAAAGAAGAAGAATTTGTTTGTCAAAAATACTACTAACCTCCAGGTGCCCAAGAAGGCTTGGGTATCTAAATCTGTCAAATGAGTTGGCTTTTATGCAGGTGTGTCTTGAAGTAAATAGAGAACATAGGGGTTTCAATAAACATGAACATGGCACACTCATTTGGTAAAGCCCTGACTTTGTTTCTTCTTTGTCAAATTTAATAATTTTGATATTTTTACTTATGCTACTCTATTATGTTTTATTTGCATCTCTTCACAAGCTATATAAGCTTTTAATGAATGAATATTTGATATATCAAATGGTGATATGTGAAATGACATATTAAGTCTGTCAGGAAACTGTCACTATGCGTGAGTTGGATCTTTGGATCAAAATCTTCGCTTTATACTAAAATTCAGAAATTCAACAAGTTTGGCTTATGAGGAAACATTTCCTTTGATTGGAATCAATTTGCCTTTGATCTGTAATGTCTTAAAGATGAAGTTGTTTATCTCCTTATTTCTAGGAAAGTCAAAAATTCCTGAGTTGCAGATTTCCTCACTCTGTGCTACAATACTGTTTTCGAATGATCATGCTTGAACATTTGGGTTCTAAATAATATGGTTCTTCATGATGAAGTTTGAACTAAAATGCTCATGGTTCAGTTCTAGATTCAATGAAAATTCATCTCCTGCATTTATTGGTTTCACGCTTACTTGAATGTTCTAGACTGCATAATTTTTAAATAAGGTCAAGACTTCATATAGACTGAAAATCTGCATAAAAAGATTACATTGGCATCTCTGCATATCGTTCACAGATTCTGCATACATTGTGAATATGAGTCTCATGCATACTTTGATTCATTAATACTTGAATGTCATGATTTTCTGGTATATAAAATGGTGTTGTGTGGAAAGTTGGATTAGGTTTAGCTGGAAACCTTCACTATACGCGAGATGATTTTCGGATCAAGTTCTCCGCCTTGTACCAGAGATCACGTTGCATGAATATTTTCTTGAATCCTTGCATGTTTGCATGTACTTAGTTTATAAAACCATTTATTGACTGTTCTAAGGCCTTAACTCTTTCCTAAATAACAATGCAATGATTTTGATCATGTGTGATACATGACATATACTAAGGGGGAGGATTTGATTCGACCGTGCATACATTTTGGGAGAGTCATAACTATATCTTGACAAATTCATTTTATACATGCAAAAAGTTATCCCCACACTTTACACATAATGAAATTAATGGCTTTAATTGATAATGATTTTAGAAATTTTTTTCAACACTTTAAAGGGAACTTGAATCTCTACATAGACATTAAAGAGTAATCGTGAGGAAAAAGCTGTCTACCCCACAATAATCAATAAGTGGAATGTCGAACCTAGTAGTCGGGAATCTCTACTGAAATAAATGAAAAAACTCACGCCGAACGATAAAGTAAAAATCCATAATAAAAATCAAAATGCATGACGAATCGTAGTAGTCGGGAATCCCCATTGAGACATATGAGGAAACTCGCACTGAACGGTGAAGTTTATTAAAATAAACATAAACGGGGTTGTGCGAAGCTATTTATAGTCGAGGATCTAAAGTGAAAGTGTAGAGAGGAGATTACCTTCTAGTGTTCTTAAGAAAATCTGAATACCCATATATTTTGAAGCTCATTATTCATTGCATCACCTTTCACTTTTGTGTATCATTGTGATGAATGTATACTATGAATTTATTTACATTCAATGTTTATGCAGTACTTCTAGTTATAAATGTACAACTCTATTGGTTATGCTTCATGTCTTACATTTTGACCTTGAAACTCAAAGGAATGCGTCAATGAGAAATTTTATTGTCCAGGATTCAAAATAAGTGGTAAATCATTTATTTTCCTCAAGAACCACTAGTAAGGCCTTAATCTTCTCAAAATCCTTTAAGTGGTTAATGATGGGTTAGTTGGTTATAGGGGTTGACACTGAGTGTCGACACCCTCATGAAGTTGGTCTATTTTGACTGAATGCGTCAACCCTGTTCCACTTATGCACCGACCTATCCATGTGTCATCAAGCCATTCTATGCATTTTTCCTTCAGTGGAGTCGACCCACCCTATGCAGTGCGTCGACCTCACCATATGCTTTTCATGATGTTTTCTTCTTGCATTCTAACAAGGAGTCGACGCATCCTTTGTATTGCGTCGACCCTTCTATGTCTCATGCACTTCGTACATGGGTTTTCAAAGTCTTGAATGGGTCTTCATGCATTTTCTAAATGAGGTTTTTGGGCTTGCAATATGCTCAATCTATTTATATAAAACTTGATGAATGTGGTGTGAATGGTGTTCATACTTTGGTTAAATGCATGGCTAATTGCTGTTGATTTTTGGTTGAGGAAAACTAAGCTTTGTTTGTGTTTGCATGTATATTCTTCATGGTTCTTAAGGCTCATAATGTGCTTAAGTATTTCTCATAACACTACAAGAAAAATGGGAAATACCGACGGTATTTTCTGACTAAAAAGTTTTCGTCGGCAATACGTCGGAATGTTTTGTCTTTCTGATGGAAATATATTATGTCAGAAATTCGTCGGTAATTACCGACTATTTTTTGACATAATTTTTTTATCGGAAATACGTCCGAAACTTTCGACATAAAAATTTAACGTCGAAAGTACGTCGAATATTTCAGACGTATGTCTGACAAAAATATGTTTCATCGAAAATAAATAAATGCAGGTTAAAATATATGAATAGTTTACGACAGATAAATTTCAGGTCGAACATTCGTCGGAAACTTGCCGACGTATCTCCAACAAACCTTTATCCGTCGAAATATTTCGATATATTTCCGAATGATCTTTGTCTGTCGAAAAATGATTAAATAAATTTTCACCCTTCCTATTATTAATAAACAGTATTATATTGTTATATTTATTAATTAGCATTTTTATGATTTTTCGTCAGTTTTGTAATTATTTTATGGTTATTGGCAAGTGGACCAATGGGAATTCAGAAAAATAAAATATTTTATCCACTTGAATTTCCTTTGATGTTGCTTGAGTCACCTTCTTCTCTTCGTTATGTAAGCACTCCCTCTTCGCAGGGTATGGAGACCCACAGAGGTTGTTATGACAAAGAGGGACTCTTGACAGAATCCTGATAAAAAACTCTTTCATCTGTAAATATAGCAGTTTATCTGTTCAGACACTTATCAGGCACCGTAAATTAGTAGAACTGGAGATAATCTCGTTCCTTGATTTTAGATGAGTTTAATCAGTGTCATTTGATGACTTGGAAAGCTTCAGATCCGTATAGGTAGAGTTATTAGGAAGCCCATACACGGTTAAACCCTACAAATGAACTTGAGTTTATTCAAATTTCACTGCCATGAGCTATTTGTCACCGTTACATAGTTATTTGTCACTTCTAATGGACTATTTGTCACTCATAATGAGATATTTATCACCCTTATCCTACGCTAGGTGTCGCGTTTGTTTCGCTTCATAACATATTGTGACTTCTGATATCCATTTATCACCCTTGAGAGACATTTGTCAGCCTTGAAGTCTATTTGTCACCACTGATGACTATTTGTCACCACTATGCGGTGTTAGCCATCGCGCTTGATTTTGGCTTATCTGACTGACTGGCTCCAAAACTTCAAAACATGTTCTTCTTTCTGTCTAACAGTGATAATTAATAAATATAATAGTATAATTACAAAAATAGTAAATACAAAAATAAAAAAAATTATAAAAATTGAAAACCGAAGGTTGCGATGTTGCCATCCAACTCTCTAAATAGAGCATGAAAACCAAGGGATGCGAGGGTATGCCCCTGCGAAATTGACAATACCACAAGGTGATTATGTAAACATGACAAAAGTCACGAATGGAAATACAACAGAGTAGGTGGATACAACGTAGTCCAAATACAACAGACACACTACATTATAACAAGGTAAGAAATTGAGCAAGTTCACGAAATAGATAATAATTCATAGCACATATACTTTTAGGCCTTGTTTGTTCAACAGTTGTCACATATTTGGAATCCTTTAATAACTCACGACCTACCAACGTACATGTCCCTCAACCTTGCATTCTGAAGACTTTGTTCAGTAGCAGTCACCTTCTATTAGACTTTTATCATTATTATATTAATTGAATATTATTTTCATGGTTTGTCACAAAGTCATGTATTTATTGATTATCATTTTTTATGGATTTTTATTATTATTATATTTATTTTCTCTTTTGGGTTCACCTTCCGTATGTGAGAGCAGCAGAGTAAAATGTATGATGAGGGTGATGAATGCATATTATTGGTGACAAATAAGTTGACAGAGGTAACAAATGCACATTAGTGGTGACAAATAGGTTAACAGGGGCGACAAATACGCATGAGGGGTGAACAAAGGCTCTTAATGGTGAAAAATGCACAAAGTCGACGTCTCCCAGGAGCAAAGGCGACGGCTCCTGCATGCTAAGAGTGAAAAATACCTATTAGTGGTGACAAATAGATCAACAGGGGGATAAATACGCATGAAGGGTGACAAATGGATCCTAGCGATGAACTATGAGCATGAAGATAAGCCCTACTAATATTAAAACCATCGACAAGCCTTGCTACTTATAGGGGAAGAACTCTACTTCGTAAAGGTAACCCCTACCTGCGATGGATGTTATCCTTCATTTGACGGCAACCACATCACACAAAGATCAAGCATCCATCATGCAAAGAAAGGTTACAGAAAAAGAAAATACATTGATAGGGGGAGAGGGTACAAGCAGTTACTCGTCCTCATTGGGACGGAACCTGTCAGGTTGGAGGCTCGACACCCCCTTGTTACAAAACAAACGGTCCACCTTCGCCAAGGCGTCCCGCCACCCTTGCAGGTACCCCCGCTTGTATTCCTCTGAAACATCGCCGCCGCTACTTTCCCCTGATGGCTGGTCCGACACCGGCAGGGCTTCCTTTCAGAAGCACAGACGTTTGGCGGGAACTGACTTCTTAGACGACGACATCTTCACGAGAGTGTCTTTGACCACCAAAGGAACTCATGATGTCCTTCGTGTTCCCCACAGAGTCTCTATTTATAGGAAGGAGACGAAACCCCAAGAGGGCAAAAGAGTGTTCGTGCCTCCCCAACTTTGTGGAAATCGAAGCGACGGGACCGCGAAGATCGTTCTATCTCCCCCAACTTTTCTGACTCTCGGTCCTTCATTTTTATCGGTCATGAGATCGCTTGGACCGAGGTTCCTTTTGTCCAGATACATCAACCACATAGTAGACGAGAGGTCGGAGAAAGATACAGCAATGGCTAAAACCGCATAGTGGTGACAAGTAGTCATTAGTGGTGACAAATAGGTTTCAAGGCTGACAAATGTGTCGTAAGAGTGATAAATCGATAACAGAAGTCACAATATGTGATGAAGCGAAACAAAGGCGACTCCTAATGAGCAATAAGGGTGACAAATAGCTCGTTGTGAGTGACAAATAGCCATTATAAGTGACAAATAGCTCTGTAACGATGACAAATAGCTCATGGCAGTGAAACTTGAAGAAACTCAAGTTCGTTTGAAGGATTTAACCATGTCCTAGCGATCCTAATCATCAAACGACACTGATTAAACTCTACTTGTCTTTCTAACTCAACCTGCCTTTCATATGTTCAGACCTAAAATTGCACATATGCTCAGATCTAAAATTGCACATATGCTCAGACCTTAGTGTGCGCTCATGCACATATGCTCAGACCTTAGTGTGCAACAGTGACAATGTGCACCGACCTTTGCATGCATCATTTTGTTCATGTGCACTGACCTGAAATGCAACACTGAACATGTGCACCGACCTTATGTGCTTACATGCAGACATGCACTGACCTCCATATGAGTGCAGGATTGCAGGAGGTTGAGATTTCTGCCAGGAGCCACCCTTTTTTCTATTTGTTAATGCCCCTCTCTCTCTCTCTCTCGCTCTGTCTCTTTCATTTGTCACCACTACATGCTATTTTTCACGTTTAGACACCCATTTATTACCCTTAGAAGCTATTTGTCACCCTTAGGACCTATTTGTTACCCTTAGAAGTATTAGTCACCCTTACGACCTGTTTGTCACCCTTACGACGTATTTCTTACCCTTAGAAGCCATTTGTTTTTCCCCCATCCCTTGCTTTTCCTCCCGTGTGTAATAAATAACAAAAATAAATATAAATATATCAATAGTTTAGCTGGATAATATTCGAATTTGAATCCGTATTAATTAGCGAATAATATTGTAAATAGTATTTATTTTTTTGGATATGGATAATATTCAAATTTGAATCGGAGCGGATACGGATATTATAATATTCGTTTCATAAAATATATGTTCGTAATAATATATTATATATCATATGATATATATATATATATGTAAATAATATATTATAAAATATAATTTTTAAAATATAAAATATAAAAAATATGATAAGATGGAAGATTGTTATACTTCCCGAAACTATAATAACTACCCTATTTTAACAATTTGACTTGTAAAATTAAAACCAGCCTTTAGTTGGGAGAGACTTCGTCTTCCACCGACTTTAGGTCTTCCACTGCCTTTAATAAATTTAAAACTTATAAAAACCTCAACTCACGAGTAGTTGGCAGCAGCAGGACTGCAGGACTACAAGAGGGAGAGACGATTGTTAATGCCTCTCTCTCTCTCTCTCTCTCTCTCTCTCTCTCTCTTATTTGTCACCACTACAAGCCATTTTCACGTTTAGACACCCATTTATTACCCTTAGAAGCTATTTGTCACCCTTCGGACCTTCGGCGTTACCCTTAGAAGTATTTGTCACCCTTACGACCTAGTTGTCACCTTTATGACGTGTTTCTTACCCTTATAAGCCATTTGTTTTCCCCCCATCCCTTGCTTTGACCACGGGTGCCCTACGCACCCTCCCTCTCCTCCGTGAACCAGCACCGCCGTGACTGCCGACCAGCCCACCGTCGCGCTCCCCCTTGTAGCCACGCCAGCAGAGCACCACTGCCCCTCCGGTGCCGTGCCGTGGCAGCCGACCGCTGTTCTTGCCAGACCCGCCCACCGGCTGCTATCTAGCACCGTTGCAGCCGCCGTCGTCGGTCGCCCATCCCCATTCCGCCATCGCCGCCCGTGCAGGGCCTCTATAACATCACATCCAAGGTGTGACTGCCAGGGTTTAATCCATCATGTCATGATTCCTAATTTCATCTCAGTTCACATGTTGGATATATTTATATTTTGTTTAATATATTTTTTCAAGATGTTAAAAACTGCAAAATAGTCAATTTTAAGGGAGATGCTGTCGAAATTTTTTAGAATACTCGCTTCATTCAAACCATAATTTTGAAATAAGCTCTTTTCTGAAGCAAGTATCATGATCTCTCTCTTCTGGAGAATCTACAGCGGCCAGCCTATATGTGTAAACCTTCCTCGTCTGTCCTGGTCTAAAAGTAGGACCAATGGCTTGGCGAGATACCAAAGCTATTGTTCGTGCTTTTAGACCAGGACAGATGAGGAAGGTTTACACATATAGGCTGGTCGCTATAGATTCTCTGAAGAGAGAGATCATGATACCTGCTTTAGAAAAGAGCTTATTTCAAAATTATAGTTTGAATGGCGTGAGTATTCTAAAAAATTGTTGTCTCAGAGAATTTTCAATCAGACGAGGGTGACACTACAAGTTGTGTATAGAGGACGAAGTGGATGAAGTCGATCCAACTGAGCTAAACGAAGCAATTGTTGGGCAAGATGAGTCGTCTGAGAGAGGGGATTTTTCATGTTTACTGGTGATGGTGGAGGATGATCCAAGGGATATCTGTTGATTTGTAATTGTAATTGTAAAAAATGACACAGTTGAATTAATGTAATTATAATTTATTGTATTCATTGATTTATTTGTTGTGTGGATTTTATCGGGGGATGTGTGTTTTATGTTGAGATGTGTAGGTTGTGTATAAATAGATAACAGAAGTAAAAGGTTCGATGGATAATAGAAGTAAAAGGCTTGTTTTGTAGCGAAACAAAGGCGACGGTTGGCTAGCGATAAGGGTGACAAATAGATATTCTGAGTGACAAATAGTCGATAATAGTGACAAATAACTATGTAACAGTGACAAATATCTCATGGCAGTGAAATTTGAAGAATCTCAAAGTTCGTTTGAAGGGTTTAACCGTGTATGGGTTTCCTAACTCTACCAACACGGATCTGAAGCTTTCCTAGTCATCAAACGACGCTGATTAAACTCATGTAAGATCAAGAAATGAGATTTACCTTCAGTTATACTAATTTACTGTGGGATCAAGCCAACTCGTTGACAATGAGTAAAATTTTCAGTACATTATTTCCCTATGCAGACAACAACAGTAATAACAAAGCAACTAATATGAAGAGAAGCAACACTACTAGAGTACATAATAGAACAACAACAATACAAGGCACATTTGACATTTGTGTAGTCGTCTGCTGGCGTAGCCCGGGACTTGCATGATATGTAGGCATGGGCCTTTCCTATAGTTGAGGATGATCGACATACGCATGGCTGCTATTGCCAACCCCATTTATAGCAGCATGTGCTTCCTCTATTGAGTGAAAACCCTTATAACGGGCTCCAAGATATCCATTCACTTGGACAAAGCATTCGGGCCAACTATAATATACATCGGGTTCGTGACCAACCCACACTACATAGCATTTATACCTTCCCATTTTGTAAACCTCAATTCCCTGCATGTAAGGTGTTATAAAAGACAAGGGACCGAGAGGAGGACGCAGAGGAGACGTTCTCTTATGCTAGGGAAGCCACCCATATGCGCACTAATGAAGGGGATGACATTATGGAGGATCCTTAAGAACTTAAAATAGAAGAGCTGGTGTCACTGTAGGGTGACGAGCAGGATCGGTGTGTCGATTTAACACATTACTACAATGGAGGTGGTAACATAGCCCCTCGAGAGTAGAAAAAAGGGGAACGTCAGGAGCGTATTGCAAGGTGATTGGACAAGGGAGGGTGTAGGTGTAATTAGGTTCCCCAACCACCCTTCTGATGTTGCAATCTACCGTGACGGTCGCCGTTGATGTTGGCCCCGGGAACGCACATCCACTGTGATGGCGAAGACAACAAGCTACACCAAGATTGGCGCAGTGAAGCCACAGCGAGAGTGCGATGGCGGAGCACAGCGTCGATGGCGGAGCACGGCGTCGAGGGTTACGTAACCCACATGGGGTACCCCGGTTTATACCACAGTTTGACGACAGGTCAGTGGCGACGGGGAGTATAAGGATGACAAATAGTTGTCTAGTGCTGACAAATGTCCGATAGCAGTGATAAATAGATGTTAAGGCTGAAAAATAGCTTGTAGCATTTAAATTGTGAAAACCTCAACATCGACGCATGAAGCAAAGCCAGTGGATAAGGGTGCAAATACCCTATTAGTGGCGACAAATAGATCGACGTAGTAGCCAAATACACCGGTAAGGGTGAAAAATAGATTCTAGAGCTAACAAATGAAAAGCAGAAGGAGCTGAAAGAAGGAGTCAAGTTAACAGGAGGTAAAAAAATATGAACAGTGTATCAAGAGTTTCTACATCAATCAGAAGAATAACGAAGGGACTTGGTCAATACCAAGATAGTCAATGTTGACTAGTCAAGGTCAACGCAAGTCAAAGAAGTCTCCAGCCAAGCTTAACTTTTTGTTGAACAGTTATGAAGTCCTAGTCAAAGTCCAAGGTCAATGAATAGACTAGTCACCACTAGTGTGCGAGGTCGGTGCACATTCACATTCTAGTCTATGAGGTCGGTGCATGTCTTCATTCCACTCTAGTCGACACTTGTGCAAGTAAAGCCTTCATCTTTTCACACTTCAGCCCAGTTCCTTAACCAAACTTGAAGATACTTTGAGAAAACTCATTGATATTCATGAATACACATTATCAAGCACACATTAACGGCATTAAAACATATGAAACTTTAAAGATCAAAATGTATGAAAAAAGAAATATCAATCAACACATGTATGTCACATTCTGAGGTTTGAGACATGAAATTGTTTAAGATCTTCTATTTCCAAAGTTAATGAGTTGGGCCCCAAACCGGGCTCTAATCATATTACAATCACCCTCATTAAATGTCCATGATGTCTCCATCTTCTTTGATAATTCATCAACATATTTCAGTACATAAATGGCACAGTTCAGACTTCGATCTCCTGTTGGGGACATTCGTTGTCGAATACAAGATCCCATTTCTCAACTCCCTTGAATTGCCCATAGTTTTTCATAAACCTCCGTACAACTGCAGCCTGCAAATGAAATATTTGACATTATTAAGGAATAACTAAAAGACACATTAAAGATATCTTTAATACATGTATATGGATAAGAAAAAGTACCCATTTTCTTGTAGTGACATCATGGATGGCCATGCCTCTCATGGAATTGTATGAGACAAAGCAGCGATTCTCCGTGGCAACAGTAAGTAGATGCCAGTGATTTGATGAGTGTAACACGAAGAATAAATATTTATTCTTCTGCAGTTCGGTTAATTCAACATTCTCGAAGGCGCACTCCAACAATCTTAGTGATTTTACTGAGTCGACCTCTGGGATGACGTTGATGTGATTCACTAAAATGATGAGAAAATAAACCCACTGATGAAAGGTGTCAGATTCATTGCGTCTTGATTTGAGGAGGTACATCATGGCGTCGATCACCTATAATTAACAATCATGATTCTATTAGTAGTAGAAACACAAGTTCAGGGTAGGGCGAGACGTAAAATTACACAATTAATGAAAGAAAATACCGTATCATCTATTCTCTGGCCGTATAATAGATCAATGACATGATGGCGTCTCAAAACAATCCCGTTCTCTAATGAAAATATGGCGTCACTATATTGGACCAAAATTTAGTTATTGGTAGTCAAAGTGAGGCAAATCAGGATAATTATAGAAAGTATAAGAGGACAACTTACTCAATATCCCCCGAGACATAAGCAACAATGAATTCATTCACATCGTTGTTATCTGTCAGATTCAGCTAGCCTTTGCAGATCCAATAAGTATTCTATAGGAGCATTCTGATCTCGTCGGCTTCATCTCCCTTCTACATGTATGCCAATGTACCAATCTTAGAGTATATACTGTAAGAAGTAGGAACAACGTAAACTAACCTTCTTCTTCCCCCGTCCTGTTTTCTTTGGAGGTGCCCGCCTTTTCCTCACGGGCTTCTTGTCCCGTTGATGAAGGGACTGACAAAAGACACCTAGACGACGGAAACCATGCCGATTGGTCGCCTCCACCTAACCTTCGATATCGCCTTGCACATCCTCTGCAGGAGCTGCCTTACATGGCACAATATCATCCGTAATTTGTGGAAGGGGCCTTGGAGCTGAGACATCGATGGCAATGTCCACTTAAGTTTTTTTTTTCCATCCAAGCATAAGAGGTACATTTTATTGATAGTAAAGAAAAATTACACTACATCAGGCGGATGCTAGGCATTCCTAGCTTGTCCAATCGAGCTGCACCTTTAACAACATGAGGAAGCTCATGATAAGCAAAAAAAGAATTACACTTGGTGCTACATGCTAAAGATGCCAATGAGTCAGCAACTGTGTTGGCTTCTCTGAATATGTGTGAGAAATTATCAGCTAAGTAGGAGATGCGCCAGATGTCTCTTACATAAGGGAGAATGATCCATGGGCAGGGAATTTTCTTTGTGATTGTCTGAATTAAAATCTTGGAATCACACTGAATGGTAGCAGGCCGGTCAGAAATAGTGTGGGGATATTGAAGACCATCATATAATGCCCTTGCTTCTGCTATAAGGCTATTAGAGTTACCATAAAAATGTGAAAAGGCAAGAAGGACATTTCCAGCAGGGTCTCGGATAACACCACCACCGCCTGAAATTCCAGTAGATTTACAAGCACCATCAGTATTCAATTTGATGAAAGGCCATGGTGGACACAACCACTTAATGAGCTTTGGTCGTGGGCAATCTGAAGCAGCAACTTGAATATCAAAATCTGCCAACATAATCTGATTTTTTTTTGATTTTTCCTTGAGACCTGAAAGTGCTATGACTTCCTTTGCTTGAGTAGTAATTTTGTGGAGAACAACATGTTTGGATATTCTCCTCCCTTCATATTTAACAATATTTCTGTAGGTCCATAGTTCCCACATCCCATAACCAATAATGGCAAGAGTGAAGCAATCCTGTTTAGACTGTCGGCTGAGAGACTGAACTGTGTTGAGAATAATATCTTTGGCATTTCTACCATGAATCTACAGACCTTTGGATTGAAGGGCCAACCAAATGATAGATGCAATGTCACTTGAGATGAATAAGTGGTTTGTAGTTTCCTCAGAAGGAGTGTTGCAGTAGTAACAGTTTGAGCAAATAGGAACGCCAATAGATTTTATCCTATCATCAATTGGGAGACAGTGGTGCATGATTTTCCATAAGTGGATTGAAAGTTTGGATGGCAGCCATTTGAACCATAAGTTGTTCCATTTAGAATTATGCTGCTGATTTTGGACAGATAGAGCTTTCTTACAAACAAAGGAGACAGAACAGTCACCTGTAGACGACAAACTCCAAACTTTTTGATCTCTATCCTGTGAGAGAGTGATGTTCTGAACAGCAGACATAATGTCATAGGGAAAAAATCTGCTAAGTAAATTACAAAGTTCGATGCTAGGCTGAGTATAAAAATCTTTAACTGACGGTTTAGAGTTTTGAATCAAATCAGCAGGAACAAATGAAGCCATAGCTTGGTTTCCAAGCCAAATGTCACTCCAAAAATTGGTATTGATACCATCACCCAGGACAATTAATTTGTGCTTGACTATTAGATCTCTAGCATGTAGCCAGGATTTCCGAGCAAAGCCCTTCATGTTCTTGAATTGAACAGCAGAAATATGACTACCTCGGATATACTTTGCTCTAAAATAATCTGCCCACAGTGACTCAGCATGGATGGCTCTTCATAACATCTTGACCCTCAAGGCTATCTCCATCTGCCGAAGGGACATGACACCCAGTCCACCCTGAGATATAGGCTTGCAGATTATGGTCCAGGATTTCCAATGCCTCTTATTCCCAAAAGGGGAGGACCCCCAGAAAAAGTTTGCAAAGCTTCTTTCCAGGGCATTGTGTGTGCCCACATGAAGAGAGGAAGAGGCCAGGTAGTAAATGGGGATGGTAGTCAGCACATGTTTGATCAAGCACAATTTAGCTCCTTGAGAAAGAAACTTTGCTGACCAACCTTGAATTCTTTTCTGGATGGAGGATAAAATACTAGCAAAGTGCAATTTTTTCTTCCTGCCAATAATCAGAGGGTAGCCCAAATACTTATGGGGGAAAGTATGCTTAGAGAACCCTATCAAGTCATGTACCTTCTTGGCAACAGAATCCTTCACATTTGGGTGTAAGAAATAGCCACTTTTACCAATACTGATAAGTTGACCAGATGCCTGTTCATATATTTTAAGAAGATGCAATAAATTCCTGACAGAGGTAGCTAAAGCTTTGGTGAAGATGAGGGTGTCATCTACAAACAGCAAATGTGAGATGGTGGGGTAGCCTCTAGGACCCTTAAACCATTCCACCGCACCTGTAGTGAAAGCATCATGCAAGCATCTGCTCAGGGATTCTTCTGCAATGATAAAAAGGCTAGGAGCAATAGGATCCCCTTGTCGAATTCCTCTAGAAGATTTAAAAAACCCTGCAGAGTCACCATTCAGTAATACCGAAAACCAACAATTGCTGATCATATTATCAATAAGTGAGATAAACTCTAAATTGAAACCAAATTTCCTAATCACTACATACAGGAAGTCCCACTCAAGTCGGTCATAAGCTTTAGCCATATCAAGTTTAAATATCACATTGCTTCCTCTTGTTTTTCTTCCAAGTTCTTGCACTAGTTCTTGAGCCAATGCTATATTCTCCACTATATTTCTCCCCTTCACAAAGGCTGACTGTTGGCTAGATATAATTTTTGGAAGGATGCCTGCTAACCTGTTGTTTAGAATAGTTCGAATAATCTTATAGAGGAAATTGCACAGGCTTATAGGTCTGAAATCAGAAATATCAGTGGCGTTGCTTTTTTTAGGAATGAGAGCAATTACAGCTGAAGCAAAGCTTCTAGGAAGAAGACATTTGGTGCTGAAGACATATTGAATAGCAGCCACAATATCTCTGGCAATGATGGACCAAGCACACTGATAGAAGGCTCCTGAAAAACCATCTGGCCCAGGAGCACTGTCAGCGGACATATGGAAGACAGCTTCTTTGATTTCTGTTTCAGATGGAGTACCACACAGTAATTCATTATTCGACACTGTAATCAGAGAAGGAATGCAGTCAAGGATATTAGCATCAATGTAATGATCCTGAGATGTAAAAGCCTGTTTAAAGTGATCAGCAGCAATGGATTTCATTTGATCATGTTCCGAGGTCAGGATGCCATTTGAATTCTTCAACTGTGAAATGATGTTTTTCCTTCTATTAGCCATGGTAGTCGTATGAAAAAATTTGGTGTTCTTGTCACCTTCACTAAGCCACTTGATTCTCGACTTCTGTCTCCAGAAAACTTCTTGTTGTAGCAGACAGTTGGATTGAAGAGTCTTAGCTTTATTGAGAGCTGCAAGGTTAACTGGAGATGGGTCCAGGTCATAAGTGAATTCAGTCCTCAGCACCTTGTCTTCAGCAGCAACAAGGTTCATATGTACATTACCATATACATTTTTGTTCCAACCCACAAGCATGTTTCTGAGGTATTTCAATTTTAGGTGTAAAGTGGTGAGTAGGGAGGTGGCCAATGGACTAGAGTTCCAACACAGCTCAACATCTTTTAAGAAATTCTCGTGCAAAGTCCACATTTTCTGAAAGATAAATCTGCTCTTGAATCTTCTGAATGAAGGCATCTTGATGAGAAGAGGAGCATGATCAGATGCTTCTCTAGAAAGGTGCTCTACTGTGATAGGTAAAATTTGAAGCCAATCAGCATTAAACAGTGTTCTATTCAATCTAGCCCAAATACCTCTGCTGCCCGATTGGTTGTTGTGCTAGGTAAATTTAGACCCCATATAACCAGCATCAATGAGTTCACATTCCTGGATGCAGTCTTTGAAGTCTGAAATAGAACTCAGGTTAGGAGGATTACCTCCTAATTTCTCATCAATATCCAATACACAATTGAAGTCACCAGCCACCAGCCAAGGGCCGGATATAAGAGCATGACAACTAATTAATGATGACCAAAGAGATTGCCTTTCATTTCTGGAACATTTAGCATAAACAAAAGTAAAGTGAAATTGTGGTAGAGAAGAAGCTGTTTGCAGTATAGTTATTTGCTGATCAGCCCTGAAAATATGACAGAAATCCAATGGTTCTTTCCACATAATCCAGATGTGAGCATTATCTTCTCTATTGGCAAGGGCCTTGTCCATCCCCAGTTTTTTACACATTCTGTCCAAATTTGAAATAGGAATTTTGGGTTCCAATAAAATAAGACACTTAACATTGTGAGCTTTCAAGAGAAATGTCACCCTACCTTGAGAAATGTCATTCCCTATACCACGTATATTCCATACAAGAGTAGACATAGTTAATTGTGGATGTTGGGAAGATTACCCGTGGAGCCAACCTTCTGCATTGACCTGGTAATTACCCCAGATTGGCCTTTTTGCATGACCCGAGCATTATTAATAGAAGCAGACTTAGCAATGTCCTATCTGGTAGCTTGAAGTTTCTCTTGTGAATTGATAATAGCTAAGTCAAGGTTAGTGCCTTCCTTTGGTTTTTTTGGTGGAACAGTTCTGGTATCCAAATCAATTGAAGTTTTAGGAACTCGAGCAATATGCTGACTTCGATAATAAAATCCATCCTCATGACTCTTGCCTTTTCCTTTAGTAATCCCTTGAGCATCAACAATAGCCAATTCTGGTACAGGGGCAATGGCTCCAATTGAGTTAGCCTTTTGGAATGAAGGGGGCTTCGATGAGGCATAAACCATCACTGAATGGTTCAAAGAACCTAATTTAGATTTTCTCTCAGAAAGAATAGCAGTGCCAGAGTCCAAATCAAGGACTTGATGATCCACACTCACAGGGTCAGACTCCAATGCCGATGGGTTAGTCCCCAGGACTGAGATCCCCTGAGCAGGACTGAGATCATTGTTGGGATTAGGTGAGGTAGCCAATTGAGTCTCCTCATTGGTGACCATCGGAGCAGGGAGAGCATTCAAATTCTCAAAGCTGTTCTTTGGAGGCAAATCCACAGAGGTAACCGGTCCTTCAGCAGAAGAGGAAGGAATAGCTTCGTGGGTAGCTTCTGGGAGAACCAAGGTCCTTTTCAATGAAACTGGCTGCCAACATTGCTTTGTAATATGGGGCTTGGACACATCAGAAGGTAGAGATGATCTCTCAGATGATTTGCAATCAGACAGAGAGTGGCCAAGTCTGGAACAAAAAGAGCAAAATAGAGGAAGCTCCGGATAACAGATTTCTTGCCAAGCCCCACCCCCTGGGAATCCAATCCATATTCGAGAAGGATGAGATTTGGAAACATCAAGTTCAACACAAGCACGCGCTACAGCAGTGTTCGATAGGTTAAGAGAGGATGGGTCGATTTTCAATACCCGACCAATCTTGCCAGCAATCGATCGAATCATATGTTCCAGATAGAAATTTATAGGAAGGCCAGGGAAAGAAATCCATATAGGTAGAATAGGAGAGTCTGAATCTGGAGAAAAATCCATTGACCACTTGAAGAATCGGAAGAATCTTCCTTGGACATACATAAAATCCCTCAGAAGCAGTTGTAAGTAATCTTCATAGTTTCGAAACCTTAATAGAAGATGGCGGGCATCCAAGGCACTTATCATGAATTCTTCTTTGAAATTGCATCGGTTAGAAAGATGGCTTCTAATCTTTGGAAATGCAGGTCTTCTGCGGGGAGTGAGAGCCACGATGGTGAATTCAAACGGGAGCAAGCTTTGAGCTAATTCATCCTTTGTGAAGAACACAGCAGGCTCTCCGCTATCCATAGATGTCGGGGCATGAATCGGACCACGCACAGCAAGAGGTGGCATGGAGGAAGCCAAAACTTCAGCAAATGAACGCGCCAAGGGAGACGGCTTTGTCGCAGACGGGGAAGAAGGTGGGACAGAGAAGGTAGGCGGAGGCTTGACCATGGGGGGGGGGGCATCGAAGGCCCCCCATGGTCCACCATTGCTGGCAAAGTCGCTGGAGGAGTCAGCCTAGGGTTAGGTCGTGTCCACCAAAGTTTGACAGATATTTTCCTCAACATTTTTAGCCCCATGTACTTCCTCTCTAGGGGGTGGCTGCGGTCGCTTGCCATCATCCGTCGCCTGTGGGCTGGGGCCAAGAGGTGCTGCATCAGCAGGAATGTGAGCCCCTTCCACACTAGTCAGATAGAAGGCCCTCATTTCTTCAAGTAGCTGCTGCTGGATCTTCAATGTAGCGGTAATATCTTGTAGCACAGGCATGTATCTCTCTGATGAGGATGTATAATGGCGGCTGGGTCTGGTCATCATCGTTTCACCGTACACCATCACCCTTTCACTTGGCTCAACAAAGAGCTCTTCGATCACCTGCATTTCAAACCACATCACTCCGGTTATTCATTAATGTTGAATGACAAAGAGGACGTTAACTTTAGTACTCATAATGCTTGTTGGTCTCGCAGGGATCCAATGGAGAATTTTAATTTCCTATCTAAAATTTCCCCCACCTAAATAGTCGGGGAAATGCCACCTGCCTTACTGGCTGCCGCACCCGCGTGTGCTCAAAAAACCAGACATGTAATATGAAATATATCAAGTTATTTTACAATGTAGTAGAATTAATGATTTACACATTATTACACAACAAAAATAAAAAAACTTACAGCAAGTGCGATAGAACAACCAAATATGGGGGTATAGGCCTGGGATGCATTCTCGACTCTTCTCTTAGCACGGTCAATTGTACCTGACTGCCGTTTCTGGACCGCCGACACTAATTCCTCAAACTTGTGCATCGTTACCTGTTGCACGATGGCTACCCAATTGTAATCTGAAACTCTGTCAATGTCATCTAAGCATGACAGCATCTGTTGTGGACCAGAAGGCGCCGACCGTGGGCAAAGGAAAGTGGACAGCAGGAGTACAATCCACAACCGAACAGTGTCAGCCACATCCTACTCTTCATCAGACCCAACAATTTGCTGGATGAGAGAGCACACTTTCTTTCGGTGAAATGTTGCTACAAATCCAAATCGATTATGCAACTTCGACTTCTGTTTCGTGGATCCATAATGTTGAACAGGCTGACCGGAGCAAGGTAATCCTAAAATTATGCCCACATCTTCTACACTGAATGCGACCTCCTTACTACCCATACAGAAGTAATTTCCTCCACTATGGGCTCAAATAATCTCCTCCAATAGTGTTGTAGAAATGCTAAAATCGATGCTATAATGAGTAAATCTCATGTCACCACGTGATGCCCCAAAGTGGACTTCAATATTCAATTAATATGAAGTTTTTCTAATCTATTTAGCATTTTTCTATCATATTTTTAATTCACGACCGTCAGCGGGGCGTCATTTAATTGACGTCGGTCTGGGTGTCGTTATTTCATCAATCAACGACCGTGTGTGCAGGCGTTATTTCCTGGTTTTACAAAATCCATTTAAGATAAAAATTCAAAGAATTGACGTCAGCTTCTAAGGCGCTGATTATTTAACGTCATCTATGAAGGCATCATTTCCTATTTTTAAATATGGAAAGTCCTTTATTTCTAAAAATTGATCCAGGAATTAGCGGCTGCGTGCGTGGTCGTCATTTCAATTCACGACCACTCTGATGTCGTCATTTAAGCTTCCGTGTCCGTTCCTGCTGCTACTTTCATGTAGAGGAGTCTATCTATATTTTGATATCGATCCTTTCCTTGGAAGTCAATCCATATTCTGGAAGTTTTTATCTAATTTTAATCCTATTAGAACTAGATTTTAAGCTCTATAAATACTTCCCCTTGAAGGCCACCCGCAAAGAGAGGAACTTTTGAGAGAGAGACTTCTGCTATAAGAGAGAGAGATCCCTGCGATATAGACTTCCAGAGAGAGGAGCCCCTTTTAGTGTTTCACTAACAGATTTCCTGTAGGTTCTTCTTCACGGCAGGAGCTTCTTCCTCCGGCAGCTTCTTCCTCTTGCGGCCAAACTCACTCTATTTCTCCCTTTATTGCTGTAGCAACAGCAGCAGGGCGCTACCCTCTTTTAGTTTTATTCATCTCATACGGATATATCCTTCTAGCAACTCTTGCTAGAATCAGGCATCACTATACTTTTTCTCTGTATATCATATTACTTGCTTTGCATCCATAGCACATCTCCCACCTTTTACTCCTCCTAGGGGTTTAAACAACAAAACACACAAGGTGTGTTCATGTTTATGTTGTATATTATTATTTCCTTAGAGCATTGACACTACACTTGGCTAATCCATCTTATTTGTTTGTCTTTGCTTGTCTTACAAGGGTAATCAAAGTAAGAACCTCCTTCATCGGCCGGCCGGTAGAAGGAGGAAGGAAGGACTCACACTCTCACCCGCTTCTTCACAAGGTACATGCGATCATCCCTTATTTTTTGAGGTAACCCCTCTGGCGATCACCCTCCTTAGAGCATCACATGCTCCTTTTCTTTTATTTTTCACATATCATGCTTATCTTATCCATCTTTTCTCAACTTCCCTTAAGAAATTAAATTTTCTTTCTTTTTAATGTCTACGTGACATGTTCACAAATTGGCAATCACGGTGGGACTCTTGATGTTTTTATTTCGATTACCTTTCCTTTGGCACCCACGTGTGCCCCTCCCTTTGGCACCCTCGTGTGCCCCTCCTTTGGCACCCACGTGTGCCTCTCCTTAATGCTCCACGTAGCACACTCCCTTTGTGTACCACGTGCACATCTCCCACTGGTTAGCCAATTTTTGAACTGGTCATAACATTTTTAAGAAAGAAAATTTGATTTCTGTTAGTTTTCATTGATTTCTATTCTCTGGAACTGATTAGTGACTGCCCTACAGCCGCTATTTCAACAGTCTACGACCGCTCACAGAGGCGCTGTTTGCATTTATTTTTTTAGTATTTTTATCATTTTCTAATCGACGCCCCTCCACAGAGGCGTCATTCTTGAATTCAACGCCTCACACCAGGGCATCAATTCTACGGTTACTATTGATTTTCTTCATCATTATGGTCATTGTTCACTGATATTTGACACCCCTCCACGGAGGCATTATTCGGACATTCAGCGCCTCACACCAAGGCGCTATTTTAATTTGCTGTTCACTATTTGCCACGGTTTACAGTGATTAGTGACTGTCACACAGTCGCGGTTTATTGATACATCTACTATTGTCAGGTCGCCATTTTGTGCTGTTTTCACATAACCTTGATTATTGCTGTTATCTTCACATGTTGGTTGCATTTATTGATCATCTGATTGTTATTGCTTGATCTGCCTGCATTAGCTTGCATTCTAGGCCATTTGGTTGAGAGACCTCCTCTCTCTACACTCCTAGGATCCCACACCCTTTTCTTGGAATTGGACGGACCCTCCATTGAGCATTCCGTCTCTTTAGATTAGAAATTCCTCTTCTAAGGCCTCCGTAAGTCCCCCCACCCGTGGATTCCCTCACGGACGTCGGACCGGTTATACCATTTAAAGTACCCGGAGTATAGTTAACCCATCCGTTGGTGAGGAGAGAGAAAGAACTTAGTTGACCCAGAGATTACACCAAAACTTGCAACTAGGACCCACATTGAAAAGTGAGAATTGATTACACCTTTAAAATCCATTGTAATCTCAAGAGAAACCTTAAAATCTCAGATTCATTACAACTTGAGTGAACAATTTGTTTGATTAGGTGATTATCTTCTACTTATATTTCTTGGCTTGAGATATTTTCCTCTCCTTAAACATGCAACTTTGTTCAGGTAAAATCATTAACATGGCCAACTATGGGTATTCTTATGATGGTTATGAGGAGGGTCAATTTGACCCATCCTATGATGTCCCCCCTTAGGATTCCACCCATTATGAGGGAAACTATGCTCCCTCTCATGCTTATTATTCCCAAGTTCATGTGGTAGATACTACTACTCAAGAGGTTGAGCCTTCCTCCCAAGCTCAACCTACCACACAAAACACATATGGGGACGCTTCCCCATCCTTTAATTTCAATGATTTGATTCATGCTTTGTCTCAACTGGACGATTCCCAACGCCAGGTGGTCCAGGCCGCTTTAAAAGGGAAATCTGTCCCTTCATCTTCAAACCCTCCTCAGGCCGCGGGTGGCCATCCATCTCTTAATGACCAGGCGGTCTCACATAAGAACCCTTCACGTCCACCAACTCCTATCATGGCTACGCCAGCTCAACCGGTGAGCCACTCCGTAGTTAGGCCCCAATATCCTCTACCTCCCCAAATCTTAAGGAGGCCTATGCCGAATCCGTTCCCTTCTAATCCGGCCCCAGTCGAGTCTGACACCAACACCATACTCCTCTAGAAGATAGCTAGTATGGAGGAGCAGCTTAAGAAGGTCACGGCACCAAAGAATGCTCCGGAGATTGCTCTCCCCACTCTGCCGGTTTTCCATTTGCCTCCTTCCGAGATGCCAAATTTCCGACGTTACAATGGAACGAGCAACCCGTTCATTCATTTGAAAGATTTTATGTATGAAACGTCCTTCTGGCAGGATAATAAGATATCCCTAGCCTATTTATTTAGAAGGTCTCTAGATGGTCTGGCACTTGAATGGTTCTTTCCTTTGGAACCGACTGAAGCTAGTGATTTTGATATTGTTCAGCGGAAGTTCTTACAGAAGTATGAGGACCGTGTGGGTCCATCTTTGTCAGTCACAGATCTTGTTGCTGTGAAAATGAAGCCTGAGGAGGACTTCATTCTATTTGCCGATAGATGGAGAGCTATGGCCGAAAAATTAAAAGACACCCTTAGGGAGACGGAACAAGTCAAGATGATTATATCAAATTCTACCCCACAATTCTATCACATTCTGGCCATGAATAGACTGAGCACTATGGAAGAGCTCTATGAGAGAGCTAGATACATACAAACCCAGATGAAAGATTTGCCCATCCTGGGCATGTTTGAACAAAAACCAAGGCTGGTCAGGAAGACCGCTAATGTTAACAATAGTGGTGGCACAACCGAGGGCACCATAACCAATGAGCAGGTAGGCGTGGTTGGCAACCCCGCACCTTTTCGCCACCCTAACCCAAGACCTCCACAACCTCCACAACAACTTCCCTTCTTTAACTCCGCTCCGTAAACAAATGTTCCCCCTCGACCCTTCCATCCTCCTCCACAAAATCAAGCCGTCCACCCAAACCCATCAGTTCCTCAACAATACCACCAGGTTCCGCCACCCACCAATTATGGCCCCCAGCAGCCAAGAAGACCACCAGGCCCCAAAAGGGTCCAATACCCGCCATTACTCGAGAGTCTCCCCGATATCTTTAATGCCCTTATGGTCGCCAACCTGCTCACCTTGCCAAAAGAAAGAACGGCCTGGCCCGCTAATGTGGATACCTTTCGGTATTGTGTTTTCCACCGACAGCCTGGTCACAATATAGATCATTACTTTCATTTAAAAGATTACATCTATAATTTGAATGATCAGGGTGGTATTAATTGGGATGAAATGAGACAGTTTATTACCACTTTGAAGGCATGAAGACCTCCTCAGCCGTAGCAGGCTCAGCAACCACCTCAACAGCAAGTTCAACCTCCCCCTCAACAGCAGCAAGCTCCCGCACCTCAATCGGACATGGGGATTGTCCATAATCTACTGCCGAAGCACCCTCCGAACCAGCAAGTAAACACTGTTACCTCCTTCCATGAAGTGGAAAGAGGACAAGGGTGGCATGAAGAGAACACCTCTGTTGGGGCCATAAACCAAAATCCAGCTCAACCACCCCGTCTCTTAAGAACACCTCTCCATCCAACGCCTTCTCCCCAACCATCTCGACCCCTTTTACGCACCAACCAAACCATTAATCCCTTACCATTTGGGCCTCTTCTCATCCGCCCTCCACCATCTTCCACATCGCAACAAACTCCCCCTCCTGTTGTGCCCCTATGGTCATTTGAGTTATTTGATATTCATGGTTTCGATAATGGCTAAACACTATAAGTCATTGTTGTTTTCCACTCTCATATGACTGACATACGTGATGTTTTGCTCATGACAGGTAAGCCAATAAATAGGCAAGGAATGGAGTGGAGATGGCAAATGTGAAAGCTCAATGATTGCGCCCTCGCACGCGGATCGACCTGCGCGGTCAGGTCGCGGGGGTCAAGGGGGCAGCGCCCCTTGTGGGGGTTTCCAGGGGTGGAGCCCCCGGAACAAAATTTTGATTATAGGAGCGATATAATCAATAGAAATCTTCAAGACTGTCAAGGTTGATGCCACAGATGAGAGCGGACTGCTAAATGAGTTAAGCGACTGAGCTAAAGGGTTAACGGTCTGAACCGGGGAAACCCGGGAACTGCCCAGCTGGCGGTCGACCGCCAACACAGGGGCGGTCGACCGCTCCTGCCAGCAACCAAAGGCCAGTAGGATTCTCAATGGCGGTCAACCGCCAGCCCAGGGGCGGTCGACCAGAAATTCCAGGGACTAAATTTCTATAGCGATTCTCAGTAGCGGTCGACCGCCAGCCCCGAGCCAACAAATGTTGACTTTATTTTCCACTTCAAGAAGATCCCCTTTCCTTATATTTGTTTAACCCCAAAGTCACCCAATCCCCCATGGATTGTGGATCTGGTCTGGGGGATGTCCAAGGACCATTCAAAGGTTATAAAACACACACAAGAAGGGTGGGAAGCCCTAAGGCTAAGAAGGGAGATCAAAGGAGGCTACAAGGGTGTGTTCAAGGGAGAGGAGTTCGAGTACTGTAACTGTGAACAGTACTCCGGGAAGAAATACTTCATCCATTCCAAGGGATTCAAGCCTAGATCTGAAGCCATCTCAACCTCCAAGGAAGCAAGAAGCAATCAAGGCTCTCAAGGGTAATCTAAACTGCATCCTTAAACCTCTTCATCAACTCAAGGAGATCAAAAGGAAGATCAAAGCTACATCCATAGTCTTCCTCATCAACTAGAAGAGATTCAAGGAAGATCATATCTCAAGGAAGAAGACACCATTGAAGCATCAGATTCAAGCTCCAACAATCTCAGACAAGATCTTTTCTCCTTGAGCATATTCCATATCTTGTTTGAATAGCTTGATATTTGTTCTCTTTCCATTTCATTCAAACATTTGAAACTGAAGATCGTCCCTACCGGTAGTTAGTAGGAAGGCAATCGAAAGTTGTTCGATCTGCGGTGTTGACGTCCCTACCTGTGGTTAGTAGGAAGGCAATCGGAGGTCTTTTCGATTTACGGTTCAGTGCGTGGCACTAGTGGAGCCTCACCGGATTTGGTGAGGGGTGGACGTAGGACTGGGAATTCAGTCCGAACAACCTTAAAATCTTGTGTGTTGTGGTTTGATTGTGCAATTGCTTTGTGATAGATGCATGCTTAGGTTCAATATCTATATTACTTATTCATCTTGTTAAGCCAATCATTGTGTCCTTCGCTAAGCTAGTTATATTCCGCTGTGATTCTCTTTATCTAGCTTTAAAGAGGGGAAGATCTATTCACCTCTCCCCTCTAGATCCGCTATCCACTACTCAACACCTCCAATCATCAACTCTTCGCCTTTGCCATCTAGGCCACTTCTTATTCGCCCCTCACCAACACCTAATCCCTCCGCTATCACCAACCCTCCGCCAGCGAGGATTCCCACACCACAACCCGTAAATCCCTCATTTTTACCTAGACCCCTCCTCATTCGGCCTACGCCTCCTCCAGCCGTTCAGGCACCCCCTATTCCTTCCAACTATCATTATCCCTTAGCCAATAGGATCCCTCATAAGAGCTCCTCCTTTGGTCACCCCTCCAACATCCACTAACCCCAACATCCCATCTTCTTCATCCACGAACACTCCACCTACCTACAACCCGACAGAGGCGGGATCATCACAAACCATGGTGCTCCACAGTGGACGAATGTTCCATCGCGTATTTCCTCAAAGGGAGTCAGAGCCCACATAGGGGCAAGAAGAACAAGAGCAAGAACATGAATCTATACCGGGCACTCAGTATGACTTGCGAAAGCACTTAGATAAGACCCCGGCAAGGATTTCCATTTTAGAGCTGGTAAAGAGATCCACCATCCACCAGCAAGCTTTGAAGGAATATTTACAGAAGGTGATGGTTAACGAGGACATTCCGAATGAACAGATTACGTCAGTTTTAACATTGGCAAGTGTTCAGCCGGCCATTGTTTTTCATGAGCATGAGTTAGCTCCGAACCCAGCCAGGAAATATGCCTTGTGCATCACAGTTAACATTAACAAGGTGGCAGTTAAACAATGCTTAGTGGATACTGGAGCGTCCATTAATGTGCTTCCTGCAAGCACTCTAAAGATGTGTGGCATTCCGGACAGTCTGATTCGGCCATCTACAATCCCACTCACTGCTTATGATAATACAAAGAAACCTCCTCTGGGCATGATTACTTTAAAAGTTGGGCTGGGTCCAATCTCGATTACAGTATACTTCCACATTCTTGATATGGATCCAACCTTCAATGGCATTTTGGGTCGCCCTTATATCCAAGAACTTGATGCCATGCCCTCCACGAATCACCAATGCATAAAGTTTCCACACAAAGGGCGCATCATCAAAGTTACAAGCATGCCTATTCTACCGTCGGAGGATATACACTCAGCAACATTAGTACCATTCATATGGCCGTCTAATAAGCCTTTGCTATCAGTATTAGATGTTGCCGATCCGCGGCAGGATTTGTTAAGGCCTCCCACCACAACACTTGCACCAGCTTTGATATCACCCCTACACTCCAAGGGGAAGAAAAAGAAGAATATGATGAATACACCAGGGTGGAACATTTTGATGAAAATGGGGTACAGAACTGGCAAAGGCCTAGAGGTTAACCTCCAGGGCAGGGTAAAGCCCATTAAACATCACAAGCTTATTCCCCGAGGCGGCCTAGGATACAAAGGGCCGGGCAAAGAACATGGTAAAGATGAAAGGGAACCATGGGTTGTCATGACCTCCACTCTCAAGACAGATAGACAACCCCTCACATGGACTCTGCAAACACACTTTGTGAAAGGGCCTACTCAATATGATGAGCAAACCACATTGGTCACTTCTATGTTAGACCATCAAGATATACATGAACGTCAGTTTGCTCGCCACATAGCACCGCTAGCCACATATAAAGCTCTGGAGTCTTTGAGGCCGCTCAAAAGAAAAAAGATGAAGGATGTGGAATGTGAATGGTATCGTTGGTTTGATATGAAGGACATTGTCATTGCTTTGAGCCGTTTGTTTATGCCGGCTGATCCGGAATGGCCGCCACTTATTCATGAATTGTTAGAAAAGCCAGCAGTGATCATAGACAAGAGGCAGCTTTTGAGCAACTACACAGATACTGGAGAGCTAGATGTGCCGTTTGAAGAAGGCTTTACTATGGACAGGATGTGGGCCGGCCTTTTCTCTCTTAATTCTATGCATCCGTCACTTATCACCTTCTGGTGCTCCAGATTGTTTGTCTCTGATATTCCTAGATCACCCGCGGTCTAGATTACTCTGTCTCCAGAGTTGTTCCAAGCTTCCCCAATTCCTCCTTTGCTCCTCGAGCAATTTTCTCCACTCTCTATTGTCCCCCCGCATGGACAATCTCTTATCCAATCTTTCTCCAATCTTTCAATTTCAGCACTACCCACTATTTCTTCCTCCCATTGCTTTATTCTTGAAAACGAAAAAAAAATGTCAAAATTCAAACTTCCCAATCTTCCATCTCTATTGAAGAGACCTCCTATCTTGCTCCGGAGTGTGCCCCGATCCAAGGGCCGCTTTTTCAAGGTTCGTTAGTGGACCTCCTTTTCTCCTCCGATGAGGAGGCTTATCCTGTACCTTTTCCTGTATCCACTGCGTCTTCCTCTTTTCTCTTCCTTCTTTAGGTCAGGGTAGTCTGTCTAGCTTGTCATCATGTTCCTCTCCCTCCTCTTCTAAGAGTCTTGGGGTAGCTACTCATAAGAAAGCCAAGGGTAGACAGATTCCCCGTAGGTTTTTGCTAGATCTAGCTAGAAGATGCCGGGCATGCTTTGCTCTTCTCAAGTTTCTAGAGGATCCGATCTTCCTGCCAGAGATAGAATGTGAGGATGTAAGCTCTATAGATGAAGGGTTTGGTGTTTATAAAATTATGAATGATGAAGACTCTATTGAAGAGGGGGATGAAGAATACAAAGAATATGAGGATGAGGCTGATGCTCTTGCTAGTGGCATGAGGAGATTCGACGAACCATCAGCCTCAGTAGAAGAACCCACCAAAGAGATTAATCTGGGTACCGAGGAAAACCCTAGGATCGTCCTCATCAGTAAAAATTTGCCACCCTCCGAAGAAGAGGCGTTCATTCAAGTTCTTCGAGAATATAAGGACACGTTTGCATGGAGTTATGAGGATATGCCGGGTCTGGACCCTGCGCTTGTTGAACACCATCTTACACTTAAGCCAGGATCCGTACCTGTCAAGCAGTGGTTAAGACGTTTCCACCCTGACATGACTTTAAAGATGAAAGAGGAGGTCAATAAGCTTCATAAGGCCAGATTTATTAGAGTCGTTCTCTATCCTAATTGGGTGGCTAACATCGTCCCGATAATGAAGAAGGACGGAAGAGTCAGAATTTGTATAGACTTCCGGGATCTTAACCGTGAGTGTCCGAAAGATGATTTCCCCCTCCCTCACATAGACGTGCTGATTGATAATACGACAGGGTACGAGACCCTCTCTTTTATGGATGGCTTCTCTGGTTACAATCAGATCCGCTTGGCTGAAGAAGATCAAAAAAGACCTCTTTCACTATACCTTGGGGCACTTACTGTTATGTGTGTTGTGTCCCCTGTGGCTCTGTGGTTTTGATGATGACAAATGTTATGGGGTTCTGTGGTTTTGATGATGACAACTGTTATGGCTCATTATGTATTGATGATCTAATCCTGATGAAATATGAGGAACTGTCAGAACAGGTTTAAGGATGACTCACACTCATGAAGTCAACCTATGTCAAAGTCAAATCTCTGACAGGTAGAGTCAATACACAGTTAGATCAGGTAATGTTCTATCCAATCTCAGATCTGTGCATATGTTAATTTTTATGTCTATACAATCTATACATTCATGCATAATCACTCTCAGCACAGTCTTTACATTGCATGCGTAGCAAACATCTTAAGTCTATACATTGCATGTGTTACAGACGAGCATAGTTTACACATTGCATGTGTTGCACATTCACAATGTCTATACAACGCACTCCTCGCAGGCACAGCTGTTTCATGCATTCATACAGTCTGCACATTAGTCAGGCAGCAAGTGTGTACATCGCTTAGTGTAATCATGGCAAAGTCCAAAGTCTATACATTGCTGCTTTGCTCGCATTTGTAAAGTCCATACATCGGTTGAAGCACTGCACGCACACTCAAAGTCCATACACTGCATTGTGGCATGCACACTTGCAAGCCTATACATTGGTGACTTTACCTACGTTACACTCGCAAGTCTATACATTGGTATTTTACCTACGCTACACTTGCAAGTCTATACACTGGTATCTTTACCTACGTTGCACTTGCAAAGTCTTTACATCGTGCATTGTTAAGTCTGCACATGGTGGTAAGCAAGTCTGCACAACGCAGGAAGTCTATACATCGCCATAGCTCGCATGCAGAGTCTAGACAATCTTAACTAAGTCTATACATCGTGTCTGCATGTAAGCATTCAAGTCTGTACATTGCTCACCGTCTCACTGAGCGTCTCAAGTGGACACCAAGTGTGTACACTGCCATCTTGCAGCACAGCATAAGTATGTACACTGGTCCGTCTCATCCAGCGTCTCAAGTGGACTTGAAGTCTATACACTGGACCGTCTCTCTTAGCGTATTGTGCATGAGTCAAGTCTGTACAGCCTGTGTTCAGCAACATCAAGTATGTACAGACCTTACTTTGCTCAAGTCTGTACATCGACCAGCTTCCTTTGGCAAGTCTATACATCGTGCTTTGCTCAAGTCTGTACAGCCCTTGAATTGGCAAGTCCATACATTGTTCAGTTGTCTTGGCTAAGTCTATACATCTTTGTCTTGTGCATGCATCAATTCTCAAGTCTGTACATTGGGCTATCAGGTAAAGTCTGTACATCCTTTAGCTAGAACTGTGCTAGTCCATACATCGCTGCATTGGCCAAGTCTATACATTGCAGCTGAGTTGAAGTCTATACAGCCCTTGCTTTGCCAAAGTATATACATCGTGCTTGCTCAAGTCTGTACAGCCTTTCCTTTGGCAAGTCCTCACATTGTGAAGTCTATACATTCCTTTGCATTGCATTGCTTCAAGTCTGCACATTCCTTGCTCGAGTCTGTACAGCCCTTCCTTTGGCAAGTCTATACATTGCATCTTAGCATGCTTGCACAGCACAAACAAAGTCTGTACATTCATATGTGCATTGTACATTGCTCTTGGCAGAGTCTGTACATCGTTATGCTGCCTTGTGCCGTAGCAAGTCTATTCATCCTCTATTATGCTTGAAATTTGACGCCCATCACTAGGGGCGTCCATTCTGTATCTGACGCCTAAGAAAGAGTCATCTTTTTGTTGTGCATCAATTTATCAAAGTCTAGACATTGTCTGGTTGCATAATGCATAGTGAACATGAAGTCTGTACAATAGTCGACGGCATGTTAGTGCATTCAGTTCTGTTGTGCATACTTCACCTTGTGCACACTTCAGCAAGTCTATACAACGTCTACTCATCATGCATTCAGGTTTAAATGTTAAGCACAGAATGTCTGTACAGCCTGTGCATCCTTTGATTCAATGTCTACACATTGCATTAAGTCTGCATACTCATTTGGCATGTCTGTACAACCATCTGTAATGCTCATAGTCTGCATACGTGAAGTCTGTACATGCTTCAGCGTCACATTCACTAAGTCTGTACACGCTTCAGTCTTGCATACACGAAGTCTGTACACGCCATAGCATTGCATGCACGAAGTCTATACATGCCATAGCTTTGCATTTACAAAGTGTGTACACGCCACAGTCCTGTATACATGAAGTCTAAACATTGCATCACTTGTACATGCATTGCCTTCACGCAGAGTCTACGCATTCCCCCACAGCCTGCACAGCATGTCTATACATTGTCTGGCAGCCTGCACAGCAAGTCTATACAGCGTCCAGCAGCCTGCACGCAAAGTCTATACATTGCATTCAGCAGCCTGCACGCCAAGTTTGTACACTGCATACACACTGCATCCTTAAGTCTATACACTGCTGCCTTATATGAAGTCTATACAGCCTGTGCTTTGTTGATCGACTGAACTCTTCTTTAATCCTGCAGGTGTCTGGGCACGTGATCCGAGGTTGGCACCTGGCACGTGATCCAAGAAGCTGAGACACCGCCACGTGGACTAAAGCTTGGGCGGGAATCGTGGAGAGCATACGCCCTAGCTGCTGCTGCTATATATAGAAGACTTCTCCATCTGGAGAAGATAGATCGTGATACAGAGAGCTCTAGCAGAAGAGAGACAGAGAAATAGCAAGAGTAGAAGAAAAAGAGTAGAAGAGCAGAGCGCCTGCACGATCCAGGAGAAGAAGAAAGAGAGTGAAGAAGAGAAAGAGAAAGAAAGAGAGATAGAGTGAGAAAGAGAGATAGAAAGAGAGACTGAGTGATCTGAGGAAGAAGAAAGGCAGAGAGAAGCTTCGTTCTGAAGATCTGTCTTCACTGGACCGTGGATCAAATCTAGGCCAGTCAGCTCATTCTGAGCCACATTGTGCTTCATTGTTTACAGCCTTCCGATTACTGTTGTCTATGTTTTTCCTTTCCATTTTACACCATTTCTTCAAGCTGTTAGTCAGCGGATGCAGTGGAGGATTCCACTGGACGGGTAAGCTGTAATCCCCAGCGGTTGTAGAGAAGGTTCTTCTCTGGACAGCAAGCTGTGTTGCTCAGTGGTTGCAGATGATCTGTTCCTCTGGTCGGCAAGATGTTAAGCCCAGCGAAGCTGTGTATCAGCGGTTGTAGGCAAGCTGTGATGCCCAGCTATTCAAGCTGTGAGTCAGCAGAATCCACACTCGGTTTGAGTGTGGGGTGGATGTAGGTTTGCTGGATCGAACCACCTAAAAATCATTGTGCAGTGGTTTGATTTCATATTTGCTTCCGCTAGATGAATGTTTAGGCTCGATATGCTTTCACATGTTCATTGAGCTATTTGACTGCACATTTACTACTTGATTGAACAACTTATAGTAGTTTAGATTCGGTAGATCTGAATCTATTTTTGCCTCAGCTTCTTTGAGTGTTCTAAGTTTTAGTCAGGAGGTAGTTTTAATTGGGCGAATTTTTAAGGGGAGATTCATTCACCCCCATCTGAATCCCTAGCACCGAACCCAACACTTGGTATTAGAGCGGGTTGCTGTGCATAGGATCTAACAATCCGCAACAGATCCTGCATTTATGGTTGGTGCATTGCAGAGTGGGTTTCCTGTGTTCTGTGTTTTGTTTCACCGAGTTAGTGTCTTGATTTGCTCTTTTGATTTCAGTGCATTTATCATCTCTCGATGGGTCATCCTCTTGTTTTTGATGGTTCTAACTTAAATAGTTGGCTAGGCGGCCTATGTGTTTACATAGACTCAGTTGATCCAAATCTGTGGAGTCTACTGTCTAAAGGCCCACACAAATTACCTCATGATGAGACCAAGTGGTCTAGAGAGGACAAAATAAAGAACCGTGATAATGTCATAGTTCTTAATATCATGAGAGCTGCTATTAATACTGACATATATCCTTTTGCGCTCAAGTGAACTTCTGGAAAGGAGATATATGACAGAGTGATCTCTGATCAACTACATTAGGATCAATGCTTAATGGTCAACCGGGGAAATGATGATGTGGAAACCTCATCCAAGGTAAGCTCTGAATTAGAAGAGATTTCAATTGATGAATTATGGGATATAAATGAGGAACTTTCTAATAGATGTGAAAAATTGAAATCTGAAAACAAAAAGTTGAAAAAGAAATGTGATAAAATAAATTTGAAAGCTTCTTGTGAAAACTGTCTAAATCTGAAACAATCTTATGATGCATGTATGCTAGATGTTTAGAACCTTAAGAAACAAAATGATTCTCTAAAAATTGAAAAACAAACATGGTTGGACAAAATGTCAGAAATTGAGAATCAGCTGAATGATAAGAAAAATGAGCATTTAAAAGACACGCAAGAGTTGACTGAAACAAATTCTGTAATGGGCAAACTAAAGCTTGAAAATGTTAAGGGTCAAAAGGAAATTGAAGATCTCAAGGCTAGTTTGAATAAAGTCAGCAAGAAAACAATGCATATTTTTGCTCTAAGAGAACGAAATGAAGATCTTTATAATGAAAATGAATGGATGAAGAAACAAATTATCTTGTTTAAAGAAGATCACAAAAATTTGCTTGCTGATAAAATCAAAGTGGAGGAAAGAGAAGATGAACTAATTGAAAAATTGGAGCTTATGTCTGGAAATGGAAAATGTAATGAAGGAGTCATGAAGCTATCTGAAGAGAACAAAGAACTGAGGGAACAAAACAAAAAACTGATGGTTTTAAATACTATTTTCTCACAGAGGTTTCTAACTATCGAAAAAGAGAAATCTATTTTTAAGGAAGCTCTACCTCAAAAATTTGAGTAGGAAAACACTGAACAGAAAGCTGAAATTGTAAAATTAAAGTGTTTAAACAATGGCTTATCTGAAAAACTTCTCACATTAAAAAAGGGAAAATTCACTTGTGATGGAGAATCACAAAGGGTGATCAGTCTAGAACAAGAAATTGAGAAGTACAAAACTGCAAACAAAGTTCTAAGCGAATGTGTAAATTGCAGTGAACAGGAGATAGCCAGTTATGAGCTTCACATTGCTAGCTTGGAAAGTAAAATTCATAATCTGGAAAACTCAGTATCCAAGTCTGCTAAAAATGAAGGAAAGATAAAAGCTGTCATGAAAGATAAGAATGACAATTCATGAAAGGGGATAAGTTGTAGTTCTGATGTTAAAGAAACTACTAAAAACTAGCTATACACTACTTTTGTGCAGAGCTCTGATGTAGCTGGTATCTCAAGTCAATCCCCAAAATAAAATAAAAATCAGAAATCACCTTCAAAATCTGTTTTTCAGTTCAAAGCCCAGAAAATTGAAAAGGAAACAAAACCTATTGAGAATAATCAGAAATTGAAAAGAAAGAGTCAAACAAAGAAGGCAAATAATATTTCTGGTTATACCCTGAAGTCTGTTAGCTCTGCTGAATCTGATGGGTCAATGCAAAATGATCATGCCTCTTGTACTCATTCGCATGCATCTAGGAATTCATCTGATAGAAACCATGCCCCTAAGAAATCTGATGCTTCTTGCTATTACTGTGGTAAGCATGGTCATTTCATGGATGCATGTTTCATCATGAAATAAGGTGAAAAACTGCATGCTAAATCTTTTGATCATCATGGGTACAAAAGAAACAAACTTAAGTTCAACCAGCACATCACATGCTTCAATTGCAACAAGCCAGGTCATAAGGCTATTGAGTGTTGGTCAGAGAATTACAGGAATAACTCAGGATCTAGAAGTAAGCATGTTAGGTGCTTCGAGTGTGGCAAGTATGGGCATACAGTCAAGGACTGCTGGTATGCTCAAGGAAATCACTCTAATTCTAAATTTGTCAAATTCCCTGCAAACAGAAATGATTTTGGTAGGAATAAATCTATTTTTAAAGAAAAGATTCTTGCATGTTTTGAATGTGGAAAACTTGGCCACCGAGCTTCTGAATGCTGGTGGGCAGGTAATGGTAAATCAAAGGTTCATGCAAGCAACAGAAACTTTCATGCTAAATCACATAGGTTACATGACTATAACAATGTTCACAAAAAGAATTCAAGGGTTGTTATATCATGTAGATATTATGGTAAATTTGGCCACTCCATGACCAATTGTCATCGGATGGACTTTGATGACAATATTGCTAAGAAATTGTTTAGAACACCTGTTAGGGATAATACAGGACCCAAGGCTGCTTGAGTTCCTGCAAGATCAAAATGATTGTTTTGCTGCAGGTGTGCCTTGGAATGAATAAAGGGGGATTAATAAGCCAAGGCACTCAAGAATGAAACCCCCAGGATGGCACTCTTCAGGTCAGTTCTGAAAAACTGTGTTTAAATTTCATCATCTGAAATTGTTGAAATGCTTGTCTGATTTCTGATGTCTTCTTCTTGTCTAGCTGATCAGTCTGCATTCCAGACTCAGCTACTGAATTTAATTCTGAACATATCTGATGCTCTTCTCACATGTTTGTGCATGTACTTTATTCTGAGCTAATTCATGTGTTGCACTGAGGTTGAATGACTTCATTTAAAAGCAGTGTAATGAATATCATAAAATTTGAAAAAAATCTGAAAATTTGAAATGAACTTGATGCATTTGGTAAATTCTCTCTCTGATTGAACAAGCATGAATTCTTCTTGATCATATTCTAAAATCATGAGCAGTTCATTAATTGTATTTCATGCACCTTGTCAGGGGGAGTTTGACTGATGTTGCATATGAAGAGTAGTGCAGTTGAAAAACCTAAAAAGAAATTTCATTGCATCTAGACAGGGGGAGCATTTAGAATTGATGTTTTGATTGTCACATTTTGAACACATCTTGTCTAGTAATTGATCAACTCTCATTTGATGTCATATTTCTCTCTCTTGAAAATGGATTCTGCCTTCTATTCGTTGAGTTGTTAAAGAAGAGTTTCCTTCAACTCTCTTCATGATACTACCTGTCAGCTGATCTGTCTGAATTCCAGACTCAGTTACTGTGTGTTGATGTACACTCTTCTGAAATATTCCTCTATGTGTTGACTCTTACACCAGCTTACAATCACCCTTCATATTCTTCTTAGCTGGTGTGACAGACTTAATTATATTGTTGACTAGTTGATCAGTTATTCTTTCGATTTGATCTGAGGAACACAAATTGCATGTCATACAATCTAGTCTGAATCATGTAGAAATTTCTATCATATAGGTTTAAGAACAACCAATGAATCAGACTGATATAAGAATTATGTATTCTCAGATTTGTACTTAAATTTCTTGAAAATATCTGAATGATAAGATTTAATGAACTTTAACCACTTGTGTCATGAAAACCTTAGACTCTCTCATCTGATATCTGAAAATTAGAAATCAAGGCTACTTTGTTAGAGATACGTAGAGTGAGTACTCTGGTTAAACATTAACTTGAGAAATGTTGACTAATTGAAAAACTGTGAATTCAGAGCAATGACTTGGTCACTGAGAAACTGAGTTCTTCATCAATGAAATAAAGTAACTTATGTCATGAAGTGCCATAGTTATCTATGGTAAAAATTTATTGAAAAACCTGACAGAGCAATGGCATATTTGTGTCAAATAACTGGGGAGTCTGGCCTCTGATCAAGGTGTCTCCTCACGTAAAAAGACATGTCTATTGCTAACTCTGGTCTCAATGTTGAGAGGCAATGACAGTTATCACACTGAGTAACTGGGTCACTTCACCTAAGACGTGTTGTGCCTCATGTAAAAAGGTGTTGATCAACCTAAATTGCTCAGGTAAAGTATAATATGCTTCAAATGAAAATATTTTGCAAACTATGTCAACGCATGCTCTTGTAAAAAGTGTTTAATCTCAATACTAATCTGTGTAACTCTGAAAATAGTCATTGAGATCTTGTGTGTAAGATGAAGATGATTGGTCATGAGTATTATCTGGTTATCTGGTTCACCTTTATTAAAACTTGAATTTAAATATGAGTATTAAATTTAATTGACAAATTTGGTATACATCATAATTAAATCAGATTGGTCAAGTTGCTAATTCATAACCCTCTATGATAAGAGAGTCTTTCATGTTAAGACTTATTGTAGTTGTGCATGCCCTACAATCCCTCATGATCTGTTTCATCCCTTGGTATCTGTCTTTCTTGGTATCAATTTTCTGACCATACAAATGTGAGATGCTACTCCCATTATTACCTTGTTCACTTGCAGTCTTCTGAACTTCAGAATCCTTATGGTGATGGATTTCAGATTGATTCATTGGTTAACCAGAGTTCATTTCTATTCTTCAAGAGAACTTCTGGGTCATGTGTAGTTAAGGGGAGAGTAGTCATACATTCATGTTGATAGGGGAAGTTTCAGCATTGCATAAAAGCTTCTATATCATCTCCTTTCTTAGTCAATTATCATTCCATCCTTTTTGCTGTTGTCAAAGGGGGAGAACCTTTTGTGAGTCATCATTTGCATACATGGTGCATTACAGGCTCATTATTTCTGAAAGAGCCATTCCATTGTGTATCTTCATATTCATCATGATGAATCTAAGGCAATGACTCATAATATTCCCATCATCAAAAAGGGGGAGATTGTTGTGTCCCCTGTGGCTCTGTGGTTTTGATGATGACAAATGTTATGGGGTTCTGTGGTTTTGATGATGACAACTGTTATGGCTCATTATGTATTGATGATCTAATCCTGATGAAATATGAGGAACTGTCCGAACAGGTTTAAGGATGACTCACACTCATGAAGTCAACCTATGTTAACATCAAATCTCTGACAGGTACAGTCAATACATAGTTAGATCAGGTAATGTTCTATCCAATCTCATATCTGTGCATATGTTAATTTTTATGTCTATACAGTCTATACATTCATGCATAATCACTCTCAGCACAGTCTTTACATTGCATGCATAGCAGACATCTTAAGTCTATACATTGCATGTGTTGCAGACGAGCATAGTCTACACATTGCATGTGTTGCACATTCACAATGTCTATACAACACATTCCTCGTAGGCACAGCTGTTTCATGCATTCATACAGTCTGCACATTAGTCAGGCAGCAAGTGTGTACATCGCTTAGTGTAATCATGGCAAAGTCCAAAGTCTATACATAGCATGGCGAAGTCCAAAGTCTATACATTGCTGCTTTGCTCGCATTTGTAAAGTCCATACATCGGTTGAAGCACTGCACGCACACTCAAAGTCCATACACTGCATTGTGGCATGCACACTAGCAAATCTATACACTAGTATCTTTACCTACGTTGCACTTGTAAAGTCTATACATCGTGCATTGTTAAGTCTGCACATTGTGGTAAGCAAGTCTGCACAACGCCTTGTTAGGAAGTCTATACATCGCCATAGCTCGCATGCAGAGTCTAGACAGTATTAACTGAGTCTATACATCGTGTCTGCATGTAAGCATTCAAGTCTGTACATTGCTCACCGTCTCACTGAGCGTCTCAAGTGGACACCAAGTGTGTACACTGCCATCTTGCAGCACATCATAAGTCTGTACACTGGTCCGTCTCATCCAGCGTCTCAAGTGGACTTGAAGTCTATACACTGGACCGTCTCTCTTAGCGTATTGTGCATAAGTCAAGTTTGTACAACCTGTGTTCAGCAACATCAAGTCTGTACAGACCTTGCTTTGCTCAAGTTTGTACATCGACCAGCTTCCTTTGGCAAGTCTATACATCGTGCTTTGCTTAAGTCTATACAGCCCTTGAATTGGCAAGTCCATACATCGTTCAATTGTCTTGGCTAAGTCTATACATCTTTGTCTTGTGCATGCATCAGTTCTCAAGTCTGTACATTGGGCTATCACGTAAAGTATGTACATCCTTTAGCTAGAACTGTGCAAGTCCATACATCGCTGCATTGGCCAAGTCTATACATTGCAGCTGAGTTGAAGTCTGTACAGCCCCTGCTTTGCCAAAGTCTATACATTGTGCTTGCTCAAGTCTGTACAGCCTTTCCTTTGGAAAGTCCTCACATTGTGAAGTCTATACATTCCTTTGCATTGCATTGCTTCAAGTCTGCACATTCCTTGCTCAAGTCTGTACAGCCCTTCCTTTGGCAAGTCTATACATTGCATCTTAGCATGCTTGCACAGCACAAACAAAGTCTGTACATTCATATGTGCATTGTGCATTGCTCTTGGCAGAGTCTGTACATCGTTATGCTGCCTTGTGCCGTAGCAAGTCTATTCATCCTCTATTATGCTTGAAATTTGACGCCCATCACTAGGGGCGTCCATTCTGTATCTGACGCCTAGGAAAGAGTCGTCTTTTTGTTGTGCATCAATTTATCAAAGTCTAGACATCGTCTGGTTACATAATGCATAGTGAACATGAAGTCTGTACAATAGTCGACGGCATGTTAGTGCATTCAGTTCTATTGTGCATACTTCACCTTGTGCACACTTCAGAAAGTCTATACAACGTCTACTCATCATTCATTCTGGTTTAAATGTTAAGCACAGAATGTCTGTACAGCCTGTGCATCTCCTTTGATTCAATGTCTACACATTGCATTAAGTCTGCATATTCATTTGGCATGTCTGTACAACCATCTGTAATGCTCATAGTCTGCATACGTGAAGTCTGTACATGCTTCAGCGTCACATTCACTAAGTCTGTACAGCCTGTGAATCTCCTTTGATTCAATGTCTACACATTGCATTAAGTCTGCATATTCATTTGGCATGTCTGTACAACCATCTGTAATGCTCATAGTCTGCATACGTGAAGTCTGTACATGCTTCAGCGTCACATTCACTAAGTCTGTACACGCTTCAGTCTTGCATACACGAAGTCTGTACATGCCATAGCATTGCATGCACGAAGTCTATACATGCCATAGCTTTGCATTTACAAAGTGTGTACACGCCACAGTCCTGTATACATGAAGTCTAAACATTGCATCACTTGTACATGCATTGCCTTCACGCAGAGTCTACGCATTCCCCCACAGCCTGCATAACATGTCTATACATTGTCTGGCAGCCTGCACAGCAAGTCTATACAGCATCCAGCAGCCTGCACGCAAAGTCTATACATTGCGTTCAGCAGCCTGCACGCCAAGTTTGTACACTGCATACACACTGCATCCTTAAGTCTATACACTGCTACCTTATATGAAGTCTGTACAGCCTGTGCTTTATTGATCGACTGAACTCTTCTTTAATCCTGCAGGTGTCTGGGAACGTGATCTGAGGTTGGCACCTGGCACGTGATCCAAGAAGCGGGACACCGCCACGTGGACTAAAGCTTGGGTGGGAATCGTGGAGAGCATACGCCCTAGCTGCTGCTGCTATATATAGGAGACTTCTCCATCTGGAGAAGATAGATCGTGAGATAGAGACCTCTAGCAGAAGAGAGACAGAGAAATAGCAAGAGTAGAAGAAAAAGAGTAGAAGAGCAGAGCGCCTGCACGATCCAGGAGAAGAAGAAAGAGAGTGAAGAAGAGAAAGAGAAAGAAAGAGAGATAGAGTGAGAAAGAGAAAGAAAGAGAGACTGAGTGATCTGAGGAAGAAGAGAGGCAGAGAGAAGCTTCGTTCTGAAGATCTATCTTCACTGGACCGTGGATCAAATCCAGGCCAGTCATCTCATTCTGAGCCACATTATGCTTCATTGTTTACAGCCTTCCGATTGCTGTTGTCTATGTTTTTCATTTCCATTTTACACCATTTCTTCAAGCTGTTAGTCAGCGGATGCAGTGGAGGATTCCACTGGACGGGTAAGCTGTAATCCCCAGCGGTTGCAGAGAAGGTTCTTCTCTGGACAGCAAGCTGTGTTGCTCAGCGATTGCAGAGGATCTGTTCCTCTGGTCTGCAAGATGTTAAGCCCAGCGAAGCTGTGTATCAGCTGTTGTAGGCAAGCTGTGATGCCCAGCTGTTCAAGCTGTGAGTCAGCGGAATCCACACTCGGTTTGAGTGTGGGGTGGATGTAGGTCTGCTGGACCGAACCACCTAGAAATCATTATGCAGTGGTTTGATTTCATATTTGCTTCCGCTAGATGAATGTTTAGGCTCGATATGCTTTCACATGTTCATTGAGCTATTTGACTGCACATTTACTACTTGATTGAACAACTTATAGTAGTTTAGATTCGGTAGATCTGAATCTGTTTTCGCCTCAGCTTCTTTGAGTGTTCTATGTTTTAGTCAGGAGGTAGTTTTAATTGGGTGAATTTTTAAGGGGAGATTCATTCACCCCCTCTGAATCCCTAGCACCGAACCCAACAATGTGGTCATGCCGTTCGGGATCAAGAATGTCCGAGCCACTTACCAAAAGGCCATGATGGCTATTTTTCATGACATGATCCACATTTTTATAGAGGTGTATGTTGATGATCTGGTAGTAAAATCAAGAACAAGGATTGAGCATCCCGGGGTTCTAGCCAAAGTGTTGCAAAGAGCACAGGAGTATCACTTAAAGATGAACCCCAAGAAGTGCGTGTTTGGTGTTTCATCAGGAAAATTGCTTGGATTCATAGTCAACAAGAGGGGTATTGAGATTGATCCCAATAAGGCAAGGGCAATCAGAGATATGCCTCCTCCCAGGAATTTGAAGGAAGTCTGAGGATTGATCGGGAGGTTACAATTCATTCGTCTATTTGTCTCTCAGCATTCACAAATGTGTAGGTCGTTTTACGAGCTTACTAAATCGAGAGTCGAATTTAATTGGGATGACAGGTGTCAGGCAGCTTTTGACAGACTAAAGGATTATTTGGCCAATCCTTCCGTCCTGAGGTCGCCAGTTCCAGGTAAACCACTTGTTCTTTATGTTTCTGTCCTGGATGACTCTGTAGGTGCTGTCCTTGCGCAAGTTGATGAGGAAGGAAAGGAGAGGGCAACCTACTACTTGTCTAAGCATCTTAACCCCTGTGAGCAGAGGTACTCAGCCATGGAGAAGACTTGTGCTGCTTCAGTCTGGGTAGTGCAGAAGTTGAAGCATTATTTCTTCGCTCACGAGGTTCATCTTATTGCTCGCATGAATCCTATCAAGTTTCTCCTTGAAAAATCTGTTCTCACTGACCGATTGGCACGATGGCAAAGCTTTCTTTCCACGTTTGATATCATCTATATTCAGTAAAAAGTAATTAAAGGCTATGCCATAGCAGAACATCTTGCTCATCACCCTCTCCCTAGATTCGACCCTGTTCGCTCAGAGTTTTCAAATGAGGAACTAATGTCCGTCAATCAGCCCAATTCGATTTGGACGTTACATTTTGATGGAACTCGAAATTCACAAGGAAAGGGGATCGGCATTGTTCTCCTATCACTTGAGGGTATCACTATTCCGCTTGCCTCTCAGCTCGCATTTTCAGTTACAAATAACATAGCTGAATATGAGGCTCTTCTGGCCGGGCTGCAGGCCGCTCATCAATTCGGTGTTACCCAATTGCGGATTGTAGGTGATAGTCAACTTATTCTCCACCAAGTGCTCACCAAATGTCGCATGCTCAATCCTAAACTTAAGCCCTATCAGGAATTGGCTTCTGCTTATGCCAAGCTTTTCACTAAACTAATCTTTGTCCATGTTCTTTGAGATCAGAACATTCTAGCTGACGCTCTCGCTTATCTTGCATCCTCTTTGGTTTTCCTTTCTGAAAGGGACTTCCATTCAATTATTGTTCACAAGCATCTCACTCCTGCTATTAAAGATCCAACATTCCTTAGTATTAAGGAGGAGGTGCTCAAGAAGTTTAAGGAAGGTGGAATCATTGAGAACAAGGAGATCATGTTATTAGATCTAGAGGAAGAGCTGGATGATGAAGAAAAGCCATGGTATTATGAGATTGCCAAGTATTGTCAAGATCAATTTTATCCTGAAGAGGCCACGGCTGAAGAGAAGAAAGCCATCAGAAGAGTTGCTCAGAGATACGCTCTGGTTGGAGGGGTGCTCTATAGATGAGGTCTCACTGGAGTCTTGCTTAGATGCCTTGACGATGATGAGTCATTGAAGGTCGTAGAAGAGGCACATTCAGGGGTATGTGGTGGTCACGTCAATAGCCAGATGCTAGCTAAGAAAATCTTTAGATTAGGCTTCTACTGGCCCACCCTAGAAGAGGATTGTTCTATCTATGTTCGAAGGCGTATTAAGTGCCAACTGCACGCCGATAAAATTCATTCTCCTGCTTCTTTACTCCATCCTATGTCCTCCCCATGGCCTTTCTCCATGTGGGCTTTCGATATAATCGGACCTCTTGGTGATTCAAACCTCCTCACAAAACCGAAATCATTTATACTCGCGGCCACGGAGTACTTCACCAAGTGGGCGGAAGCAGAAGCATACATGAAAATTAAAGCATCAACCGTCGGCAAGTTCGTGATGAAGAATATCATTGCAAGATTCGGCATCCCAAGTACCATTGTCACCGACAATGGACCCCAATTTATCTCTCAAGAGCTTCAAGACCTTTGCAATAGGTATAATATTGCATTGCATCATTCATCTCCTTATTATCCACAGGGCAATGGACAAGCAGAGGCAACAAATAAAACTTTGATCAAAATCATTAAGAAAATGTGTGAGTGATGCGGGACGAGACCTCGGACACGACAAGCTCGTGATTGCCCCTTAACGAGGGAAGCGTCGGATGTGCGCGGTTGAGAAATCGGCAATGAGCTAGGGTGATCGGCTCTCTTTTATGCCCGGATCGGGTCCCGGGACGGTCTCGCACTCTCTCGCAACAGCGGTAATGAATAGATAAAGCAAGCTAGATATCCCTACACATGCTCTCTAGCAGCGGCATAAACAAATATATATGAAGTAAGTAAAATGCCGAGAAGGGAGCGAAAATGATATCTCCACGTGCTCGGCGTGGGGACGACGGACCCGGCCGAAACTCGTACTCCCGGGACAATTAATACACCATATTACAAGAAATGAATTACTGCCCACTCCACGCAGGGAGGTAAAGGGCTACACAAACGGGCCCGGGAGGACCGAATTCGGGTTGACGGGCGGCTTCTCGCGTCTCTTCGGCAGCACCCGAACTAGTGACGGTGGGACCCACGTGCTGTCCGGAGGGACCGTGCAGGACCCGGTGTCACCACTGTGGTGGAGACACTTGTGGAAGTGTTCCCTGGGCTGGCGGCACGCTGGTTCGCCGGCCGGACGTCGGGCGGCTCCGTTCGGCACCGGTCGGAATGACCGGCCACAGACCTGCCTGTTCTATTTTTCGGCGCGCGCTCCGGCAAGAACAGACGCTGCGATCAGCCCCGACGTCGGAATGCGACGAAACGGGCGCCGTTGGAAAGATGCTTCGAAGGGCTTCAACCCAAGGTGATTACAGAAAAATAATCAAGCCTTTACTTCTAATTGGAGAATTTTGAAGGTTGCTGTTGTACAGTTCCTGAAATCTCAGGTCAGCAGAGAACTTTCCTGTGGATTGCCTTTGACCGATATGAAGACCTCGGATTCAGACTTCGACTTGTTCATGAAAGTTGTAGGAAATCACGTAAGGAAACAAGGACTATTTTTGGATCTAGAGTTGGAGGTGGTGGTGATTTGTTATGATTTTGGAAGTGGAGGGTGGTCGGATCTGGGATTTGACTGACAACACTGTAGCTGAGGAAGAACACGAATTTCTAAAAATAGATAGAAGACTGATAAAAAATTAAGAAAATTTGTGAATGTAGGGGGTGATTGACAGAACGTCCAGTAAAATTGGGAGGGTTTGGACAAATCAAAAAGATGGCCGGAGGTGGGAGACACAGGGATGCTGTCACTATAGATAGAGACAAAATAGAACTAGGAATGAAAGATGCACGAAAATGGGAAAATACTAAACGATGGAATTTGGGCGTGAAAATTTATGTGGAGCTTGGGATACAAGGGAAGAACACACCATAAAAATTTCAGCTTGAGATCTTCACGTGGTGGAGAGCAGATATTTAGACAAGAAGTCTCTATCCATGATGGATAGAACACCGAAGGTGGCTCCGCTGCGGCGTGATGGCGGCACGAACGGCGGCGGCGGCGGCACCGTTGATCACCGGAGGTGGGGGGAAGGATATATCACTCTAGAATGGGGGTTGGGGAGAAAAACCAGGGGGAGAGAGAGGAGAGGTCAAAATTCTCCAAGAGAGGTGTTCTTGCACAATGATTTTTTCACTTTCATTAATATTCAAATGGAAAATACAAGTATTTATATGCCTCCAATCTAATCCAATCTCACCATTGGATCTAGGGATGGGGAATGAATGGCCTAGATTAAATGTGACCAACACAAAAAAAAAAAAAAAAAAACCCAAGTGGGAGACAAGCTTGACATGGTAGGTAGCCTACCTTAGACTTTTTACTCCCTTTGTCTACCCATGTGGCATTTGACATTCAACCCTTCTAGATGGCCACCTAGGATGGTTGACCAGCTCCACATAGGTGACATAGACCAATGGGAAAGGGCTGGGGGCCCCCTTGATGGTCCTACTGATAAATTACAAAGAAACCCAAACAATCCGTGGGAATGACGCATTGGCTTATAAAGCCGTACAATTGCGCATATACTTTCCCGTGGATATACAAATAAACTAAAGGACATAAATATAAAATAAAATATACATGCTCGGCGTCGATTCCCATCAACTCTCCCCGGGTGGGAGGAACTCGACCCCGTCGAGTAGGGGTATGGATGCTCGAATACTCCGGCGGATCCGTCACCGTGCCAAGTAGCGCGGGTATGCTCCACTCCAAGTGATTGTCACCTGCTCATTCCATATATACTCGATATGCGTAAGCTACCATGGGCTAGAGGTAGACACTCCGGGTGGGGCACTCTCAAAGGGGGAGGTGGCGGCTCGAAGACTCACTAGGAATCACCGCTGAGTCCCTGTAGGTGACTGATCTGAGTATAGATGTAGAACCGATCCCATACTCATCGAATGAGTCCACTCGCCTCTTACTCATAATAGAACGACAACGAGCTTGCACAAGACACATGCAGACAAACAAATGACACACAAACCATGCAAACAAATCACACAAAACAAATCACACAAGAAAAACACACGGACTCATCTATGACCCTAGACACACCTAATGTTAGTCCGACCCGTACATGGGCGACGGCGGACCAGGACACCCGAATATGTGCCATGCATGCATGTGGTGCAACTGGGAATGGATGGCATGGGGAACACATATACGTCGGGTGTGGTTATGCGTGGATGGTCTTTTGAATGTGAGCGACTCGGGTGGTTTAGAAGGGCCGGGTGTAGGTGGGTCGGGGTTGGTGGATGTAGATGGCCCATCCCGAGGGGAAGGGGCATAAAAGTGGGCTTTCTTGAAGAAGGGGAGTACGGGTGGTAACTCGGGAAGCCTAATAGTGAAGGGGTCAAAAGGGTCAAAGAAGGTATGACCCCTTGTGGTGGGTTCCCACAAGTCACGGTCGCACATGTAGAAGTTTTGAAGGTGTGGGTAGTCACCTTCTTGAATTGTAACGGGTGGGACGGGGATCGTAGGCAAGATGTATGATTCCTCCCTCGGACAAAAGGGTATGAATTCGGGCTCGTCCGGTAAGGGGAGGAGTAAGAGGACCTCCGTGGTGACACAACCCACGGTGCACTCGGAGGTAATGGACCCTAAGGCCGGATGGGTGAAGCTAAGACTAGCAGGTTGGTCAAAGCCTCGCGCCAAAAGATGCGTCAACTCCCATTGTGAATCCAATCCCATGACAAGATCGTCCAATGTGTCAACATGGTTACTAGATCGAAAGGTGGTATGGAATGAGTTGACTGGCACTAAAGGTAAGGTGGGGTCCATGGACGGGAAGGGATGTGGGACCAAGCCATCCTTGAGCCAACTAAGAAGTGGCTCGGCTATGTAAAGTGTTCCCGTAAGAAACACGGGTGGCTCGGGCTTTGGTAGCTCTAAAGAAGAAGGTTCCGAATAGAGCTCGGAAGGAGCGGGTGGTGATGGAGCACCTACGAGAGGTGAAGAAGCACTTATCCTTTCCAACAAATCCGAAATCATTTTCTTGCATTCCTCAAAGGAGCGGGTTGGAGTAGGGACCTTGGGGTGGACTCGCTCCTCGTCCCTCGACCTAGGTGTGGTCCTAGGCTCGGCTATAAGCGGGGCTTCCTCTCGGTTGGAGATACTTGAGTGGGTTGGGATGGGGGTGCGAAGGGGAGGTTGGTTGGAGGTGCTTGGGCGGGCCACTAGATTAGGGTCGCTTTGTTGGGCTTGGACGGCGGTGAAGGGGTGGGATTGGGTAGCGGTGTGGACCACTTGGTTGTGGGTGAGTTGGTGGGGTGGGTGAGTGGTATGACCTCCGTGGTTGGAGGTAGGTGGGCGGGGCAAGTAGGCCCTCCTAAGCACTCTCTTCATTTCCCACCATGACTCGATGGGCCTTAGATTCCTATCCTCCCTCCAATATTTGATGTTCCTCCAAGTTGCGGTGGCTTCACCAAAAAGTCACCTTTTGGCAACATCGACTTGCATGGGCCCGTACATAATGTACACCTCGAAGTAATCGTCCATAATGGCTTCCCATTCTAGGTAGACACTCGGGTCATCGGACCCGTAGAAGTCCCGGGTTTCGGGCCTCGTGGGGTGGTTCGGGTGGTCCTTCCATTTGAGATAGTATCGCCACCATCCGGGCGTTTGGGAGTCCATGGGTGATTGGGGACTAGTGGGTGGACATGTCGACACTAGTAGATAAACCAACTAGACAATGGACTACAACTCTAGACATGACGACCAAGACTCGGTACGTGGCGGAGATAACTGATCCGAAGATCACTCGCGCAAGTGTGCGGCCTTCCCGATAGGCGTAGCCTAACGTTCGGACAACACCTTTTGATATACCGAGTAAAGGGATGCAAATGCAAAAAGACACTTTTTTTTTTGGTTTAAAACAATGATGATCCTAAACACGACTTAGACAATGACTAACGACTAGACCTAAATGACACCTTTTTTTTATTGACACCCTAGACTCCACCTGGCTCTGATACCAAATTGATACGGGATGAGACCATGGACACGATAAGCTCGTGACTGCCCCTTAACGAGGGAAGCGTCTGATGTGCGCGGTTGAGAAACCGGCAATGAGCTAGGGTGATCGGCTCTCTTTTGTGCCCGGATCGGGTCACAGGACGGTCTCGCACTCTCTCGCAGCAGCGGTAATGAATAGATAAAGCGAGCTAGATATCCCTACACATGCTCTCTAGCAGCGGCATAAACAAATATATATGAAGTAAGTAAAATGCCGAGAAGGGAGCGAAAACGATACCTCCACGCGCTCGGCGTGGGGACGACGGACCCGGCCGAAACTCGTACTCCCGGGACAATTAATACACCATATTACAGCAAATGAATTACTGCCCACTCCACGCAGGGAGGTAAAGGGCTACACAAACGGGCCCGGGAGGACCGAATTCGGGTTGATGGGCGGCTTCTCGCGCCTCTTCGGCAGCACCCGAACTAGTGACGGTGGGACCCACGTGCTGTCCGGAGGGACCGTGCGGGACCCGGTGTCACCACTGCGGTGGGGACACTTGTGGAAGTGTTCCCTGGGCTGGCGGCACGCTGGTTCGTCGGGCGGAGGCCGGGCGGCTCCGTTCGGCACCGGTCTGAATGACCGGCCACGGACCTGCCGGTTCTATTTTCCGGCGCGTGCTCCGGCGAGAACGGACGCTGCGATCAGCCCCGATGTTAGAATGCGACGAAACTGGCGCCGTTGGAAAGATGCTTCGAAGGGATTCAACCCAAAGTGATTACAGAAAAATAATCAAGCCTTTACTTCTGATTGGAGAATTTTGAAGGTTGCTGTTGTACAGTTCCTGATGCGGGACAGGACTGAAATGGGCTAAGACCTACGAATGCAACAAGTGCGGCCAGCACTCGCACGCCAAAGGTAAGCCGGGCGGCTGACCTCCGTGCCGTTCCTCCGGGTGGAGGCGTCTCTCAACAAGAAATCCAAGCCCAACGACCGTCCCTATGAGGGAAGCGCGGGGATCTCAGCGACTAAGAAGCCGCCGTGCGTCTATGGGAATCTAGTCCGAGCTCGGCGCTCGACTAGGCCAGAATGGGTACTCTCAACTCTCAACCACTCGGTGAATAGCAAAATAGCTAGGAACTTATACACACTTCACGCGGCATGCTAGAAAGTATACTAGTAAAGCAAAATGCCAACAGTGAGGAGCGTCGCACGTACCTCCACGCCTAGGCGTGGGGAAGGAACCCCGGCCGAGATCGACAACCCCGATACACAAGGACGAACAATAGTACAACCCAACCACAAATGCCCACTCCTCACAGGGAGATAACAGGCTACACAAAGAGATTCGGGGCTGCCGATGTACGGGCTGACGGGCAGCACTCGGTGAAGGGTTGGCCGCGAGGAGGATCCGAACAGTGGTCGGCAGATTCGCAGCAATGCGTGACTCGGCGGTGAAAGCTCCCACGACCTGACCCGGCGTCCGAATGAGGCGCCGTCAGCGATGGCGCGTAGCTGGGTCACGGGAGGAAGTCTCGGCCAAAGGGGGCGTGCAGATTCCGTCCGTGGAAGCCGGGGGCGCACCTGCAAGTTGCGACTGGATTCTGCTCCCAGAACTGAACGCTCGAGCGGGAAAATTAGGAAGAATTAGATCCAAAGGGCGAACGGAGCTCCGCTTGTTGGAGGACGAAGAGGACGCAGAGCAGCAGGTCCCGATCGAAGGGTTCGATCAGGTCTGGTCGTGGCTGAGAGCAGTAGGCTCTGGAATCCGCCGGTGGCCCTGGCGCCGGGTGGACAGGGCAGACCTGCGCGACCTCACGGGAATGGACGCCACGAACAGCTCGGACGTCGGAACGAGGCGAGGTCGGCGGCGTTGGACAGAGGACGAAGAGAGGTACGACCGGTGAAGATCCCACGTCCAAACTCACAGACGTCCGTCCTGTGGGATTTTTGCAAGGGGGCGGACAGAATCTGGCTCGCAGGGAGAGGAGGTCCTGCGCGTGCTCACGAAGAAAATCGCCACGGGTGATGCCGATCTCCAAATGAGGCGAAACCACCTCGCACGCGTTGGCGACTCGCAGAAGAGTCACCCAAAAATGGGCTGGTCACCCAAGGTCTTCACGAACAGGGGGTGATTGTCGCTGCTCTTGGAGGAGAAGTCCGGGCGCACCGAACTAGAACTTGAGAAGGGATAGAAGAGAAAGGGGCCCTCGGCGTCGCACCGAGGGATGGGGAGTCACACCCCGGGTTTGCTCCCGTCGCAGGAGCAAGGAGGAACAGAGGAGGGGGCGCAGCCACCTTCAGCAAATGCTCTTTCAATTCTATTCAATAATTCCAAAAGAAAAATTACAAGCCTTTATATCGGGGGGGGGGGGAAAGCTAGGGTTTCACCCTTGCCACATGGAGGGGGGGGGCGCAAATGGAAGGGGGGGTGCGACCCAGCCCTTCTCCATTCAAGGGGGGGTGCGGCCATCCCTCCTCCAATCAAGGAGGGATCAAAGGGAGGGGGCGCCCAAGGGGGAAAGGGGAGGGAGATGGAATGGGGCAAGGGGGGCGCCCAAAAAGGCAAGTGGAGGGGGCAAGGGGGGGAAGGTGGCGCAGCCACCCAAGATGAGGGATGAGGGATGCGCCCCAAACCCTAACCCTAAACCAACCAATTATGGGCCAAGGCCAAGCCCAATAATAAAAGAAGACAGCCCACTACTCCCTCTACACATAGTCTGGTAATATAAATAACTAGATAACGTGTCCACGCAGGGACCAAACCTAGGCCCAACATAGCCTCAAATGAGAAGGAAGATCCACTAATAGATGCCGTAGTCGCCTAGCCAAAGAGATGTTGGCGTGCTCCGTGTGCTCCGTCGAGTGATGCGGCGCGTGTCCTCACCAATTCTCCCCGGGTGGGAAGAACTCGACCCCGTCGAGTAAGGGTCACGGTCGCTCAGGTAGCGCTCCAGCAGGTCCGGGTCGATCCTCTCCAGCTCTCCACGTGTGATCCAGGCGTCGTCTGTCGCAGGGCGCCCTCTCCAACGCACTAGGAAGCGTTGGTAGGCTCCGCTCCTGGTCGTGGTCACCTGCTCATCCAGTATACAATCTATATGCTCGCGTGTCTGTAATGGGGCTGGAAGAGGTGGACGCTCGGAAGGTGTAATACTCTCAATAGGAGGGGAGGGCCCAAAAAGCTCACTGGGAATCACCGCGGGATCTCGATATGCCACCAGATCTGAGACATTGAACATCGAACAGATCCCATAGTCGTCTGGCAGCTCAATCTCATACGCATTCGACCCAATTCGCTTCAAGACTCGAAAGGGTCCAGCACCGCGGGCCTGGAGTTTCTTCACGGCCCCCGAAGGAAACCGTTCAGGTCTGACCCTGATCATGACGTACTCTCCTTCTCGGAACTCACGGGTGCGTCGATGCGCATCAGCTAACTCCTTATAACGTGCGTTGCTGGCCTCGAGGTGGTGATGATGCAGACTCCGAACTAGCTGTGTTGACTCATACCTATGTGAATGCAGTGGTGGTCCTGGACATCCAAACACAGACCTAGCATGCCTATGACTCCTGCATGATTGGACAACACGGGGAGGTCCTGGACAACCAAAGTTGTATCTATCATGCATATGTGTCCTATGACATATGGTAGACTCAGAAGGATGAATAATCCCAAGCTTACTCATGACATCTCCCCTATATGACGATGGACATGGTGAAACAAGGGGAAGAGACATGTGCCCCTGGCCTCCTAAGCTCGGGCATCTGGATGCCTGCAAGGTGAGGTGTTGCCTAGAAGGCCTAGGTGGTGTATGATAGTGGACCTCCTCGACAAGGTGGGGAAAAGAATATGGGTCGAGAGGCTTACTAGGGAGGGGATCGAATGGGTCAAAGAAATGATGAACCCTCTCGACAGGTCCCTTCACAATACTTGCCCATGTGCGACATTCGCCCAGGTGCAGATGATCACCTTCAGGCGCTCTAATGTATGGGGCAAGAGGCTTATGAGGAAGGTAAGGAAGGCAAGGTTCCTCCCTCGGGACCGTGATACCATAAGAGGGGACAAAATCAACCTCCACGGGTATGGGAAAGAATAAAAGGACTTCAGAGGTGATATGTCCTATAGTGTAGACCGAGGTAATAGACCCCATAGCAGGGAGTGTGAAGCTATGACTATAGGGTTGGTCAGACCCTAAGGTTAACATATATGTCAACTCCCATTGACAATCTAAACTCCTAAGGAAGTCCTTCACATTTTCAAGAAAGCAGAAGGACCGAAAAGTGGTGTGAAAGGAGTCAAGGGGTACAATTGGGAGGGCTGGTCCCATGGGTGTATAGCAAGGACTGGAGACATCTAGAAGTGGACCCTTCCTTAACCAGCTGGCTAAAGACTCTCCCATGACAAGTTCACCCTCAGGAGGCAAGAATGGCTCTAGATGAGGGTCGAAGGGCGAAGCACCTCCCTTAGGTGGGGAAAGGGAATCCTCTATGAAGCAGATGGGACCTTGGCTCTCGATCATGGGTGTTGGGCTAAGAGTGTCGACCCTAACCCCTGTAGGTTCTTGCACGACTTCGTCCTGGCTCGAGGGTGGGCCAGGGGAAGTCGGTGATCCCATAGGAGTGCCCATCCTTTCAAGTTTCTCCCTAAAGAGTTGCAGGAGTTCTGCGAGGGGGAGATCTCTCAAGTTAAGGGCATTCGGGGAGACTTGCTGGTAATCATGAGATTTAGTCTCGGGCCTAGACTCACACACAGGTGGCACCTTGCTCCTCCAACTATGATGTGCTCGGTTGGGGGTAAGAGGTGATGGGCGTTGCAGAGGTTGAGCCCTTATAGTGGCCTTAGACTGGCCGAGAGAGAAAGGAGGAGAGGTAGTGCTCCTCGAGCTATGGGTCTCCGAGTAGGCGGGGGAGCGTTGGGGAGTGTAGATCTTCCTAAGTTCTACCTTCATCTCCTCCCAAGAGTGTATGGGCTCTTGCCTCCAACCTGCCCTAAGACTCACTATGTGATTCCACGCTTCCATGGCTTGAGGTGAAAGTTGTCCCTCGGCAATGTTGACTCTCGCGGAACCATATATCCAATTCTTCTCAAAGTATTTTCCCATGCTAGCCTCCCACCTTAGATAGGCTCTAGGACTCGATCCATCAAAGCGAAGGTCCTCATCTAGAATGATGTCCAGGAATAGAGGGTCGGTCGGACCCTTGTGGAGGGCCGAGTTGTATGGAGTTGACCAAGTAGGGATAGCCATGATGATGCACCTGAGGACTCTAAATACACATGCACGCCCTAGGACTATGGAAGGGACATGTAGGACAACTAAGGGATGGGACTAGACACGACTCAAAATGGCGATGGAAAAGGGGAAGAAAGCGGACTCAAATGCACCCAAAACAAACCTAATGACTCACATGCAACTTAGACACATCTAATGCCTCAATTGCACCCTAGACAACCTAAAGACTTAAATGACCTAAGACCCCAATTTGTTAGAACAAACTGGTTCCCTAGGCTCTGATACCACTTTGATGCGGGACAGGACTGAAATGGGCTAAGACCTACGAATGCAACAAGTGCGGCCAGCACTCGCACGCCAAAGGTAAGCCGGGCGGCTGACCTCCGTGCCGTTCCTCCGGGTGGAGGCGTCTCTCAACAAGAAATCCAAGCCCAACGACCGTCCCTATGAGGGAAGCGCGGGGATCTCAGCGACTAAGAAGCCGCCGTGCGTCTATGGGAATCTAGTCCGAGCTTGGCGCTCGACTAGGGCCACGGAATGGGTACTCTCAACTCTCAACCACGCGGTGAATAGAAAAATAGCTAGGAACTTATACACACTTCACGCGGCATGCTAGAAAGTATACTAGTAAAGCAAAATGCCAACAGTGAGGAGCGTCGCACGTACCTCCACGCCTAGGCGTGGGGAAGGAACCCCGGCCGAGATCGACAACCCCGATACACAAGGACGAACAATAGTACAACCCAACCACAAATGCCCACTCCTCGCAGGGAGATAACAGGCTACACAAAGAGATTCGGGGCTGCCGATGTACGGGCTGACGGGCAGCACTCGGTGAAGGGTTGGCCGCGAGGAGGATCCGAACAGTGGTCGGCAGATTCGCAGCAATGCGTGACTCGGCGGTGAAAGCTCCCACGACCTGACCCGGCGTCCGAATGAGGCGCTGTCAGCGATGGCGCGTAGCTGGGTCACAGGAGGAAGTCTCGGCCAAAGGGGGCGCGCAGATTCCGTCCGTGGAAGCCGGGGGCGCACCTGCAAGTTGCGACTGGATTCTGCTTCCAGAACTGCGCGCTCGAGCGGGAAAATTAGGAAGAATTAGATCCGAAGGGCGAACGGAGCTCCGCTTGTTGGAGGACGAAGAGGACGCAGAGAAGCAGGTCCCGATCGAAGGGTTCGATCAGGTCTGGTCGTGGCTGAGAGCAGTAGGCTCTGGAATCCGCTGGTGGCCCTGGCGCCGGGTGGACAGGGCAGACCTGCGCAACCTCACGGGAATGGACGCCACGAACAGCTCGGACGTCAGAACGAGGCGAGGTTGGCGGCGTTGGACAGAGGACGAAGAGAGGTACGACCGGTGAAGATCCCACGTCCAAACTCGCAGACGTCCGTCCTGTGGGATTTTTTCAAGGGGGCGGACAGAATCTGGCTCGCAGGGAGAGGAGGTCCTGCGCGTGCTCATGAAGAAAATCGCCACGGGTGATGCCGATCTCCAAATGAGGCGAAACCACCTCGCACGCGTTGGCGACTCACAGAAGAGTCACCCAAAAATGGGCTGGTCGCCCAAGGTCTTCACGAACAGGGGGTGATCGTCGCTTCTCTTGGAGGAGAAGTCCGGGCGCACCGAACTAGAACTTGAGAAGGGATAGAAGAGAAAGGGGCCCTCGGCGTCGCACCGAGGGATGGGGAGTCACACCCCGGGTTTGCTCCCGTCGCAGGAGCAAGGAGGAATAGAGGAGGGGGCGCAGCCACCTTCAGCAAATACTCGTTCAATTCTATTCAATAATTCCAAAAGAAAAATTACAAGCCTTTATATCGGGGGGGGGGGGAAGCTAGGGTTTCACCCTTGCCACATGGAGGGGGGGGGGCGCAAATGGAAGGGGGGGTGCGACCCAGCCCTTCTCCATTCAAGGGGGGGTGCGGCCATCCCTCCTCCAATCAAGGAGGGATCAAAGGGAGGGGGCGCCCAAGGGGGAAAGGGGAGGGAGATGGAATGGGGCAAGGGGGGCGCCCAAAAAGGCAAGTGGAGGGAGCAAGGGGGGGAAGGTGGCGCAGCCACCCAGGATGAGGGATGAGGGATGCGCCCCAAACCCTAACCCTAAACCAACCAATTATGGGCCAAGGACAAGCCCAATAATAAAAGAAGACAGCCCACTACTCCCTCTACACATAGTCTGGTAATATAAAGAACTAGATAACGTGTCCACGCAGGGACCAAACCTAGGCCCAACATGGCCTCAAATGAGAAGGAAGATCCACTAATAGATGCCGTAGTCGCCTAGCCAAAGAGATGTTGGCGTGCTCCGTGTGCTCCGTCGAGTGATGCGGCGCGTGTCCTCACCAGTTTCTGAAATCTCAGGTCAGCAGAGAACTTTCCTGTGGATTGCCTTTGACCGATATGAAGACCTCGGATTCAGACTTCGACTTGTTCATGAAAGTTGTAGGAAATCACGTAAGGAAACAAGGAATATTTTTGGATCTGGATTTGGAGGTGGTGGTGATTTTTTCTGATTTTGGAAGTGGAGGGTGGTCAGATCTGGGATCCTACTGATAACACTGTAGCTGAGGAAGAACACGAATTTCTAAAAATAGATAGAAGGCTGATAAAAAATTAAAAAAAATTGTGGATGTAGGGGGTGATGGACAGAACTCCCAGTAAAATTAGGAGGGTTTGGACAAATCAAAAAATGGCCGGAGGTGGGAGACACAGGGCTGCTGTCACTGTAGATAGAGACAAAACAGAACTAGGAATGAAAGATGCACGAAAATGGGAAAATACTAAACGATGGAGTTTGGGCATGAAAATTTAAGTGGAGCTTGGGATACAAGGCAAGAACACACCATAAAAATTTTAACTTGATATCTTCACGTGGTGGAGAGCAGATATTCAGACAAGAAGCCTCTATCCCGGATGGACAGAATACCGAAGGCGGCTCCGCGGCTGCGTGATGGCGGCACGAACGGCGGCGGCGGCACCGATGATCACCGGAGGTGGGGGGAAGGATATATCACTCTACAATGGGGGTTGGGGATGAAGAAACCAGGGGGAGAGAGAGGAGAGGTCGAAATTCTCCAAGAGAGGGGTTCTTGCACAATGATTTTTTCACTTTCATTAATATTCACATGGAAAATACAAGTATTTATATGCCTCCAATCTAATCCAATCTCCACCATTGGATCTAGGGATGGGGAATGAATGGCCTAGATTAAATGTGACCAACACACACAAAAAAAAAAAAACCCAAGTGGGAGACAAGCTTGACATGGTAGGTAGCCTACTTTAGACTTTTTACTCCCTTTGTCTACCCATGTGGCATTTGACATTCAACCCTTCTAGATGGCCACCTAGGATGGTTGACCAGCCCCACATAGGTGACATGGACCAATGGGAAAGGGCTGAGAGCCCCCTTGATGGTCCTACTGATAAATTACAAAGAAACCCAAACAATCCGTGGGAATGACACATTGGCTTATAAAGCCGTACAATTGCGCATATACTTTCCTGTGGATATACAAATAAACTAAAGGACATAAATGCAAAATAAAATGTACATGCTCGGCGTCGATTCCCATCAGTGAGGCTAGTAGATTTACGGATTGGTCAGAGAAGCTGGTTGAAGCTCTTTGGGCCTACCGCAGTTCCATTCGTACTCCTACTAGTCAAACCCCATTCGCCCTCACTTATGGAATGAAGGCGATAGTCCCTTATGAGATTCTTATTCCTTCTCTTAGAGTACAATTGAACATGGAGTTCTCTATTGATGAACGCCGTGAAGCTCTCCTTGCTCAGTTGGAACTCTTGGATGAGAAACGTCTGGCCGCCGCCGAGCATGCGCATGTTTATCAAAACAGGCTTTCACGTTTTTATCAAAAGAAAGTGATTGAGAGAAAATTTAAAGTCGGTGCAATGATAATCACAAGAATTTTTGTAAAACCAGGTGGACCTCGTTCAAAACTCCAACCGAATTGGGAAGGGCCCTATGTAATAAAAGAAGTGTATCCTGGCAATGCCTAAAAACTGGTTAACGCAGAAGGGGAAGAACTGGCTCACCCTTGAAATGGATTGTATCTTAAGAAATACTACCATTAAGTCTTTAAAAAAATAAAGAAAGAAAAAGAAAAAAATGAATAGAAGAAAAAAGAGAAAGAAAAAAAAGAAAAAAAAAGAGAAAAAAAGGGAAAAAGGAAAAAAAGGGAAAAAGAGAAAGAAAGAAAAATTGAAAATTGCAGACTAGCATGGTGCATAGGTCGCGGAACTTGAAAAATCCAAGTCCCTAGATCATTCTTCAGTCTTGGCGATTTAACTTAGGGTCAATACTTGCACACATTACACGCTCTGTTCTCAAACTCAAGTAGTTCAAAATTCGAGAAAAGTCAGAACCAGACTAAGAGTGTAAAAACTTTACCTATTCTCTTCTCTTTGGTTCACGAGAGGGAGTACGAGTCAGGGAATGTCACCAAACCCACCCGCCGCCCTAGTAGGTGGAAGTCAGGGCCCAAAAAGGGAACAACGCTACAAAGCCCAAGTACAATTAGGTCTTTATTTTGTTTAAAAGAAAAGAAAAAAGGGAGGTGCAAAGTTACAAAAGAAAAACATGTCAAGTGGGCAAAGTCCCCACATGGAAAATCCTGGTCGTAAGCATGCATGAATAAGGGAAAAATACAACAAAATTTCTCTAAGCCGAAGACTGAACCCCAACAAGTACTAGGGTAGGGAGGGAAGCTTCCTAGTTCTTCGAAACTTCTCGTGAGCTTCCTCAATTTTTTCTTCATTTCTCCCTTTATGGTATGCTATAAGCTCAAAAGATGACAAAGATCGACTAAGGAGGATGTCCCGCAAGAGGGTATGAGTAAGCACAAGTTATTAAGCATGTTGGCCCTTTGTTAAATCATTTAAGAATGGTTAATAAATTTAAGATGGTGATTGTGTAAGGTTTCAAGACCTTTTGTACCATGCTAGGCCTCATAAAAAAATGTTTTTAATTAATGCCTTCATGAGGGGGCGTCATTTGAATAATTAGCATCAGTCACCATGTCGTCATTTTCAAAATAAGCAAAAACAAAAAATGATTTTTCAATTCACGCCCGCATGAGAGGGCGTCATTTATTTAATTCGCGGCGTAGTGCATGTCATCATTTTTAATAAAAATTAAAATAAAAAAATGTTTTTCAATTAACGTCCGCGCAAGAGGGCGTCAATTCTTTGATTAAAAAAAAAGATAAAAAGAGAGAAAATTGAAAAAAGAAAAAAGAAATGAGAAGAATTTATTGAATTAAGCCCACTGCTCTTCCTTTTGCCATGTCATATGCTTGATTGCATCTATGTGTGGACATTCTTTTATTCCAAGTTTACATTACTTGCTTGCATGCTGCATTTTCCTATATGTTCGTTATTTGCCTTGATTAACTAAAGGCTTGGCCCCTTGACCCGTCATCAAGGTCAAAGTAGTGACAACCCCTTGCTTATTGAGCAAGGGGCCAAGCCGAACAGATGAATTAATCTGTTTGTTTAAGTGTGAACTATAGGAATAGGGGAAAGAAGGAAAACAAGTACACAAGTGCTCAAGTCAACAACTCAGGAAACATCAAAATCTCACATATATATATAAATATCTGAGTACAAGGCATGCAGGTGGAGGAGTACAAGTGTCTCTCTCTAGCTCTCGCCTCTACCCTCCTCTCTCCTACTCTCTGCCTCTCCCTCGTCCTGGCAACGAGCCTGTGGAGGGGGCATGGACCCCCGAGAAGCAGCGGAAGCTCGAGCTTGCTCCTCTGCCTCGTTCCTCTGCCTCGTCGAGGAACCCGCCAAGTAGGTCGTCCTGATGAAGGCGTTGGAGTGTCCAGCAGCTCGCGCCTGCTCTCGGCCTCTCTGGAGGCGCTCCTCTGTCACCCGTAGCCGCTCTTGTACGATGGCTAGCTATGCTCTCGTGTCCGCGAGCTCGCACTTGCGTGCCGTCCGCTCCTCCCTCTCTTGGGTGCGCTCCCTCCGCTCCACCTCGAGGAAGACCCTCAGCTCGGTCACGTCCTTGGGTAGCTCTTCTCGCTGCCCCAGCGCCTCCTCAAGCTCTGCAACCTGCTGATCGTGGATGGCAAGCTCAGTGCCAGCTAGAGTAGCTCGGGTAAGAGCGTCTTGCAGCTCTGCAACCTATATCATTCAGTCAATTATCAGTTCCTTATTCAATTCCTTAAACATTTGAAATAACTTACCCAAGCTACGAGGTCGTGCTCTACCGCCTCTGCCCGAGCAACCGCTCCTGCGAGTCACTCCTATAGAGCAGTGACCTCCATACTCGGCCCCCCCGAACTCGAGGTCCCTCCTATCTCTCTCCCTGCTACCACTCCCTGCTGGGCATGCTGCATTCATTAAAATTGTCAGTGGCTAAACATCAATAATTCATGAATCATGTGCATATAGACAGTTACACTTACCAAGGTCTCCAGGTCTGCCCGTGTGGCTGCAAGCTGAGCCTCCAGGCTGTGAAGATGGACCTGCATGTCCATCACCGCTATGTCTCGCGCATCCTGCATTCATCACATATTAGTTGCATAATAGACATATATCATTTAAAAGAAAAAAAGAGAATGCATTCATACATACTTCTATGAACCTCATCTGGGGTCGGCCGGCGTAAACCTCCTAGTAGCGCCGTGAGTACTCTGAGCTGTCTACCACCTGGGAAGTGACCCATGTCCCGCCAGGCCGCCAGTTGACGTACTGGTTTGGGAACTGGATCAGCTAGTCAGATGCTTTCGTACGCCCTCGGGTCTTCCGCCCGATCCCACGGGGCTCTCCAACCTCGACCCACTCCTGGTGTAGGCTAAGGGTCCTCGTCGCCAGTCTAAGCCGTAACGGCTCGATCTCGTTCAGGCAGTGAACCCAAAGCTCACGCCCAAAGTGAGGTCGGCCCGCTACGATCCAAGGCTAACCCTCCTCGGTCATACCCTGGTAGGGTCTCCAAACCACCTGCATTCACATCACAACATTCATTATATCATATCATATCATCATATTTCATAAGGCAGGAAATAAAAGGAAATTGCACACACGTACCAGTGAGGCAGAGTAGTCCCAGAATTCCCACCGAAGGACACGCAACTCGTAAGCGTGTGGTGCTCCAGTCAGGAGAGGTAACCAACGCCGTGCTAGTGGGAAGGCCCCCTCATCTCCGGGTCGCGGGTTGGCCCATCGGCATGTATAAGAGGCTCCACACCTACATCCATCAATTGCATCAATAAACATTCATATGCATAATCATATTCATAAGCATTTAAATAAATAAAAGGGCATGCATACCTGAAGAAAAGGTGAGAAGCCACTGACCGTCATCTCTCGGCCTGTCCCCGTGGACAGATCGACTATCAGGTGCGCCAGCAGGGCGGCTCCCCACGCGTACCTCCCAACTCCCACCAAGTCCTCGAGGATGCCTAAGAATCTGCAGTTGATGATATCCCCCTTCGTGCTCAGCAACAACCTCCCGAGCATCAAGAACAAAAACCTCCTCAAATCTCGGTCCACTCGCTCCCTCCGAGCCGGGTCTTGGCAGTAGGTAGCCCGGGCTCTCCCTATCAACCTCTGTGAAAACTCCTCCATGGACTCTCTCGGTCTCTGTCTAGAATCCTCTAATCCCATAGCTATGGTCAAATCTGTGCGGTAGATGGTCCTACACTCCCTAGGGGTCCTGCAATCGTCTCTAGCCCTAACAGTCTCTGGGCTAGCTCCCTGTAGTCTGGAAGGGTCACTCCACTGACAGCCTCCCCGTCTACCCTCAGCCCAGTGATCCGGGCGATATCCTCCAGACTCGGCACCATGTGCCCCCAGGGCATCAGAAATGCCCGACTAGTCCTATCCCACCTCTTTTTAAGAACCTGAATCAGTGTAGGTCGGGGCGTATGGGCTCAATGCTAAGGAAAGGGCCGAACCCCATTGCCTCTACCCTAGCTCTCTGGAAGTCTGGTAACCCATAATAAGCTACCCGGACTTGGACCCATGAGATCCGAGTCCGCATCAAGCCCTACCAAACACATAGAACACATAAATACATATTCTAAAAAAAAGAAATTCATTTGTTGTTTAATCTCTTCACTGTTTTAATTGATGATCACCCAGTGGCCGTTATTTGATGAATTGACGCCTCTGTTGGGGATGCTATTTCAAAGGGTATTTTTGTGTCGAGAACTTCAGTCATGATAAAAATAAAATTTGACGACCACCCAGTGGCCGTTATTTGATGTATTGACGCCCCTGTTGGGGGCGCTATTTCAAAGGGTGTTTATGTGTCAAGAATTTCAGTTATGATAAAAATAGATTTGACGACCACCCAGTGGTCGTTATTTGTTGAATTGACGCCCCTGTGGGGAGCGCTATTTTCCAAGGGTTTTTCTGTCAAAAAATGGCAGTTGATGTGATGAACGGAAATGATAAATAAATAATGACATGGTTCAGGGTGCTATTTCATTGAATTATCCACTTTCAGAAAATAAAAAGTTTTGAATTGATGACCTGCCTTAGGTCATCATTTAAATTGGCGACGCCTCTAAAGGCATCATTTACTGGTTTTCTAGGTTCGGTATCTTCCCTTCACCGAGGGCTATGGAAATTTGAAAAAAAATAAAAAAAAATAAAAAATGAATGATGACTGAGGGTAAGATGCCTACCTTGCTAGGCTATGGTGCTATGAGTCCTCCGCGAAGTGGTTGCCGAGGAAGGGGAGCCTCTTCGTCTTCTTCATCCTCATCATCATCCTCATGCTCTTCACCGTCTTCACCGTCTTATTCTTCACCATCTTCATCGTTTCCTTCATCTTCTTCTCCTCCGTATGCTCCTTCTCCTGCTCCTTCTTCATTTGCTTGTTCTTCTCCGCCGTGCACCCCCGCCGGAGCACCTTCGGCCGCCGCGGGAGGAACTTCTTCACCGTTGGGTTGATCATCGCCTAGGTCAACGATAGTGGGGGCCATGACCCGCTGTCGTTTGTTAGGGCCAGCCATAGGATTTGGGGATAAAAAATGGGAATGGAAGATGGGAAGATGAGAAGGGCAGTCACGGTTTGGAAGAGTAGAGTAGAGAACAATGGAGAGAATGAAGGAAGAAGGAGATGTGTAACGGAGGAAGGAGAAGAAAAATGCAAAGGGAGGCGGTTACATTCGAAAAGAATTGACGCCATGAGGAGTGTCGTCATTTGGACTATTGACGACTGCGTACAAGGCGCTATTCCTGGATATGACAACAGCGCACGAAGTCATCATTTAATATTACATGGGAAACTGAACTATCGTCAGAGTAATGATGAAATGAATATGATTGATGGGACGAGTGTAATTATTACCTATGATTGACGACATCATACGAAGGCGTCATTTTATTAAGGCACGACTTCTGTTAAGGCGTCATTTCATGCAATTAACGGAATATCTGAAGAGATTTTAAAAGAATCAACACCCATTTGTTGGGGCGTCAATTAATTAACGCTTGTTTGCGAAGGCGCCAATCATAGTTTATTAATTGTTTTAAGAAAATTGATTACAATAATTGGCGACATGGTTCATGGCGTTATTTGAGGAATCGGCGACTTGATGGTCGTCGCGGCTCAGAACAGAAAGACAGAATTAACTAGAGTTAGGAAGAATTGATCATTCTAATTGCTTTCTTTGGCTCAATTAAGGAAAAATCTTTTATTTCATAAAAGAAAAGCATCATTACATTTTCAATGAGCCGCTTTTGGTCTCAATCCCCTAAGAGCTATTACATAGACTTTCCATTGCTCTTTGTCTTCTTCAATCCTCTCCATGGGTTGGTGTAGCTTGTTGATTTTCCATAGTGCTTGGATGGTCTTGATCTCCTCTTCATCTTCATTGGAACCAAGGTCTCTCCTTTTGATGGGTGGGAGGTGAGATGCTTCTTCAAAGTGATGACGTGGAAGGCTGATTTGTGGTAGACACCGATGAGCATTGTAGAGGATTAGCTCGGTGGCGCCCACTAGATGAAGCTCCACTCCGGATGAGAGCCGTGTGTGAATATCTTGAGTCTTGAGGAACCCCGGTGCACATGTGAAGAGGTTCTTAGGCATGATCTTTAGATGCTCTCTCCATTCCACTCTCTTCTTTACTTTTGGTACCCGGTTCACCACTCTCTCACATAATCCTAGTGAACCCGTCATATAGTGGAGTGGACTTTTAGAGAAAATCCTAGATGCTTGTTGAGCTTCCTTACATGGGTCAAATTTTAAGTGGAGATCTACCCAACTAGAAAATAAAAGCATAGATCCATATAGAGGTCTCCCCATAGCCGCCGAGGTGAGCCCACTATAGAGATAGGCTAGCATCGCCGGTCCTATTCTCTCTCCTTCCCAAATGCTAGCAATAGCACTTAATTGTGCTTCTTCTAGGAAATCCTCCAATGAAGGGAAAAGTAGTGCTCCCACCAAGCATATCACAAAAGCTTTCATTACCTTCTCTAGTTCATCTTCCTTGGCTTGATCCATTCTCTTGTAGACCCATGCCGCAAGCTTCATGAGATTGATTCCCTTGGTGGCCTTGATTTGATTCACCATATTGGAGCTTGGAATCAAACTTGATAAGACTTCATGTTCACTCATGCTCCTTGTCATGTTGGCCATCTTCTCTTCATCTCCTTGCTTCATCCTCTTTAAGCCTAGGAGCATCTCCATTTCTTCTAGTAGTATGGTGGCTTCAAAAGTAGGAAATAGGAAGGTGTGAGTGGTAGGGTGCCATATTTCTATGAGGGCACCCATGGCGGCCCAATCTAGGTGTACATTGTCATAATTTTTGGCATGGGTCACTAATCCTAGAAGGTGCCATCTAGAGAGGTAAGCCCTCATGTCTAGGGAGTGTTTAGAAAGGAGGAGAGGTAGCCACTTGATCTTGGTAAATCTTCTTGCACCCAGAATATTGGGATAATCCTGAAAGGTAAAAGAAGAAAGAGGAAGAGAGAGGAAGAGTGTGATCAGAATTTAAGGAGAGGAAAGGGGTGGTATTATAGAAGCCAATTCCAAATCTTCATACTTACTTGATTCATGGTGATCCTTCCATTGATATGGCCTTCAATTTCTGATATCCTAGGTAATCCAATCTTGGATTTCTTCAAAGGCCTTTGCACCATCCTATCCATCTTCTTCTCTATGTGGAGAACAAGTTCCCTGTTCTCTGTTATCACTTTGCAGTTCTCTGTTGGTATCTTGGTCGCGACTGTCAGCTTTCAGTTTGATATGTATTTAGCAGAGGGCACACTCTTTTATAACGTTTGAAGCTATGGAAGGAAGTAATTTGAGTTTGAATGGAAATAGGCCTATGGAGTTTTATTTTCGAACAGGGAACGGAGCGTCGGAACTTGCAGTTAATTGACGACGAAGACGTTGTCGTTAGTTACTTGAATAGCGACATAGGGGGTGGCGTCATTTATTTATCGCCTTCTCATGCAGGCATCATTTTCAGTCCGATTCCAAGTTGAACATTTAAAGTAATTAGCGACATTGTGACTGTCGTCATTTATCTTTATAGCGCCCCTATACGAAGTCGTCATTTCTTGAGATTTATATATATTTCTGAATTGATGAGGATATTTGTTGAACTTGCACTTTATATCTTGTTGAAATTGATCATATTATGAAACTAATGGTCTTTGAGCACAGAGGAGAACATGTTACAGGTCTCGAGGCACTCGGATCTCTTCCTTGGTAACATCGTTCCCTCTCTGTATTCCCTCCTGTATGTATTTCTACTATATGATATCTACTTTATATAGCATATCAAGGACCTTGTGATTCTGATGAATCTGGAATTTGAGTTCCCCTTCATAAAAAAAAATAGTGATAATTCTAAGGGAGTCTTGATCACACGGATCGGCCATTGGGTCATCTAAGGTTTGGGATGACGGTTCCACTTTCTGAGTTGATGCATGGACAAACGGGCTTCAACTTAGTATCGGCTTAGAGATTTAGATTCCTGACCAAGTCTGGATGGTTTAGCAATATTATCCTTGATTATTTTCTATTTTTTAGTTTGTTTTAAGTTTTTCTTTTAACCAAGCATGCATCATATAGGACTTTGAGCTTTAATGATGAAGATCCTCATATTAAGCAAGTAATGAGGGCCACTTGCTCTTGATTTGAGTTGACATGAGATATTCCATTCAGAATCGAGTCCTGTGTTCTCCTTGAAGCCGCTCAGGCTGGTTCCTTGAAAGCATTCATTCATAGAATTTCTATGTCACTTCACTTTACTTTTCTGCAAACTCACCTTGGTTGTAGTACGTCCGCATTGGCTGGTAACCGCTCTCCAATGGTATCTGTCCTTTCGTGCCCGCGTGCACATTTTGTTCATTAGTTTAGCTCTTTCATCCAGTCGATTGTTGCTTTCTCGTGATCATCCGAGGTTGTTTCATTCAGAATCATGGAGAGATTTTAAACGCTTAGTATCAGAGACGTGTCACATCACACCTTGGCATCTACTTTTCAATCCGTTCCCACTTCATTCCGCTCGTTGCACTTTCGCCTCATTCCGTCTCACTCCCCTGCAAAGCAGACGCCAAGGCGGGGCAACTGTAGACATGCTAAAATCGATGCTATAATGAGTAAATCTCATGTCACCACGTGATGCCCTAAAGTGGACTTCAATATTGGCTTAATATGAAGTTTTTCTAATGTATTTAGCATTTTTTTATCATATTTGTAATTCACGACCGTCAGCGGGGCGTCATTTAATTGACGGCGGTCTGGGTGTCGTTATTTCATCAATCAACGACCGTGTGTGCAGACGTTATTTCATGGTTTTACAAAATACATTTAAGATAAAAATTCAAAGAATTGACGTCAGCTTATAAGGCGTTGATTATTTAATGTCATCCATTAAGGCATCATTTCCTATTTTTAAATATGGAAAGTCCTTTATTTCTAAAAATTTATCCAGGAATTAGTGGCTGCGTGCGTGGTCGTCATTTCAATTCGCGACCACTCTGATGTCGTCATTTAAGCTTCTGTGTCCGTTCCTACTGCTACTTCCCTGCAGAGGAGTTTATCTTTATTTTGATCTCGATCCTTTCCTTGGAAGTCAATCCATATTCTGGAAGTTTTTATCTAGTTTTAATCCTATTATAACTAGATTTTAAGCTCTATAAATACTTCCCCTTGAAGGCCACCCACGAAGAGAGGATCTTTTGAGAGAGAGACTTCTGCTATAAGAGAGAGAGATCCCTACGATATAGACTTCCAGAGAGAGGATCCCCTTTTAGTGTTTCACTAACAGATTTTCTGCATGTTCTTCTTCACGGCAAGAGCTTCTTCCTCCGGCAGCTTCTTCCTCTTGCGGCCAAACTCTCACTCTATTTCTCCCTTTACTGGTGCAGCAACAGCAGTAGGGCGCTACCCTCTTTTAGTTTTATTCATTTCATACACATATATCCTTCTAGCAGCTCTTGCTAGAATCAGGCATCACTATACTTTTTCTCTGCATATCATATTACTTGCTTTGCATCCATAGCACATCTCCCACCTTTTACTCCTCTTAGGGGTTTAAACAACAAAACACACAAGGTGTGTTCATGTTTATGTTGCATAGTATTATTTTCTTAGAGCATTGATACTACACTTGGCTAATCCACCTTATTTGTTTGTCTTTGCTTGTCTTACAAGGGTAATCAAAGTAAGAAACCCCTTCATCGGTCGGCCGGTAGAAGGAGGAAGGAAGGACTCACACTCTCACCCACTTCTTCACAAGGTACATGCGATCATCCCTTATTTTTTGAGGTAACCCCTCTGGCGATCACCCTCCTTAGAGCATCACATGCTCCTTTTCTTTTATTTCCCACATATCATGCTTAGCTTATCCATCTTTTCTCAACTTCCCTTAAGAAATTAAATTTTCTTTCTTTTTAATGTCTACGTGACACGTTCACAAGTGTCATGGTGAAGAATACGGGAGAAGCATTGTCAACATATGGACCAAAGGGTGTGGTCCTCATCAATGACTTGTGGCATTCCCGAAATGCCATCTGATCCCTATCCTTCATGTAAATGTCCATAGAACATCAGGCCCAGATGACCCGCGTGTTCACTAGATTCAAAAAATTAACGTGTAAACAAGAAATTCAATTAATTAAATGACGGATCAAGAAATACAAAAAATATTAACAGTAAGACAAGGGTGACAAATATATATATAGACAAGGGAGTTTAGGTGTGGCAAATAGGTGCTTAAGGGTGACAAATGTATGAAATACGGTGACAGGTAGGTATAAATCTGACACAAATAGGTAGATAAGCGTGACAAATAAATAGGTCGATAGGGGGGGGGGCAAATAGATATGTAAGGGAGATAAGGAACCACAGTACCTTTAAATTATCATCCTGAAGTGGAGGCCTTTGAAACCCTAGGTTCCTCAAACGTTTCTTCTTCGGCCGTAGGAACCGGTACAATGTCCTGAGATATAGGTGGGACATCCACTTTATGGCGGATGAAGCGTTGCATGGGTGTCTCCTTCGGCTCCATGGTTGAGAGGTCACAAATGGCACCGCGATGAAGACGAGACACAGAGCACGATGGAGAGACAAACAACCTTCTGGTAGGTTTCGTAAGAGGCAAGAGATGGCGGGAAGGGTAAGGAATTGGGGATTTTTAGTTTCGAGGTCCAGTTCGGCCCTTTGGCGTCATCATTTCTATTGATGTGAGCTGCGGCGTTGGATCGGAAGCAATACGCGAACAACACCCACGCGTCGCCGACGTGTCCCATTTTCCACGTGGGCCAATTGGAGGTTAAAGGTGACAAATGTGTCTACATGGGTGACAATGGGTTAGCAAGGGTAAACAATACCCTGCTAACGGTGACAAATAAGCCTCAAAAGAGACAAGCCCGACGCGCGGCTTTCAGGCAGTGTAGGAGTAAGGGCGATGGTTTCTAGAGTTTTGTGGTGACAATTAGGTGAGTATGGGTGAGAAATGCTCAACTGGGGTAACAAATAACTTCACATTGGTAAAAAGTGAGAAGGAAGCTGAAGGTGAAAAAGAACCGAAGAGGAACTTGAGGAGAAAGAGGCGTGTTGATGTGACACAATGATGCAGCAAGTGGCTATGGTTCCTTGGACTTAATTCGCAAACGCATTCACAAAAGTCGAGAAAGCTTGGAAGACGCCGTCTCACCGTGCGCACCCGTGACCCGTGGTGACTCGATGATGCCGAGTCGAGGTGGGGGAGAGGGACCCTTGCTGGTAGAGGGCCAGCACAACTATGGTTTTCCCTCCCGAAGGTAGGATGCCCACGATCAAGGGCGGCCGGGTGCCTTGGGGGCACAAGGTCACTCACTCACTATTATCCACGATGACCACTCAAGATGGTGGATCCAGGAACGGGCACTCTCTTACTAGCCAGAGGACTAGCTTGATGGATATTAAACAAACAGATACTAGGGGAGCAAGGGCAGAGGCTCACCTGGTTGGTTTGAAGAAACCAACCTCGTTCGGAGACGATGGGCGAGCGGGGAAGTGTGGGATCCCCGCACACTGCGCCGATGAAGCTTGAATCCTGTTTAATACAAGCACTACACCTCACACAGGAGGGTGGACTTGGGGTGGGGATGTTGATTTACATGCAAACACTACCTCCACGTAGGGAGGGGCGGTAAGCCGGCCAGGCGGGGAGGGGAGATCCACCGAAATTACGAAAGGAGAAGCCGATGTCGAATCAGCCTGCACTCTGCAATGAATGACTGACAGTCACTGTTGAGGTCGTAACTTCTAGTCCGGAATTCTGCTGATGATGACACCAGAGGGGAAATCTTTGTAACTGGAGCTAGGATGCCTCATAATTTTGTAGAATTCTTCTGACGTCGATGCTGGTCCGGATGGGGAGTCGAACAGAGTGACAGAATCTGGGGAAGGCGGCTTCAGGTTCCTAGTAGCAGGTTGCAGAGGCTGCCCCAACAGCTCCCGGACTCCGATTCATGAACCGCCGGAGTTTCTGGAACCGTGGACGAGCCATCTTCCCAGAAAAACTGACGGGGAAGCCGTCTGATGTCGAAGAGGACTGGGGGATGCAGAATAGTGAAGGATGGTCGTTGCAGACTGTGGGAGGGAGGCCCACGCAGCCGAGGGGGAAAAATGGTAACTTCGGCCCACAGGCGCTGAACAAAGTTCTGCTTCTTGATTCTGAAAGTGGACTGGACGAGGAAGAACTTTGGAGAAGAGCTCGTGGCCTGATTCTTCTGCGGTTCTTCGTGGTACAGCTTCTCTTCTGGTTCAGGAACTCGGTGTAAGGAATTCTGCACAGTTGGGGGAGATCGGGCCTCCCGGGCAGCCCGGACCTCGGATGGGGACGAGACCAACGCGGTGGCAAAGCAAACTGGCAGAGATTTCCGTTGATGTAGGCCAAGCCCCCAGAAGATCCGGGATGAGGTCGTGGCCGATGCTGCAACAGGGTGCTGATCTGTAAGTCTTCAGCTGTATGCAAACGAGAAGAGAGAAAAGGGTGGGGGGGTGGTTTTCTTTGGTGGAGGGGTGAGGGAGATGGATGCTTTGGTGGAGGGGAGTGGTTTGGGAGGTGGGAGGGGTGGTGAGGTGGAGGCCAGGGGCGGAGCTAGCAGGGAGAGGGGCTGGGTGCGTAAATGGCCAAGGGGGAGGTGGTGGGGTGATGGGGGCGCAAGTAGCTTGGGGAAATGGGGAGGGTTCTCTTTGATTTGGGTGGAGGGCTAATGGAGGTGTTTAATGGAGGCCTAGGGAAGGGGAGGGGTTGCCTTGGGGAGGGGAAGAGTTGCTTGGGAAGTGGGGATTCCTCTTGGGAAGATGGAAGGTTGTATGGGGAAGGGTTGCTTGGGTAGTGGTGGGAGTAAAGGGGGGTTAATGGCCTTGGGAAGGTGAAAGGGTGGGGAGGGCTGATGTGGAGGATGAGGTGGCAAGGGGGGGAGAGAGAGGGCTGGTCGACCTAGAGAGAGAGAGGGGAGAGGAGAGAGAAAGGGTCGCCCCTTCTTGAGAGAGAGAGAGAGAGAGAGAGAGAGATAGAGAGAGAGCTAGAGAGAGAGAGAGAGATGCATAATTGCTTTGGCAAACTTTATCAAATCTTCATTAACCTTCAAAAGAGGGATTGGGGTCCTATTTATAGAAAACCCACTTTTACATATAAGACCCTGACTTTTAACATACTAACTGATAACCAAGGAAGGGGGGGTGCGCCCATGGGCCTAACCCAAAGAAATAGGCCCAATAGCAAGCACATAGCCTAATGAGACTCGAACTTAGGGAAATGACTGGATAACCTAGGTACAAGACTCAAATAAAATGCAAATTACATGATTATGACTCCAGTAAAAAGGAGAAAACAACAAGATGACCCAATGGTAAGCACTAAGGTCCAATCCAGAAGAAGGGCTGCTCCCTAGCTGCCTCCGGGAGGGAGAGAGGTGCCAAGCCAGAGGGAATCGTGAGTGATGCCCTCATCAATTCTCCCGGGCTGCGAAGAGCTCGACTCTGTCGAGTAAAGGCCCTCCCTGCTGCGGTACTGCTCTAGAAGATCGAGGTCCAGCTGCTGGAGATCCTCCCGGCTCACCCAGGCATCGTCCGAGGGTGGTCGTCCCTTCCACCTGACCAGGTATCACTCATACGCCTTGCTCCTTGTGTTGGTGACCTGTTCATCTAATATCCGCTCCACTCTATCACGCTGGTTTCTCAAGTTGGGTGGAGCTCTCTGAGGTGTGGGGGCGCTCTCAATGGGTGGAGTAGGCTGGATCTCCTCACTGGGTGTCACCGTGGGGCCCTTGTAGGGTACCAGGTCAGCCACATTGAATGTGGGACTTACTCCGTATTCTTCAGGGAGGTCCAACACATAGCATTGGTGCCAAGTCGTCTCAGCACCTGGAAGGGGCCGGCTCCACGAGACCTCAACTTAGAGGTATTCCCAGGGAATAGCCTCTCAGTTCTCACCATCACAAAATCACCAACTTGGAATTCTTGGTGGCGGCGGTGGGAATCAGCTGACTTCTTGTAAATCTCATTGCTCTTGTGGATGTTTTTACGAATATCTTCATGCAACTCTCTAAGGTGTTGTGCAAAAGACTCAGCAGTGATGGATACCCTAGCATGAGGGGGTAGGGGAATGAGATCTGTTGGCTTCCTGGGTTTGTAACCATGCACAGCTTCGAAAGGACTCATGCCTATGGACCTATTGGTGGAATTATTGTATGCAAACTCGGCTTGCGGTCGAATGAGATCCCAATTTCCAGGGCGGTCCTCAACAAGGCACCGCAGGAGATTCCCTAGGCTCCGATTGACGACTTTGGTCTGGCCATCGGTTTGAGGGTGATAGGCCGTGGAAAATTTAAGCAGGGTCCCCATTAGATGCCAGAGGGTCTTCCAAAAGTAGCTGGTGAATTTGACGTCCCTATCTGAAATGATGGTCTTGGGCAAGCCATGGAGGCGGACTACCTCATCAAAGAATAGACGGGCCACATGGGAGGCATCAGAGGTTTTAGAACAGGGGATGAAGTGGGCCATTTTTGAGAATCTGTCCACTACAACAAAGATGGAGTCATGTTTCCTCTGGGTCCGAGGTAGTCCTAACACGAAGTCCATGCTCAGGTCCTGCCATGGCCGATCCGGGACGGGAAGAGGGGTGTATAGGCCCGTGTTCTGTTTAACTTGCTTAGCAGTCGCACATGTATGACATTGCCCCACAATTTTGGTCACATCCCTTTTGAGGCTGGGCCAATGGAACTGTCCTTCAACCAAGGCAATGGTTTTGTGAACCCCAAAGTGCCCAGCGAGGCCTCCAGCATGTAATTCCCAGACTAATAAATCCCGCAGTGAAGTTCTAGGTATGCAGAGTCTATGCCCTTTGAAGATGAATCCGTCCTCTAGGATAAAACCCTAGTGTTCCTGGGGCGAATGGGTGATTAGGATGGCATGGATATGTCCAAAATCGGGATAGTTTGGGTATTCTTCCTTAACCCGATCGAACCCTATTACTTCTACCTGAATGGTAGCTAGCAGGGAGATCCTCCTACTGAGTGCATCAGCAGCACGGTTTTCACTTCCGGCCTTATGTTTGATCACAAATGTGTAGGCCTGGATGTACTCGACCCATCGGGCATGCCGGGCATTCAGTTTCTGCTGGGAGTTGAGGTATTTTAGGGCCTCATGGTCGGAGAATATGACAAATTCCTTGGGCATGAGGTAGTGCCTCCAATGGCGGAGGGATTGCACCACCGCATAGAATTCCTTGTCATAGGTAGAGCATTTCAACCTGGCATCACACAGCTTCTCACTAAAGTAGGCTACTGGGTGTCCTTCTTGGCTGAGGATTCCGCCGATTCCTACCCCAGAAGCATCACAAGTTACCTCAAAGACTTTGGAGAAGTCAGGGAGGCATAATACTGGGGCTTGGGTCATCCTCTCTTTGAGCTCCTGGAAGACCCTAGAAGCCGACTTGGTCCACACAAAGGTCCCCTTTTTAAGGCAGTCGATGATAGGGGCTGTAACTGTTCTGAACCCACGGATGAATCTTCGGTAAAAGGTGGCCAAACCATGGAAACTCCTAACCTCATGGAGGGTGCAGGGTTCCTGCCAGTCAAGGATAGCTCGGACCTTCTCGGGGTCCATGGACACTCCCTTAGTGGAAACCATATACCCAAGGAAAGTAATGGACTCAGTTAGGAAGTGGCATTTTCCTGGATTGGCATAAAGACTCTCTTTCCTAAGGACAGTGCAGACTTGCCTAAGGTGGTTGAAGTGGGCTTCCCTGGTCTTGCTGTAGATAAGGATATCGTCGAAATAGACCACTAGGAAGTCTCCTATGTAAGGTCTAAGGACCTCCGTCATGAGACGCATGAAGGTACTCGGGGCATTTGAAAGCCCGAAAGGCATCACTAGCCATTCATAGAGCCCATCTTTGGTTTTAAAGGCAGTTTTCCATTCATCCCCTGGCCTTATCCTAACCTGATGGTAGCCACTTTTGAGATCTATTTTGGAAAAAATGGTGGCTCCGGCTAGCATGTCAAGCATATCGTCAAGTCTAGGTATGGGAAACCTATAATTGATTGTGATCTTGTTGATGGCCCTGCTGTCGACACACATTCGCCATGTCCCATCTTTCTTTGGTGTGCGGAGGGCTGGGACAGCACAAGGACTTTTGCTAAGACGGAGGAAGCCTTTTCTAATGAGTTCCTCCACTTGTCTCCTCAATTCAGCATGCTCAGTGGGCTTGAGGCGATAGTGGGGAAGGTTTGGGAGGGTGGCCCCTGGGACAAGGTCAACAACATGTTGGACATCCCTCATGGGTGGCAGTTGATCGGGGAGCTCTTCGGGGAACACATCCTTGAATTCTTCTAGGAGAGGGTGGATTTCCACGGGATGCGGGTTGGAGGGGGTGGGTTCCCCGAGGCATATGACTACAGCGTATACGGGTGTTCCGAGAGCTACCTCTTCCTCGAGTTCTTGTCTAGTGATGAGGTGTAGGCCCTTGGTGGGGCTCCCATGGGTGGACGGTTGACTTGTTGGTTGGGTTGGGGGTGATGAGACCCCTGGGCTTTGGGGTGGTGTAGGGAGAATTCCCTTGGAGGGTGGTTCCTTTCGGGGTGGGGAAGGGTTGAGGCGAATGGTCTTCCCCTCGTGTTCAAAGGTGCATGTGTTCGTTTTCCCATAGATGGTAGCATTAACATCATATATCCAAGGTCTCCCTAGTAGGAAGCTTCCTACAGCCATAGGGATGATGTCACACCATATTTGTCCTTGGTAGGATGAAAAGGTGATGGGGATAAGACAACATGTGTTGACGGGTAGGGAATGGTTGTTTATCCATGATACACGATATGGTTTGGGGTGGGGTGTTGGGGTAAGCCCTAGGAGCTTGATGGTGTCCGGGGACACGGCGTTGACACAACTTCCGTTGTCTAGGATGACCTTCCTAACATGGTCCCCGATTTTGATGAAGGTGTGAAAAATGGAAGTCCTCCGCCAGTCGTCCTCTTGAGGTTGGGTAAGGGTGCACCTTATCACCCCTAGGTGGGTGGAGTGGGGGTCATCTTCTACACCTTCCTCAAAGAATTGCTCCTCATATTCCTCTTCCCACCCTAAAGCAGCCTCGTACTCCTCAATAGTATCCTCATGGTTTTCCTGGGATGTGGTAGGCCCGCCCTTAATAACAAGGCTCGACAACCCCTTGGAAGGGCATTGGGAGGCTATGTGGCCATAACCATGGCACTGAAAACATTTAATCGTACTACTCCCTGGGGTCTTCCCTTTGGAGGCTTCCTCCCGTCAGGGAGGAGGGTTGGGTGGAGTGGCCTTTGTGGGGGTAGGATTGGTTGGCTGGGGGTAGGGCCGAGTGGGGGTTCCCCCACTGGGAGGAGGTGTTGTCAACAGAGGAGGCAGGTTGGGACGGGGTCCCGGGCCCTTGGGGGGGGGGCAAACCTTGGGTTCCTAGAAAACCTTTCTACATCACAGGCTATTTGATAGGCAACCTCAAGGCTATGAGCTTCCCTCATGAAAAGCTCCCGTTTGATGTGGGGAAGGAGACCATTCCTAAACCGGGATAAAGTGACGGCTGGTTCTTTGACGACACCACACCTTAAGAGATATGAGTCAAATTTCTCAACATACTCTTCCACGGTCTTTCCCTCTTGGGTAAGGCTTTGCCATTCATCAAGGAGAAGTTGGCTATAGGAGTTGGGAAGATATTTACTCCTAAGCTGGACTTTCATGTCCATCCAAGTGTCAATGGGTTCCTCACACCTGATTCCCCTTTGGCTTTCTACCTTTAGCCAATAGGTCTTGGCTAGCTTAAGAAGGTGGATCTTGGCCAACCTAACCTTTCTCTCTTCGGATATGGGGTACCAATCAAAGTATTGGTCCATGCCATGCTCCCATTCTTTATAGGCACTAGGTTTATGAGACCCGTCAAAATTCGGGGCTTCCACTTTAATCATCCTTAAGAGGAAGTCATCCGGATCCTCTCGTGGTCGCCTCTCATGGTACCGAGGTTGTGGATCTCTCTCTTGCTCACGATACCACTCATTCTCTAGGTCTTCCCTCTCATGTTCTACCCACGGAGGAGGAGCCCTTTGGACATGATTCCTAGGTGGGGCCCTAGTTTCTTCTAATCTCTCTAATCGGGTGGAAAAACCATTCATGTGCTCCGTGAGGGCTTGAATGGCAGCCTCAAGTCGATCCATAGGAGCTTGGGGAGCTTCCCTAGGGATGCTTTGGGTGCCTTCGAAATTGGAATCCATAGGTGGATCGGAAGTAGAAGGATCGGTCCGGTATATGGTACCCCTACGGGTGGACATGCACAATGACAAGGTGACCGACACGGGATGGTAATGCAATTGCCCTAGGACCTAGGCTTGTAGAGACAAGTCTAAAACTTGCTCTGATACTAAACTGATGTGACATAATGATGCAGCAAGTGGCTATGGTTCCTTGGACTTAATTCGCAAACGCATTCACAAAAGTCGAGAAAGCTTGGAAGACGCCGTCTCACCGTGCGCACCCGTGACCCGTGGTGACTCGATGATGCCGAGTCGAAGTGGGGGAGAGGGACCCTTGCTGGTAGAGGGCCAGCACAACTAAGGTTTTCCCTCTCGAAGGTAGGATGCCCACGATCAAGGGCGGCCGGGTGCCTTGGGGGCACAAGGTCACTCACTCACTATTATCCACGATGACCACTCAAGATGGTGGATCCGGGAACGGGCACTCTCTTACTAGCCAGTGGACTAGCTTGACGGATATTAAACAAACAGATACTAGGGGAGCAAGGGAAGAGGCTCACCTGGTTGGTTTGAAGAAACCAACCTCGTTCGGAGATGATGGGCGAGCGGGGAAGTGTGGGATCCCCGCACACTGCGCCGATGAAGCTTGAATTCTGTTTAATACAATCACTACACCTCACACAGAAGGGTGGACTTGGGGTGGGGATGTTGATTTACATGCAAACACTACCTCCACGCAGGGAGGGGCGGTAAGCCGGCCAGGCGGGGAGGGGAGATCCGCCGAAATTGCGAAAGGAGAAGCCGATGTCGAATCTGCCTGCACTCTGCGATGAATGACTGACAGTCACTGTTGAGATCGTAACTTCTAGTCCGGAATTCTGCTGATGATGAGACCAGAGGGGAAATCTTCGTAACTGGAGCTAGGATGCCTCAGAATTTTGTAGAATTCTTCTGACGTCGATGCTGGTCCGGATGGGGAGTCGAACAGAGTGACAGAATCTAGGGAAGGCGGCTTTAGGTTCCTGGTAGCAGGTTGCAGAGGCTGCCCCGACAGCTCCCGGACTCTGATTCATGAACCGCTAGAGTTTCTGGAACCGTGGACGAGCTCTCTTCCCAGAAAAACTGACGGGGAAGCCGTCTGATGTCGGAGAGGACTGGGGGACGCAGAATAGTGAAGGATGGTCATTGCAGACTGTGGGAGGCAGGCCCGCGCAGCCGACGGGGAAAAATGGTAACTTCGGCCCACGGGTGCTGAACGAAGTTCCGCTTCTTGATTCTGAAAGTGGACTAGACGAGGAAGAACTTTGGAGAAGAGCTCGTGGCCTGATTCTTCTGTGGTTCTTCGTGGTACAGCTTCTCTTCTGGTTCAGGAACTCGGTGTGAGGAATTCTGCACAGTTGGGGGAGATGGGGCCTCCCGGGCAGCCCGGACCTCGGATGGGGACGAGACCAACGCGGTGGCAAAGCAAACTGGCAGAGATTTCCGTTGATGTAGGCCACGCCCCCAGAAGATCTGGGATGAGGTCGTGGCCGATGCTGCAACAGGGTACTGATCTGCAAGTCTTCAGCTGTATGCAAACGAGAAGAGAGAAAGGGGTGGGGGGGTGGTTTTCTTTGGTGGAGGGGTGAGGGAGATGGATGCTTTGGTGGAGGGGAGTGGTTTGGGAGGTGGGAGGGGTGGTGAGGTGGAGGCCAGGGGCGGAGCTAGCAGGGAGAGGGGCTGGGTGTGCAAATGGCCAAGGGGGAGGTGGTGGGGTGATGGGGGCGCAAGTAGCTTGGGGAAATGGGGAGGGTTCTCTTTGATTTGGGTGGAGGGTTAATGGAGGTGTTTAATGGAGGCCTAGGGAAGGGGAGGGGTTGCCTTGGGGAGGGGAAGAGTTGCTTGGGAAGTGGGGATTCCTCTTGGGAAGATGGAAGGTTGTATGGGGAAGGGGAAGGGTTGCTTGGGGAGTGGTGGGAGTAAAGGGGGGTTAATGGCCTTGGGAAGGTGAAAGGGTGGGGAGGGCTGATGTGGAGGATGAGGTGGCAAGGGGGGGAGAGAGAGGGCTGGTTGACCTAGAGAGAGAGAGGGGAGAGGAGAGAGAAAGGGTCGCCCCTTCTTGAGAGAGAGAGAGAGATAGAGAGAGAGAGCTAGAGAGAGAGAGAGATGCACAATTACTTTGGCAAACTTTATCAAATCTTCATTAACCTTCAAAAGAGGGATTGGGGTCCTATTTATAGGAAACCCACTTTTACATATAAGACCCTGACTTTTAACATACTAACAGATAACCAAGGAAGGGGGGGTGCGCCCATGGGCCTAGCCCAAAGAAATAGGCCCAATAGCAAGCACCATAGCCTAATGTGACTCGAACTTAGGGAAATGACTGGATAACCTAGGTACAAGACTCAAATAAAAGGCAAATTACATGATTATGACTCAAGTAAAAAGGAGAAAACAACAAGATGACCCAATGGTAAGCACTAAGGTCCAATCCAGAAGAAGGGCTGCTCCCTAGCTGCCTCCGGGAGGGAGAGAGGTGCCAAGCCAGAGGGAATCGTGAGTGATGCCCTCATCACGTGTGTTGACACCCGTTTTTGCCTATGAGTTGGGTCATTCCTCTTATCACCATTTGTTGATGCCTCGAGTTGTCCATTACTCACTGGGCCATTTCCAGGCGCATCTTTGGGCTTATTCTATGGGTACCTTCCTCCCTGGCTCGGTTTGTTCTCAAATACAGGCTTATTAGGTCTTGATTTCGATTTATCTTTGGGTTGAATGGGTTCATTAATCCCATTTTATTGATTTTAAATGTCTAGCCTTTACGCGGCCTTTCGATTGACCATTCAATTAAGTACACGTTGAGGACCGTGCCTTTGAAACTAGCGTCAACTGAGTTGTCTTTGCACCGACCTGATTTTGCTTAAAAATGGCCTATCGATTGACCGTTTAGTCTTTAAGCGATCTGGTTGGGACCGTCTACTGAACCAGCACCGACCTGGCCTTCACCTGCACCGACCTTGCTCTGAACCTGCACTGACTTGAGTTTTTTTTGCACCGACCTTATTTTCATTAAACAGTCCCAAGTGAACCGCTACTAATTGAACGGCCTATTAAAGGACCGTTTAAAGGCAGGAAATGCTAGCGCCTTAACTAGCGTCTCATCTTGAGGGGGACGGTCCAGTGAAGGACCGTGTTTATCATAACAGCGTCTTAACTAGCGTCTCTCCTTAATGAGGATAGTCTATTTATGGGCCGTTCAGTTATTGAGCGGCCTGGTGGGAACCGTATACATGATTTATTGGATATTTATTTGATTTTCTGAATTTCCACCGACAAGCTTTTACATGGTCTGAGTGCAGCCGTTTACTTTCATTAAACGACCTGTCTTTAGACCGTCTAACTCCCGGGGTCCCAAACCGGTGGTTCTTCAGATAATTATCTATTTATCCCGTTTTTCTGGATTTATCACCGACATGTGTACACGGCCTAGCATTGGACCGTTCCATAGATTGAGTGGTCTAGTAGTAGACCGTTCTATCCTAAAGAGTCCAGCACCGTGATAGCCGGTCAGTTCGATGGGATGATTGGATAATTAAATATTTATTTATTTACCACCGATAGCAATATGCGGTCTAGCAATAGACCGTGTACAAGCCTGGGTGGCCTATCGAGCAACTGTGTAATAGGCCGAGATCTATGGATTGTTGGGATTTTCTCTCTCCATTCATGGTTAGGCCTCCACCTTCCTCCACCATTTTCTCTGTGGAATGTCAATGAAATGGGGTGCCGTTTGATCCTGGTGGAAGATGGGAATATTATCTGCAGATTTTGTTTCATAATCTCGCCCTAATCTTCAGTGGAAAACCCTAATTTCCGGGTTAGACTTCAAGGGTCTATAAATAGTACCCCTAGTCCAAGCTTGAAAGGGGAGATCCAAGGTCGACGGTGAAGCTCTGCCAGATTTCTGAACGAACTGTAGCCAGGGAGGGAGGCTTTCTACATCCTTTAAGCCTCTGGTTTCAGGGAGTAGTTGTTGTTTTGAGTCCTAGTCTTAGGCTTTTAAGTGTTTCTTCCTCCATTGCATGCTCTTTTCATCATCTTCGTCCCACATTTTTGCACTTCTCACATCATTTTACACACCCTCCCATTTGTTTTGACACCCTTTAGGGGTTTAAAAACCTCCCAGGTATCGCCCATTCTATGTTATTGCGTTTATTTTCCATTCTTCTTTACAGTTGCTACGCTCCTTAGGGCTAATTTGGGTGTCATTTTCGTGTCTCCTACTTTGTTTTGCAAGTCAGCATCAGCATAGCACGAGGCCCATCCCCGCTGGCCGACCGGAAGGGGTGGAGGATCAAGTCCTACGGCTTTGGAGTCTGGCGCTGTGCACGGTCATCTTCCATCCATTTTCAGATCAGGGCGGTCTTCTGAGAGCCGTCCAGCCCTGTAAGCGGTTATATTCGAGCCGTTATGTCGCCAGATCTGTCTTCGTCCCGCATCCTTTTCAGCGCTGTGAGCGGCCTGTCGAGCTACCGTCCTATCCATTGAGCGGACCTTCTAAAACTGTCTACACTTGTCAGCGCTGAACATCAGGCGAGTGCTCCCTCACCTTTTCCAAGGTACGTCTTACCATCCGGTACCTGTGTCTTGGTGGCGATCATGATCAGACACACCCTTGCACTCTTTCTTTACTTTCTTTACTTTGTTTGGCTTAGCATTACATTTTTTTGATTTTGGAAGAGGAAGGTAAGGAAGGATACAAAGGAAGGAAAACATGTCAACATCCTCTTTTCTGGTGATCACGGTGGGACACCTAGTGCCCGTCGTGTTAGTGTTTTGCTGACCAGTTCTTGTCTTTGGTTAGTTTTCTTCTTTAAGTGTTTCAGGTTGCTCTCCGGTCCACATATTGTTTCTGTCCTCTGGAGTTTACGCGGTTCCCTCAGAGCCGCGCACGTACCTGAATGGCCGTGGATTGGCCGTCCTATTCTCATTCCAGTGCTGCTGTCGTGCTAGCCTGTTACATCCAGCGGCCCTGCATAGGCCATTCATTTCTTCCCACAGTCTAATAAGGACTATTTATCATTGCTGGCTCAGGTACGTTCCTATCCTTGCACTGGTTTTTTGCGCTGATATTCTACGATCTTTGCAGGACCATCCCGGAATCTACACGGTCTGTACAAAGACCGTTCATCCAAGTACACCCCCGTTTCCCAGTTGCAGTTCATTTCAATATTCCATGATTTTGTCAGCTTCTGTCATCACTCCCTGCTGTATAACGGCCCACCTAGGACCGTCGACCACCCTGCACGGTCTCCCACAGACCGTTTTGTAGTGCTATAGTGCACCCGAGCTTTTCCCTCTCATTACTATTTCATATCATTTCATGTTGATCTGGTGCTATTATTGATCTCCCCTATTTGCTAGTTGATTGCGCATGATATTTATTATACTTGTCATATTTGATTGACCATTGACTATTAGACCTAGCCTAGATTCTTGCATGCACTCCGGTGCACATAGGTGCATACATACTTTTCATATTAGTTGCATTCCCACCTAGGTAGGGGATCCTATCGTCTCCATATTCCTTGGAGCCGACTAGGTGACCTTGCCCAGGACCTCCGTAAGTCCCCGTGAGCCATGGATTCCCACACGGATGCCAAGCAGGTTGTACCGTACTACACCGTGTTTAGGGTTTGTGCCTATGAGAGGGAGAGTCCCTTAGAGTTCATCCAGTTTCCCATTTCCACCCTTGATAGGTACCTTTTTGGTTGAGTGAACTCACATCTTAATTAATCCACTAGGGTCCTAAGAGGAAACTCAAAATCTTCCGCGCATCATTCACAACTTGGGTGATTATTTGGTTGTCTCTCTTCTCATCCCTCCCCTCTCTTGTGTGCATTTTTCGTTGGATTGTTTGTTTAGATCTTTGCTAGGGTTGTTTGCTTGCTTTCCCCAGGTGTTTTAGTGCATGTGGAGTTGCTTCCTCCCCATAGGATCGTCTCCTAGGGGCAACTCTCATTTCATCTCTTACTTCAATCCCCTGTTCGATTCCTCTCTAGTCATGTCATCTTATAACTTCTCTCATTCCCATGAGGATTCTCTCCCTCGGGGACTTCTGGAGGACCCGCCTAGGGTCGCTCATGTGCAAGGGGGAGAGGGGACTGCCCCTCCTCTCCCGACTATTGTTGTTGAGGGTGCCCAACCCTCCCTCTCCGATTCATCCACTCACAACTCGGCCAGTCAGGTTCTCCACATGATGGCCCAGTTGGACCCTACTCAACTCCATCTCCTTAAACAAGCTTTGCAAGGGGCAGATGCCCCGCCTTCAGTGCTCTCTTCTAGCATGACTGCTGCCGCCACATCTCCGATTGCTGGATTAGGGGCCACCTCTGCGGCCCTCATCGACCTTACTCCAATTCATCCTCAGGTTCTTCAATTCGCCAACATGGAAGCGGGCCAGGCTTCTACCTCGGCCCATCAGCCTCTTGACAAGGGGAAGACCCAGGTCCCCTTGCCCTCCTATTCTGATCCCTACACTACCATCTCCCCATCACCACAGGCCCTTGTGGCCCCGGCCAATTTTAGTCACCTCCAACCAGGGGTAGCCCAGCTTGCTTACTCGGACATGGGCCCTTCCCTGGCCCATTATCCATCCTCCGGGCTTCCCCCACCATCAGTCTATCCGTTTGCTCCATACCCAGGTTCTGCTCTTCCTGCTCCGTCTCCTCCATCCCGGGAACAGGAGATTCTTGAAAAGTGGGCTACCATGCAGCAGCAAATCGATCTCCTTCATAAAAGGGTCAGCCCACAATCCCTTTCCGATGTCCCCATTCCTAACTTCAGGGACATTCATTTTCCTCCCCAGTCTGAGCTCCCCGTATACCGTAAATATGATGGGAACGGCAACCCGTTCATCCATGTTAGGGAGTTCCTTTATGAATCGGCGCAGTTTCAACATGATGATCGCCTTATGGCGTACCTTTTCTGCCGATCTTTGGATGGGGTGGCACTTGAATGGTTCTATACCTTGCCTTTGGAGGAGGCGGAGAGTTTCAAGATGGTGAAAGAGAAATTCATTCAAAGATTCCAAGACCAGGTGGGCCCGGAGTATGCTTCACCAACTTAGTAGCAGAGAAGATGAAGCCAGATGAGGACTTCGCAGTATATGCAGATAGATGGAGGCAGATGGCCTCCCGTGTGCTCGGGCAGATCCCGAAAGAAGAAAAGGTGAGACTATTGATTTCTAATGCAACCCCTACGTTCCGGAACATCTTGGCGATGAATGATATCTCAAATATGCACCAATTGTACAATCGGGCCCGGTTCATCCAGACCCAATTCAAAGACTCCCCTATTCATTCCCTTTTTGAGGCCCAGAAATCCAAGACCACCAGAAAGTCCCAGGGCCCAGTTACTGAGGGAGTACAAATCAACGAGCAGGTCCTGGCTGTTCAATTCCCTAACCAGCCCACTCCACCCCGTTTCCAGCAACCTCCCCGCAACCCCCAATTCTCCACTCTACAAGCCCCCCGACCTTCCGCGCCAGGCCCCCAACACCCACAACAACAACCACCACCACCACAACAGCTTCAACAGTCACCCCAGTACCATAACGTCCCTCCTCCTGCTGGTTATGGGCCTGCTGGGCCAAGACCAAAGAGAGCCAACTATCCACTACTTCCATAAACACTCCCTGACATTTTTTCAGCCTTAATGTACACCGGTGACATACAGTTGCCTCCGGAACGACCGAACTGGAACCCGACAGCCGACCAGTCAAAGTATTGCATATACCATCGGCAACCCGGACACACGATAGAGAGGTGTTATCAGTTCAGGGATCTAGTCTTTGATTTGCATGAGGGCCAGAGGATTGACTGGGCCCAAATGCATAAGTTGATTGAAGATATAAAAGAAAAGAGAAGACAAGCAAGGCCGCAGCAGGCGGCACCTCAGCAACAGCAGTTCCAACAACCTCCCCAACAACAACCTCCATAGCAGCAACAACAACAACAAGACCTCGATATTCATCAGTATCCCATGCCAGAACATCCGCCTGCTCCACAACAACAGCGGTCGACACCGACACAGGTTAATGTGGTTCACCACCCAGCCCCTAATGTTGGGTGGTCTTTTGACGATGAGACTCCCGCTCATCTCTTGGCCTTCCACCACACCAACTCTCCCAGACCTTCTATTCCTTCCATTCTCTGGCCTACCACCTTGACTACCGCTCCACCCTCCATTCCCTCCAGGTCACCTATTGCACCTGCCACATTCCCCACCATTCTGCCAATCCTTCCACCATCGCCCGCCATACCTCCATCATCACCCCTCCACTTGACCCCTCACCAATCGCCACTCCCCCAGGGCCCATCAGGCCAGCCTCCACCATCCTCACCCCCATTTCTATCCCCTCCACTTACCCCACCGGGCCAACCGGGAGTCCATCTGAGGCCGTGCCGGCACGACACTGCACCCTCCGGAGCGGGCGGTTATTTCACAGAAGTTTCCCCACTGCTGGTGCACCTCCACCCAACCCTCCAATTCCTTCCTCAACAGTCGAAGTAGAAGAAGTAGAGCCCGTGCCTGGCACGAAGTATGATTTGCTACAGCACCTAGACCGGATGCCGACAAAGATATCAGTTCTGGAGTTAATAAAAAGGTCCACACTACACCAAGATACCCTAAGGGCTTTTCTGCAGAAAGTGATGGTTAACGAAGATGTGGCGGTGGACAGTTTGCCGTCGGTGTTGGCAACAATTATGAGGGGGACTTCCATTTCATTTTCTGAATTAGAGTTAGCACCCCCAGAGGCACGGTAGATGCCACTATGCATTACTATTTCCTTAAATAAAGTGGCAGTTGAGTCAGCCCTTGTGGACACGGGAGCATCAATAAATGTGTGTCCATTAAGCACATTGCGTGCCTGCAATATTTCAGAAGACATGCTTAGGCCAATGCCAACCACGATTGTAGCTTATGATAACTCCAGACGAGCTTGCCATGGGGTTGTGACAGTTAAAGCCGAGCTAGGGCCTTTGGTGATGGACGTGGAATTTTACGTTCTAGACATAGACCCAATGTTCAAGGTAATTCTGGGTCGTCCATGGATAGACAGTCTGAATGTCGTACCCTCAATTGCCCACCAATGCCTTAAGTTCTCATTTCAGGGCCGGGTTGTTAAGGTGAAGAGTATCTCCACAGTCCAATTTGTTGATGCAATTGCAGACAAGATCCTTCCTACTTTGTGGCCAAGCAAAAGGCCAGTTCTTTCTGTTATAGACTTAAACTATTCATAGGCATATGCGTCACGCAAGCCCGCCACTATACCGATAAATGTTAAAATTAAGTCCAAAATTAGATATTCAAAAGGGTGGCACATGATTTTGAAGTTAGGCTATCAACCGGGCATGGGCCTTGGTGCACAATTGTAGGGGCGGACTAATCCCATCCCCAGGGGCAGAAAGATGAGCCGAAGAGGCCTTGGCTACCGGGAATCGGCACTATCTATACTGGGAGATTCTGGGCCACTGATGTGGGATTATCATCAAAACTTTGTGAAAGGCCCATTACAGCCTGGTACTTTGAAGAAGTCGCCGCCCTCTTCTGATGGGAAGACCGATGCCGCTTATGTTGTTGCTGACCCACCGCCGCCACTGAAGGGGCTCGTGGGTGATATGGATGATTTTTGCAGTTGTTTTGAAAAGATGTTCCGTGAAGAAGAAACTTGTGCGAAAGAGATGGAGATGCAACTGGTGAAGCATTCTCCAATTGAGCTAGTTCACCGAAGGCCGCAGGAAGTGGGGATCTCCATCACTATTTTTTCTTTGTCCCCATCCCGCCTTGCCTCCTTGTTTCAGCAATTGGGGTTGATTCCCCGTTCCCCTCCGATTATGGTCAATTCGTACTTTACGGAAAGACCACTTGAAATTCTATTTGTTGCTTGTGCATGTGGGCGCTGCCCACCTATTGATTTATCAACTCTGTTTACTCCTCCCTCCCCCACTGCCAAACTCCATGAGATGTGGTTTTTCTCTTTTGAGCCATTTTTCAATTGTCTCTTCCCCTATTTATTTCCTATGCAGCTCCCTCCTCCTCCATCCACCTCTTCCTGTTGCGTGATCTCCTCCGACTTCCAAAAAAAACACCAATTTTAAAACGGAGGTTTCAGTGGAGGATTACGCTATGTTCTGCCCATCTTCCCAGGGGCATGAGAACCCTACTTCTTTCCCTGTAGATTTCTTGTCTCCTGGGTTAGATGTACAGTGTGCAGAGTCTCCTAGGGTAGTAGAGTCAGTCAGGGTAGAGTCTAGCTCTAGTGTTGTTAGCCCGTCCACCTTTGCGGCGCACCCTGTGATGCGTCATTCCGAATCTGTTCCAGATAGGTTTCTGCAAGATTTAGCTCAAAGATGTCATGCCCTTCTCAAATGCCCTGATTTTGTAGAGACCGCATTGGTCTTAGAGGATGATGAGGAAGTAGAAGGGGTATAGAGCAATGACGGATTAGGTGTGTATGAAATCATAGATGAGAAGGACCCAGTCGATGATGACAAAAGCGATGTGGAGGACACTGTCGATCTGTACGCACAAGGTTTGAAGAGGTTCGATGAACTGTCGACGGCAGTGGATGAGCCCACCAAAGAAATTAATCTTGGAACCGAAGAGGACCCCAGGCCCATAATTATTTTTGCTAATTTCCCTCCTCAGGCTGAAGAGGAGCTAATCAAGATTTTGAGGGAGTACAACGATTCTTTTGCTTGATCCTATGAGGACATGCCGGGTCTTGACCCCGCTCTAGTTGAACATAGACTTATCCTTAAGCCAGGGGCAACACCTGTTAAGCAAAGAGCGAGAAGGTTCCACCCTCAAATGGCCTTAAGGATAAAGGAGGAAGTTGATAAATTGCACAAGGCCAAGTTTATTAGAGTTGTTTTATATCCGCAATGGTTGGCAAATATAGTCCTAGTAATGAAAAAGGATGGAAAAATTTAGATTTGTATTGATTTCAGGGACTTAAATAAGGTGTGTCCGAAAGATGATTTTTCGCTTCCTCACATTGATGTGTTAGTAGACAATATGGCTAGGTATGAAACCCTCTCATTTATGGATGGATATTATGATTATAGTCAAATTCGTCTTGCTCCCGAGGACCAAGAGAAGACCTCTTTCACCACGCCCTGGGGCACATACTGCTATGTTGTCATGCCATTCTGATTGAAGAATGCAGGTGCCACGTATCAGTAGGCAATGATGGCCATCCTTCACGATATGATGCATGTGTATATGGAAGCCTACGTGGATGATATCATGGTGAAGTCGAGGACCAAAGAAGAACACCCCGCCATTCTAGCTAAGGTGTTGCAAAGGGCTAGGGAGTACAAATTAAAAATGAATCCAAAGAAATGCGTGTTCGGAGTTACATTAGCAAAGTTGCTTGGGTTTATAGTTAGCAAGCGGGGGATTCAGATTGATCCGAATAAGGCGAAGGCCGTAATAGACATGCCCCCGCCAAAGAACATCACCGAGCTTCGAGGTTTGATTGGGCGCTTACAATTCATTCGGAGGTTTATATCTCATCATTTGCAAAGATGCCACCCATTCTATGATTTGTTGAAGGCGGGGGCCAAATTTGAATGGAATGAACAGTGTCAAAAGGCCTACAAGGAGCTTAAGATTTATCTGTCTAATCCCCCGGTTCTACAACCTCCCATCCCTGGTAAACCCCTGATCTTGTACATTTCTGTTGTTGAGGACTCCCTAGGAGCTGTCTTGGCTCAAGTGGATGATGAAGGAAGGGAGAGGGCAGCATACTACCACTCTAGGTTGTTCAATCCTGCTGAATCTAGGTATACTGCCATGGAGAAGACCTATGCAGCCTTAGTATGGGTAGCTCAGAAACTCAAACACTACTTTCTCGCCCAAGAGGTTAAGCTGATCTCTAGAATGGACCCAATCCGTTACCTCTTAGAAAAACCCGTAGTTTCTAGTAGATTAGCTCACTGGCAGAGCTTTCTTTCCCAATTTGATATCACCTTCGTTGTCTAGAAAGTGATCAAGGGATATGCGATTGCTGAACATCTTGCTCATTCTCCTATCCCTCACACTGATTCAATCCGGGACAAGTTTCCTGATGAACACTTGACTCTACTTACTCATCTTCCCTTCTGGTCTCTTCATTTTGATGGTGCTCTCAATTCTCAGGGCCGTGGAATCTGCGCCATTCTCCTCACTCCCGAAGGAGTAACCATCCCCATCGCTTATCAGCTCTCTTTTCCCGCCACGAATAACATGGCCGAGTATGAGGCTCTCCTAGCCAGTCTGAAGCACGCCTACCTCTTGGGCGCGAGATACCTCAACATCATATGAGACTCTCAATTGGTGCTGCGTCAAGTTCTTTCTACTTATCGCACCAGTGACCCTAAACTCAAGCCCTATCAAGATTTGGTCACACTCTTGGCTAGGCAATTCCGCAAGCTCATTTATATTCACACTCCTCGTTCTCAGAACATCCTGGCCGATGCGCTTGCATCGCTTGCTTCTTCTCTGTCCTTCCCCCTCAGTCGCGCCACTGAGACCATTATGGTCCAGTGGTTAGACGCTCCTTCCCTCCAGGACCCTTGGTTTGACAACCTTAGGAAATCTGTAGAGAGGAAAGCTGAGAAGGAAGATTTGAAAGAAGTTTCATTGACTGAGCTTAAGGAGATCATAGAAGAAGAGGAACTGCCATGGTACCATGAAATAGAGCAGTACTGTAGGGATGGATCCTTTCCAGAGATGGCCAACACCGAGCAGCGCAAGGCCATTAGAAGAGTCACCTCCAGATACACAATCATTGTTGGAGAATTATATAAGCGGGCCCTTAATGGAGTTCTCATGAGGTGTCTGGATGACGATGAGGTTTGGTAAGTTGTAGAAGTAGCTCATGCAAGTGAGTGCGGATGACACATTAATGGACAGGCATTGGCGAAGAAGATTCTTAGGCAGGGCTATTACTGGCCAACCCTAGAAGAAGATTGTTCCACCTATGTCCATAGGTGTCTTCAGTGCCAACTTCACGCCGACAAAATTTATGCTCCTGTTTCTTCTCTCCATCCTCTCTCTACTCCTTGGCCATTCTCGATGTGGGCCTTTGATATCGTTGGACCACTTGGCGACCCTAATGCTCAGATTAAACAAAAGTCCTTCATTCTGACTGCTACAGAGTATTTCACCAAGTGGGCGGAAGCTGAAGTTTATGCGGAGATCAAAGCCACGACAGTATGCCGCTTCATCCTCGAGAACATCATTTCACGATTTGGAGTGCCAAGCGATATCGTCACCGACACTGGGCCTCAATTCGTGTCTCAAGAACTTCAGGACCTCTGTAAGAAATTTAATATTTCATTGCATCATTCATCACCATACTACCCTTAAGGTAACGGCCAAGCCGAGGCCACGAGCAAAACCCTTCTTAAAATCATTAAGAAAACATGCGAGTCACATAAATTTGCTGATTGGGCTGATAAACTGATAGAAGCTCTATGGGCTTATTGCACCTCCGTCCGTACTCCCACGGGACAAACTCCTTTTGCTCTCACCTATGGGATGGAGGCGGTACTCCCGTACGAGATCTTGATCCCTTCCCTAAGAGTGCAGTTAGACAAAGAACTTAATCTCGACGAGCGTCGAGAGACGTTGCTAGTCCAACTGGAACTCTTAGATGACAAGAGGCTTAACGCGGCCAATCATGACTCTGTTTATCAAAAATGTGTCTTGCAACATTTTCAAAAGAAGGTTATCGAAAGAAAATTTCAAGTGGGTAACATGGTTTTGAAATGCAAATTTATTAGATCAGCTGGTCCTAAGTCTAAGCTACAACCCAATTGGGAAGGACCGTTTGTAATTAAAGAAATCTATCCTGGTAACGCGTATCGTCTAGTTAATGCGGAGGGTGAAGAATTGCCAAATTCATGGAATGAGTTGTATTTAAAATGTTTTTATCCATAGTGTTGAGCCAGCAACAGTCCGGTGGCGGGGTTTTCCTCGACTTGATCATGAAGGGAGATCCCCTGTTCAACATTCACACACTACACGACCCCCATGGTTCAGCTTCTCTCTTTTGTGTAACAACATTTCTCCCTTGGACATGCTTGGGGAAAGTGAAAATCCTTATTTTCTCCCCTCTTTTGACTGAAAATAGGGGCAAGTGGTAAATAAGGGGGCGAGAACTGATCTAGACATCCCGATAAAAAAGAGGTCTCAATTAAGGGTGTTGAAACCCATTTTTTGCCGATAAGTTGAGTCATTTATCTTACTCCCATTTGTTGATGCCTCGAGTTGTCCATCACTCGCTAGGCTATTTTTGGCATTTTGGGCTAATTTTATGGGTGATCTCCCTCCCTGGCTAGGTTTGTTTCAACTCAGGGCTTAATGGGCCTTGGTTTTTGGTTAATTGAATATTTTTATGAAAATCAAGTGTCCAGACATATGCGCGGTTCATCCTCAGCCGTTCAACACTTGGGCGGTTAGCTATAGACCGTTCATACATTTGTTGGTCGATTTCTGATGATTTTCCAAATTTACTCCGACAAGGGCTTATACGGTTGAGTCCTAGCCGTTCAACATGATGAACGGTCTGGAGTGAACCGTTGTTCTTCCAGAGTCCTAAAGCCCAAATGTCCCTCAGATAATTATCCGTTTTATTCATTTATCACCGACAGGAGTTAAACGGACAACACTTGGCCACTCATCATTGTGGACGGTTAATATCAGACCGTTTATCTATGAGAGTCCAACAGCGACCATTTCGGTTGGTTAATGGATAATTAGTGGATGATTAGCTTATTTTTGGAATTATCACCGCCAGAGTTGGACGGTTCTTAATGGACCACCCAACTAGTTGTGCGGTCTATCGTGAGACCGTTTAACCCTGCGAACTCGGAAGAATTCAAATATTTTCTCTCTCTATCCGTGGTTTTATCCCTAACTTCTCCCGTCATTTTCTCCGTGGATGCTGAACCATTTTGAGGGCTGTTTCGACTAGATAAGAGATAATTCGATTATCTACGATTTTTATTTGATAATCTTGACCAAAAAATGCTTCTAAATCCTAATTTCGAGCTAGAACTTTAGGTGCTATATAAATAGACCCTTAAGCCAAGCTTTGAAAGGGGGGGAGATTTTGGTCGACGGTGAAGCCCTGCCGAATCATTGAGTGACCTACGACCAGGGAGGGAGGCCTTCTACGTCCATACAGGCCTCCGGTCCAGGGAGTAACTTTCATTTTGAGTCCTTTTTTTTTATCTTTGATAGTCCGTCATTCCCTTTTGGTTGCATGCATCATTCTCCTCGTTTCTCTTCACTTGCATTGTCAATCATACATCCTCCCACGTTTTCGTTGCTTGCACTATCATTCACACACCCTCCCATGTCTTTGACGCCCCCAGGGGTTTAAAACTCCCCAGGTATCCCCCACTTCACTTAGTTATGATCATTTATTTCCGTTTTAGCATTTACTACACTCTATAGTTCTAATTTGGGTTTTCTCTTTGTGTTTCCACGTTGTTTTGCAGGTCAGCAATACACTAACACGAGGCCCATCCTTTCTTGCCGGTCGAAAAGGGTGGAGGTTGGACCCTTTTGCAACTTCTGGCGTGATGGTTGTGTGCGGCTCTGTCAGGACCGTTCAATGGTACGTGCGGTGGATCTTCGACCATTCTTCATCATCCTGCGGTCGTTTCTAAACCGTTCATCAGCCAGTAGTTCTACATCCCGCGTCCTCTGCAGCACTGAAGAGTGGTCTATCGTGAGGCCGTCCAACATCACATGCGGTTCTTCACGGGCCGCTCATCCCCTGCAGTGCTGATTTTAAGGCGAGTGTCTCCGTCTCTTTCCAAGGTACGGCGTGTTCATCACGTACGACATCTTGGTGGCGATCACGGTTATTTACACTCTTCTGTTCTTCTTCTACTATTCCCATTTATTGTATATATCGATTTAGTAGAAGGGGAGAGAAGTGATCCCTTAAGCCAATGAGGAGCAAAACAAACATGTCAATAGCCCCATTTTTTGGCGATCATGGTGGGACGCCTAGTGCCCATCGTGTTAGTGATTTGCTCACCTTTTCGTTTGCTGTGTTAGTCCTCTTTTCGAAGTGATTTCAGGTTGGTCTGGGCGTGGTCTCTGTCCTCTGGATCATGTGCGGATCTCCAGGAGTCGTCCATCTCTTCGGCGGCTGGAAGTCCACCTATCTTCTCTGTGAACAGCGCCATATATTCTGCAAAGCCTGCCGTGATAAGCGGTCCAAGGCCATCCATTCAAGTCTTACACGGTCTATTATTGGCCGTCCATCTTGCTGGCACAGGTACTCCTCTGTCTTCTGATTGTTGTCTTGGTTGCTGTTACACGGTTTATGCAGGTCCGTTCCAGTCATTAAGCGGCTGTCCATAGACCGCTCATCCGGGTACACAGCTCATTTCTGTCACTGTTCATTTCCAGCATTCTCTGGTTTACATGTTATTTTGTCGTTACTCCTTGCATTATACGGTCGTCTACAGACCCTCTATCTCCCTGAGCGATCTTGCAAAGACCATCCTTGTCATGCTACAGTGCACCCGTGCTTCTCTTTCATTGCCACCTTATATGCTTTTCATGATGCTTGGTGCCGATTGCTGATCTCCCCATGCTCCTATATCATTGTTGTATACTTACTTTCACCTCTTACATATTTGATTTGATCATTTCTTGCTAGTTTCTAGGTTAGAATTTTGCATGCACTCCGGTACGCATAGGATTCATGCATTTCATTCATATTTAGTTGTGTTCCTACTGAGGTAGAGTTTCCTCTCATCTCCATACTCCTTGGAGCCGACTAGGGGACCTTGTCGAGGACCTCCGTAAGTCCCCGTGAGCCGTGGATTCCCACACGGACGCCGGGCAGGTTGTACCATACCACCCCCTAGTCTAGGGTCTGCATTCGTGCGAGAGAGAGAGTCCTTTAGAGTCTGCCAGTTCTCCATCCTCACCCTGTTTAGGTACCTTGTGGTTGAGTGAATTCACATTTTTATTAATCCATTAAGGTCCTAAAAGAGAACTTATAAAAATCTTCGCGCATCATTTGGGATTTATTTGGGTAATTGGTTGATTCTTTTCTCATCTCTTTTCTCCATTGTATGTTGCGCATTGTCATCATTTGCATCCTTTTGTCAAATTAGGCTCATTGGGTCTAGTTCATCTTCGTGTGTCTCCATTTAGCTGCATTTATCCTAGGTTCATTTCCCTCCTTGTATTCATTTAAAATTCACTGTATAAAGTCTCCATTCTCCCCATGGAGCATTTATCTCTTGTACCTCATTCCTATACTTCTCCATCTTCTTATCCTAGTGTGGATTCTTCTTCCCATGCGGGCCCATCTCCTTATTCTTCTATTGGACCCTATTCTGTTAACAGGCCTTCTTATCCCGCCCGTGCTGCTGCTAGTCCAATCAATCCTCATTCCCACATACATGATTCTTCCAGGCCCATGCATTCATCCATTCCTGGAATGGGCTTTCCTTCTTCTTAGGCCGGATCCCCTTATCCGGCCCATCAACATTATCCTGGTCCAAATTCATCATCTCTTGCTCAAGCTGGCCCATATCCTTCTCGGACTATTCCTGCCGAGGAGATGATCGCTTAAGCCCAACGCTGGCTCGATGAATTACAACGACAAATCAGTCCTCAAACTTCTTTGGATATCCCATTTGCATTCCGAGGTCTTCAATTTCCACCACGTCAACAGATTCCGGCTTATCGTCGCTATGGTGGAGTCGGTGACCCCTACGTGCATTTAAAGGAGTTCTTATATGAGTCGGCCCAATTCCAGCATGATCAACGCTTGATGGCCTATTTGTTTGGCCTATCTTTAGAGGGCTCGGCAAAAGATTGGTTTTTCACGTTACCACAAGTGCAGATGATGAATTTCAAGCTGTTCAAGCAAGATTTATTCAGCAGTACACAGATCAGGTTCGGCCCAGACATTCTTTGGTTGATCTGGCCCACGAGAAGATGACGCCCGATGTGAAATTCTCCATGTTTGCCGACCGCTGGCGTCGCCTAGCTGCGCAAGTCCCGGGACATATTCCGGAGGGCGGGTAGATCAAGATGGTTATTTCTAACACAACGCCCGAGCTTAGATGTATCTTAGCCCTGAACGATATCACTTCATGGAAACAACTTCATAGCCGAGCCCGCTTCATTAGCCAACAACTCCTAGTTTCCGTTGACCCCAAATTTCCTCCACCTTCCACGCCCACGTACGTCTCCCATCCGTCATCTCCCTTATATCCCCCCGTGAATCAACCCTCCACCTTATATCCCTCCATGAGTCGACCGTCCACTCCCACACACCCCTATACCTCCATGTGCTCCACCGCATACCAACCCTCCACGAGTCAGCCCTCCGCTATTTTATCTCCCCACACCCCTCCACTTCCGGTCAAGGAAACACTACACCCAGAGCGGGTAGATGTCGTCCATTACATTCCTACTTCCTCCACCCCGCCACATCATTCTAGCCCTCCGCCTTTGCCTACGCAATTCCCCTTACCTACGCAACCTCCGCTACCATCCCCATTACCTTTTTATACCCCTCGGCATCCGCCTTGCCCGAAGCAGGCTTCTCACCCCCCGTTGTCGGAATCTCTTACAGATGTTTTCAGGGCTTTGATGGCCACCCATGCGTTGCAGCTCCCTCCGGTTATGCCTTGCCGACCCGCGGTCGAGAACTTGCTCCATTTCTGTGAATTCCATCGTCAATAGGGGCATTTGATTGAGGACTGCCCCGAGTTCCGAGAACTTGTTTATAGTTTGGAAGACAAGAAGATGATTGATTGGGCTGTCATGCGCCAAGTTATTTCAGATCTCAGCAGCAAGTAGCAACAGCAGCAAGCCGTGCTGCCTAGGCAACCGTCTCCACTACACGACCAGGGGCACCCTGGTGTTTCCTCAGTTGATAAGATACTTGCTTCATTACCCACGTCTCCCTCTATCCCATCTCCTCCACCACCTTTACCTACTCCAGCCTCCGCTCGGGCAACTTCTCTTTCACCCTCCGTTTCCACCACCACACCTGTCCCCAACGCCTCTCGACGTGTTCTAATGATACGCCGAAGAGCGCCACCACCTGCCACTTCCCCCACTATGCCACTACCTTCCTCTCCTCCTTCTTCCCCATCCCTACCTTCACCTCCTTCCTCTTCACCTTCACCATCTCCATCAACCACATCACCCCCTTTGTCACCACCTTCTCCACCCCCATCTTCGCCACCTCCATTGGCCACATCTCCATCATCACCTTCTCCATTATCCCCATTACCGTCACCACTACTGTCTTCATCACCTCCCCTCGTAATAATCCCTGTTCCGTCACCTTCACAACCATCCCCGCGACCGATGCCACTTCTTTCGTCATCATCCTCTGAGCCCGAGCGGGCCGACCCTAAACCCATACCTCCACTTTTGCCTTTACCTCCACCCATGCCCATCATCGTCATTATTCCTCCATCACTTGCACCATCGCCACCCGCGCCCTTTAAACCTCCTCCTTCTAACCTCCCTCTACCACTTCCCACTTCGCGGAGCAGGTACACGCTACCTTTGGTGCCCCTCGAGTCTAGTCCCCAGGGAGATAAATAGCCGAACCAGGTTTTGACTGTGCATCACAAGCTTCAAGACTTCATTTGTCGCATGCAGATCCGAGTCTTGGTCTCTGGCTATTCTAGGGACAATGAGCCCGCACTTGCTATGAAGACGGTTGCTCATAAGAGTTCTTTAGCACTGGTGCCAGTTTCTTCAAAAGCAAGGCCGGTGGCAATTTCTTTGCACACCGGAGAATTCACTGTTGATGTTGTTATTACCTCTCACCTGATTGCTATTCAGTGCACTGGCCTAGAAGAGTTTTCCTCCCGGATGGTGCTAACCTACACGGCCGCCAGAAGTCTAATGAATTCAGCGTTCAAGGGGCAATTGGCCGTGTCCACAAGATTGACCAGGGGCATTCTACACATCCTATGCAATCTCCCTCGGTTTATTGGTGAGGCGGCCACGTCAATGCCGCGCATCGCCCTCCCTCAGTTCAGTCCTCCGCTTCTAGCAAGGAGTTATGCTTCATGCCCAACTGTCGAGTGAAGATGCCAAAGCTCCATGTACTAGTGTCAAATGACAAAACTCCATTACTTCCTAATGTTCATGACAAGGAGTTGACTGTTCTCGAATGTCCTTCTATGGTTAGCACCGCACAGCTAGGGGCAACCATCCCGATGAAGCTGCATGTTCATGATCGGGCTATGCCGTCTGCCAGGTGGGCCCGTTATTTAAGAAAGTATTACAGATTAAGAAGCCCAAAGGTCTGAGTTCGCGTCGAGCGGAGTTGTTTCAAGAAGATTTCTGCCAAGAAGAGGCGGTGGCATAAATTCAAGAGCCGTCAGTTGCTCACTTGGGGGTCCACTTCCACCTCTCATTCTCCTATCCATTCATCTTTTCTTTTGCTCGGTTCTTATCCATGGGTGGTGTACCTTCCGCCACCTGACCATATTTCTACCATCTTCTCCTATTCTTACCATTCTAGGCCTCGACCTATGTCCTCCTCTTCCCCTAATCCAGGGGCATCCTCTTGTAATTTTTCTCCCCGGGTATGCCCAGATTTCGCTTCTCATCCTTTTCCCCTGACCCTGTTGGGGATTCCTTGTGCTCGTTCCCCGACCTTGTCGGGTGGTTTTTCTGATCCTTCTCCGACTTTGTCGGGTGGTTTTCATTTCTTGTCCCCGACCTTGTCGGGTGTTCATGCATCTCCTTCCCCGCCTCTGGCGGGTGATCGTTATTCCTTTTCTCCGACCACGTCGGATGATCACCCCTCTTCTCCATTATCTTAGCAACTATCCTTTCATCGTCTTTCTGGTCTTTCCTCCTCACCCTTTCGGAGTCATTACCCTTTTTCGTGTTGTTTTCGAGGCTTTAGCCCGCCTTGATCTCAGTTAATCCTTGTTTATTCTGTATCTGGTTCCTTGTTATCAGGGCCTCAGTGCCTTAACGAGGGAGTTCCAACCCTCGTCTCTCTTCCTTTTTATCCCTTCTTCATCCAGTATGATGTCTGCCACTCCTCTGTGTCGAGGAATCCAATTCTTTGCTCTCCTTTCATCCTTTATCCTGGCAAGCAAGGAATGCAAAGCTACTCGCGCTCCTCAAAGCTCGATGATCGAAATCGCTTCAGGATGCTGGTTTTCACGCCATAGATCTGCAAAGGTGTCTTTATTTTGTGCAAGAATGTGCTTTCATTTCCATTATTTCTATTGTTTCTGCACATGATTCCTTAACATGATTGAGTGGCTTTAGGAGTCTTTGTTTAATTAGATCTTAACTTTGTGTCAAATAAAAAAGTTAGCTTCTGCAACATCCTTAGGCTGGTGATAGCTCCGTGCTGGGAGTCTAGTTTCTTTCCTCGATTGTTGAGGGTGACCTATGAGTATGGATTTTTCACACACTACACGGAGAGCCATAGCCTATCTCTCTGAGACGCACCGTTGCTGCTTTGGCCATACTTTGGGTATGCACAAAGGTCTTTTCTTTTCTCTACTCGGCCAAGTGTAGGGGCAAGAGATGGATGGATGAGATGACTAACCTAGGTGCTCCCTAATACGGGAGAGGTCTCAAATAGGGGCAATCTTGACCCTCAAAAGTGAGCTTTCATGCTATATCTGGCCAATAAGGGCTACCAAAATGAGAAAATGAATCAATGCAAAATTATAAATCAAAGGCATGGCAAGAGTGGCAATACAGTACCCCACGGGACGTCATGAGCCCGGTCGCATGCATGCCTGATAAATATGGGTCTAAAAATCAAAGACACAAAGTCCCGGCACAACAGGCTATCTCTTTGAGGGGTAGTGCCCTGGAAGGAATTCGAGCCTTGATATCTCCCATCCTGCACGAAGCTTGTCTCTAATTTTTCTTCTGCTTCTCCCTCTTAGGCTGGGTTGTATCCCGGGTATGACCTTAGTAGGGGCACCGTTCTTTAGAAGCGGTTGGTTGTGGTAAGCCACCCTCACATGCACGCCCTGCTTAAGGGAAGCCTTTAATGAAAGGGGTAGGAACGACGATCCCTGGCCAGCAGTTTGAGCTCGTCTTTAGGTGCTGCGGATTGCTATGTCAAAATCTTAAAAAAAATCAAATATTACCAAAAGTCTAAAAAAAATCAAATACTTCAAAAAAATCTAAAAAAAAATCAAATATTGTCAAAAATACAAAAAATCAAATACTTCAAAATTTTCAAAAACAAAAAATCAAATATTTCAAAAACCTAAAAAATCAAATACTTCAAAAAAAATCTAGAAAAATGAAATACTATTAAAAATCTAAAAAATTCAAAAAAAAATTTAAAAAATATGTTTTTTTCATGCATTTACATTTGTTTTAAGGACAGATACGTAGTCCATTTGCTAAGTGTGCATGTTGTAAGTACTCAGGCATTCCTTGCTATATCTTTTTGCTCTGCCTCCTGTCCACATCTTTGATCTGTTCTTTCCTTCTTCGATCCACTCTCTCGATCTGTTCTGAAGCTCATGTCCTTCCCAGCTTTTATTTCTAATGATCATATCTTTATGAGAGGGCTTTGCCTCATGATTATGAACCTGGTGGTTCTGCTTCATTCTGATCTTGGGTTTTGATTGAAGTGCGTATTTGTTCATGTCTTTTATCCCACTGTGTCCTTGTCTCATGTCAATCTCCCACCGTGTTATCCCACACATGTTGTTTTGTTCCTCACTTAGTGTTGTTAGTTGTTTTGCACATGTTGATAGTCGTCCTTCCATGTTCCCTGTGTTGTCCCAACCGTGTGATCTGTCATGTTCTTATCCCAACTGTGTGATCCGTCATGTTCTTATCCCAACCGTGTGTTGTCCCGCCGCATTGTTGTCTTGTCACACCATGTTCATGCATACGTATTGTCTTTTGATGCCCTTGCATATGTGCTCGTTTGCCTTTGTTATGTTGCATTGTCTTCTATTTCAGTTGTTCGTCAGGTTATGTTATGTTGTTTATCGTTCAGTTAATCACTGTGTTATCTTTGCTACGCTTATACTTGCTTATCTCATTCCTGAAAATCCATAAAAATCTGAAAAATGAAAATCCAAAAGCTTGCCGTTTCACCTGCTCAGGTAAGTCAGGTATGGCCTTCTATCCCCATCACCCTTATTGCATTATTACATGGTATTATGCTACATTATCTCGAGAACCAGTTGGTTATCTACGTGTCACGCCCCGATGCGGAATCTCGGGACGTACGGTTAGGGGCAAGCGAGCAATAATTCCGAACCATTGCAAACCATTGCACAAAAGGTTGGAAAGGATAATAATCAGAGTTTTATTGATAATAAAGTTGAGTACACTGGGTAGAACAACTACATCCAAATAATAAGCAAAATACTAGAACAATCTGTCACTAATACTAAGGGTACAAACTGACTCAATAAACTAAAACTATCTCTCGATATCACTCCAGTCCATTCCCGACAAGTTCATCACCTGGAAAGAGGGGAAAAGTAGGAGTGAGCTAAACGCGCTCAGTAGATAACCACAAACAGGTTTACGTAATTAACCATTGATTTCCAATTTATATGAAATGCAGTAAATAAAGAATGACGATACGATAAAAGAAACAATGTAAAAGATATCTTGCAAGGTCAAGAAATATAACAATTTACCAAGTAATGAACAAGTAAAGTAACAGTAGATAATTTGGCCAGCAAGTATGTTACACATGTAACCAAGTAAATACGCACGAGTCAAGTAACAAGAGTTTGTCATAGACGTAACATGTCAAGTCAAGTATTCGGGTGCAATGCCTCACCCTGTCATAAACATCCCAATGGGCTCAATATCTTTTCGGGCGCTCTCCCCAGGACCAGACCGGGCCCTTATGATGCGTTGGCATTTCATTTCAATTGGATCACCGATCCCCCGTCTAGACATAGTCAATTATGGCCAATATAATCAGATGAATTTCTGTCGGGTACAAGATGTAAAGGACGACACTCGCCTCCTTTGATTCAAGAGTATAACCACGATGAAAAACCCAAAACAAGGTAGTCGTACGGCAAACACCGGGCTGTACTCACATGAGTAACGAGTCACGGGGCCAAGAATGAACGGTTGACAGTAAGCCATTCGAGAGAGAGAAGTAAGTTCCGAAGAACGAATATACGAACCATTCGAGTCGTATTTTAAGAAATACGGTTCAAGAGAATCCGTATTAAACATAACGATAATATCTAATTATAAGATAATTTATGCAAAATAGTCATCGGGTTACCAATAACAATTAAACCAACCAATTTCAGTTTAATGTCCATTGATCAATTCCGGGCTCAAATATGACCGAAGATTATCCAAGGGTAATCGGTCAATTAATCAAGTTAAAACAATAGTCATGATGTAACCGTAATTTACCACGGTAAAAATATTCTACGGTAAAAATGTAAAGTTTACCGGATGGAGTGTCCGGCTAATTGGTCAAAGACTTGCCATAAGTCGGCCAGTAATTTTCTGGTTTACAGTAATTTACAGAAATTACCTATGGTAAAGTTTAGCTATTTACCATACTTATTCAATTTATCCAAAGTTACAAGTGAATTTCAATGATTTTCACTTTAAACAATTTATCAAAATAGATATTGCAAATAACAGAAATTTACTCATGTCATTATCTGTTATTTATGTGGATTGTCAATTTTTACTAATTAACATTGTTAAATGGGTCAAATAGCAAAAAAATCAATTTTCTGGAAGTTAAACGGATGACAGTGGGCCGTTAAACCTACTGGCTGTAAAACGGTTATCATTGGGCCGTTTTATACAAGGCGGGCGGTTCTAATTGGGCCGTTTGTATAAGTCGGGCGGGCAGTTCTGAGCCGTCTAAGAGATAAAGCGGTCCGATTGGAACCGTTAATCCCTGTAACACGGGAACAACGAAACAGAAGCATAAATCCGGCATTTAAGGCTTCAATTCATGCATTTGAGTACGTAAATAAATGGAAAAGCATGGTTTCTACAAGCTAACATGATGCCCTTTCATTCCATTTATCAAATTCAAGGTTTGTGCCATGGTTACCTACCTTAACCGATGAAATAAGGAAAGATGAATGGGGAAGAAGATGAACAGTAGACTTGCAGAGCTTCTTCACAGCAGCAAGAACCCTTTTGTGTTTAAGAAATGTTTAAGGGGGCTTCCTCTACTTATAGGTTTGGAAGAGGAGTGTTTAATCTTCACACACGGTTTGGTCAGAGCCGCAAAATCCTTTGCATTGTTGACAACGTGTTTCTGCCAACCAAAACACGGTTTCACGTGTTTCTCAAGGTAAGATTAACCTAATCTAAGCCTAATCCAAAAGATTAAGGAATGGTTAACTAAAACCTCAATTTAATATTACTAAATGATTTTTAATGAATTGGACCCAAAAGACAAAATTACTAATCAAGACATGCTCTTTCATAATATGATTTTTATGGAATTTTATCACGAGGTTTATTGTTAATCTCCCAATCTTAAGATTAAAATAATAATTTAACCCAATGTTCAACGGTTTAGTCGATAGAGAGAGTTTCTGATTTTTAACGATGAAACTTCAGAAGACAAAGTTGCTAAGAAAAATACCCTCTATCAGATGTGATTTTTACAGATTTTTCTAAGGTAGTTGTATTTTCGTATGAATAGTGTTTTTCGCGTTTTTAAGTCAGGCTTAAATCACTGATTAAGCCATGTAAATGATTTTATTAGGGTCAAGTACAGAAGACCAAAGTGTTTACCATGGTCTTTACTAATTAACTACCATTTTTTGGAATTTTTATATGATAGTCAAAATTTTTACTATTTACTATTTACCACAGTCACTATTCAACATTTACTATTTACGAAATTTAATATTTGTACAGAAACTCGGGGTCTTACACCCTCCCCCACTTAAAGAATTTGGTCCTCCAAATTCACTGGACCAAAATATAATAGCTCACCTAGAATAGATCGGGATAACGCTTCCGTATGGCGTCCTCGGATTCCCATGTAGCTTCCTCTATTCCACGCCGACTCCATTGGATTTTAACCATCGGTATGGAACGATTTCGAAGTTGTTGATCTTTCCGATCCAGAACCTTCACTGGTCTTTCTTCATATGATAGATCCTTCTTAAATTCAAAGTCCACATGTTGAATGATGTGACTAGGGTCGTACACGTATTTCCGAAGCATAGATATATGAAATACGTTATGTACACCAGATAATTGAGGAGGTAAGGCCAATCTATAGGCGACTTCACCCACTCGATCAAGGATCTCAAATGGACCAATATACCTTGGGCTTAACTTGCCATGAATACCGAATCGACGAATACCTCTTGAAGGAGAGACTTTTAAGAACACATGCTCGCCAATTTGAAATTCCAAATCTCTTCTTCTATTATCAGCATAGCTCTTTTGCCTCGATTGAGCCACAAGTAACCGGTCTCGGATAATACGAATATTTTGTGATGACTCCGAGATAAGATCCGGTCCAAGCCATTCCTTCTCGCCAACCTCATCCCAACATAATGGAGAGCGACAGCTCCTTCCATACAAAGCCTCGAAAGGTGTCATCTGTATGCTGGATTGATAACTATTGTTGTAGGCGAATTCTATCAATGCTAAATGATCGCTCCAACTTCCACCGAAGTCGATCATACAAGCTCTCAACATATCTTCCACTATTTGATTAGTTCTCTCGGTCTGTCCATCTGTTTGCGGATGAAATGCAGTGCTAAAATTCAGACGAGTACCAAGAGATTCTTGCAATCCTTTCCAAAAATGAGAAGTAAATCTCGGATCTCTATCGGATATAATGTTGACTGGGATACCATGAAGCCTAACCACTTCCTTTAAATATAATGCTGCCAGCACATCAACTGTCCACTTGGACTTAATAGATAAGAAATGTGCGGATTTAGTCAGTCGATCCACAATTACCCATATAGCATCATAACCACCTCGAGTCTTAGGAAGACCCATAATGAAATCCATGCCAATACTCTCCCACTTCCATTGGGGTATATCAAGTGGTTTCAATTTACCTGCCGGTCTGAAATGCTCGGCCTTTACTTGTTGACAAACAAGACATGTACTCACGAAATTTGTAATTTCCCTTTTCATGTTCGGCCACCAAAATGACCTTTTCAAATCCTTGAACATCTTAGTGCCTCTCGGATGGATAGTATATTTGGATCTATGGGCTTCTTCAAGAATCCGATTCTTTATATTAGCCTCATTCGGTACACAAGTTCTACCTTGAAATAATAATCTTCCATCATCGGCTATCGAGAAATCAGGACTGCTACTCAAGCTTTCCTTAATCTCGACTAGCTCGGGATCAATATCTTGCAATAACTTGATTTCTACCAACAATTCGGGCTTCAGTTGCAACTGGGAAATCAATATCCGGTCATTATCAATATTGATATCCAGACTAGCCATTTGCTCCAGTAATTTCCATTCTTGTAACATAAGACTAGATATCTTAGCCACAGGCTTCCGACTTAAAGCATCAGCAACCACATTGCCTTTGCCCGGGTGATACTTAATAGAAAAGTCGAAATCCTTTATATACTCCAACCATCTTCTTTGTCTCATGTTCAATTCCTTTTGAGAAAATAAGTATTTCAGACTTTTGTGATCCAAAAATACCGTAAATGATTCACCATATAAGTAGTGCCTCCAAATCTTCAAAGCAAATACCACGGCTGCCAATTCCAAATCATGAACTGGATAATTAACTTCATGCTTTCTTAGCTGCCTAGAAGAATAGGTAATCACCTTGCCGTGCTGCATAAGCACACAGCCTAAGCCAATACCAGAAGCATCAGTGTAAACCACGAAACCACCCTCACCAGAAGGTAAGGTTAAAATAGGGGCAGTAGTCAGACAATCCTTCAGAGTCTGAAAACTCCGTTGGCATTCAATTGACCACTCAAACTTAATCTCTTTGCGGGTTAACTTTGTCAGAGGTACCGCAATCTTAGAGAAATCTTGAATAAACCTTCGATAGTAACCAGCCAGGCCAAGAAAACTCCTCACTTCAGTAACACTGGTAGGTTGTTCCCAATTCTTTACTGCTTCCACCTTCGATAGATCTACAGAAATACCATCCTTGGTAATAATATGTCCTAGAAAAGACACCTCTTGTAACCAGAAATCACACTTGCTCAACTTAGCATATAATTGGTGATCTCTCAATAATTACAAAGCCATCCTCAGATGCTCGGCATGTTCTCCTTCACTCTTGGAATATATCAAAATATCATCTATGAATGCCACAACCCATTGATCAAGGTAGGGTCGGAACACACTGTTCATTAACTGCATGAAAGCTGCCGGTGCATTTGTTAACCCAAAAGGCATAACGACAAACTCATAATGACCATACCGGCTACGGAAAGCTGATTTATAAATATCCTCTTCTTTAATCCGTAACTGGTGATATCCAGATCGAAGATCGATCTTAGAAAAATAAGAAGCTCCAGTAATCTGGTCAAATAACTCATCAATCCTTGGCAAAGGATACTTGTTCTTGACAGTCAACTGGTTAAGTTGCCGATAATCGATGCATAATCTCATCGAACCATCTTTCTTCCGAACAAACAATATAGGAGCTCCCCAAGGGGAAACACTCGGGTGAATAAAACCCTTCTCGAGTAATTCCAACAATTGCTGCTTCAATTCCCGAAATTCCGCAGGAGACATGCGATAAGGGGCTTTAGAAACAGGAGACGATCCAGGAATAAGATCAATAGAGAATGTAACTTCACGCTGAGGCAGAAGTCCTGGTAACTCCTCTGGAAATACGTCCGAAAATTCTTGGGCAATAGAAATGTCCTTAATCTCGATCTGCTGTTCAGGGGACGCATGAACAAAAGCCAGAAAAGCTTCGCATCCACGCCTCAATAACTTATCAGCACGAAGAGTCGAGATAAGAGAGATAGAACTAGGGTGTTTCACTCCCTTGAAGGATAATCCGGGGTGTCTAGAAAAAGACACGGAACAAGAACTACAATGAACATTGGCCTCATACCGAGCCAACCAATCCGCTCCTAGGATTACATCGTAATCCTTCATGTCCATACAAATCAAATCAGCTGGAAAATTCTGATCATTCACCATAACCTTACTAGAAGGATAGTAATGCTGAATTGCTGATTTAGAACCAATAGGGGTTGATATTTCTAACGGAGAACTCAACAAAACAGGTGCCATAGCTAAAGATTTAGCAAATCTCCGTGAAATAAAAGAATGTGTTGCACCAGTATCAATTAGAACAAAAGCTGGCAAGTCGAATATAACAAGAGTACCTTCGACGAGTCCACCATCCTCGGCGATATCTTTTTCCTTTGCATGAAGAGCCTGGAGCCTGCCTTGAGGCTTCTTGAAATTCAGAGGTTTTACCGGGATAGCTTGTTCCGATAATAAAGGACAGTTGGGTATACGGTGCTCTTTGCTTCCACACCGCAGACATGCACCTAGCTTGCGCCAACAATCTTCCATCTTGTGACCAGGACGATCACAATATTGGCATACGCCCTTGAATGGAATCATAGAATCAGGTTTCTTGTCTTCTTATCGCGGCATTTTGCCTCTCCACGAACCAGAACCAGAACTTGAACCAGAACTAGTAAAGGGTCTTTTCTTGCTCGGGTCAGTGCCAAATCCAGGTTTAACATTCTTGAGTGCCTTCGGTTGCTCTTTCTTGTTACCTTGACCACGAATCCTTTCAGTCATTTCCAAAGTATCTTCTAATATTTGTGCCTTTCTTACCATCTCAGAATATGTAGAAATTTCCAGTGGTGCAAGTTGATTGATATAATGAAGTCGAAGACCATTGAGGAAACGCTTCGCCTTCATTCTCTCAGTCAAAATAAGATGTCTTGCATAACGAGAGAGTCGTGAAAACTGAGCCTCATATTTTGATACCGATAAACTTCGCTGCTTCAAAGCTGCGAATTCTGCTCCCTTCTTTTCTTGCACGCGGTCAGAAAAATATTTATCATTGAAATATTCCTCGAATTCCTCCCACGAGACTTGTTGATCTCCGAGAGTCGGCTTAACAGACTCCCACCAAGCACGTGCATCACGTTCCAGTTGGAAAACGGATAAAAGAACACGTTCTTGGTCAGTGCATCGCATGACCTCAAAAATTCTTGCCATCTCGTCGAGCCAATTCTCGGCTTCATCGGGATCAGTTGAACCAGCGAATCTAGGCGGGTTCATTCCTCGGAAATTCCGATATAAATCACCAGTGCCATGAGCTGCGCCATGAGGTGCCGCTCCAGCTCCAGCTCCTGCCTGAGCCAGTGCATTCAAGGCTTGCGTAAGTCCTTGAACTGTACGCTGTAAATTCCTCATCTCAGCACGATTGGCTGCCATTTCTAGTTAAGTGCCTATAAAATAGTTACTCGGATTATTTATGAGAGAAGAACTTCTTAGATGAGAAGAGAAGAACTAGATAAGAAGAACATGATTATGGTTAAATAACTTAACCCAAATTTCTACCCAATTCTTACAAGGTTGTTTTCTTAAGCCTATAACCAATAAACCTATAACATTATAGTGAAATACCTAGGACAAATTGACCTAGGCTCTGATACCAACTAAACTGTCACGCCCCGATGCGGAATCTCGGGACGTACGGTTAGGGGCAAGCGAGCAATAATTCCGAACCATTGCAAACCATTGCACAAAAGGTTGGAAAGGATAATAATCAGAGTTTTATTGATAATAAAGTTGAGTACACTGGGTAGAACAACTACATCCAAATAATAAGCAAAATACTAGAACAATCTCTCACTAATACTAAGGGTACAAACTGACTCAATAAACTAAAACTATCTCTCGATATCACTCCAGTCCATTCCCGACAAGTTCATCACCTGGAAAGAGGGGAAAAGTAGGAGTGAGCTAAACGCGCTTAGTAGATAACCACAAACAGGTTTACGTAATTAACCATTGATTTCCAATTTATATGAAATGCAGTAAATAAAGAATGACGATACGATAAAAGAAACAATGTAAAAGATATCTTGCAAGGTCAAGAAATATAACAATTTACCAAGTAATGAACAAGTAAAGTAACAGTAGATAATTTGGCCAGCAAGTATGTTACACATGTAACCAAGTAAATACGCACGAGTCAAGTAACAAGAGTTTGTCATAGACGTAACATGTCAAGTCAAGTATTCGGGTGCAATACCTCACCCTGTCATAAACATCCCAATGGGCTCAATATCTTTTCGGGCGCTCTCCCCAGGACCAGACCGGGCCCTTATGATGCGTTGGCATTTCATTTCAATTGGATCACCGATCCCCCGTCTAGACATAGTCAATTATGGCCAATATAATCAGATGAATTTCTGTCGGGTACAAGATGTAAAGGACGACACTCGCCTCCTTTGATTCAAGAGTATAACCACGATGAAAAACCCAAAACAAGGTAGTCGTACGGCAAACACTGGGCCGTACTCACATGAGTAACGAGTCACGGGGCCAAGAATGAACGGTTGACAGTAAGCCGTTCGAGAGAGAGAAGTAAGTTCCGAAGAACGAATATACGAACCATTCGGGTCGTATTTTAAGAAATACGGTTCAAGAGAATCCGTATTAAGCATAACGATAATATCTAATTATAAGATAATTTATGCAAAATAGTCACCGGGTTACCAATAACAATTAAACCAACCAATTTCAGTTTAATGTCCATTGCTCAATTCCGGGCTCAAATATGACCGAAGATTATCCAAGGGTAATCGGTCAATTAATCAAGTTAAAACAATAGTCATGATGTAACCGTAATTTACCACGGTAAAAATGTTCTACGGTAAAAATGTAAAGTTTACCGGATGGAGTGTCCGGCTAATTGGTCAAAGACTTGCCATAAGTCGGCCAGTAATTTTCTGGTTTACAGTAATTTACAGAAATTACCTATGGTAAAGTTTAGCTATTTACCATACTTATTCAATTTATCCAAAGTTACAAGTGAATTTCAATGATTTTCACTTTAAACAATTTATCAAAATAGATATTGCAAATAACAGAAATTTACTCATGTCATTATCTGTTATTTATGTGGATTGTCAATTTTTACTAATTAACATTGTTAAATGGGTCAAATAGCAAAAAAATCAGTTTTTTGGAAGTTAAACGGATGACAGTGGGCCGTTAAACCTACTGGCTGTAAAACGGTTATCATTGGGCCGTTTTATACAAGGCGGGCGGTTCTAATTGGGCCGTTTGTATAAGTCGGGCGGGCAGTTCTGAGCCGTCTAAGAGATAAAGCGGTCCGATTGGAACCGTTAATCCCTGTAACACGGGAACAGCGAAACAGAAGCATAAATCTGGCGTTTAAGGCTTCAATTCATGCATTTGAGTACGTAAATAAATGGAAAAGCATGGTTTCTACAAGTTAACATGATGCCCTTTCATTCCATTTATCAAATTCAAGGTTTGTGCCATGGTTACCTACCTTAACCGATGAAATAAGGAAAGATGAATGGGGAAGAAGATGAACAGTAGACTTGCAGAGCTTCTTCACAGCAGCAAGAACCCTTTTGTGTTTAAGAAATGTTTAAGGGGGCTTCCTCTACTTATAGGTTTGGAAGAGGAGTGTTTAATCTTCACACACGGTTTGGTCAGAGTCGCAAAATCCTTTGCATTGTTGACAACGTGTTTCTGCCAACCAAAACACGGTTTCACGTGTTTCTCAAGGTAAGGTTAGCCTAATCTAAGCCTAATCCAAAAGATTAAGGAATGGTTAACTAAAACCTCAATTTAATATTACTAAATGATTTTTAATGAATTGGACCCAAAAGACAAAATTACTAATCAAGACATGCTCTTTCATAATATGATTTTTATGGAATTTTATCACGAGGTTTATTGTTAATCTCCCAATCTTAAGATTAAAATAATAATTTAACCCAATGTTCAACGGTTTAGTCGATAGAGAGAGTTTCTGATTTTTACCGATGAAACTTCAGAAGACAAAGTTGCTAAGAAAAATACCCTCTATCAGATGTGATTTTTACAGATTTTTCTAAGGTAGTTGTATTTTCGTATGAATAGTGTTTTCTGCGTTTTTAAGTCAGACTTAAATCACTGATTAAGCCATGTAAATGATTTTATTAGAGTCAAGTACAGAAGACCAAAGTGTTTACCATGGTCTTTACTAATTAACTACCATTTTTCAGAATTTTTATATGATAGTCAAAATTTTTACTATTTACTATTTACCACAGTCACTATTCAACATTTACTATTTACGAAATTTAATATTTGTACAGAAACTCGGGGTCTTACACTACGTGTTCTAGGATCTGATGTTCCCCTTTAACAAAAATGATGATGATCCAGGTTCACGTGTTTAATCTTCGGATAGGCCGTTAGGTTGGGATGTCATGGGGAAGATGGTTCTATCCTGCACGCTGTGGTTGCGGATGGTATCTTGACTCTGTTTCTCCCAGCTTAGCAATATTATTCTTGAGTATTTTATATTTTAATCTTTCTTCGCATTTGTTTTAACGATTTCTTTTATTTTAGCCCAGCATGCATCATACGCATCTTTTGAGCTTTCATGACCCATGGTTTGCTTGAAGAATGTCCCCCCAGCGATGGTTAGCTGTGCGTTCAGTGTTTGAGTAAGAGGAACAAATTCCACTCTGACTTGGAAGGTTCTCTTTGGTCGATTCACTTTGCTTGGTTGATTAAGAGGTCCCCGTCTGGAGCTTTAGCCGATTTCTTTACTTTTGCTGCCTGCTTTTGGCCTCCTCATTGGACCGCGGGATTGTGTCCCCCATGAGGTTGGTCTTGTCGATTTGTTTCATTTCATTTTGTTTAGTTCCTCCAGACTGGTGTCACTTTTGGTTTAATCATTCCTTGCATTTGGTTCAGAGTTTTTCGGAAGATTCCTGTCGCTTGTTGGTAAAAACGGGTGTCGTTTTGCCTTAACGCCCGCTTTCCGGTCCACTCCGCTACATTTTCGCTTCATCTCCATGTTCCATGTCACCTTCGCTTCACCTCCGCTCGCTCCCCTGCAAAGAGGACGTTAAGGAGGGGCATCTGTTGACACCCATTTTTTACCGATAAGTTGAGTCATTTCTCTTACTCCCATTTGTTGATGCCTCGAGTTGTCCATCACTCGCTAGGCTATTTTTGGCATTTTGGGCTAATTTTATGGGTGATCTCTCTCCCTGGCTAGGTTTGTTTCAACTCAGGGCTTAATGGACCTTGGTTTTTGGTTAATTGAACATTTTTATGAAAATCAAGTGTCTAGACATATGCGTGGTTCATCCTCAGCCGTTCAACACTTGGGCGATTAGCTATAGACCGTTCATACATTTGTTGGTCGATTTCTGATGATTTTCCAAATTTACTCCGACAAGGGCTTATACGGTTGAGTCCTAGCCGTTCAACATGATGAACGGTCTGGAGTGAACCGTTGTTCTTCCAGAGTCCTAAAGCCCAAATGTCTCTCAGATAATTATCCATTTTATTCATTTATCACTGACATGAGTTAAACAGACAACACTTGGCCGCTCATCATTGTGGACGGTTAATATCAGACCGTTTATCTATGAGAGTCCAACGGCGACCATTTCAGTTGGTTAATGGATAATTAGTGGATGATTATCTTATTTTTGGAATTATCACCGCCAAAGTTGGACGGTTCTTAATGGACCACCCAACTAGTTGTGTGGTCTATCGTGAGACAGTTTAACCCGGCGAACTCGGAAGAATTCAAAGATTTTCTCTCTATATCCGTGGTTTTATCCCTAACTTCTCCCATCATTTTCTCCGCGGATGCTGAACCATTTTGAGTGCCGTTTCGACTAGATAAGAGATAATTCGATTATCTACGATTTTTATTTGATAATCTTGACCAAAAAATGCTTCTAAATCCTAATTTCGAGCTAGAACTTTAGGTGCTATATAAATAGACCCTTAAGCCAAGCTTTGAAAGGGGGGAGATTTTGGTCGACGGTGAAGCCCTGCCGAATCATTGAGTGACCTACGACCAGGGAGGGAGGCCTTCTACGTCCATACAGGCCTCCGGTCCAGGGAGTAACTTTCATTTTGAGTCCTTTTTTTATCTTTGATAGTCCGTCATTCCCTTTTGGTTGCATGCATCATTCTGCTCGTTTCTCTTCACTTGCATTGTCAATCATACATCCTCCCACGTTTTCATTGCTTGCACTATCATTCACACACCCTCCCATGTCTTTGACGCCCCCAGGGGTTTAAAACTCCCCAGGTATCCCCCACTTCACTTAGTTATGATCATTTATTTCTGTTTTAGCATTTACTACACTATATAGTTCTAATTTGGGTTTTCTCTTTGTGTTTCCACGTTGTTTTGCAGGTCAGCAATACACTAACACGAGGCCCATCCTTTCTGACCAGCCGGAAAGGGTGGAGGTTGGACCCTTTTGCAACTTCTGGCGTGATGGTCTTGTGCGGCTCTGTCAGGACCGTTCAATGGTACGTGCGGTGGATCTTCGACCGTTCTTCATCGTCCTGCGATCGTTTCTAAACCGTTCATCAGCCAGTAGTTCTACATCCCGCATCCTCTGCAGCACTAAAGAGCGGTCTATCGTGAGGCCGTCCAACATCACAGGCGGTTCTTCACGGGCCGCTCATTCCCTGCAGTGCTGATTTTAAGACGAGTGTCTCTCTCTCTTTCCAAGGTACGGTGTGTTCATCACGTACGGCATCTAAGTGGCGATCACGGTTATTTACACTCTTCTGTTCTCCTTCTACTGTTCCCATTTATTTTGTATATCGATTTAGTAGAAGGGAGAGAAGACATCCCTTAAGCCAATGAGGAGCAAAACAAACATGTCAACAAGGGGCAGTCCATTATGACCTGATTCCGCATTTACAAAAGAAGAGAAAGAAAAGAAATAAAAGAAAAAGGGGCAAAATCAAAGGCAAAAGCTAAAAAGCTCATTCAGAAACTCGAAGCTCAATGCCCCCAAAAGAATGAAACTAGGCATGGCAAGAGTGGCAGTACAGTTTCCCCGCGGGACGTTATGAGCCCGGTCGTATGCGTGCCTAGAGCGGATGTGGGTTCGATGACGGACGCAAAGCCCCGGTGCGACAGACCAAATTCTTTGAAAAATGGGTTGTCATGGGAAGAACTTAAGCCCTAAAAATCTCTATACCTATTCCTGGCCTTTCTATCAAATTCTTTTTAGTTTCCAAGGACTGGATCGTATCCCGGGTATGGCCTCAATAGGGGCACCGTTAAGCAGAATTGGGCCCCAGCCATGGGCGGTCACCCTTAACGCACGTTGAACAAAGGAAACCCCTAATGAGATAGGAAGGTCCCTCGTCACTGGGTTTGAGCTGGCTCCAAAAACTCAAAAAAGAAATCAAATAGTTTAAAATCCAAAAGAAATCAAATATTTCAAAATCCAAAAAAATCAAATATTTCAAAATCTAAAAAAATCAAATATTTCAAAATCCAAAAAATCAAATATTTCAAAATCCAAAAAGAAATCAAATATTTCAAAATCCAAAAAAATAAAATATTTCAAAATCTAAGAAAATCAAATATTTCAAAATCCAAAACAAAATTCAAATATTTCAAAACATAAAAAAATCAAATATTTTAAAATCCAAAATATCAAATATTTTCAAAACCACAAAAATATTTTCATTCTCATGAGTTTTTTTTTTTAACAAAAACCGGCCTATCTGGAGTCTAGACCTGATCGAGTACACCCCCCCTCAGAAAGGGGGAGTGTGAAAAAAGGGAGAGTGTTCCCTCTCCCCCAGGTAGCTCCAGGGCCCTAGCTTTTATTATTTTTTGTTGCAAAGGTTACATGGTCCTTGGGGGTATTCACCCCTAAAAATATCAAAAGGAAGCCATAACATAGGCCCTTATGTATCAAAAGGCAAAACACAAAAAACAGCTGAACAAAATATAGCCAAGAGAACCTAGAAGCGAAAGGCTGGCAATCTGGCCTTATCAACCCTGAAGGTACCCCTAACCAGCCATGGGAGATCTTTATCATGAATAAACACCAAATTGCTGGAGGCATTACATGCATATGATGCTAATGAATCGGCCATTTGATTCCCCTCCCTGTAAATATGCTGGATCGGGCAACCAATCTCCTGCAACAGCAACCTAATCCTCTTCCACCAAGGATGTGTCATCCAGCTAGGGAGAATACCCTTCCTAGCTGCCTCCACAAGAACCGCACAGTCAGAAAAAATAGCTGCTAGTTTAATTCCACATTGCTTTGCGGCTGCTAGACCATCATGTAGTGCTCTAGTCTCAGCCACAAGGCTATACCCAATACCATAGTTGAAGGCAAAGGCAAGAAATAAGCTTCCTGTTGAGTCTCTTATGCAGCCACCTCCCCCACTCCTGCCGGGGTTGCCTTTCGAGGCTCCATCGAAATGTAAAGTATAACCTTGCACATCAAATTTGCATGGAACAGAAACTGGCTTTTGGATAACTATCAGAGGAGTTAGATTAAAAGCAGCTATAGTTCTGGCATGATATGAAGACATAGGCCTATGAAAAGTTATCCTGTCAAGAGCCAAAGAGATTGAATATAAAATTTTCTTTTTAATAGCAGCACAGTGGATAGGCACACCTTCATATCTAGAAGCACATCTGGATTTCCATAATTCCCATATCATCATAATAATTGCAAGGAACCCAATAAGGCTAAAAGCTGATTGCATATTTGTACCTGAGATAAGATTCCATAGCCGGATAGTAATTTGATCACTAACCCATACTCTGTTGTTAATCAGTGGATACAGCCATCTCCATAAGTCCGTAGCAAGTTCTCCAGTGATAAAGACATGATTAAGATCCTCTTGGCTAGGAAAAGAACAGCAATTACACATGGATACCACATTAAATCCACAATCCATAACCCTGATGTCAACCGGGACTGCTCGATGGAGAAGCTTCCAGGTAAATAGAGCAGCTCTCGGGGGAATGGCAGAGTGCCATAACTTGGTCCAGGCAGGCCTCCTTACTCCTTTAGGCCTAATCATATTGTATACTGATTTAACAGTGAAGTTACCTTTAACAGATCCAGTCCATACACATGTATCACATTCATTAGTCAACTGAACTTGGGGGAGTTGAGAAAACCCATTGAAATTCCTGGCTTCATGTTCTGGGTTCAACAAGACCTCTCTTACAGAAACGAAAGGGTGACCTGTACCCTCATTTGTATTGCTGTCCGGGATAACACAATACAAAGGCCCATTCCCAGTCCAATTATCCCTAAGAAAGTCAATACCATCCCCACTACCAATGAAACATCTGCTGTGTTGTAGAATGATATCCCTGGCTTGCCTGAAAAATGCCATAGGCATGCCAGCAGGAAAAGGCTTCAAACAGCTAGCAAAATACATTTTAATAAACCTACATCTGGCATAAACAGACCAAAGAGAAGAACCATGTATAATGTTCCACAGCATCTTAACAGCCAAGGCAATTTGAACTGCTGTCAGGTCCTTGATGCCCAAACCACCCTCTAGCCTAGGCTTCTGTATAGTAGACCAGGCTACCCAATGTCTCCGAATTATGTTTTGATTACCTTGCCAGAAAAAATTAGCACTCATGCTTTCAATAATATGTATTACCTTCCTGGTATAAAACAAGCTGAAGCTAAGTATACAGGAATACTATGTAGAACAGAATCAATAAGCACAGCCCTTCCTGCTGCAGATAACAACTTAGAATGCCATCCTTCTAGCCTGAGTTGTACCTTGTCAATTAGAAATTGAAAATCAGAGCATAGATACCTGCCTTTCTTGACAAGAATACCCAAGTAATTCAATCCATCAGACTGCCATTTAAATCCAGTAAGAGACTGAATGGACTGTCTGAGTGAATCCGGAGCCTTTGAAGATAAGATAAAACTACTTTTTGTGGGCTTGACTTTTTACCCTGAACTGTTTTCATAGCAGGTAATAAAATGGTTAAAAGCTTCAATATTACGCCTGCTAGAATTTAGGAAAACCAAGGTATCATCAGCATAGAGTAAGTGGGTAATCTGCTTACAGTGCCTCGGCCCTTTATAACCTTTAAGCTGGCCTGATTGAAATAAGGCAGAGAGACCTCTACTAAAAACTTCTGAGGCTATAATGAATAGAAAAGGGGCAAGTGGATCTCCTTGTCTTATGCCTCTGCTGGACTTAAAATACCCAGTGACCATGCCATTGAAATTAACAGAGAACCAACTATTGTAAAGGATCATGCCAATGTAAGAAGTGAATCTGGAGTTAAAGCCCATTCTTTTTAGAACTGCTAAAATGAAGTCCCACTCCATTCTATCATAGGCCTTAGCCATATCCAATTTAAAAATAACATTATGGCCTCTCACTTTCCTGTTAAGATCCACCATAAGTTGTCGGGCTAAAGCTATGTTGTCCAAAATGTATCTTCCTTTCACAAAAGCTCCTTGCTCCAAGGAAATAACATTTGGCAATAAAGGAGCCATCCTTTCAGAAATAATCCGAGTAATAATTTTGTATACAAAATTACATAAACTGATAGGTCTGAAATCATTAAAAGATTTGGGTTCATGGACCTTGGGGATTAAGGTAATAATAGAGGAGGAAATCCCTCTAGGAAGGGGGTATCCTTGAAAGAATGCACATACCGCTGTTGACACATCCTTCCCCACAATATCCCAAGCAAAGGTGAAGAAATCGCCAGTAAAACCATCCGGGCCAGGAGAGCTAGAGCCTTTAAGTGTCCAGACTGCATTGTGGATTTCACCAAAATCTGGCAGAGCACAAAGACATTTGTTTTGATCCTCAGTTATAATCTGAGGAATGCAGTTCAATAAGGAATGATCTATCATATGCTCTTCTGATGAGAGAATTTGCTGAAAATATGCTACTGCATGAGTTTGCAAAACAGCTTGCTCACTGCACCAATTAGCAGGGTTCCCGACCTTAAGTCTTGATATAAAATTCCTCCTTCTATTACACTGAGCAATAGCATGGTAGAATGAAGTATTCCTGTCACCACTTTCTATCCAGTCCATCCTTGATTTTTGATTCCAGAAAAGTTCCTCTCTGTACAAAGCTTGTAACAGTCTGGCATTAGCAGCAGAAAGACCCTCTTTATTAATGAGGGAAGGATCTGTGTCGTATAGATTTTGTTTATAAGCAACCTCAGCTTCAGCTTGGCTTTTGTTCAGGGAGACATCCCCAAAGACTTCTTTATTCCATTTTCTAAGGGCTTCCTTGACTGCCTTCAGCTTATAGAATAACCTATCCATAGCATTTGGATGGTTGACCTGGGTCAGCTGCCATACAGTAGAAACCAACTGCTTAAAAGAGTCATGAGAGCTCCACATTTTCTGGAAAACAAACCGTCCAGGGCAAGTTGGCAAGATGTCCAGAGAAACCAGAAGAGGGGCATGATCAGAAGGACCTCTAGATAGATGCTTGACCATTAAATGAGAAGCCATAGCAAGGTAATTGCTATTTACAAAAAATCTATCAAGCCTGGCCCGGATATTAGCAGCACCAGATCTATTATTAGTCCAAGTCATACATGGACCTTGGAAACCAGCATCAATCAACCCAGTAGAACAGAAAAAGGAGTTAAAATCCAGCATAGATGCAGGGGCTGGGGAGTCTCCACCCACCTTTTCAGATGATTTTGCTATACAGTTAAAGTCTCCTCCCACCAGCCATGGAACCGACACCGAGGCACTAAAACTAGCAAGCTCCGTGAAGAGTTCCCGTCTTATTCTAGGATTGCAGGAAGCATATACAAAAGTATAATATGTACAGAAAGAACTATCAATTTTATGCCCCAGTGTAATATACTGAGAGGAGGAAACAATTACTTCCAAGTTAATGCTATCATGCCAGAAGACCCAAATCTTGGAGTCATCTGAATTATTGCCAGCACAGCCCCTAAGATTGAGATATCTTCCCAATTGAGAGGCTCTACTAAAAGAAATCATAGGTTCAGAGATGGCCACCAGACTGGCTTTATTAGTCATCACAATCTGTTTTAAGCTTCTACGGGAACCAGAGTTCCCAACCCCCCGAATGTTCCAAAACAATATAGGTTGAATCATTGGGGATCCAAAATGATTTCCTCCATAGATCTAGCTCTAGATCTAGTTATGACCCCAGCATCAGGTGGCTTGTTGAAACACTCATTCCCCTTTTTAACCAATTTGATTTGCAGAATCGCATTATCAAGCCGTGCTCTGTCAGCTACTGGATGTAATACAGTCTCAACCATAGTACTGAGATCCTCCATTTCACCAACATCATTAGATGCCTTTGAGTCAAAAAGTGTCATCCCCTGTTCAGCATAATGTTGTTGATGTTCCACATTTATATCTTCTCCAGCTGAACTATTCAAGGAAGAGTGAGCAATATCCCCTTCACTAACAGATAATACATTGGTCTCCATTGCCTGATGGTCATTTGATCCTTGTTCCAACTTAAACAGAGAGGCTGACTCCTTAATTGAAGATTTCAATATATTTGAATCTAAGATCTCCCCAATCTCCTGCACCTGATCATGTGGTGAGTCAATATCAACATTATTACCAGAAGATGATGGTTGCAGTTCAGAGGACTCCTCAACCAGATGTAAAATTTCAAATTTATTCTCCGTAGTAACATTTTGTCGAACAGTCGGAGGATCAACTTGTCGAGGCCGAAAGGCCTGTCTAGAATTAAAAGGTGGATTCAGGAGACCTCCGGAGGCGGTGTGGCCCACATGTTGTTTCCGAGATTCAGTTTTCCTGTGTTTCTTCTTGCAGTCCCCTTCTTGATGTCCAGTTTTATGACAGAATGAGCACAATGTCGGCACTCTATGATAATTGATAGGTTGCCAAAAACCACCATTCCCTTTCCCAATCCATATACGAGTTTGTCTCTGTGCCTCAAGATTAATTTCAGCACAAACAAGAGCCTCAGAGGTATTAGACATAGCAACTGTAGCATCATGAATTCGTAATACCGGGCCAAGGTTACTTGCTATCGATCGAAGCATTTCCTCATGATAGAAATTGACAGGGAGAGAGGGGAACCTGATCCAAACTGGGGCAGTAGGAGGATCTGCTTCAAAATCGAAGTCATGTGTCCACCTAAAAAATCTGAATAAGAAGCCCTTGATATAGAGATTTTTTTGAAGAAGCACCCTAAGGAAATCTGCTTCACAACCTAACCGAATCAAGATGTGCCTTGCATTCAATCTGCTGATGATGAAATCAGTTTTCAACTGGAGCCGTAGCGAGAGACAGGTCTTAATTTCCGGAATAGATGGCCGACCATATGAGCATTTAGCAATGATCGAATTCGAAAATGGCTTACAGGAAACCTGGATATCTTCTTGGGAGAAGAATACGGCAGGCTCACCCTGATCCGTGAACGCTGGAGACTTCACCTGAACTGGAAGATGCGGCCGGATGCTATCTTCCCTGAGCATTTGAGCAAAAGTCTTCCGTGTAGCATCAGATGTATTTCCAGCTACTGCAGGTCCCAAGCCACTGCTATCATTCTTTTCCGGAAGAATCCTGACCTCCCCAACCAAGCCTGCCATAGTCGACAAGAAGGGGAGCTCACCAGGAAGAAAGGGAAGAACAGGCGGGAAGAAATCGGATGGGAGCTTCTCTCACTTATTGCCGTTTCTCCTCATGAGTTGCATTCATGGCATGCTTTGCATTCATTTCCTTCATGCTATTTGCCTATTTAATAAGGCCTACCCCCTTGACCAGAAATCAAGAACTGGTCATTTCCTAATTTGCTACAGGCAAGGGGTTAAGCCTAAAATAGATTTAATCTATTTCTTTGTTTATGTGTGTGCAGGGGCAGGTGAAAGACAAAGTTGAGCATTTCTATCATTGAACGGCCCTCTGGCGACCGTTTTATTCATTCCAACGGTCAAACACAAGACCGTTCCATCATTCACACGGCCTCTTCCAGACCGTTCCAATCCCTAGTACTAGCAAGAATTCCCGCTCTTGACTTGACCGTTCACAAGACTAAATGGTTCACTCATGACCGTTCTGTTCTGTTCACGGTCCACCAATAGACCGTTATACTCCCCGAAGGCCTTTGTTCTTAATTATGTGATTGATCTTATGAGCGACTCAAATCTGGCAATTCAATTCGTGGGGCGGTTAGTCCCCAACCGTCTATGTAGCTGAGCGGTCTTGGATGGGCCGTGTTCACCCCGATTCTACCTCAAACTCATTCAATCACCAAGAGAGGCCAAAACTCAAGCTTTGCTCAATGAAATCAACTCATTTTATTCATATCTCAAGGTTCCAACATCCATCTTCTATATCAACATCATGAATAAAAAAGAAATCACTCGATCCTCAAATGGGCATCCCCGCGAGGCCTAATCTCTCTCAGCTCTCTCACATATGCCTGGCGCGTCTCTGAAGCCTCTACAACCTCCACCGGTAGGGTGAGTACCCTACTAACCTCCCACATGATCAGGGCACTCCTGACAGCCTGCTCGTCCTCCTCTGTACCAATCCTCCTTGCCTGTAGTGCGGGAAGGTGGGGTAGTGCTGGTAGTATTGTCCTGGGTAGTCCGACCTGTAGGTAGCACCGGAGCGGGCTGTACACCGCTAGTGCAGTGTCGCTCACGAGCCTCAGATCCAAGTCTGGCCTCCTAGGAAGTCTGACCATAGTGCTGTGGAGGAAGTCAGGGCGCATCACGAACCGATCCAAGGGCATGGTGTTGATGTAGAGTCGCCACTCTTCCCTGGTCTTCTTTTCTGCTGTCTTGCACTCTACCTGTGGGGAGAATCTAAAGGTGCCACCTATGAAGAACAGTGGATGGCTCCCGAAAATCCGACTGGCCGAGGTGATATCCTCCTTGTGAATGAATTTCATCCTGACACCCATCCAACACTCTAGAAGTATCAAGGAGCCGAAGAGTGGACCTCCTAAGACAGCTGAACTGAGGCCCGCGTACAAGTAGGCGAGGACAGCCTGGGAGATAGAAAGACTCTGCCAAAGACCACTAATGGTGCTAAGGATAGGAGTATCTAGGACGTGGTCGGCAGAGGGGAATAGGATGGCCCCGCACAAGCAAATAGACACGGCCTTAGCTATGGCCTCATGTCATCCACATCTATTCTTACAATGAGCAACCACCCACTGGCTAAGGGAAGAAGATGGATCTGGTGTGGGCCTATGAAGGTGCGAACGTCCTTGCTATCAGGTATAAACTCTCCCAAGATAAGGCTAGGGTCTATAGGGGCAACGGTATGACACACTGAGTCCTCCTCGCCCGTCTTGGACCAAGGAAAAGAAAAGTAGGTCTCTACCTCCTCTAGTAGGATAGTGGCCTCAAAAGATGAAAAAATGAACGTATGAGTATGAGGATGCCAGATTTCTACCAAAGCTGAGATGCTATGCCAGTCTAAGGATAATTTCGGGTAGTTTTGGCCTAGTACCAAGAGTGGGTGTAGGTGCCAAGACTTCAGGATGGATGTCACTACTAGGGGCAACGCACGGATCATCAGAGCCATCCACTTCAAGGTGGAGTAGCGCCTGGAGCCAGGGAGAAGCTGGAGTAGAGAAAAAGAAAAGAAAAGGAGAGAAAGAGAGGAAGCCCGTGTAAGTTATGGAATGAATTGAATCAAATGATATGTTGGCAACTTACCTCTCTCAGTGGGCTGGAGCTTAGATGTTGTGGGATCGCGGTCAGCCGTTGGAGCACTTCACGTTCCTTTCTGGCCGGTTTAGGCCATTCAAAGACTGCTCCCTCCATGGAACTCCCTTCAAGAGCCCTTTTCATGATGGTTTGATGAAGAGAAATAAGAGTTTTAAGTTTAGAAGAGGGTTAAGGTGTGAGTCATGAATTTAGAGCCCCCTCCTACTTATAGGGCTTGGTTAGAGGCCTAAACCCACTAGAAGTGAGGTAGATAGGCCTAGATCGGGTTGAGATAGAGCTTGGGTCGGTTTAGCATGTCTATCTTCAGTTTGGGACTCTCCAGGAGAGTCTCGTTCGAACTCTCAAGGCATGCGTTTGCGCAATCTAGCGATAGACCGCCTTAATCAATGAACGGTCTCATCTAGACCATTCAGAAAGCTTCTACATGCTTCAGATGCTGGAGTTGGCACGGTCGAGAAGTGACCATCCTATTTAGCACACGGTCATGTATAAACCATTCTATTCTTTGGGCGGGCAATAATGGACCGTCTATCTACATCTGTGGGTCCTGGTCGAGTCACTTTCAATGGTCTATGGGCAGGCCGTGTAGTGTGATTGAGCGGTCCCCTGGACGACCATTTCGAGATCTGTGACCTTATTTTTAAACCTGTTTGCACTTGTGTCGCTCAAGCTGTGGTCGTGTCTCTCCCTCACTCATTTGTTTGGCGTCTCTCTCTCACTCATTGTTTGGCGTCGCTCTCTCACTCATTGTTTTGGCATCTCTCCCTCACTCATTGTTTTGGCATCTCTCCCTCACTCATTTGTTTGGCGTCTCTCTCTCACTCATTGTTTCGGCATCCCTCTCTCACCCACTCGGAGTCGTCTCTCTCCCTCACTCATGTCGTGTCCCTCTCTCGCCTACTCACTTGCTCACTCGTGTCATCTCTCTCTCGCATGTGTCCATCTCACTCGTGTCGAGTTAGTAGTCGTAGTTAGTTAGTTAATGTCAAACATTCACATTCATTCATACATTCATACATTTATCCACAAAATCAAAACAAAAACATATCATATCACTATCAGGTCCATATGTACAAAAGTCAAGTCATAGTACAAAAGTCGGGCCTATCCCTCTCCCTGGCCCCTGTCACTGTCACCGGCGCCCTCCTGCCTCTTTGGTGGAGGCATCGCCGAGGTCGCCTCCTCGCGGTGTCGTCGGCGTCGCTCGTCCTCCTCATTCCTCCGGTGGCCGGAGGAACCCGTAAAGTAACTCCTCACAAAGCCGTGAGTGCCGTGGCTGTCGCTCGGGGCTGCTCTGCTGCGCTCCCGACTCACGTCTCTGTGGCCCTCCACCATGCCCTCTAATCTCGCTGCCTAAAGTCGGGCCCGCTCTGCCTCGACTCGGTAGCGCTCCGCATCAGCCCGATGGCGCTCCGCCTCTATAGCTCCTGCCTGAAGGCGGTCCAGCTCTGCACAGAGGAGTGCCATCTCAAGCACGTCTGCCGTTCGACTCTGCGCCGCCTCCTCTCGCAAACGAGCAGCCTCCTCCTGAGCAGCTGCCCGGCTCTGCTCGAACTCTGTCCTCAGCCGGGTAAGCTCGTTCGTCTGCATACGCATTTTCATGATTAGTCAAATGCATGTCATAAACATAATCAACAGGAAAAGTGTAGTGGTTGTGTACCCTCTCAGTAAGCGCCACCTCGGTCGCCTTTGCCCGTGCTACCATCCGTGTAAACTTGGCGTCCCGCTCTGCTCGGTCTGCGGGGGTCTGCGAAGAGGAAGAAGGTGCGTCTGCCCCCTGGCGCTGGGCTCCCTCGACTCGCTGCATCCAAAACTGCAGGTCAGTCACATGCATAGTCATAACATTTGCATAATTTAATAAGTTTTTGGGTTAGGAAACTCACCAATAGGGCCAGGGCCTGCCAGGCCTCATCCCGCTCCTGGATGGTCGAGTGAAGAAGTCCCTGTAGCTCTGTAATCCTCCCCTCAGGGTCAAACTGCATTTAAGAAGTTTAGGCATCAGTGCATAGTCATATAGATGCATGACAGAAAGCATTTAGGGTTTAGAAGTCGTACCGGTCGGCAGGCACCATGGAACACCTGGTCCCTGTAGTGCCGTGCATAGGCCATGTAGTAGGCCTCCTCGCAGTCTGCCTGGGTAGTCACCACTCATCCTCGTGCTGCCCAGTCTGCTATCTGATCTGCTGCCCGCACTCTCCAATCCAACTCCGTGGCTAACCCTCAGGGTGTCGTCCAACGCGCTCCTCCGGCTTTTCTGGTGTCGGGAACACAACCGTTGGCTGATGGACGCTAGTCGTCCTCATCACCAGGTGGTAGTGGAGTGGCTCCACTACATTCATGCAGTGTAGCCACACGTCTCGTCCGGAGTAAGTGAGGGCCGCCACTACCCACGGCTGACCCTCGTGCCCCTCGCTCGCGTACGGTGTCCACCAAACCTGTCAAATAGGAAAGTTGCATAAGTATCATAAGCATATAGATTGCATTTAATTAAAGAGTTTAAGTTTAGAGTCGTACCGAAGTAAAGGGTAGTGTGTCTAGGTCATCCTGGATCCCCCGAACCAATCTCCGTAGGGATCCCGTCTCGCGTGGAGCGGTCCACCGCCTCGCGATGGCCAGCCGCTCTGGGTAAGTCTCGTCACCTCTCCCAAGCCCACATTGGTACACGTAGGCCCACACCTCCATTTGCATTTCAGCAAATGTCAGCATATAATGGTTATAGGAATGATATAGAAAATTGCATAAGAGTCAGAGTCGTACCTGGAGTAGAGGAGAGAAGCCCCCTAGCATCGTCCGTCGGCTAGTTGAGCTGAGGGTGTCGAACAGGAAGGTGAGGACTGCCGCTCCCCACGCGTAGTCACCCACGTGTCCTTGGTCCTCAAGCAACGGTAGGAAGCGGCAGCTGATCACATCCGCTCTCGTCGCAAATAGAAGTCGACCAAAGAACAGCATCAAGAAGCTCCTTAGCACTCTGTCCGCCTCTTGTCCTACTGCAGCCACTACTCTCGGTCGCGCCAGCTCTATCAGCCTCTGTAGATGCTGCTCGGGTAGCTCCCCGGTCACTATCCCTGCTCGCCTCAATCCCAAACTGTCCTGAAGCCTCACCCTCGTCAGAGTCGTCGACTGACGGTCCGGGTGCAGTAACTCCAAACCCAGCAACTCCTGGGCCAGCTCCCAGTAGTCGGGGTAAGTCACCCCGCTAACCGAAGTCCCGTGCACCCACAATCCGATGATGCGTGAGACGTCCTCCAGCGTGGGGACCATGTGGCCCCACGGGAAAAGGAACGTCCGGTTCACCGGATCCCAGCGGTCGTGCGGAGCGTAGAGGAGCGGTGTGTCAAACCGGCTAACCTCCACGCTCAGGAACTCAGAGAAGCCCATGCTCGTCAGCCTCTCCCGCTAAAAGTCTGGCAGTGCAGGATACACTACTCAGACCTGCAGCCAGGAGATCCGAGTCCTCCATTTTCCCTGCATACATTTAGGATAATTGCATGATATTTTAGGATCTTGCGTTCGGATTGAATAATTCACTCTCTGCTCACTAAACGATCTCATATGAGCCGTCTTATCTCTCCACGATTGGATTCCAACTGTCCCAATAACCCCCTTCAGAAGTTCATGGTTCCTCATGGACCGTTCTACCCTACAAATGGCCCTGGTCAGACCATTTTCCTATCTGGTGCCCACCCAAATAACAGACCTTTTTTAGCCGTCCAATATGTCCACGGTCCCATCTGACCGCTTCATTCCCCTTTCATTCCCCTAGTCATTTGGAGTTGCACGGCCTATCGTCCAACCGTGTGGCGGTCCATGGTCTGATGGAGACCGTTCTGATCTAAACATCTCATGTTCTGAACGGACCAATATGAGCCGTCAAAGGTTTCTACAGTCTGATGGAGACCGTTCTGTTCTAAAACGTCTCATGTTCTGAACGGACCAATGTGGGTCGTCCTAAGGGTCCACGGTCTTCCTCAGACCGTGTCGCCCCGTTGGTTCGGTTTCTTTTGAACGGCCATCCATGGGCCGTGTTCTGTTTGAGCGGTTCTATTTTGAACCATGTTGTCTTGATGAGCGGTTACTGTTAAAACGCTCCATGACCGCCGTGCCCTACGGCGACCGAGCTTCTTCCCCATCTCCGTTGATGGCCTAAATGGCCTCACAGAGATTCTAAAGAGGTGTGTGCCCCTCTCCTACCCCCCTAGACCCGCATGCATGGCTAGAAATGATCAAACGGGGTGTTGTGTCTATATGGTTTTGATGATGTCAATATTCATAAGTCATTCCTTGATAATGGCATTAATGACTTGCTGTTGTGTTTAATCAAATGAACATTTCTGTTGGTGATGGCTCTTGAAAAAGCCTTGAACCATTCTGTTCATCAAATGGTATTTGAGGTCCATGCATACGAGCATGATTGTGATTGCTGTGCTTCACTGGCCTATCTTTGTTCAAGTCCATACACTCTGTGAAGTCCATGCCACAAAATGTCTAAGCGTCTGTGCATTGCATGAGGTCTCATGATAGAAGTCCATGCGTTCATTCTTTGATCAAGTCTATATAGCCAAAGCCAATGCATTTCAAGTCTCACTCAGCGTCTTCAGAGCATATGCAAAGTCTATACATCGCTGCATCACTCACGTTTAAAGTCTGTACATTGGTGGCAAGTCCATACAGACTTGGTCTATGCGTTTGGCAAGTCTGTACATTGCAGCATGCGTCAGTTAAGCAAGTCTATACAGACTTGGTCCATGCGTCTGGCAAGTCTGTACATCATCTTGTGCATGCATCATTCAAAGTATGTACAGCCTGTGTTCGCAAGACCAAGTCTGTACATCGTTTGCTGGATGCATTACTTCAAGTCTGTATAGCCAGTGTTCATGCATCATTTAGGAAGTCTATACATCCGTCAGCCTTGTCTCTTGCTCGCAAAGTCTATACATTCATGAGCTATGGCTGTGCATTGTTTGCATATTGCACACTAAGTCCATACATCACTGCACAAGCAAGTCTGTACATTCTAGAGTCTCACTTAGCGTCTTTGTGCATGGAGCATTTAAGTCTGTACATTGGCAAAGTTTGTACATCGTTGGCTTGTGCATGCATCGTCTTTCTAAGTCTGTACATTGGCCAAGTCTGCACATCGCCGCTTGTGGTTCATTCGGCTAAGTCTGTACTTTGGCCAAGTCTACACATCGCCGCTTGTGGTTCATTCGACTAAGTCTGTACATTGGCCAAGTCTATACATTGCCACTTGTTCATGCATAAATCAAAGTCTATACATTGCATCGTCTTGAGACTAAGTCTGTACATCGTTTCCTTGTGCATGCATCGTCTCTCAAGTCTGTACATTCTTGTTGCTTCAACGCAAGTCTGTACATTCTGGTTGCTTCAACGCAAGTCTGTACATTCTGGTTGCTTCAATGCAAGTTTGTACATTCTGGTTGCCTCATAAGTCTATACATTCCCTGTGGCTATGTTTGTGCATCATTACAGCAAGTCTGTACATTATTGTCAAATGCACACAAAGTATGTACAGCCTGTGTGTTGCACGAACCAAAGTCTATACATTGTCTCGCACACACACACAAAGTCTGAACACCAAGTCTGTACATCGATTGGTGGCTTGTTCATGCATCATCTTCAAAGTTTACACATCGTCTGGTAGCATGCACACAATGTCTACACATCCCCCCATGGCAAGTCTGAACATCATTTGCACAGCATAAACAAAGTCTATACATTCTGTTGCATACCATGCACACAAAGTCTACACACTCCTCCACAGCAAGTCTGTACACTCTTTACCATGCACTCATAGTCTATGCATTCTTTGATGTTATGCTCATGCATCACTTTAACAAATCTGTACATCGTCTTGTTGTAGGCACAACAAGTCTATACATCGTCTGGTCGTCTGCACGCAAAGTCTGTACATTGCAAGTCGGAACATTACTGCTTGATATGAAGTATGTACAGCCCATGTTCTGTTGATCGACTGAAGTTACGCTGTCATTAAACTGGCAGATGTTTGGGCACGTGATCTGAGGTTGGCACCTGGCACGTGATCTGAGGTGTTCTCTGGATAAAGGGGGCACAAGCCCTGCACATGCCCTAGCTGCTACTCTATATATATGAAGCTTCTTCCTCAGAAGAAGACTAATCGAGTAGAGAGGCAGAGAGCAGAAGAAGAAGAAGAAAGAAGAAGAGTGAGCCTGAGCAGAAGAAGAATAGAGAGAGCAGAAGAGAGATCGAGAGATCCAGCAAAAGAAGAAAAGAGAGAACAACGTGAGAGAAAGAGAAGCAGAGAGGAGAAAAAAGAAGTTGCAGAAGAAAAGGAGAGAGAGAGAGAGCTCGTGAGGATCGAAAGAAAAAGAGAGAGAAGAGTAGAGAACGGAAGCCTTTATTGAAGGTCTGTCTACTGGACTTTGGATCAGATCCAATCTAGTCAGCTCCTGCGAGAGCCACATTCCTGTTGTGTTTCATTTATAGCTTTCAGTCGTTGTGGTTCTATCTTTTATTTTCTTTTCATTTGGTCACTATGTTTTCCGATTCTCTGGTTTGAGGGCGGGGTTCCCTCTGGTGTGGAGGAAGAGAGGTCCGTGACCTCTGGTTTGCAAGTGACTGGGTGTCACTTGTGGGTTCCCTCTGGGTTTCAGAGGAAGGGAGACTTGGTGTCTCCGGTTGCAAGTGACTGGTGTCGCTTGTGGGTTCCCTCCTAGGTGGAGGAAGAGAGACTTCGGTCTCTGGTTGCTAGTGACGGGTAGTCACTAGTGGTTTCCCTCTGGTCTGGAGGAAGAGGGGAGGTTGATCCCCTGGTCAAGCTGTTAGGCAGCAATTGTTTACAGACTGAGTCTACGGTTCTTGCTGTTGCTAGTGGAAGCCTCACTCCGATTTGGAGTGAGGGGTGGACGTAGGTCTGTGGACCGAACCACCTAAAAATCATCTGTGCAGTGGTTGTTTGCTTTCCTTTGCTTCCGCTAGATGAATGTATAGGCGCGCTATACATGTTTGCTCTTTGGTTCAAAAGAGTTTTTGATTAAGTCTTAATTGAGCGAAATTTTTAAGGGTGGGATTCATTCACCCCCCTCTGAATCCACCGCACCTGTTCTAACAATTGGTATCAGAGCGGTTCTCTGACTCATCAGATCCAACGATCTGCAGAGGATCCTGCATCTGTGGTGCGGTTCTTGGTCCGTAGTTATCTATTTACATTCATTGTTTTTGAATTTGGTTTTACCTGTTTCAATGGCTCATCCACCCGTCTTTGGTGGTTCTGATTTCAACCAGTGGCACAGTGCTTTCCGTGCTCATGTTAAATCTGTTGATCCATACCTGTGGAAAGTGATTTCACATGGTCCACATAGACTACCAAAAGATCAGTCCAAATGGACTTATAAGCATCGATCTATGTGTGCAGAAAATCAGAAAGCACTGGAGTTAATGAAGGCCACGACGAATCGAGCTCTTCATTCATGTTTCCTTGATTGCAGATCTGCAAGAGATATATTGAAGATGATAAAGAGAGCCGAGAAAGAAAATCAAACAAGCTGCATGATGGCTCGAGGAAGCGAACAAAGCAGCAATCAAGAAGAAGAACAGGATGATGGTGAGGTAAACTGATGGGGACATCACAGGCAATCTCATTTGTTCGAGGATCCTGATGCTTGCCAGCAGTGCTACATCTTGTTCGCCACTTTATTCCGAGTCATATGATGTATTTTTAATTTTCTTATTATGTAATTTTCCTTTTATTTGAGTCAAGTCCCTAGGTTAAGGTGTCATCTACCTAGGTTAATTGGCATTAGAGTGGTTAATGAGTCAGTTGGGCCCAATTAAGTGGGCTAGGCGCATGGGCACCCCCTTCTCCCTTAGTTTATTGTCACTAGTCTAAAACTCAGGGTCTTATGTTAAATTGTGGGATTCCTATAAATAGGACCCCAATCCCACCATTTGAAGCTAATGAATGAAAAAATTTGAGTTGAATATTGAAACCCTTGTGCTCTCTCTCTCTCTCTCACTCTACCTCTCTAGCTCTCTCTCTATTTCTCTCTCTCTCTCTCTCTAAAGGGGGCGAACCCCATTCTCTCTCCTCCCCACCCCCAATTTTGAAATTCACTCTCTCTCCTCCCTATTCACCTCTAATTAAGACCCCTCCCCCTTCCCCATACCTCCCATTTAATCCCCCTCCAACCCCTAGGTGGAATCCCCTTCTCCTAGGCACCTCTCCCTCTTCCCAAGCAACCTTTCCCCTTCCCCATACAACCTTTCACCTTCCCAAGGGGGAATCCCTTCCCCCAAGCACCCCTTCCCCTCCCCAAGGCAAACCTTCCCATTCCCTAGGCCACCATTAACCCCTCCATTAACCCATCTCCCCATTTCCCTAAGCCCATTTGCGCCCCCCCTCTCTCTCTCACCTTCCACCCTTGGTCGCGCCTCCCTCCCCCTCCACCTGCTAGCTGCGACCCAGACCTCTTCTCCAGCCTCTCCACCATCTCTACTCACCCCCATCCAAGCCCCACAGCCATTAGCCCTCTCCCCATTGCAGTCCCTTCACCCCTCCCCACCATTACCAACATCATTCACCTTCCTGCTCTATCCAGTTCACAGGCAGCAGCAGGAGCCCAACTTGAAGAACCTGCCCCGAGGTCATTCGGAGTCATCTAGAGGCATACCATACATCGACGGAAAGTTCGTCAAGATAGCTTCGCAGCCGAGGTGGTCTCGCCATCATCCAACATCTCTACTGTCTGGAGGGTTCATTCTCGTCCGACTGCGCAACCGGGACCTGAAACTGGACCAGAGCTGCAGTGCAGAAGCTCCCACGGCCACACCCCATCACTTATGAAGACGTCGTCTGGTCGGGGTCTTCTACATCCAATCTACTTCCATCAGCAGAAGACGGCATCCAGTTTGGCATCCGGAGGAACGTTTTTCAATTTTTCTCCCCCGGGTGCGCAGATCAGGCCACTCAGGACATGACCATACACCTCCCCACTCAACGGGCTCTCCCTCTCTGCCCCGACATGGTCTAGTGCCATCCCTGGTGGCCATTCGAAGAGGACTCGTCTGCGGTCGTTCTCGTTTTGGTCTCGCATCGTTCGGGCTTTGGGAGCGGTCGTGGCACCCGGATCTTTCTGCTACTGCATCCTGGAACCAGAACAAGTCAGAGCGCAAGGCACCTGTTCCAGGGTCCACTCCGACCGGTGGTGATGAAGGAGCCGTCCACCAAAATTCACCAGCGTACCAGGGTCAGTTAGAAACAATTCGGCACTGGTTTTGGTGACTTCTGAGCTCGGGGGAGTGCACAGCGGTGACTACACCGACTCTCTATCCTGCTGTTCCAGACCTGGGCAGATTCGGCAAGGTGCTCCATCGGCGCAATTCAAGCAAATCTCCCCACCCCGCCTGGCCGGCTTAGCGCCCCTCCCTGCGTGGAGGTAGTGTTTGAATGTAACCTCTATTTTACCCACCCCACGATCACCCTCCTGTGTGAGGAGTATTTTTGTACTAGCAGGTCTTCGGCTGAAACGTCATCGGCGCGGCGTGCGGGTAGCCCACGCTTCCCCGCTCGCCCTCATCTCCAACCGGGATCGGTGTCTTCACATCGATCAGGTGAGCTTTAAGCCCCCATCCTCTGCTGGTTTCACTATTGCTTAGCTTAGTATTATCTCTAGTTGCGCCGTCGACAGTGAGAGAGTGCTCATCCCAACATTCCGTCTAATCGAGTGCCACCGCGGGTGAGTTGTGAGAGTGTCATTACATCCCATGCCCTCGGCGTGCCGGCCGCCCTTGAAATTGGGCATCCCAGACCCATTAGGGTCCATCCCTAGCTGGCCATTTCCTTGGAACCTCGAGGTCAAACCTCAGACCCTCACCACCATCGCCGGTCCACCTACAGAACCGGGTGTGCGCGACACGGGTGAACCGCTTGTGAGAGATCGCTGTTCGGTCCGGTTGCTTGCAAATCTAGGTCAAAGGAGTGGTGTGACATCAACTTGGTATCAGAGCAAGTTTTAGACTTGTCTCTACGAGTCTAGTCCTAGGGCATTGGCATTTGGGTCTCCCTTGCATCGTGTTATCCATTGATCCTTGCATGACCACCCTAGGGAGATGCCCCAAGTACCCATGGACCAATTTGACACTGTCATCAACAAGATTCATAACTGTCTAGATACCCTCACCACCCGACTTGACCGGTTCGAAGCAAAAAGGAACCACGGCCCTAGAGCTTGGTCACCTCGGGATGAATTTGGATGGGAAGCCAAAGGACCCAAAGACTCATGGGAAGAGATGAAGATTGAGATTAGGAAGATCTTCACTCCCCGACCTTCCCACTCCTACCTTGAGAACCACTCCCACTCTCCCTTTCCCTTCCAGTCAACCCAAGACCTCCCTTAGGGCCCAAACTCCACCACCCCAAATGATTCCAATCCCGATCACCACCACCATTCAAACCAAATTGGCCACCACCCAACCCAAAATTCTTCATCAAACCCACACCCCACAAGCTTCCACGGTCCCCACCACCACCCCTCCATCATCCCTTAAAAGGGACACACCCCCCAAAACCAATCAACCCAATCCTCCTCAACCCACCCATCTTCCACTACCAACCCCAATCCTACCCCAACTTAGGTCTCCACTTCTTCCACTCCCAAACCCAACCCAAGTTCGAACACCCTCACCACCCCGGGTGCACCATGCCCCAACCTTCATCACCCCATCCCCAAAAGACCTTCCCATTCCCTTGGAGAGTAAAACCCCCACACCCCAAAGGGATAAGAATGTGATTGAGGTACATGAGGCCTCCCCCGATTGGGAAGAAGAATACGAGTCACAATGTCATGAGTTAGGCCGGGAAGTTCCCATCCCATGTGTAAGAAGCGCCCTGGCTCACACACCTGACCACCTAGAGGAGGAGAACACCATGGTCACCATCCCGACTGTGGGGGAAACACATGTCCAAGTTGAAGAAGAAACCTCGCACAGTGGTCTTCACCCTACACCACCCTCCCTAGTTGGGGCCGAGCTCACCTTAGGAGAACACCTTTTATGTTGGCTGAAGGAGAACCCAATTAGAGATATCATGGCCCATGTTTGTCCTCCGATGGTACAAAACCTTCCTATAGTACCCTTATCCACCTATCACACCACAATCCAATCATCCTATCAAGTGGAAACATTAGGGGATCTTCTTAAGGGTCTATCTTGGCAAATGGAGTTAACTGGCATATTGACCACTGTAGCCGACCGACCTAGGAGCCTTGACCTCCTACACCTATGTGTCGGGTCCATCTCCTCGATTTACACTGTGGGTTGCTACACTAGCGACCTTCTTCTATTCCTCCCTACACCCAATGAGCCCGATGCTATCTGCAAACTAGAGTTGCTTATCTCGGGTAGAACATCAAGCCCTCCATTCATGAACTTTGACCCAATTGTTCGATTAGAGGAGGATGACTCACCACTATGTGAGGACCATGAGGACCTAGAGTTCCTCTCCCTAGGTGACCCTTACCATGACCCCTTCGATCCCTTCCTATACCCACCCACCTTACTCACCACCAACCTTTTCCTACCCCAACCCACCAGGATAGACCAAGCCCACCTCTCTCTAGACCCGGCCCACACCAACGGTATCATGACCGTGGGAGAAATACACCTAGGAAACAAGAAAGTGCCCCACTCCATGACACATACCTTCTTTGACCCCTATGACCCTTTTGAGTGGAAGCTCGAATGCTACCCCACCACCCCACACAAGGATGTCACCTGTGGGAAAGGAATTCCTATGTCTTGGCACATCACACCTCTTGGCATGAATAGAAAGTCGGGTCCTTTCATACATGACACCCACATGTCAAGTCGGATGCATGATTGGTCCAAAGGTCCTCCCATATTCATCATTGGCCTTAAGCATGTTACGAACCTTCATGAATGTCCGGGACCCCCGGCATTTGCTATACCCATGCGCAATAGATTCCCCTACGGATGCCCCAGCCCTCCAACCATTGTTATGAAGTCCATGCATGATAGGGCCACTTGTGGCTGCCCCGGTCCACCTAAGTTCATCAAGGTCCACATGGCATCAAAGCATGATAGGTCAATTTATGGTTGCCCCGGTCCACCTTTTCACACTACCCACTTTCATAACCACTCACCGCATCATAATGCATGGCATGAGCATACACGCAAGCAAATCACAACGAGCGGTGAGGTTCACAAAGAGCGAGAAAAGGCTCGCGAGCGCCACTTGGAATTCCATGTAGGCAACCAATTGATGGTGGCATTGGAGTGGCTCTATCCTAGAGTCGCCTCCAACTTGAGGGCACGAGGACTTGGACCTTGCCAAGTTCCGAGTGACTTTGGCAACCCGGCTTACGTGTTGGACTTTTTAATGGGGTTTGGGATACACCCAACTTTTGGCGCGGCGGATCTGGCACCCTATATGGGCACCGCGGTGGAACCCAGTGAGCACCTTGAGCCTACCCACACCTTTGTGAGTGATACCCTCGGAGAGCCTCCACATATCAGCCTGAGAGCCCGACGTGTGCACACGGAGGCAATACTGGGCAAGCAGGGTACCATCGCCAGCAAGAGGGTGTGCCCAAGCCATCGTGAGAGGATGAAGGACTGTCCCCTGGTTGCGGATGTAGGTTTGAGTTTGGAGGTTGAGGTTCACCCCGAGCTGCTTTAGAGGACCACTTCCCCGGAGGACCCATACTCGACGGAGTCGAGTTCTCCGCACCCCGAGGGTATGATGAGGACATCACCGGCGATCTCATTTGTTCGAGGATCCTGATGCTCGCCAGTAGTGCTACATCTTGTTCACCACTTTATTCCGAGTCATATGATGTATTTTTCATTTTCTTATTATGTCATTTTCCTTTTATTTGAGTCACGTCCCTAGGTTAAGGTGTCATCTACCTAGGTTAATTGGCATTAGAGTGGTTAATGAGTCAGTTGGGCCCAATTAAGTGGGCTAGGCCCATGGGCACCCCCTTCTCCCTTAGTTTATTTTCACTACTCTAAAACTCAGGGTCTTATGTTAAATTATGGGATTCCTATAAATAGGACCCCAATCCCACCATTTGAAGCTAATGAATGAAAAAATTTGAGTTGAATATTGAAACCCTTGTGCTCTCTCTCTCTCTCTCACTCTACCTCTCTAGCTCTCTCTCTATTTCTCTCTCTCTCTCTCTCTAAAGGGGGCGAACCCCATTCTCTCTCCTCCCCACCCCCAATTTCGAAATTCACTCTCTCTCCTCCTTATTCACCTCTAATTAAGACCCCTCCCCCTTCCCCATACCTCCCATTTAATCCCCCTCCAACCCCTAGGTGGAATCCCCTTCTCCTAGGCACCTCTCCCTCTTCCCAAGCAACCTTTCCCCTTCCCCATACAACCTTTCACCTTCCCAAGGGGGAATCCCTTCCCCCAAGCACCCCTTCCCCTCCCCAAGGCAAACCTTCCCATTCCCTAGGCCACCATTAACCCCTCCATTAACCCATCTCCCCATTCCCCTAAGCCCATTTGCGCCCCCCCCCCTCTCTCTCACCTTCCACCCTTGGTCGCACCTCCCTCCCCCTCCACCTGCTAGCTGCGACCCAGACCTCTTCTCCAGCCTCTCCACCATCTCTACTCACCCCCATCCAAGCCCCACAGCCATTAGCCCTCTCCCCATTGCAGTCCCTTCACCCCTCCCCACCATTACCAACATCATTCACCTTCCTGCTCTATCCAGTTCACAGGCAGCAGCAGGAGCCCGACTTGAAGAACCTGCCCCGAGGTCATTCGGCGTCGTCTAGAGGCATACCATACATTGACGGAAAGTTCGTCAAGATAGCTTCGCAGCCGAGGTGGTCTCGCCATCATCCAACATCTCTACTGTCCGGAGGGTTCATTCTCGTCCGACTGCGCAACCGGGACCTGAAACTAGACCAGAGCTGCAGTGCAGAAGCTCCCACGGCCACACCCCATCACTTATGAAGACGTCGTCTGGTCAGGGTCTTCTACATCCAATCTACTTCCATCAGCAGAAGACGGCATCCAGTTTGGCATCCGGAGAACGTTTTTCAATTTTTCTCCCCCGGGTGCGCAGATCAGGCCACTCAGGACATGACCATACACCTGCCCACTCAACGGGCTCTCCCTCTCTGCCCCGACATGGTCTAGTGCCATCCCTGGTGGCCATTCGAAGAGGACTCGTCTGCGGTCGTTCTCGTTTTGGTCTCGCATCGTTCGGGCTTTGGGAGCGGTCGTGGCACCCGGATCTTTCTGCTACTGCATCCTGGAACCAGAACAAGTCAGAGCGCAAGGCACCTGTTCCAGGGTCCACTCCGACCGGTGGTGATGAAGGAGCCGTCCACCAAAATTCACCAGCGTACCAGGGTCAGTTAGAAACAATTCGGCACTGGTTTTGGTGACTTCTGAGCTCGGGGGAGTGCACAGCGGTGACTACACCGACTCTCTATCCTGCTGTTCCAGACCTGGGCAGATTCGGCAGGGTGCTCCATCGGCGCAATTCAAGCAAATCTCCCCACCCCGCCTGGCCGGCTTAGCGCCCCTCCCTGCGTGGAGGTAGTGTTTGAATGTAACCTCTATTTTCCCCACCCCACGATCACCCTCCTGTGCGAGGAGTAGTTTTGTACTAGCAGGTCTTCGGCTGAAGCGTCATCGGCGCGGCGTGCGGGTAGCCCACGCTTCCCCGCCCGCCCTCGTCTCCGACCGGGATCGGTGTCTTCACACCGATCAGGTGAGCTTTGAGCCCCCATCCTCTGCTGGTTTCACTATTGCTTAGCTTAGTATTATCTCTAGTTGCGCCGTCGGCAGTGAGAGAGTGCTCGTCCCAACATTCCGTCTAATCGAGTGCCACCGCGGGTGAGTTGTGAGAGTGTCATTACATCCCACGCCCTCGGCGTGCCGGCCGCCCTTGAAATTGGGCATCCCAGACCCATTAGGGTCCATCCCTAGCTGGCCATATCCTTGGAACCTCGAGGTCAAACCTCGGATCCTCACCACCATTGTACTAGCAGGTCTTCGGCCGAAGCTTCATCGGCGCAGTGTGCGTGGAACCCACACTTCCCCGCTCGCCCATCGTCTCCGAACGGGGTTGGTTTCTTCAAACCAACTAGGTGAGCTTCTGCCCTTTCTCTCCTCTGTATTTGTTCACTTAATATCTGTGAAACTAGTCCGCTGGTCGGTGAGAGAGTGCTCGTTCCCGGAGCTTCCAGTTTATGTGCGGTCACCGTGGGCTAAAGTGAGAGAGTGACCCAATGCCCTCAAGGCACCTGGTCCGCCCTTGATTTTGGGCACTGTACCCTCAGGAGGGAAAACCATAGCCTTGCTGGCCCTCTACCGGCAAGGGTCTTGTTCCACCACCTCGACTCGGCATGACCGAGTCACCACGGGTAACGGGTGTACACGGTGGGTCGGTGATTTCCAATCAACCTCGAGTCTTACAATTGTGTTTGCGAATAAGGTCCAAGGGCCCACATTCATCTACTGCATTCTTCATCATTTGCCTTAGTGTGTCACATCATAAACTTTTTTGATAATTATACCCTAGACGATTGGATTGCTGCTTATGATGAATTGCAAGAGTCTTATGATCAGTTAAGAAAATAATACAAAAAATTGAAGAAGAGTAGTAGGTCAGACAGTTTGAATTCTAATTGTAAAAATTGTGCTGAACTGAAAAATGTTCAAGATGCTTGCATGTCTGATATTCAAATGTTGAAAAAAAAAATTTCGTTGCTGAAGATTGAGAATCAAGATCATGTAAAAGAAATCTCTGAACTTGAGAAAAAGCTTAGCCTAACTTGTTATGATTCTGTTCAGAGTAAGGATTTGCTATTTTTTTTTGAATGTGCTAAGTCTGATTTAAAGAAGCTGAAAAGTGAGAATGACTATCTCAGAAAGTTCTCCAAAAAAAATGAAGAAAGTTTAGAGAAACTTAAAAAGGAGAACACGTTGCTGATCGAGAAATTTGAAGCCATCAAATCTGTGAATGTGGAATTACAGAAAAATATTGAAAAGCAGGAAAAAGATTTGAAGGAATTTGAGGCTGGAAGAAAACTTGGAATTAACTCTGACGATCAGATTTTGATAAACGAATTAATTCAAAGTGACATACTAAAGGAAGAAATTGAAAAACTAAAATAGTTGAACACCATCATGTCAGAGAGATTGCTGACATTTGAAAAAGGTAAATGTGTGGTGTCTGATAATTCAGAAGAAGTGGAAAAGCTCAAAGCTGAAATAGAAAATCTAAAAAATGTCAATGCCACTTTAAGTGAAACACTCAACAGGAGTGAGAAGGAAAATGCTAACTCTGAATTGCTCATCGTTACTCTTGAAAATGAAATCAAGGATCTGAAAGAATCCTTGTCAAAATTCGTAAGTGGGCAGAAAAACCTACACAAGCTACTAGGTGTAAAAATCAACCCTAGGAAGGAAGGGCTGAGCTACAATAATGTTAACAAGAAAGAGCTTCAGAACAAGTTGATGACTTCATTTGTAAAAGTTTCAAGTGTAGCTACCACATCACAGAACAAGCAGCCCATTATGCAGAAATCCCAGAAACAAATTAAAAGGGTTGAAAACATCAAGAAAAAGACTGATTTTAAGTATGTTGAGAAAGTACAATCTGTGCTTGACACGAATACACATACACATGCACATAAAAATAAGAATTCATGTCATTACTGTGGTAGGGTTGGCCACATTATGAATAATTGTCTTATTCTGAAACAAGACAACAGAAAGCATGCTAGGAAACATATTCCTGCTCAGAACAAAAAGATTCAATATTTTTATTGTGGGAAGTTGGGCCATCTAGCTTCGAATTGCTGGTTCAGGAAGGGATCTAGAGGTAGTCAGATTACATGTTTTCATTGTGGAAAGCATGGCCACACAGTCAAGGACTGTTGGCATGCTCAAGGGAAAAGTTTCATTTCTGAAGGGTTTAAATTCCCTGCAAATACAAATGCTCTCAGAAAGAACAAAGTTGTTCTTAAAAAGAAAAACTTTGAATGTTTTGATTATGGAAAACAGTTTGGTCATGCAAATAACAGATAGTTCCATGCCAATGCACATAAAATTCATGTTCATAATGATGTGCATAAAAAGAACCTAAAATCTGATTCTTCATGCTACTATTGTGGGCAGTTTGGGCACTCCATGAGTGACTGTCGTTTAATGATTTTTGATGACTCAAAAGCCCAAGGACTATGGAGAGCACCCATCAAAGGTGCTATTAACCATGCAGGACCCAAGACTGTTTGGGTACCTGCCCATGCAAAATAGTGTGCTAACTTGCAGGTGTGCCTTGGAAGCTGAAGAATAAAAGGGGTTAATAAACCAAGGCACCCAAGTTGATAAACCCCATTCTCGCACTTTTCAGGTAATACTTGCACTCTTCACATTTGGTTAATTGAATTCCTTAGGACTCTATTTTCAACTGCATATCATGTTTCATGCATACGAGTTCCTTTATTTGCTTTGACACTTGCATTGAGCTACATGGGCTTACTTGTTTGTACTTTGAACTGTGTGTGCATATATATTCAGTGTAGACATGTTGAAGTGATTTTTCATCTGCATACACTAATGTTTTAACATGTGATTGTGTTCATAGAGAAAACTATAAACCCATGAGCATGGTCTTCAATTTGGTGCATTCTAGAATTCTCATATATATTGCATAATGTCAGGGGGAGTCTGTCTAGATCTTGCATATCTCTATGCCACATGTGTCCTTACATACATGTAGTTAATTGCATTGCATTTCATTACATTGAAAATGCCAAAAAGATTGATTGAATGCATATGGTCAGGGGGAGTTAATGCATTGCATGCAGGTTGTCAAATGCATACACTTGTCAGAATTCATTGCATGTTATCCTTGAAAATCCTGAAGCATGCCTGACCTCCTGATATCTTGATTGGTGTGCATATCCTTTTTCTTCATTGATTTTAATTGACAAACCTTGATCATATCTGAAAACACTGGGCTTCAAAATCACTTATTCTTGCTGGATCTCTTCTATCAGCCATTCATGAAGATTTCAATGGGGCTTGACTCGATCATAAATCTGAAAACACTTGAACTAGGAATCTTCTATTATACGATTTTATGAATGTCTGAAATAACTCAGGTGGTTTAAGTTTAATATATTCATTGAGTTTGACTTTAAAATCTCTTAAAAATATCTGAATCATGTTTAATAAACTTTAACCAACTGTTTCATGCTGTGTCTTGTAAAAACTTCTGAAATCTGCACTATTGAATACATGGCTTTATTTGGTTAAGTACATGTAATTAGTATTGATTTGAAGCAAATGAGTTTTCAGAAATGTCTAAAGGGTAAATTCTATCAGAGCAATGATTTTGGTCACTAAGAAACCATGTCCATTGACCAAGAAGTCTAGAGGACTGTGTCATGAGGTGCCATAGTTAACTCTGCTTAAGAATGATTGATAATTTGGCAGAGCAATGGCATGCACACTGAGAAATACATCTCACTCATCAAAGAAATGAGTTGAGGTATGTCATGAGGTGTAAATGTTAACTCTATTAATATAAAGCATGACTGTTAGTCACACTAAGTGCTTAGGGATATTGACGTCTGATCAACGTATATCCTCTAGTTACAAGGTGTGCACTGAACTAGAGTGCTCGTAAAATTTGTAGCATGAAAATTTGTTGAACAAATTGTAATATTTGAATATTGATGCAAAAATCAAATTGCTACAACCCTAGACAAAATCACATGACTTCATAATTGCTTGATCTCAATACTAGTGAATGTAATTTCGAAAGAAGTCAGTAAATTTGATTGTGTAAGAGAAAGGGAGGTTAATCAAGATATAAATATGAGGGCTTCGTTCATTTTTATTAAACCGTGATTTTAGATATAAATACAGAATTTTATTGACAAACTTTGCATACATCATGTTTAAACCGTGCTGATCAATAAAGTTCATTCATAAGCACTTATAATGGAAGACTTTGAAAAATTATGTTTTGGATTTATGAGATTGGTATCTCCTTGAAAATCTTGTTGAATTCCTTGTGTTTGGAGCTTAGTTGAAATTCTTTTCCTCAGTGTCCTTGATTCATCATGACCAAAACTTATCCTTGATTGCCACTGTGGTCTCCTTCTCATCCATCTCATAAGATTCTATTTATTCAGGGAGAGCTTCCTTGTCATATGAATCATGCTGCATAGAAATTCTTAAAAGGGGAGAATTGTGTGCTTGCATTCATACATTTAGGGGGAGATCTTGTTGCATTTGCATCTCTGCATTCATACCTCTCCATGCTTCTTAATATGCTTTCCTGCTCAACCTTCTTTTTTGTTGTTGGCAAAGGGGGAGAAGTTTTCTGAGTCATTGGGGGAGGAGTTTGAAAACTTGTGCATTCAAAACTTGTGCATTCGAACATTTCTATTGGGGTACTTTGTTTTCTTGAGACTCACAATTGTATTAATGCAATGACTCATAATATTGCCATCATCAAAAAGGGGGAGATTGTTGTGTCTCTATGGTTTTGATGATGTCAATATTCATAAGTCATTCCTTGATAATGGTATTAATGACTTGATGTTGTGTTTAATCAAATGAACATTTCTATTGGTGATGGCTCTTGAAAAAGCCTTGAAGCATTCTGTTCATCAAATGGTATTTGAGGTCCATGCATACGAGCATGATTGTGTTTGCTGTGCTTCACTGGCCTATCTTTGTTCAAGTCCATACACTCTGTGAAGTCCATGGTACAAAATGTCTAAGCGTCTGTGCATTGCATGAGGTCTCATGACAGAAGTCCATGCGTTCATTCTTTGATCAAGTCTATACAGCCAAAGCCAATGCATTTCAAGTCTCACTCAGCGTCTTCAGAGCATATGCAAAGTCTATACATCGATGCATCACTCACGTTTAAAGTCTGTACATTGGTGGCAAGTCCATACAGACTTGGTCCATGCGTCTGGCAAGTCTATACATTGCTGCATGCGTCAGTTAAGCAAGTCTATATAGACTTGGTCCATGCGTCTAGCAAGTCTGTACATCATCTTGTGCATGCATCATTCAAAGTATGTACAGCCTGTGTTCGCAAGACCAAGTCTGTACATCATTTGCTGGATGCATTACTTCAAGTCTGTACAACCAGTGTTCATGCATCATTTAGGAAGTCTATACATCCGTCAGTCTTGTCTCTTGCTCGCAAAGTCTATACATTCATGAGCTATGGTTGTGCATCGTTTGCATATTGCACACTAAGTCCATACATCACTGCACAAGCAAGTCTGTACATTCTAGCGTCTCACTTAGCGTCTTTGTGCATGGAGCATTCAAGTCTGTACATTGGCCAAGTCTGTACATCGTTGGCTTGTGCATGCATCGTCTTTCTAAGTCTGTACATTGGCCAAGTATACACATCACCGCTTGTGGTTCATTCGGCTAAGTCTGTACTTTGGCCAAGTCTACACATCACCGCTTGTGGTTCATTCGACTAAGTCTGTACATTGGCCAAGTCTATACATTGCCACTTGTTCATGCATAAATCGAAGTCTATACATTGCATCGTCTTGAGACTAAGTCTGTACATCATTTCCTTGTGCATGCATCGTCTCTCAAGTCTGTACATTCTGGTTGCTTCAACGCAAGTCTATACATTCTGGTTGCTTCAACGTAAGTCTGTACATTCTGGTTGCTTCAACGCAAGTCTGTACATTCTGGTTGCCTCATAAGTCTATACATTCCTTGCGGCTATGTTTGTGCATCATTACAGCAAGTCTGTACATTGTTCTCAAATGCACACAAAGTATGTACAGCCTGTGTGTTGCACGAACCAAAGTCTATACATTGTCTCGCACACACACACAAAGTCTGAACACCAAGTCTGTACATCGATTGGTGGCTTGTTCATGCATCATCTTCAAAGTTTATACATCGTCTGGTAGCATGCACACAAAGTCTACACATCCCCCCATAGCAAGTCTGCACATCGTTTGCACAGCACAAACAAAGTCTATACATTCTGTTGCATACCATGCACACAAAGTCTACACACTCCTCCACAGCAAGTCTGTACACTCTTTACCATGCACTCATAGTCTATGCAGTCTTTGATGTTATGCTCGTGCATCACTTTAACAAATCTGTACATCGTCTTGTTGTAGGCACAGCAAGTCTATACATCGTCTGGTCGTCTGCACGCAAAGTCTGTACATTGCAAGTCGGAACATTGCTGCTTGATATGAAGTATGTACAGCCCGTGTTCTGTTGATCGACTGAAGTTACTCTGTCATTAAATTGGCAGATGTTTGGGCACGTGATCCGAGCTTGGCACCTGGCACGTGATCCGAGGTATTCTCTGGATAAAGGGGGCACAAGCCCTGCACATGCCCTAGCTGTTGCTCTATATATATGAAGCTTCTTCCTCAAAAGAAGACTAATCGAGCAGAGAGGCAGAGAGCAGAAGAAGAAGAAGAAAGAAGAAGAGTGATCCTAAGCAGAAGAAGAATAGAGAGAGCAGAAGAGAGATCGAGAGATCCAGTAGAAGAAGAAAAGAGAGAACAGCGTGAGAGAAAGAGAAGCAGAGAGATGAAGAAAAAAGTTGCAAAAGAAAGGGAGAGAGAGAGAGAGAGCTCGTGAGGATCGAAAGAAAAAGAGAGAGAAGAGTAGAGAACGGAAGCCTTTATTGAAGGTCTGTCTACTAGACTTTGGATCAGATCCAATCCAGTTAGCTCTTGCGAGAGCCACATTCCTGTTGTGTTTCATTTACAGCTTTCAGTCGCTGTGGTTCTATCTTTTGTTTTCTTTTCATTTGGTCACTATGTTTTCCGATTCTCTGGTTTGAGGTCGGGGTTCCCTCTGGTGTGGAGGAAGAGAGGTCCGTGACCTCTGGTTTGCAAGTGACTGGGTGTCACTTGTGGGTTCCCTCTGGGTTTCAGAGGAAGGGAGACTTGGTGTCTCCGGTTGCAAGTGACTGGTGTCGCTTGTGGGTTCCCTCCTGGGTGGAGGAAGAGAGACTTCGGTCTCTGGTTGCTAGTGGCGGGTAGTCACTAGTGGTTTCCCTCCGGTCTAGAGGAAGAGGGGAGGTTGTTCCCCTGGTCAAGCTGTTAGGCAGTAATTGTTTGCAGACTGAGTCTGCGGTTCTAGCTGTTGCTAGTGGAAGCCTAACTCCGATTTGGAGTGAGGGGTGGACGTAGGTCTGTGGACCGAACCACCTAAAAATCATCTGTGCAGTGGTTGTTTGCTTTCCTTTGCTTCCGCTAGATGAATGTATAGGTGCGCTATACATGTTTGCTCTTTGGTTGAAAAGAGTTTTTGATTAAGTCTTAATTGAGCGAAATTTTTAAGGGTGGGATTCATTCACCCCCCTCTGAATCCACCGCACCTGTTCTAACACGGGAGAGGGTTTTAGGCGGCCTACCTCGGACATCCTCGATGGCTTCTCCACCACCGCCGTGGGTTTCGTCGGTGCTTCCCCGACATTTTCTTCACCGATGATGATCGTCCCCTCTCCCTCCTCGGTCACGGGCGGCGTTGCTCCCTCATCGACCACGGGCGGTGGCGCCACGACCTCCTCCGTGGCGGTCGCCGACGGCGGCACTTGGGATCTCTCACCGGCCATCCTTTGGCGTCTTGATTGGTGTTTGAATCGTATGCAGAAGAAGGGGGACGAGGGGGAGAGAGGATGAGAATGAGAGTGAGAAGGGGTGGGGAGTGTAGGGAGAAGGGGTGGTGGCGTTTGGCTCCTCTGGCAGTTGCGGTATGGAGGGAGGAAGATGAAGAAGGGGGGTCTTTTATTTTTTGAAACCGCCAGTAATTACACGGTCTATCGATAGACTGTGTGGGTACTAAGTGGTCTCCCATTTGACCGTTTCAATTCTAACGGTGCTCTTCCTTGAACGGCTAGAGGATGGCCGTCCAATTAGGTGAACGGCCTCCTGATGGGCCCCGTGCAGATTCACGATCATATTCAAATTGGCAATCATCGGATGGCTCAAGACGGACCGTTTAAATTACAGAACGGTCCGGTGTTAGACCATTCATGTACTAAATTAATGACGAAAAAATGTCCTTTGCTGCGTTATGTGATTTCTTTTGGGCTTGAATGTTTATTCCATGATGAAATATTGCAAAATCTTGCTCATGAGTTCTTTGCGGCACCACTTCAACTGGCTGTTTCGCCTACACAGGTAAGTCAGGTATGTCCTTCTATCCCTACATCCCTTATTGCATTACTATATGGTATCTACGCTATATTATCTCGAGAACCAGTTGGTTATCTGTGTGTTCCAGGATCTGACGTTCCCCTATAACAAAAACAACGATGATCTTGGTTCACGTGTTTAATCATCGGATAGGCCATTAGGTTGGAAAAATTAGGGGACGACGATTCTATCTCGGACGCCGTGGTTGCAGATAGTGTCTTGACCCTAATTACCCCAGTCTAGCAATATTATTCTCGAGTATTTTTTATTTTTTGGTTTTCTTTGCATTTATTTTAATGATTTCTTTTATTTTAACCCAACATGCATCATACGCATCTTTTGAGCATTCATGACCCCTAGTTTGTCTAAAAGTGTCACATTTGGAATGGATGATTGTGCGTTCATGGTTTTGTGTGCGAGGAACTATTCCATTCAGAGTTGGAAGGTTTTCTCTAGTCTGCTCACCTAGTTTGATTGACTGAAGGTCCCTGTTTGGAGTTCTAGTCCGTTTCTTTACTTTTTGTTACTTATTCCGGTCTCCTCATTGGTCTGAGGGATTGTGTCCCCCATGGGGTTGATCGTGTGTTTTTCTTTCATTTAGTTAGTTTCTCCAGACTGGCATCACTTTTAATCTGACTATTCCTTGTTAGTGGTTCAGGGTTTTCCGAAAGATTCTTATTGCTCGTTGGCGAGAAAACGGGTGCCCTTTACCTTAACGCCCTCTTTTCTGTCCGCTCCGCTTCATTTTTGCTTCATCTCCATGTTCCATTTCACTTTTCGCTTCACCTCCGCTCGCTCCCCTGTAAAAAGGACGTTAAGGAGGGGCATTTGTTGACACTTGTTCTTTCCTATGAGTTGGGTCATTCCTCTTATTATCATTTGTTGATGTCTCGAGTTATCCATTACTCACTGGGCCATTTCCAGGCGCGCCTTTGGGCTTATTCTATGGGCACCTTCCTCCCTGGCTCGGTTTGTTCTCAAATACAGGCTTATTGGGTCTTGATTTCGATTGATCTTTGGGTTGAATGGGTTCATTTATCCCATTTTATTGATTTTAAATGTCCAGCCTTTACGCGGCCTTTCGATTGACGGTTCAATTAAGCACACGATCCTTTGAGGACCGTGCCTTTGAAACTAGCGTCGACCTGAGTTGTCTTTGCACCGACCTGCTTTTGCTTAAAAGCGGCCTATCGATTGACCGTTTAGTCTTTAAGCGGTCTGATTGGGACCGTCTACTGAACCAGCACCGACTTGGCCTTCGCCTGCACCGACCTTGCTCTGAACATGCATTGACTTGAGTTTTCCTACACCGACCTTATTTTCATTAAACGGTCCCAAGTGAACCGCTACTAATTGAACAACCTATTAAAGGACCGTTTAAAGGCAGGAAAGGCTAGCGTCTTAACTAGCGTCTCATCTTGAATGGGTCGGTCTAGTGAAGGACCGTGTTTATCATAACAGCATCTTAACTAGCGTCTCTCCTTAATGAGGATGGTCTACTTATGGGCTGTTGAGTTATTGAGCGGCCTGGTGGGAATCGTTCACATGATTTATTGGATATTTGTTTAATTTTCTGAATTTCCACCGACAAGCTTTTACATGGTCTGAGTGCAGCCGTTTACTTTCATTGAACGACCTGTCTTTAGACCGTCCAGCTCCCAAGGTCCCAAACCGGTGGTTTTTCAGATAATTATCTATTTATCCTATTTTTCTGGATTTATCACCGACATCTGTACACGGCCTAGCATTAGACCGTTCCATAGATTGAGTGGTCTAGTAGTAGACCGTTCTATCCTAAAGAGTCCAGCGCCGTGATAGCCGATCAGTTCGATGGGATGATTGGATAATTAAATGTTTATTTATTTACCACCGACAGCAGTACGCTGTCTAGCAATAGACCGTGTACAAGCCTGGGCGGCCTATCGAGCGACCGTGTAATAGGCCGAGATCTGTGGATTGTTGGGTTTTTCTCTCTCCGTTGATGGTTAGGCCTCCACCTTCCTTCACCATTTTCTCCATGGAATCTCAATGAAATGGGGTGCCATTTAATCTTGGTGGAAGATGGGAATATTATCTACAGATTTTATTTCATAATCTCGCCCTAATCTTCAGTGAAAAACCCTAATTTTGGGGTTGGACTTCAAGGGTCTATAAATAGTACCCTTAGTCCAAGCTTGAAAGGGGAGATCCAAGGTCGACGGTGAAGCTCTGCCAGATTTCTGAACGAACTGTAGCTAGGGAGGGAGGCTTTCTACGTCCTTTAAGCCTTCGGTTTTAGAGAGTAGTTGTTTTGAGTCGTAGTCTTAGGCTTTTAGGTGTTTCTTCCTCCATTGCATGCTCTTTTCATCATCTTCTTCACACATTTTTGCACTTCTAACATCATTTTACACACCCTCCCATTTGTTTTGACGCCCTTTAGGGGTTTAAAAACCTCCTAGGTATCGCCCATTCTATGTTATCGCGTTTATTTTTCATTCTTATTTACAGTTGCTATGCTCCTTAGGGCTAATTTGGGTGTCATTTTCATGTCTCCTACTTTGTTTTGCGGGTCAACATCAGCATAGCACGAGGCCCATGCCCTCTGGTCTGTCGGAAAGGGTGGAGGATCAAGTCCTACGGCTTTGGAGTCTGGCGCTGTGCACGGTTGTCTTCCATCTATTTTCAGATCACGGTGGTCTTCTGAGAGCCGTCCAGCCCTGTAAGCGGTTGTATTCGAGCCGTTCTGTCGCCAGATCTGCCTTCGTCCCGCATCCTTTTCAGCGCTGTGAGCGGCCTATCGAGCGACCGTCCTATCCAATCAGCGGACCTTCCAGGACCGTCTACACTTGTCAGCGCTAAACATCAGGCGAGTGCTCCCCCCCTTTTCCAAGATACGTCTTACCATCCGGTACCCGTGTCTTGGTGGCGATCACAATCACACGCACCCTTGCACTCTTTCTTTACTTTCTTTCATTTGTTTGGCTTGGCATTACATTTTTTTGTTTTTGGAAGAGGAAGGTAAGGAAGGATACAAAGGAAGGAAAACATGTCAACAGCGTGCTCACTAGAAGAGGGTGATATATAACTTCAACTTTATGTTGACCGAATGCACCAACACTCCAGGCAAAGTCAATAGTCAAAGTCAAGCCTTTTCAACTGTTGACATCCAGTCAAAGCATGGTCAAGCTTCGGCCAGCGACGTATAGTGGACACAAAAAATGACAAACGTGGAAGAACAACAGAAGAAGACTGAAGGTAACAAATACTCTCCTAAGGGTGACAAATGAAGATTCAGCGGTGACAAAGAGATATATAAAGCTAACAAATGGATGTTAAGGGTGATAAATGTTGGAACAACGATGAAAATTTGTAAGACAGCAGCTACAAATAAGTCGCTAAGGGTGAAAAATGAGTTAGCGCGACGGTAATGTTATAGCACGAAAAATGCTAAGGCGATGGTTATTAGCCGTAAGGGTGACAAATAGATGTTAAGTCTGACAATTAGCCGTTAAGACTACAAAATAGGATTGCAAGGGTGAATAATGGCTCAACACTTGAGACGTAGAGCGGGGCACTAGACTAAGTTCGTTTAGTGTATCGTTGTTAATTGTGATGTGTCGGGTTCGAAAATAGAGTTCTGCCGTGTATTCATTTACTTTTTTGAATAAGTTATATTCAAAAAATTTACGGAAACCTTACGCTGAAGCTAAGATTCGAACCCGGAGAAACCCGTTCAAACTGCTAAATAATTAACCAAATGATACAAGATGTCATTTCAAATAGTTTAATTTATTCTATTATATATATATATATATATTATAGTTTTCCGTATCAGTACGTAATGTACCATCCTATTTCGAGCCATGACCGGGACGACCGGTTAAGTAGGGACGGCCACACCTGCCCCGAATGATGTGCACGTGACTCAAGGATGGAGTGACAAGTCATTGATTGCTTCCACATGGCATTAATATTCCCCGCGATCGAGGAGCCCTATCTCCCGAAATGTTGGCAATATGTAGACGTGACGGTAAATTCATGGCACATGAGTTTCAGGGGGGCACGGAATAATAAGGAAATGGTAAACATGTGACCGATACGTACGGCTCTGAATACCTTTTTACGCGCACCCCGATGTGGGGCTTTCAAGGTAGCTAGGTTTCCAACATGTTCTCTCTTCTTTTTATATAATCGAATCGACTTATCGACCATGCAGCCCCATTGCTTGGCGTGGCGATTAATCAAACATTTTCCCCTCTTATCGTCGTGATTGACCTTTAAGGCACGGCGAGTCGCTAGTCCCGACCCGATGCCCACCATCGTCTGCTTAGTGATCAGAAGGAGCGCACCTTCGGGATGCCCAGACCATCCCAGCCTTGGAACTTGAAAACATTGTCAGACACGTGATTGGCACGCCCTATCGTGAGTAAAATCGATGAAAGATACAATGATATTTGACTATTAATTATATAATATCCTGAGTGCTTCCACGTGGCATTAATATTCCCCGCGATCGAGGAGCCCTAGCTCCCGAAAATTCATTATATAAAGACGTGGCGGTAAATTCACGACACATGAGTTTGAGGGGGGCACGGAACAATAAGGAAATGGTCAACATGTGACCGATACGGCTCCGAATACCTTTTTGCGTGCACCCCGATGTCGGGCTTTCAAGGTAGCTAGGCTATTCAACACCTTCTCTCTTCTTTTTATATTATTGACTTATTGGCCATAAAGAAGTTGAAAATATTTAAATTATAGATCTTCGGATCTCTAAATAATAAAAAATAAATTTTTTAGATGTAATGATATTTTTTAATGAGAGAGATTTTATCCTATTAGAAGAAGTGAATGAATGACAAAGAATCACGAATGAATGGATGAAAACATGGCGCCACATGAAAATATGGCACCAAATAGACAGAGACAAGAATTAGAAAAAACATCCCCACTCCTGTCCTCCTTAGTCATTCTTCCTTCCTCCTCATTCAACCACTGCATCCCTTTCCTCTCTCACGAGTCACGATCGCACCCCCCTCTCAATCTCTCACCGGCGGGCGGTGGAGTGGCGAGGGCAGGCGGGCGCGGTGGAGCTACCCAGGGACGTCGGTGAGGGGCGAGCGGAGGCGGCCCCGATAGCGAGGGCGCAGAAGCGGCGGTGACCTCCGGCAGCAGCGGTGAGCTCCCGCCCTTTCTCACGCTCAGTCTCACACACACACACACACACACACAGACACAAACTCTCACACACTCTCACTTTTCATGCCTGGTCTACAAGACAAACCTTTTCTCCTTATCACCTGGTGTACTCTTACAACATCAGATGAAATTCCAAGCCCCTGTTTTTATTGGGAGGGTGGGAAGAGGGATGTGGATATAAATGTGTGTGCGTAAATGTGGATATGAGCCTTTCTTCCATTTTTGCCCGTTCAAGCCTTTTGTTATGATATATGTGATTAGTATGCTTGGATGTGAATTAAATTTGTAGACAGGTGTGGATGCCGATATGTGAAAAAATGTGTATGTGAATGCGAGTATGATAATAATTTTTTCCAGAAGATGATGTCGATGTCAACGTGGGTGTGTGAATATGGAAGTGAAAGTGGATGTGGATATGGTTGTATATGTGGCCAAACAAGATGTACAAATGTGAAAAATAGTCAATATTTAGGGGAGATGTTGTCGATATTTTCTTAGAAGTAGTGATAAGACATATTGATATGAATTTTTTAATTTGTTAGGTAAATATGGCTAGAGTTGATCGTTCATGGATGAATCGCAGAGTAGTTGACAGACTGGTGTCCGAGGAGTTTAAGGATGGAGTTGATAGTTTTATTTAGTTTGTATTGGGGCATCCAACAATAGTGGACCAGTGTGGTAACATCTAGTGTCCTTGTTTACGCTGTAAAAATAAGAAATTTCTTTCGCTATGGGATGTACAAGTTCATTTATACAGGAAAGGGTTCATGAAAGGTTATATGAATTGGGTGTGTCACGGTGAGGACTTTTGGTCACATGCACCCGGCAATGTTGGCGGCACAAGTACGTACACAGACATGGTAATCGATGCTGCTGGCCCTAATTTTAATGTACAAGGGGAACACGTGTATAATGGAGAACCACCAAATAAGTCGGCTGAAAGATTTTATCAGTTACTTCGGGATGCTGATGAGCCACTGTGGGATGGTTGTGAAAATCACACTCGCTTATCTGCTGTCTCACAGTTGTTGAATTTGAAATCTGAATTTCACCTTAGTGAGAGTTATTTTGACCGTATGCTCCTTCTTATCAAGAGTATGCTGCCTATGGATGAGAAGCTGCCTGAAAATTTTTACCGTGCAAAGAAGATGGTCAATGATTTAGGGCTTGGATACCAAAAAAATGATGCATGCTCTAATCACTGTATGCTATATTATGCAGACAATGTAGATAAAATATCATGTAATGTTTGTCATCATGATAGATTTAAACCTAAGAGAGGGGACAATTCAAAGCAGAAGGATGTGCCTTACAAGTCACTGCGATACTTCCCTCTCACACCCAGATTACAGTGGATTTATATGTCGTCAAAGATAACTCGGAATATGATATGGCATGCGGAAAGAGTGCATCGTGTAGATGATATAATCAGTCATCCCACCGATGGTGAAGCTTGGGCTCATTTCAGTCGTAACTATACTGCTTTTGGTCACGAGCCACGCAATATTAGGTTAGGTTTATGCACAGACGGCTTCAACCCATTTGGAGGTTCAGTGGCATCTTACTCATGTTGGCCAGTCTTCATGACGCCGTACAACCTTCCGCCGGGCATGTGCATGAAGCGTGAGAACCTTTTCTTAACTTTGGTTATTCTAGGTCCAAAAAATCCAAGAAAAAATTTGGACATATATCTCAGGCTACTGATTGATGAGTTGAAAAGATTATGGAATGATGGAGTTGTTACTTATGATGTGTACAGAAAATAAAATTTCACTATGAAGGCTACATTGATGTGGACAATAAGTGACTTCCCTGCATATGGAATGCTATCTGACTGGAGCACACACGTGAGGTTGGCATGTCCTTACTGTATGACTGATACCAAATCCTTTATTCTGAAATATGGTAAGAAATCATGCTGGTTGGATTGTCATCGACGGTTTCTACCAAATGACCATCCTTTCCAAAGGCAAAAGGACTCACTCATTAAGAACATAGTTGAAATGGATGAAGCAGACTTGGAATGGATGTCTGGTCGACAAATAGCATTAGAGGTGCAAAACTTACCAGATATTGTGCAATTGCCGGGTAGTACAAACAACATCTTCGTGGATTTGGAGAGGAACACAGTTGGGTGAAGAAAAGTATGTTCTGGGAATTACCTTACTGGTCAGCCCTTTTGATCCGGCACAACCTAGACGTCATGCATGTTGAGAAGAATGTCTTTGATAATGTGTTCAACACCATCATGAACGTGAAAGCCAAAATAAAGGACAATGCCAAGGCGCGAGCGGACTTGAAGATACTTTACAAATGACCAGAGTTGGAATTGCGGCCGGTACGGGGCAAAGTTGTGCAACCTAAAGCAGCTTACGTGTTGAAAGACACACAATCAATGAACTGTGCCAGTGGCTGAAGCAATTAAGATTCCCTGATGGATGTATGTCTAATATAGCCCGTTGTGTGAATGTCAATGATAGAAAAATATATGGTTTGAAAAGTCATGACTGCCATGTGTTCATGGAGAGACTTCTGTCCATTGCATTCCGTGGCATATTGCCAAAGCCTATATGGGGAGCATTGACTAAGTTGAGTCAACTTTTCAAGATTCTATGTGCATCAGAACTCAAACTTGGGGACGTGCAAACTATGGAACAGAATGTGGTCACGACGGTATGCAGGTTGGAGAAGATATTTCCCCCTGCGTTCTTCGATTCCAGGGAGCACCTGATTATCCATTTGCCATACGAGGCCAAAGTTGGAGGACCGGTACAATTTCGATGGATGTATCCATTTGAGAGGTAATCAATATGTATTTACTGATTAATTGACAGTAGTTACATGTGTCTGTCCTTGTCACTGTATGTCATTGTCATATGAATTGTTGTCATAGGTGTATGCATGACCTGGAAATGAAGGTTCGCAATAAGACTAAAGTAGAGGGTTCGATTACCGAGGTATATATTATTGAAGAAATTTTGAACTTCTGTTCGATGTACTTCGAACCCGAAATTCAAACTCACCGCAATCGACCTCCACGTAATGATGATGGAGGAGAGGTGGGTCCGTTCGACCGGTTGTCCATATTTAAGTATCCAGATCGTGCATTCGGATGTTGTTCGAATCGCATATTAGAGGATAGAGAGTTGTTGGCCGCAGAGTTCTATGTTCTCTTGAACTGTGCTGAGATTGAGCCTTATGTTGAGTGAGTCCTCAACTCCATAGGTGCTGAAATTTATAAGCATCTTGACGTTCTTCCTCCCATTTACGGTGATGTTGCATTCATCATTGCAGGCAATTTGATTTAGAATTAATTACTCGATGTCCACACCTCAATGAGTTGGAGGTTCAAAATGAACGAGAGAGATCTTTTGCCAGATGGCTTAAAGGTCAAGTAAGTGCCAATCTATCAATTCCAGAAAGCTTGATGTGTATGCAAGTTCAATTTAAAGTAACGTGGTTTATATTCATAGGTTGAAGAAGGTTATGTTACTGATGAAAGAGTCCGAGTGATAAGTTATGGACCTTCGAAGGTCACGCTTGCCTATCCAGGATTTTTTATGAATAGTTATAGATTTCACACCAGAGATTATGGATGAAATAAGTCTACGATGAATAGCGGCATATGCGTGAAATGTAGTACATATAATGAAAATGATCTCGATTACTATGGTATTCTTGAGGAGGTCATAGAATTATAATGTTTCGGATAACACAACTATATATTCCTTTTTAAGTGTCATTGGTTTGATCATAATTCAGTTCGAAACGATGCAATATATGGGATTGTTGATGTCAAACATAGATCTAAATTGAATACCTATGAGCCATTCATTTTGGCCGCACAAGCCCAACAAGTGTATTATTCAAGTTATTCATTGTCCAAGAATAAAGATTGGTGGGCAGTCTGTAGGGTAAAACCAAGGCTTGCGCCTAATGATGAGTTAGATCTGATTGAAGCTGTCTCAGAGGATTCTAGTGCCGAATATTTTCAATCAGACCAGGGTGACATTGCAGAGTTGGTTGCTTCTAATCTTCATCTGATCGAATCTGACGATCCACTTCAGTTGTGTATAGAGGATGAAGTGGAAGATGTCGATTCAACTAAGCTAAATGAAGCAATTGTTGGGCAGGAGGAGTCCTCTGAGGAGGAAGTGTATGAATCTAGTGAGAATGAGGAAGATGACGAAGATGACAATGAGGTTGATATATCTTTAGCATCTGAAGATGAAATATATACTGATTGAATATTTTGTAAGAAATTTAACATATAGACCCTTATCATTATTACTTACCACCTCTCCTCGTAATTAGTTGTTGACTAATATGCACTACTTTAAATGTTGTCAATAGTTAGATGGTTCGAGGCCGTAGCGGATCTTCGAGGAGAGGTGGTTCCGGGAGGGGTTCTACTGGTATGTTTATTTAAATTCTTAGATCACAGAGTAGTGAATATGCACTTTGTTTGGATAATGATATTTTATGTCTCTGCACCAGGTACACAGTCTACACCGCCCCAACCACCTGCTGCGGGTATGTTTATTTCAATTCTTAGATGAATGATTAGTGATTATGCACTTTGTTTGGGTAATGATATTTTATGTCTCTGCACCAGGTACACAGTCTACACCGCCCCCACCACCTGCTGCAGGTATGTTAATTTCAATTCTTAGATGAATGAGTAGTGATTATGCACTTTGTATGGGTAATGATATTTTATGTCTCTGCACCAGGTACACAGTCTACACCGCCCCCACCACCTGCTGCGGGTATGTTTATTTCAATTCTTAGATGAATGAGTAGTGATTATGCACTTTATTTGGGCAATGAAATTTTATGTCTCTGCACCAGGTACACAGTCTACACTGCCCCCATCACCTGCTGCGGGTATGTTTATTTCAATTCTTAGATGAATGAGTAGTGATTATGCACTTTATTTGGGTAATGATATTTTATGTCTCTGCACCAGGTACACATATTACACTGCCCCCACCACCTGCTGCGGGTATGTTTATTTCAATTCTTAGATGAATGAGTAGTGATTATGCACTTTGTTTGGGTAATGATATTTTATGTATCTGCACCAGGTACACATATTACACCTCCCCCACCACGTGAAGCCTTACATAAGTGAGTAGTGAATATGCACTTTATTTTGCTAACGATATTTTCTATTTACAGGTTTGAGTGCCTCTACATCAAGTCTACAGAGTACACCCCTTCCATCACATTCTACTGGTATATTTTTTTAAATTCTTAGTTAAATGATAAAAATTCTACATGTTTACTTGTTGAATAATTTTATTTTTAACAATGTGCTAAATTCTGATTAACTACTTTCATTTTACTTGTAACAGGTACGTCAGGCATACCACCTGCGATAGTTGGCTCGTCCGCCCAGCCGGGCACATAACCGGCAGACGATGTTGTTAGCCATCACGAGGGCGAGCAGGTGGTGTTGCAAGAGAGACGCAAGCCATGTTGGGTCTCTGGATAAATATTTAAACTCATGAAATATGTTCATTACCTATCATTTTAACACATGTAATTGCAGGGATAAAGTAGATCCTAGTGAGGCTTCTCGTTTTATTACCAACATTATTGAGCGACATGTGACTGGCCCATATAAGTCATTTCGAAAGTTTCCTCAGGATATCCGCGATCGATTGTATGACGAGTTCCTGGTATACGATTTAATCTTTTAAATTACATATTTCCCAACTCCACAATTTTAATCCACTAACTTATAAAATTTGAATTCTTGATAGCAAGGATATCAGTTTGTGAGGTGAGCTGATGCCGAACGAGCTCGACGTGTATGGGAGGCCACATCAACTGTAAATTATAAGCATCATTTACATGGCTGTCGAGAACGTGCCAAGGCTCTAGCTGGGGGGAGCAAGGACCGTGGCCTTTGGAAGGCACACGGCCCCACATGGATGAGGAGGGAGCACTGGGAGAACCTCTGTGATAGATGGGCCGAGCCTAATTGGATCGCCAAATCCGCAAAAGCCAAAGCCGCACGTGCATTACATCCAGACGTGCATCTCCATACTTCTGGATCTGTTTCCTTCGCGAACCAAAAGGAGAGATTGGTAAGTAATAATCCTAATGTTATTATATTTAATTTCTTATATGTCCTTATTTATTCTCTATAACATGTATAACAGGAAAAGAAGAGGGGTGGTACGGTCTCGTACCGCGATTTATTTGCAACAGTTCACCAGAAGAAGGGAACCGATCAGTATGTGAGCGAGAGAACTCGCTTGGTAGTGGTAAGATTATACATACACATTTCTTTTCTATTTCAATTTTTAAATATGATTGATTAATATGAAATTTACAATATTTTTTATTCAATTTACAGGAGTCATATGACAGGCATATGACTGAAAAGTACGAGGAAGAGGAGACGCAGCAGCCACAGCTAGATCCTGACGCATGGGTAGCAGCAACCGGCCCACCGAAGAAAGGACGAGTATACGGTTTTGGGCAGAGCTTGGACACCAGTCCGATTCTAGCATCTTGTCCGGGCTCAGCTTCGTCCTATCCCGGTAGCAGTTCCTTCTCTACTCCCTCCATCGGCACTTCTACGAGGCAGATTACATCCATCGTCGAACATGCGGTAGAACTGGTCAAGGAACGCATGGAGGCATGCTTTGCTCGTGTGGTTGCTACCCTCCTGGCCCAGGCGGGGATTTTGCCTCAGGGAGCACCCTCGAGCACAACACAGCCCTCTCATGTGAGTATTTAATTTAATTTTTAATTTTGTAGACTTTAGAGTTATAATAGAGGAGAATCTGTGATACCAATGTTGTGTGCCCTATAGGCAAAGCCAGTAGCAAGTATATGATAATGTGTGTGTAGCAGTATAGTTCCTATATAAATTTTAAGCTCAATTTTAAAGCCTAAGATAATTTAACACTCAGCTATCAAACCACGAGCTCAGATGATATATGTGAGAACAATATAAATGAAAGTGACAAGAATGCACCAACAAAGAGAATGCTACTTCACAGAATTCACTCAGATCATACAGATCTAATAGAATGCAATACAACCACTTAGCGTATAGGGAAGATTAGTTCATACGCAAACCTGTGAATGGAGGCCTTAGATGATAAGGGCCAATCACACCAATGAAAATCACGGCACACAGAATTTTTAGGTGATTCGATCTGCCACGAAGATCTACGTCCACCCCACACTCAAACCTGAGTGTGGCTTCCCCTTACAACAGCAATAACCGCAGACTCAGTCTGCAAACAAACGCTGACTTACAGTTTGACCTAGAAGAACACTCTTCTCTCTTCTTTTGATCAAATTAGAAGGAACCGTGAGTAACACCCAATTACCCACAACCAGAGGACCAGTCCTCTCTTCCTCTGAAGCACAGGGGGAATCATTCTCTTCAACCAGTTTCATCATTCTTCAAATGTCAGCGACATGAGCCACTTTACACCACTGAACAGTCATTTCAAACTGTTATACAACCATTTTTCTACTTTGTCCACCCATTTTCACCCTTAATCCGCAGCTAAAAAGTCTTCTTTCATTCTGTGAATTCTTCTGTCAGAAGTCGACCTGTAAGCCCTCCCGAGTCGGCTTGAGGTTCTTGGATTTCAGCTGTTTCACACCTACTGCCTATTATTCACCTTTGCACTGCTATTTGTCACCACTATTGCATATTATTCACCTAGTCCATCTATTTGTCACCCTTAAGGTAGTATCTATCACCCGTAATGCACATTTGTCAGCCTTAAGGGATATTTTTCACCCTTATTCTTTAGCGGGTACAGAGTCTATCTTAAGCTGATATATCAACTTGTTCCTTCAGCAATTGAAGGCTTCTTCTGTAAAGTTACTTCTAGGGCTGCTGTGACACTGCCATGCTTATGCTTACCTGAATTCTTTAGATATTACAGTTCTTCAAACAGACATTCTTCAAGCATACAAATATAACAGTTCAAGCATTCATAGTATTGACATTACAACTCTTCAAGCCTTCATATGAAAATGTTGTTCAAGACATTAGAAAACATATCAACATTAGCCAGCACACATCAAATTCATGATATAAAAAATCATTATCATAATATGATTCATAGTGTTAGACATCATCAAAATCACATGGCACAACAATAACATTACTACTTAGTTCAAAGAATTCACCTTTGAGAGTGAAAGAAATCATCTTCATGTTATCTACTTTCGGCCTTAGAAAATCAAAAAGATATTTAACTAGATTTATTAATAATTATATTTATTAATATTTATTTATCATTAACTTTTTGTGATGTAGGATCCTCCTGCAGCCGGTGATGGTGGAGATTCTACGAATGACGAATGAGGATGATGCAGCGGATATCTCTTGATTTTTTTAATGACATTATGAAAAAATTATACATTTCAATTAATGTAACTATAACTTTTTTTATTCAAAGATTTATGTGTTGTGGACGTTCTTTATTCTATAGGATTTTATCCTATTGTGTGTTGTATATCTTGTTTATTGCGTGTTTTATGTTGAGTTGAGTCGATTGTGGTGTATAATTGTAGTTTTAAATAGGTTTTTAAAATTCTAAAATATATAAGAAAATATGTGGAGAAAGTTTTCGACGAAATTTCGACCAACTAACAATTCGTTGGAACCAATTTCTCTCACTTATTTCCTGACATATTTATTTTCCAGCGTAAATCGGTCAAAAGGTTCAGACGTATTTTTGACCAACTAAATGTTCGTCGAAACAAATTTGATACACATTAGTTTTGACATATTAATTATCCGTCTCAAATATGTCGAACATTAACGACGTCTTTTCGACCCAAGGTAGTTTTGTCGAAAATAATTTGATCCACATTAGTTCCGACATTTTAATTATCCGTCTCAAATCCGTCGAGCATTAACGACGTATTTTCGACACAATAATAGTTCCTCGGAACTAATTTGACCCAGAGGTTTTTAACGTATTATTTATCCGATAGAAATTCGTCAAAAATTAAGGACATACTTCCCACCAAAATAACTTTCGTCGGAACTAATTTAACCCATATGTTTGCGACGACATAATATATATGTCGGAAATACGTCGAAAACTTTAGACCTATTTTCAACTAAATTATATTCCATCGCAATGATTAATTAATTTCCATATTATTAATTACCGACATAAATAGCCACCATAATGTCGACGACATACTTTCGTCGGTAATTTCGGACGCATTGGCGACGCTATTTTAGTATGTCAGAAATTTGCAATGAAATATTTCCGACCTCCATATATCATCGCAAATACGTCAAAAATTCACATTGTGACGTATTTCTTACGTATTTGCGAAGGTAAATGGACGTCAAATTTTTTGATTTTTCTTGTAGTGTAAGTCTTGAAGTAAATTGCTTGAATGATGCTCATTCATTGTATGGATGCATGGCTGTTTGGTTTCAAGTGTTAGTTGTGGAATATGGTGCTTAAAAGGGGCTTAAAACTCATTGTGTATTTTCAAACATTGGGTGCTGGTTTTGGTATTGGGAATACGAGTCAATGTGCATAGTGTGCTTGAAATACAAACTTGATAAACTTGTGATTGTGCAAGTCCTTTTTGTTTGAATTCAAATTTCATTATTGAGATCATGGCTTTGGGGATGATTTTGTTCTAGCTTGAACTACATGTAAAATTGTGTATTTTCAATTACGTAATGGAAGTTACAAAAGCTAGATATGTTTGATTTTCAAATCAAACCTTTTTCCTCATGGGGCTGTTGAGGTTTTAAATGTGGTGGAGAGAGTACATTAACTAGGTGGAATTTGATTTGATGATGCACTTACATTGCATGAAAGCATGGCTATGCTATTCTAACTTTTGGTTGTGAAGGTGTGCATTTTCTTTATGGGACATAGACTTGAAATGTATGATCTTCAAATCAATACCAACTTGATTCTATTGTGTCGTTTATAGGTGAGAATTGGTTCGATGACACCTTAATATACTTGAATTAATGGTAATATCATTTGTTATTTAGTCAAGGAAATGGGGTTTTGAATCATGCTCTGGTCTACCTTGGGTAGATAGTCCAGAGCCTGCAAGAGTCGACTCTGGGAGTCAACTCTTGCTGGCTTGGGTGCTATCCAATGAGGCAGCCAGCAAGAGTCGACTCCCAGAGTCAACTCTTGTCTGGCAGACTTCTGTTTTCTGGGTTTTGCTTGCACAGAATGCAAGTGTCGACTCCAAGAGTCGACACTTTCTGGACGGGGGTTTCGAAAACTCTTAAAACCCATTGTAAACCCTTGTAAACTTTACCATATTACCCCCAAATATTTCTTAGACATATAAGGGTGTTTTTAACACATTTTAGAAGGGGTAGATGGGTCTTTTGGCCACTCTTTGTTGTATGTATATGTTTACTCCAAATTTGAGAGCATGAACACTAATGTGCTTATGTTTTCTATCTTGTAGGAGAAGAAAGGGAAGAAAGAAAGAAGGAGCTCAAGAGAGGGGGATTTGATTTACTTCAAGTGATTTCTGGAGCTCGTGGAAGAAGGAAAAGTGGAGCAGATTGAAAAGAGGAACGAGAGGATGCTGAAATCGCAACCATCCGACTACGAACCAAGAAGAACTTGATCATTCCAAGAAGGGGGAGCTTTACTCTTGATAGATTTTATTTGGTTCAATCTTTAGAATTTGTTTTGGACTTATTGTATCTATCTATGAGCATCTTGTCCATTTCTAAAAGAATATTCTATGTCGGTGTTCGGAGATTTGATCTTCAAGTGGTTGTGTTGACGCTTGTGCGTCATTTTGTGCGCAGCATGTCTGCGTATGGTTTGGGGATTGTTCCCCGTGTGTGTTTGGGAGTTATCTCTCGTGTGTGTGCAGGCGTCATCTTGCGTGTGTGTTGGAGTGTCGCTCCGTGTGTGTTGTCTTGTAGGAAAATTTACAAGATAGTATACTCACCGGGTTTGGTGAGGGGTGGATGTAGGCGCATAAAGGTGTATGCTCAAACCACCTAAAAATTCTGTGCCTTGTGGTTTGACTGTGGTTTGCTTGTGGTTTGCACTTCTTCTATTTTAGTTATTCACTATTTGAGGTATCGGTGCTGCGTTGCATACACTCATATATTCACATCATTGTTAATCACACGCGAGTGAGTCTATATGCATAATCCAAATTGCTATATCTTGTTCTTTGTTCATTTAGGTGCATAGGAATTAATTGCTTATCGATCCATCATTCATCAAAGTTGATCTTAATTACTTGAAGATTATTTTTTAGTGGGCCAATCAATTCCCCCCCCCCTCTTGATTGCCATTGCCCCAGACCCAACATTGTTTATGACAAATCAGGGGGGAGGTGCAAAGTTGCGTCGACGCAGGGGGGCTTGTCTGCGTTGACGCAGGGGTTTTAGGCCCCCCCTTTCATTATTTTCCCCTTCCTGTTGTTCTTCTTGTTATTATCTCTCCCTTTCTTCTTCTTCCCTTTTTTTATAGTTGTTATGCTTTCATGGTAGTGTTTTTGTCATTAGATTATCATTTTTTATACTATTATCTGTGGTTTATCATTTCCTCTTTTTTTATTTTCTTCTCTTTTGCTGTTTGATGGTGGCTGAGTCGACGCAGGGATTGCCTGCGTTGACGTAGCATTAAGGGGGAAGCAGCCCTGGGAGCCGTGGAGTGGCTGCGTCAATGTAGGGGGCTGCCTGCGTCGACTCTGCGCACAACAGGGGGGGCAACCCCAGGCGCTGGGGTGTGGCTGGGTTGATGCAGGGGGCTGCCTATGTTGACTCAGTGCACGATAGGGGCGACAACCCCAGGAGACGGGGAGTGGCTGCGTCGACGCCAGGGGCTGCCTGCATCGACTCACTCCTCGCAGGTGAGCAGGGAGCTTCTTCATGTTCTATCTTTTTCATTTCATTCATTTTCATTTTTTTGTTTTCTTTGTTTGGTCTTCTTACACTCTTCTTGCCCATGGGCAAGGCATGCATATTGCACATGCCTATGTATGTGAGTGCTTATGAGAAAAGGGGCATAAAACATGGGTTCAAGCATGATCTTGGGGACTTAATGCTCGAGCAATCTGTCAAAAATTCTTTTGTAGGATTACCATGCAAGTGCAATTTTAGATCTTCATTCTCTCTATTTTTGTGTGCATGATTATGCATGGTTATTCTCTTTTTTTTTAGGCAAGGGAGTTCGGTCGACCGAACTAATGAGGTCAGTCGACCGATCCTCCCAGAGATAGGGGGGCTGTTGGATGGGTCAACGCAGCCGTCAGGGTGCGTCGACTCATCCACTGATCGGTCGATCGAAGATTTAATTCGGTCGACCGAAGCTTGAGTTCGGTTGACTGAACCCAGCATTTCCAGTGGAAGCCCCTCGTCACTCCTTTCGGTCTTGGGTTCATTTTTTTGTTCATTTGATCAGTTTGGTTCTTTTCTTTTCCTTCTTTTCCCCCTTTTTGATCTGTTTCATCTTTTAATTCCCTTCTTGGTATATGGGCGAAGCATGGATGCATGCACATGAGTGGAAGGAGGGGATGCCATGCTAAGTTCGTGAAAGGGCAGATATGCCCATGCCTAGGAAATTCCAGTAAAAACCCGATATGGTCCAATGTGTATATGCAACATTTGACCAATTTCATGAAATCTTGATGGATCTATCATGCCGATTTACCATGCATGGGAAATGTCCGAGCAAATGCTCAAGAGATCTGAAAGAAGCAATTATGTGAAAATCGTTATGCACATGCAATTACGTACCATGTTCAATCTTCAATCTTTTTTTCTGATCAGGAGCTCGTCCTGCTATGAAGGATAATTGACCCGCAGGGAGTCGACTCCCTAAGTCGACTCGTTGGCAGGCTTCTGCCCAGGCAGAGCCCAGATAGCAGCTGGCCAAGAGGGAGTCGACTCTCTCAGTAGCAATGTTTTGAAATCAGTAAAATAAAAAAAGTGCACATCAGCAGCCAATGCAATTTCAGCTTAAAAGAGAGGCTCGGAGCAATTACACGTCCAAATATGCATATGCATGGACTTTCAATAAAATTCATGAGCAACCTCGAAGCGAGGAATTAAGTGCATATGAGGTTTAATCTATACTTAAAGATGCATATGTGAGAATGCACATGCCATTTCAGTGAGAATGTTGTGGACACACTTTTTGTTAAATTGTTGGTTTATTTGTTTATTTAGTTTGTTGATTCGTTTGTTAAGTGCGTGGGCATGCCAGTCACAAAGTGACGATTTATTCAGACTCGGAAAGGGCCCTTGGTGCGTGCCGTCTGACTAATCAGACGAATGTGTGGTTCGGGTTGGGACCAAAACCTGCTCTGCCATAAAGGTCACGCTGTTAATTACATCTCCCTAGAGGAGTGAAAATCCTTGATTAAACGCCAGGAGAAAAGGGCCCTACGGCCGAGAGGACTATGCTAATGGTATAAAGAAATAAATGGCAATGAAGGTAGAATATGATGTGAGCATATGGTCAATCACGAACTAAATGGAACCGTCAACTTGCTATCGGCCGTATGCTGGCCTTTTGATATTCGAGTGATAACTCAATATGAAAACACGTGAGACGAGTTCGAGACGATGTATCGATGTATGCCACGCATGTGGCATGCTTTAATGTTCATCCCTTCAGAGGACCAGGCTAATTCCATATGTGGATGACCCACCCTCCGTGGACTATCGGCCTAGAGCAGCATATAAACAAGACCATGATGAGGGAGACCCCCGGGGTCAAAGCCCACGCCGCAAAGTGACTTTACTTTTCCTTCTGCACGGGGCCTAAGGAGAGGAGATTGTCGAAAAGGCCTACGAGGTCAATGTGTTTCAGTAAGCTTCTCATCTTTCCAACTTTGATTCCATTGAGGTGTGGGTTTCATTCTGTTCACCTTTTTTGCTCTTAGATTGCATTATCGTAGTTTATCCCCTTCTCATTATTGGCATTTAGTTTGGCCATTTGTTTTTTTTGTTTCGTTTCTTTCTTTTATTGTATGCCTTGCTTCGTTGTTTATTTATTTTTATATATTTGGGGGGCGGGGATTCGGTCAACGGCCCCAAGCTGGTCGGTCGACTGAACCTCCCAGGGATGAAAGTCCCTGGGAACAGGTCGACGTGCTCATGCAGCAAGTCGACCTGGGCAGTGATCGGTCGACCGGGCCATTGGGTTCGGTCGACCGAGACACCTAACAGGCCCGGTCTTCTCTTGTCTTCACTTAGTCTTTCATTCATTCGCTCAATGGAGTGATTGAGGGTTCGAGGTCGCACTCAATGCCTATGGGAGGTTTTATTTAAGGATGACACACTCTCACCCGTGAGCTCAAGCATGCACGCATGGGGAAATTTTACTAATTAAATGCAAGGTGAGGAGCATTGGTTAATTCGTTCAATTCTTTAGTGTTGATTGTGTTCACAGTGATGTTCGAAAGTCCGTCATAATGATGTTCATGTCCAATTCTTCATGTCCTTCGCGGTTCTTTATAGTTTCAGCAAAGTGTGTTCATTATCATTCAGTCCATTTGTTTGTTGCTTTCTTTGTATTTAGATCATGTTAATCCTGGTGAAAATTCGGTAGCATCTCCCCGGAACCCAGGTGCTGGGGGGAGTAACTGCGCCCACAAGGAGTGGCGGTCCCGAAAGCATAAGGTGCGCTTGGAAGCGGCAACACTTGAAACCATCACGTCAAAACACGGTATGAAATCCAGTGAAGAAAAGGGCTGACACATGAGGGGTTGCTGTCCAGAAATTTAGGAATAGTCACCGGATCGGGAGAAGACAATTGTCACCGGATCACAGGGGTCGAAGGGGGCGCACTGAATGGCCGTGTGTCACCGGATCAAGAGGAAAGAAGGGCGCACCGGATCGTGGGTGATGGAGGGTGGCCTGGGTGTCACCGACTCGAGGGTGGCAAGATGTCACCGGATCAACGGTGACAAGGCATCACCGGATCAGGGGGTGACAAGGCGTCACCGGATGGGTATCGGATCAGGGCCACGAATAGAGATTTCACCGGTTAAGGGTCTAAGGACCAACATGCGACAGAAATAGCCAAGGAAAGCCATTGGACTAGGAAGATGATGAGACGTCGTTGGGAGCTGTCAACGAGCTTACCCTAAGTGGGAAATGCCCACACCTCAAGGAGATGGACGGGAGCGGTAGCAGGAAGAACAAAGGGAGAGCTTACCCTACGGAGTTGACTCAGGGACGCCAGCCATTGAGTTGGCTAGGCCCTAAACTCCGACGCCATGGGATCTCCTTCCGACGGAGGAAAGAGAGATGTACAGAGCGGGTAGTATATTCACCAGGGGTACGAGGCCCCCGTGGGAAAAGGATAAAATCTAAGCGAAGGTAGGCCCTCAAGGAGACCAACTTGGACGCATCAGTTTCAAGCCATGCTCATCATGTTGAGCATACTCTCATGCCAACTTGCTAAAAGACCACGAAACATGAAGAAGAGGGGAACGAGTGCAAATAAGCAAACAGAACAACAATATTTTGCTTCATTCCAACATAAAGTGGGTTACAAACCTTTAGGCCATAAGGCCAACGAGAAAAAAGAAATCAGAGTATGCAAGCGACGAAGGGGATAAACGAAAAATGGGGTTAAGGTCGAGAACGGGTCAGAAGGGGAGCGATGGCTCCCTCTTCCTTGTCTCCTCTCCCCCCCTTGCATGCTATACACACAAAAAAAAAACAAGCTGACCCTCTCCCTCTCGCTTACCATCTTCTTTTTTGCTTCCTCTTCCCTCTTCACTCCCTACATGTGTAGCCTCTTCATTGGGGCCTCTTCGCCTGAACTTCTTCCTCTCTTCCTCTGTTCGATCTCTCTTTTTTTTCTCCTCCTCCCCTTTTTTTTATGCCTCGTGTGTCTTATTTATATAGGTGCTCCCCTAAGATGACAATGCTGGTGACGACGGGAGGTCAAAGGGGCGTCTTCGAAGCTTCCTACTGCAGCCCTCCATCCACCTTCCCAAATCTAGAGCCTACAAAGGGTTGGTAACCGGGCAAGGACATCGTAGAGAGTTGCCTGGATCGTGATAACTCGATCCGAGGCCATTGTGCACCAAGGTGAAGACCATTGGTCCAGAGTAATGACCGTTGGGTACGCAAAAAGCAACTCCTGCCTCTTTTGTCTAAACAACGTCGGAACCACCGGATCAGGTGCTGGAATAAGTCACCGAATGAAGAAGGGGCCGTAGGCCACCTGCTCGACATCCTCGCAACGTCACTGGATGGAATAGAGGGAAGGGGGCACCGGTTCGAAGACTTGGAAGCCTCACAGGACCAGCCTGCGCACAGGGTGCACCGGATCAGTGGGCAGGCCGCGTCACCGGATTAGGGCACTGGCGGGCATACCAGATCAGGGCGTTGGCGGGCCTCACAGGCTCAAGGGAATGGGTCATCGATTCACGGTGATGGCAGCGCACCGGATCACCACGTTACGGGTGTCACCGGTTCGCAGGCGCCACTGGATCACCATGCGGCAGGTGTCACCGGTTCAACATGGTGGCCGTCGCAGTTTCGCCTGTGCACGGGCATCATCGGATCAGGCGGCAAAAGAGGGTCACCGATTCACCGCTTGGGAGATGCCACCAGAATGTGCTCAGGGGGTGGCTTCACCAGTACAATGACCTTGTCTTCTAGTCTTCAAATTTGGAACCTCAGGCTTAATTCTAGAGCCTTCATTTATGCCTATTGATTTTCTTCAGGGACTCAAAATCTAGAGCCCCCCGGTGTATTCTTCGTTGCCGGGGACCTGAGGGTGAACCCACGGTAGTGTATCAATTTAGGGGCATCTTAATCCCCCCTTGTCATTTAGTGCACCCGTGCAAGTGCGAGGGGTTGCCAGACGATGAAATCCTTCGGAGTCTGGACACCCAGTCCCTCCGCAGTCTTCTTTCCCAGTCTCATCTTTCGATGTGGAGCTGGGGAGTTTACAGACGCAAGATTTCACGCGTCCACAAATGCCCCCCACCCACGAGTAGGGCGGGCGAAGGATGGGACAAGCGGTGCCCGTGGGTGCATTCGTTCTTGTAGAGTATTGTTGATGCTTCGATGTCGGAGGTCGTCCAGGCCAAGGGAATGACGATTGTCACGCCCCGAGAGCGGAAGATATCCGGAGACGCGTGATGAGTTTATATCAATCATGTCAATCAGAGTATTAGTGTATTCGACACCAAAATCAGAGATGCGCAAAAGTAAAGATAACCCAATCCTTTATTCCTTCATAAGAATATGTCTATTACAAACCTTTGAAGTACTAACTAAAATAAAGGAAAAATACAAGGTTGACTCAAGAAAATATGAAATAGACTAGATAACACGGAAGAAGCTCTATCTCTTTCACTCTTGATTTTCCCCATCCGTTTGAGTTCCCTCATCGTCGGACTTACCTGAAAAGTAGGGAAACACTAAGTGAGCGAACGCTCAGTAGGAAATTATATCTCAAGAACTAGCAATGGGTTTAAGTAATTACATCTTTCATGAATGCACTATAGCTATGCATGCTCGCATAAAACGACAAGATAGAGAGAGTGTATAACAATAAGATAGCAAGAAGAACTAGTCATGAACTTTCAAGAACTTATATCAAAAGATATTAAGATATTCAAGCAAGTGTATTCATCATGTCATGTTGGAATTTGGCTATCATGTTCAAGCACGCAAGTATGAAATTACCCTTTTTTAGGTCACGCAAGTCATGTAATATCAAGTCAAGTACAAGTACAAGATTTGTGGAATGTTCAATCAAGCTAGTCATGCACTTCGGTATAATGCCAATACCGTGATCAATCAACTCCCATGGGCACAAGTACTTTCGGGTGCTCCTCCCAGGACCAGATCGGGCCCTATATGTGCAGGCATTAATCATGTATTTTAACATCCACTTTTGTGTATAGCCAATATGGAATTTCAAGAATAAAGCTTGTAGACATGTAGGGTAAACTTGGATAGAGTAGAGTCTAAAAATATGACACTTGACATAGAATGGTGATAATAACGGTACAATCACGATTATCGATAAAACTAGGTGAATTGGTTCCCCAACTTAGGTACCATGACAAACAAGTATGGACATTCTTTATATAGAATTGAGGTCCACAAGAACATCAAGTTTAATATAGAATTGGGGTCTACAAGAACATCATAACAATGTTGATATAGAATTGGGGTTTACAAGAACATCATAACAATGTCATGCTTTACCCCGTTCATTAAGGTAATTCTCATATCATACACATGGCATGACATGAGGGCCGCTATACCATGTTTCTTTAGAGTGACATGGCAATCAAATAATGTAATGGGTTTTTATGGTACAACCTGCTCAGTCGGTCTTGAGGGAATCCAAGGCTCGAGGAGTCTTATGGAGGTCTCTATGACTAACTCGCTAGTCCAAAGGAATGGAATGTCCAATGGAGAGCTTGTATGTCACTGAGAAATAGTGGGTAATGCGATAAATCATCGTGAAACGTGGGACTATATTCACGGAGTGGAACTATAGTGCCAATATATATAAACATAAGTATGAAACCGTGTTAACCGAGGAAAAATAATAATACAGGAAAATAGCGACTTTAGCCAAGTCATTAATTATCTAATTAACGCCTTTCAGAGGGGCGTTTATTTACAAATTTGACGACTTATACATTAGTCGTCCCTTCAATATTTCTATTCCGCAGAAAATCAATATTCTAGAATTTTAACAAAAACGCGCCCTGGACAGGGGCGTTACTTTCTAACTAGCGCCTTGGTCTGGGGCATCAGTTCAATAAGAGACGACCTAGACAAGGTCGTGAATTCAAGAATTTACCAATTTTCAGATAATAAAACTTCAGGAAAAAGGGTACATGATCATGACAGGAAAAATAGTAGGATTTCACAGGTATACTCATGCAATACATTAGATTCATGGTTGCATAGATATTAAATTTTAAACGTGGGTATTTATTAATTACATGTAATTGACGACTTCTGGGCAGGGCGTCAAAACAATAATTAGCGCCCTAGTGTGGGTCGCTTCTTTAAATTAGCGCCCTTGTCAAGGGCGTTTCTTTTTGAAATTACATAAAAAACATCTGAAACCACAATAAAACTATATGCATGCACGACCGATGATATTATTAAGATTCTAAGCTAGTTTGGGCTACGATCTTGAGAAAACCTACTTTATGAAGATATGGAAGAAGAAACGTGAAGGATTCTGATAGAAAACGATGCTCTGTTCCAAACAGAGCCTCCTGATCTTCTAATAGCAACTAGAGCAGCACCCACAAGATGGTTGCTTCCGAACTTAATCACCGGTAGCACACCGAAGAGGATGTAGTGACGACAAGAGTTGCTGAGAAGAGGATAAGACTCTTTTCTATAATATCTTTACTGGTTTTGGAAGAAGATGCAGACGAAGAGGATGATGATGAAGACTCCACGATCTTCTCTTTGACAAGAGAGGTACTACCTACCGTAGACTTCCTACATAAGATGAAGACGTTAGTTTCCTTCATCATTCATAACTAAAGGAAAAGAAAAGAGGAAGAACATTACCTGTTCTTCACGTATGACAGCAACAATCCACAGAACGCCAAATAGCATTCTGGGTCAAGCCGTAGGATATTTATAGAGTTATTAGGAACCCTAATAGAGTTAGAGTTTGGTAGTATTACCTTGATAGAGTCCTTACTATATTCTACTAACTCGTACTAATCCATAAACTTTCCCTGGATAATGTCCTGGTTCGAACGGAACACAAACTGAATTAACGTCTTAAGTTAGGTCGTGTGTTTTAATTGACGACGTTGTCCTAGTCGTTTTTTATTAAAAATGCGCCCAAGGTGAGGGCGTTTCCTTTCCTTTCCTTAATTTTATTTCCCTTCGTTTGAAATTTGACGCCCTAGGGTGTAGGCGTCCTTTTTAAATTAACGCCTTAGACAGAGGCGTTTCCTTTTGAATCAGCGCCTTGATAAAAGGCGTTATTTTCCTCTTGATTAATGATTTACTCATTTAGGCTCTTTGTCATCTATTTATCTTTTATTTTAATTTGATTTATTTAAAAATCTTATTTTTATCAGGGTTGCTACACCCTCCACCACTTAAAAGAATTTGGTCCCCAAATTCAATAGTACATATATATTTTGGAGAGTGTAGAGTATATACCTCTTTAGAATAATTCTGAGAATCGTCTCCTCATGGATTCCTCGGTCTCCCATGTAGCTTCATGATCGGAACTCTTATTCCATTGTACTTTTAGCATGGGAATAACCTTATTCCTTAGAGTACGTACTTTACGATCTAGTATCTTTATGGGCTTCTGTTCATATGTGAGATCCTTCTGGATAACTAAGTCTCCATGTTCAATAATATGTGATGGATCATGTACATACTTCTTCAACATAGATATGTGGAACACATTATGAACATCGGACAATTGGGGAGGCAATGCGATGCGATAAGCAACCTCGCCAACTCTTTCCAGTATCTCGAAGGGTCTGATGGATCTTGGTGTAAGCTTGCCCTTAACACCAAATCTCCGTATGCCACGTCCCGGCGATATCTTGAGAAATACATGATCTCCGATTTAGAATTCAAGATCTCTCCTTCTTGTATCAGCATAAGCCTTTTGCCTAGACTGAGCAACTTGCAGTCTGTCTCTGATCAATTGTATTTTCTCGGTGATATCCCTTACCATGTCTGGACCTAACAGTTGTTTTTCTCCAACTTCATCCCAGCATAAGGGTGATCGGCAACTCCTTCCGTATAAAGCTTCGAAAGGTGCCATTTATATACTTGCCTGGTAGCTATTATTGTATGCAAATTCAACCAGAGGCAAGTGATCATGCCAGCTTCCATTGAAATCAATGACGCAAGCTCTGAGCATATCTTCAACCACCTGATTAGTTCTCTCGGTCTGACCATCTGTCTAAGGATGAAAAGCTGTACTAAAGTTAAGCCTCGTTCCCAACGAATGTTGTAGTCCCTTCCAAAAATGAAAAGTAAAACGGGGATCTCTGTCAGACACGATTGAAATAGGAATACCGTGTAATCTGACTATGTCCTTGATGTATATTGTAGCCAACACATCGACTGACCATCGGCTCTTGATTGGCAAGAAATGCGCCGATTTAGTCAATCGGTCAATAATAACCCATATTCCATCATGTCCTCCTTTTGATTTAGATAAACCCATGATGAAATCCATACTAATATTCTCCCACTTCCATTTGAGAATATCTAGAGGATGTAATTTTCCAACAGGCTTTTGGTGTTCCGCCTTGACCTGTTGGCATGTGAGACAGCGTGACACGTAGTCCGCTATTTCCCTTTTCATGTTGGGCCACCACAAATTTCTTTTCACATCTTGGTACATTTTGGTAGATCCAGGATGAATCGTGTACCTTGATCTATGAGCTTCATCTAAGATCTTCTTCTTTAACTCGGGACAATCCGGTATACAAGTTCTGTTTTGGAATAACAACCTTCTATCTGATGCTAATTGGAAATCAGACTGTCCTTCTAGTTTGCCCTTGATTTCCACTAATATTGGGTCATCATCCTGAAGTGCTTGTATTTCAGTTAATAGGTCTGGATGAATGCTTATATGAGACAATGTGACACATTGAAAGTCTGTGTCCATGCTTATATTAAGTTCAGAGAATTGCTCCAGTAATTTCCATTCTTGAATCATACAATTGGCTAACAGTGTTCTCGGCTTTCGACTAAGGGCATCTGCTACATGATTACCCTTTCCGAGATGATATTGTATATTGAAGTCGAAGTCCTTGAGATATGCTAGCCAACGCCGTTGCCTCATATTTAGTTTCTTTTGAGAGAAAAGATACTTGAGACTCTTGTGATCGGAGTATACAGTAAACTGTACTCCATATAGATAATGCCTCCATATCTTTAGTGCAAATACTACCGCGGCTAATTCTAAGTCATGGACGGGGTAGTTCTCTTCATGCTTCTTTAATTGACGAGAAGAGTAAGCTATAACCTTTCCTTGTTGCATTTGAACACATCCGAGGCCAATGCCAGAAGCATCAGTGTATACCTCGAATTTCTCTCCTTCCATTGGTAAAGCTAAGACAGGAGCTGTAGTAAGATGATCCTTGAGAGTTTGGAAGCTTCTTTCACATTTCTCACTCCATTCGTAACGGATCTCCTTGCGAGTTAACCTCGTAAGTGGTACGGCGATCTTAGAGAAATCTTTGATGAATCGCCTGTAATAGCCAGCAAGACCTAAGAAACTTCGGATCTCGCTAGCATTGGTCGGTCTTTCCCAATTTCTTACAGCTTCAACTTTTGATGGATCTACTGATAAGCCATCCTTTGATATAACATGTCCGAGAAAAGTCACTTCCTCAAGCCAGAATTCACACTTGCTGAGTTTTGCATATAATTGATTTGCCCTCAATATTTGTAATGCAATCCTTAAATGCTTCTCATGCTCTTCCTTGGTCTCGGAATAAATCAATATATCATCAATAAAGACCACCACGAATTGATCCAAATCAGGCCTGAATATACTATTCATTAACTGCATAAAGGCAGCAGGGGCATTCGTTAGTCCGAAAGGCATAACAACAAATTCATAATGGCCGTACCTACTTCTGAATGCAGTCTTATGAATGTCCTCATCCTTGATTCTTAACTGATGATATCCCGACCTAAGATCAATTTTGGAAAAGTATTTGGATCCTGAAATTTGATCAAACAACTCATCGATTCTCGGCAGTGGATACTTGTTCTTGATAGTGAGATGATTCAACTGTCGATAGTCGATGCATAACCTCATGGATCCATCTTTCTTCTTTACAAATAATACAGGCGCTCCCCATGGGGAAGTACTTGGTCTTATGAATCCTTTCTTAATGAGTTCCGTCAATTGCTCCTTTAACTCATTGAGTTCAGCAGGTGACATTCTATACGGTGCCTTAGAAACTGGACCCGCACCAGGAACTAAATCGATGGTGAAGGCCACTTCTCTTTGTGGGGGTAATCCAGGCAAATCTTCCGGAAATACGTCCGAAAATTCTTGTACCACCGGAATGTCTTCTATCTTAGTTTCCTTAGCCTTCTTAATCGTGACGAATGCAAGGAAAGATACACATCCTTTCCTGATGAGCTTGCTAGCTCGGAGAGCCGAAATAAGAGGGGTTTTGCTTCGCCTCTTGGGGCTAGTAAAGATCAGTTCTGGAAATTCCTCGAAAGTAACCTTGCTATTGCGGCAATCGACCGTTGCCTGACATTTAGATAACCAATCCGCTCCTTGTACGACATCATACTCCTTTAGATCTAAACATATAAGATCAATAGGGAGATTCTTACCATGAACCAATACTTCACAGTTCTGGTAATGGTGTGTAATATCAGTCTCGTTTCCTAGAGGAGTAGACAAGACTAATTTTATCCATTCCGGTTCTAGGGGTAACGGATCAGCGAATTTCTTGGAAATAATTGAATGTGAAGCACGAGTATCAATTAAGACATATGCAGACTTGGAACAAACTTTCAATGTACCTTCTACTAGTCCGCCTTCTTCTTCTTGTTCGGTCTCCTTAATTGCGTGAAGACGACCATTCTTGGTTACTGGACGCTTCCCGTCCCCGGCTTGATCATTAAGTAATGGGCAATCGGGAATTCGATGCTCGTGACTCCCACAGCGGAGACATGCTCCTAGTTTCCTCCAGCATTCTTCTGCTCTATGCCCCACCTTGTCACAATGCTTGCACACTATATTTGATGGGGTAGTGGTGATGGAGAAGGGCTTGGTCTTCTTAAACTTCTGATCTTGTGAGGAAGTACCTCTATTGCTAGGCCTCTTCTTGAAGTTGGGTTTAAAGGAACCCGAACTTGTAACTTGTTCTTTCTTGTCCTTCCCACGGATTCTATCAGATAGTTCCGTGGCGTCTTCTAATAGCTGAGCTCGGCGCACAATTTCCGAGTAGACCTGGATATCCATTGGCGCCAGCTGTGTGATATATTGGGGCCTGAGCCCATTAAGGAACCTCCTAGCTTTCATCTTCTCGGTGCTAACTAAGTGCTTAGCATACCGAGATAATCTAGAAATTTGGGCCTCGTACTCGGCCACTGTCAAGGACCGTTGCTTCAGTGCAGCAAATTCTGCAGCTTTCTTTTCCTGTACTCGGTCCGAAAAATATTTAGCGTTGAAATGTTTAACGAATTCTTCCCAAGTAACTTGGTCTTGATTTAAAGTAGCTTCTATTGATTCCCACCAGCATCGGGCATCCCTTTCCAACTGAAAGGTAGCTAATAAGACTTTATCTTGATCCGTACACTGCATAACACGAAATATACGTTCCGTCTCCCTGATCCAGTGCTCTGCGTCGTCCGTATCAGTAGAACCCATGAATTTAGGCGGGTTCATATTTTTAAAGACTTGGTGGAGACTCCCTGCTCGTTGTGCTCCTCCATGTGCTACTTGTTGCAACACCTGAGTCATGCCTTGAAGTGTACGCTGCATGTTGCGCCACTAAGCACGTTCGGCAGCCATTATCCTACAATTACAATAATTATTAATACGTGATTTCATTTAGAAGCTAGCATTTCTGATGTGATACCACCTTGGGGTGATGACCACAAGACAATATGACCCTTGGACCTAAGGTTGCAAGCAAGCAAATTGGCGATGATACCACTCGAGCGGCTCACTCGCTTGGTGCACACTTGTGCCCGTGGACAACTAAACGATAATGGAGAGGGTCCGGGGTGGGACAATGATGCTCCGGTGCTTGGCAAGCTTGGGGAGAACCCCAATTGGGCCAGGGATGCCCACTCACGGGCGGCCATCACACCATGGGTGTGGGTTGAAATGGCTCGCTCACAACTCGCTCGCGATGGACACTCACGTGATCGGCAATTTGGGCCGGGCCCTCGCTCTCCGTCCGACGCAGCAAAGCAACAATACTAAGCTAAGCAAATGATATTAACCAGCAAGGAAAGGGGGACCGAGGCTCACCTAGCCGGCGTGAAGACGCCGACTCCGGCCGAAGACGGGGACGAGCGGGGAGGCAAGGGTTTGAGCCCGCAAGCCGCGTTGGTGTCGCTTCAAAACCTGCGAGAATATTATTACATGAACTACACCTCTCACAGGAGGGGTGAACTTGGGGTGGGGATTAAACTTATTACAATCAATACTACCTCCTCGCAGGGAGGGGCCTTCAGCCGGCCAAGCGGGGAGGGGGAATTGGGCGAGGACACCCGACTTTCCAAGCTTCACCGGTTCTGCCAATCTTTAGGTTCGCTAGATAGAGGGTTGATGATGACGCTACCACGGGCTCCTCGGAACTCCAAACTTGACGAAACCGGTGCCAAAAGTTGCCCAACTGACAAAGGATGATGCCTGAATTTTTGGAGAAGCTTTGGAACTCGGGGCTGATCGGAACGGCGACTGGAGTAGGACAGCAACACTCTGCCTCTGACTGATGCAGAACTGATGCAGCAACTTGCAGAAGGCACTGCGGTCGCTCCCGAACTCCAAATCGAACGAAACTAGAGTTAGAGTTTGGTAGTATTACCTTGATAGAGTCCTTACTATATTCTACTAACTCGTACTAATCCATAAACTTTCCCTGGATAATGTCCTGGTTCGAACGGAACACAAACTAAATTAACGTCTTAAGTTAGGTCGTGTGTTTTAATTGACGACGTTGTCCTAGTCGTTTCTTATTAAAAACGAGCCCAAGGTGAGGGCGTTTCCTTTCCTTTCCTTAATTTTATTTCCCGTCGTTTGAAATTTGACGCCCTAGGGTGTAGGCGTCCTTTTTAAATTAACGCCTTAAACAGAGGCGTTTCCTTTTGAATCAGCGCCTTGATAAAAGGCGTTATTTTTCTCTTGATTAATGATTTACTCATTTAGGCTCTTTGTCATCTATTTATCTTTTATTTTAATTTGATTTATTTAAAAATCTTATTTTTATCAGGGTTGTTACAACGATGCTCACGCTCTGACCTTGTCACACGCGCATGCGTACACATATGTGTATACACATATACATACTATATATATATATATAAGTAATTTAGTAATATTTTTTTTCTCTTTTTTGTCTCTTCTCTTTTTTTTTCTTTCACTTTTCTCTTTTTTTGTTTCTTTTCTCTTTCTTTTGTTTGACTGGCTAGGGGCTTTATAAAAGGAGGGGAGGGGGCAGTTCATCCCCTCCCCCACCCGTTCGAATTTCAAATCCCCAAAGCCCTCGCTGTAGCATCCTGAAATTTAATTCAATAATATAACTGTGTAATAATCAAGAATTTCTTAATATTAAACCCAGAGCCCTCGCTGTAGCATCCCAAAATTTAATACAATAATATAACTATGTAATAATTAAGAATTTCTTAATATTAAATTTTCAATCCCCTTTTAGGCTAAATTTCAACTAATTTATAAAAAATATGAAAAAATCATAATCATGTAGAGGACCCAATTCTTAGACATTTTATCTTCTTGTTTGACCCCTAAATAAAACTCCAATCAAGTTAAATTAAGGATTTTAGGGCAAAAATCGGAGTTAGTTTGATCGAGCCTTGGATCGCCAAATTGGAACCCAATTCGTAACCATTGAAGCCCCAACCAGGTCTATTCGATCGGCCCTGATAGGTAGCTCTTTTCCCCTCTTGTTCCCTTGTGAAACCCTAATGCTGGGAGTCTAATTTCAAAGGTGAAGGCGGCGTGACTTGGTTAATGTGTGATTTCCATGCGCGTCGAGTTCGTGGACTCTATCCAAGCCTTATCATCGCCCTAGATCGAATTTCCTTCTATAAAAGGAACCCTAGATCGACCAAGAACCCTCATTTGTTGAGGCGGCCGGCAGGGAGCTCGTTCGAGGGAGGAATCGACGGGTTTGGAGCGAGGAGTTCGGTCCCGTTCCGAGCATTCGACATCCCCTTTGATCTTCGATTGAGGTGGGGATAGTGGACTAAACTCTAATAAAAATATATCATTAGAAGCGTCATCGAGTCCTCTTTTTTTTGATATCAAAAGCCCCAATTTTTATACCATATAGCATGCGTATTTTCTATATTAGTAGGAGCATGTCAAAGCTAGGGCACCGATCTTGTTACTCCCTTTTATATCGATTCAATGTTAGGTTTAAGCAGGCTCAAATCCTAATTGATCATGCTATATTTTGCACCTTTTTATCCTCCTGGTATTAATATAATTTTGCCCAATTTTTATGCTCCGTACTACATGGATTTCATGTTGCAATCGAGGTCTACCGGAGTTCGCCGGAGGCCAGATGTGGCATCTTGGTTGCGGTCGCAACAGGAGCCGCCTCTGACCTTAGCGGCGTCGGGACAGACCATTTCCCCCCTTTAAAATTTTGAAACTCGTTACAAGTTAGCGGCCTCGCGATGGACCGCCACCCTTGGGTAGCGGCCCTGGACAGACCACCATTATCGTACAAATTATATACTATCATCGTTTTGTTAATTATGTTCATCTTGTTAGGCTACATGCATAGGATGGAACCCACTAAAATAACTGGAGTATTTAGAATAATTTAATGGAATTGGAGATCTTACATTTTTTCATCTACAGTTATTTTCATTACTTGTTCCTCTTGAAACATGATAAAGCATAAATTAATTGCCACAATGTTTTACTATGATTGTTTGACAGTCACTCCACTCCGGTGGTGCTAGCTGACCGCTATACTCTCGTTTCCCGATGTTTCCATAACCCTTAATCTTGTAATAGTTGAGACTCTCCGCCGGATACTCCTTCTGTCGGATTAAGACATCTATTATGAGACCTCCATAAGACCCCGCGAGCCTGGGATTCCCACTAGGATGTTGGGCAGGTTATACCCCCAAACCCTGTACCTATCGACTCGAGAGGACCACTTATTTTGTTACAGCATGGAATTCGGACTGTCTGGTTAAAAGCGGCCCTTCTAGGACAGCTACCCTTTAGTTGCGGCCAGATGTGGACGGCCTACCTATTCAAGTGGCCCTATTGGGACCGCTTTTGACTGGCCTGTGTGCCTTTACTGCTGGCCGACTTTCCCTTGAATTTCAGTCGACCTAGCCATGTTGGAGTCGGCCTAAAGCCTCTGGCTCGATCTGGGACGTATTGGCTGGACCCTGGTTCAATTCCACCACGTGTTGCGTGAACCGAGAGCTGTTAAGTCGACTGCCTTAATCTTTCATTTTCTGGGCACAACTAAATAGCGATTTTTCATTGGACCGCCATTACCTCCTAAACGGGCCTCTGAGGACCGTTTTCTTAGTGACGCGGCCCAATGGAGATCGTATTCTTTATGAAGTGACCCAGGAACAATTCAGACTGAAGTGGCCCACTGTGGACCACCTTCCTCTTGGAAACGGCCCAGCCAGGACCGTTTTCTTCCTTTTGCGGCCCATGTGTGACTGCAAGTGGTCTTGATGCAGGACGGACAGCGGACTCGACTCCAAGTTGATATGCGATCCTTGGACTCTAGACAAGCTCGCGATCATCCTAAGCGAGGGAAGCGTACGGACGTGCGCAATTGAGAAACCGGTAGTGAGCTAGGGTGGTCGGCTCTCTCTCATGCCCGGATCGGGTCACGGGATGGGTCTCGCTCTCTCTCGCAGCGGTGATGAAAGTAAAGCGAGCTAATATCCTATCACATGCAGTGGCATACAAACATATACGAGGTAAGCAAAGTGCCTACGAAGAGGGTGGCGAGTGTACCTCTATGCTCCGGGCGTGGGGAAGACTTCCCGACCAAGTACGGTAACTCCCGGTACAATGGTAAAAATTTAATTACAGTAGTGAATTATACTGCCCACTCCACGCAGGGAGGTAAAGGGCTACAAGTGGGTCCAGGAGGACCGATCTTAGGTTGACGAGCAGCAAGCCGGAAGGGTGTTCGGGCCGAAGAAGGGCTACTGGTCCAACTCGGCACTATTTCAACTCAGCTCGACTCGGTTCTGCTCGCTGGACAGTAAGCAATAGCCTCCAAAGGGAGATCATCCTCCTGAGATCTTCTGAAGGCGGCGCTTGACTGGGATGATGGCAGGACGTCCCTAGTGAACTCCCTAAAGTGGCGGTCCCTGAAACCGAGGAGAGATAATTAATTGGGAATTATTTTGCTGCTGCCTCTGCTGGTCTGTTCACGGAACAGATTTGCGCGCCTCCACGACCGGAATTTCTGTGCTCAGATCCGGATGGGAGTTGAAACGTGGCTGGTACCGTTGGAAAGAGAACTCAGAGATCTACAACATATATTGTTTTCAGCGCGATCCAGAGAAGAGATTAGAAATGGAAATATCTGCAAACTACGGGTTTTCCTGTGGATCTGGTTATAGACTATCAGGATAGAAAGGAATCTGCCTGAAGATGATTTTTGATCGGTGGGTAAGGGAATTTTATGGGTGTTGGGAAAATTAATGGTGGAAGGGGTGGATGTTAGAAACACTTGGAAATTTTAATGGATTTTCGTAGAATTGATAAGGGGGTGGGAAAATTATGACAAGGGACACTGTCCCGCAGATCTACAAACTGGCAGATTACTGAGGGGAAGAACAAAAATATGGGAAAAATAACAAACGAAGGCCAAATGGCACGGAATTTGAACTGGAGATTAGGGGAGACAGGGATAACAAACTCTCAAAGTTTGGGTTTGATAATACAACAGGATAAAAATATAAAATTTTGGCTTTGAGGTTCTGTCCTGATTTGGATAGAACTCCGGCGATGGCGGTGGCGGCGCGATGGCGGCGCGATGGTGGCGGCGGCGACGGCGCTGAGCTTCACACTCAGGAAGGGGGTTGGAAGGGAGGCCTCACACCTCAGAAGATCTGTAGAAATCCATCTGCAAGGGGGAGAGAGGAGAGATACAAGGGGCGCCCTTGGGCATTGATTGGCAATTTCACAAATTTTTCATCATTAATTCTAGTAAAATGGGAAATACATGGTATTTATATGAAATACAAAATGACCCTAACTAACATCAGATATAGGATTAGGGAGGGGTATTCAAGGGATAACACATTAATCCCCATGTGGTCAAAAAAATTACATTAAACTATGCTTAGTGGAGGGGGGCACCCCCTAGACCATTTGGCTTCCAACTTGGAGTTTTTTTACCCATTGTCCCCTTGAATGGTCAAGCTTCTAGAAACCCACCTTGGACCTTTGACCAGCCCCACATGGGGCCTAGGACTTAGGTGGACCAATGGGGAAGGAGATGGGGGCCCTTTGCTGGTCCTACTGGACTTTTACACAAAAACCCAAAGATCCTTAAGGAATAACAAATTGGCTTATAAAGCCTTACAATTGCAAACATATTTTCCCAAGGATATAAATGCAACTAAAAGGACACAAATGTAAACTAAAAAGTTAGTGTCCGGTGTTGATTCCCATCAATTCTCCCCGGGTGAGAAGAACTCAACCCCGTCGAGTAAGGGGTGCGGCTGCTCAAGTAGCTCCTGCGGATCCGTCACCGAACCTGGTATTGCGGAATACGCTCCACTCCAAGTAATCGACACATGCTCGTCCCGTATAGATTTGATATGCACTCGCTGCTGGGGAATGAGGCTAGAGGTGGACACTCCGGGGTGGGGTCACTCTCAAAGGAGGGAGGCGGCTCAAAGACTCACTAGGAATCACCACTGGGTCCCTTTATGTGACTAGATCCGAGATAGAGAATGGTCGAGCCGATCCCAAATATGGGCAAGTCTACAACGTGCGCAATAGATCCGACTTGCCTCGCACTCCAAAGGGACTAACATCGCAAGCTACTCCTAATATGTTGGACACATGCATGGACAGACACACTAGACCCTAGACACACCTACAGTTAGTCCGACCCATACATATGCAAGGGTGGACCAGGACATCCGAACGTGTGCCATGCATACATTTGGCGTAACCGGAGGTTGACGTCATGGGGGACTCCGAGAGACCCAAGTTTAAACCAGTCATGCATTGAACTCCCTTTGGACTTGGGTGTGGGAAGTTCGAGTGGTTCGGGTGGTTTAGGTGGGTCGGGGAAGCCAAATTCACTTTCTCCATCTCCCTAGTGAACTGAATGACTGACCCATGAAGAAAGGGCGTGGATGGGAAGTGGTGGGTCACGGGGCTCCCTAGGGAAGGGGATGAAAGGATCGAAGAAAGTGTGACCTACCGTGATGGATTCCTAGGGAAAGGATCAAAAGGATCAAGAAGAGTTAGGGATCCAGTGATGTGGCTCACCCCAGGTTGAAATCCCCAATGTAAGCCAACTCCTCATCACCTGAGGGAATCAGGGAAGCAGCTGGCTCCCTAGGATGTGTGGACTTCTCTATGGGAGAGAAGGGGCATGGAAGGGAAAGTGGTGGAGCTCGTCTGGTAGAGATAAGAGCAAGATGAGCTCACTGGTGTATGGACCCACCGTGCAGACAGAGGTGATGGAACCCAAGGATGGGTATATGAGGATAAGGCACCTAGGTGGGTCAGGTCTGAGAGCCAACAGACTAGTCAACTCCATTTTCCTACTTAATCCCTTAAGCAGGTCATCCATGGTGTCCACGAAGTAAGAGGAATGGCAAGTGGTGCTAAAAGCTGTGGTGGACACTATCTGTAGGGTTGGTTCTATGGGAGGGCAGCAATGGAGTGTGGTATCCATAAATAAACCCTTCCTTAGCCAACTAGCTAATGGCTCCTCAATAATTACCTCACCCTTTAGGAGCATGAGGGGCTCCATATGGAGTTCCATGGGTGAAGGCCGTGGTGAATTGTCGCCCTCAGATGGGGAGAGGACATCCTTCAGGATGGGGAGAGGGCTTGGGGACTCCGCAGATGGGGCCGAGTTAAGACTACCGGCGAAGACCTCCTTGGGCTCGGGTAGGAGTCCGTCAACATGATCACGTGTCCTTTCCATCCTATCCAACCGGTCCGAAAATATTTTCAAGAGTTCTGCAAAGGTGCGGGTTGGAGTAGGGGACTCGTGGTGGACTCGCTCATCGTCTCTCAGCCTCCTAGGCTTGGCTATATGAGGGGTTTGTTGCCTCCGGCTATGACCCACTTGATTGGAAGTGTGTGGGTGAGATTGGTTGGGGGTGAATAGGTGGGGTTGGTTGGTGGTGTGGTCATCGTGGTTGGAAGTAAATGGGTGGGGTCGGTTGGAGGTGAAAGGTTGGGACGGGGTGGAGGGTACCTGATGAGGGCATCTCACAGCGCTCACTTTGGCTCGGATCACCTGCATCATTTGGATGAAGCCCGGCTATGTGTTCACATGTTATTTTCCTTTTCTTTGAGTCATATCTTATGTATTTTCCTTTATTGAGTCATGTTATCTTAGTCATTTCCCTTGTTATGCTTATTTGGGCCCAAGTACCTTAGTTATGGGCCCATAGGAGTGAGTCTAGGATATGCTTGGTCTTTTGTCTAATTGTCAAGGGTACTTTGGTCATGTAAAGAATGGATGCCTATATATAGGCCCCATCTCTCCTCATGTACTCAACGTTTGGATGAATCATTTGAATAGAAAAACTCTCAAGTCTTCTCTCCTCTACCCAAAATTTCTCACCACCCTCTCTCTCATTATCTCTCCCTCTCTAAGGGGTTCGCCCCATTCTCTCTCTCTTCCCCCTCCCAACCACTTTCTCTCACTTCCCGTCCCCAATAACTCTTTCCCTAGTCCCCACACACCTCCATTAACTCACCCCAACCCCAAGAGCCTCTCCTCCAATCCTCTCCCCACCTTCCAACCCCCAACTACCCCACTCTCCTTCCCAAGCATCCCACAACCTTCCCAAGGCAGAATTAACCCCCCCCCAAGGCCCAAATTCGAAATTCCCTCCCCTCTCTCATCCCCCCCACACCCTAGGTCGACCCAAGGAGTCCCCTCTTGGTCTGGTCGCTCCCGTCTACCTCCTCTCCAACCCACCCTCTCTCTAGTGCACATCCACTCCCCCATCACCACCTCTAGCAGCTCCAGCCCCCTTTTCCACCCCTTCCCTGCCACCCCAGACCTCCAAGAGACCCCAGCCACGTCCTTCCCCTCTCCCTTGACCCTCAACCATCATTTCCCTACTGTGCTACCCCCCTCCCACTCCCTTTGCCAGTACAAGGTTGCAGCTCCATGTAGCAGGTCACAGGCAGCAAACGGTGGTCCTGAAAGTCGCTTCATCTTCGGCCGTTCCATGATCCTCCTGGTGGTAAGGCATATATCTCTGGAAAGGTTGTCCAGAGAGATTTCCAGGTGAGGTGGTTTTGTCCTCATCCAAGCACCGAGCTGCCCGTAGAAGTGATTCTCCCTCGACTGCGCAGAACTATTCAGGTAGAGAACTAGAGCCTCAGATCCAGTCTGTCCACGGCCTCCCCCTGGTAGATCTGGGTGCACAACTTGGCTGGGAGCTTCACCTTCAAGTCCTCTTCAATCCTCAAGAAACAGAGCTAATTTGGATCTCGGCATTAAAAGTTACAAATTTTCCATTCCAAGTGTGTCTGGTCTGTGTTCCTGAGCCAGAACCGACACACCTCTACTGTTTGGGCTCTCACGATCTGCTCCGACATTGGTGACAATGCCGTTGGTCCCAACGGAAATAAGACTCGACCACAGTTTCAACGATACCTATCTCGCCTCCAACAGAGTACGGATCAGTTTGCTGCACCTTCTTCCTCCAGCTGCATCATCCTGAGAGCAACCAGAACCAGCGAAGACCCACCCCGTTCCAGGTTCTGCCCCAGCCGGCGACGTTGTCACGAGCTTCCAAAAAAATTCAGGCGGCATCCCAGGTCAGTCAGTAACGTTTCGGCACCAATTTCAACCAATTCTGAGCTCATTTGAGTCCGTGGCAGCGCCAACATCAACAATCTGTCAGGCTGTTCCTGAAGCTAGCGGAATCGGCGCAACTCGGCAAGTCGGTGTTATCTCTTAGTTTCCCCACCCCGCCTGGCCGGCTGACAGCCCCTCCCTGCGTGGAGGTAGTGTTTGACTGTAATACATTAACCCCGACCCCTTGATCCACCCTCCTGCGAGAGGAGTAGTGTTGTACTCTTAAAGTTTTCAGGCCAAGCGGCATCGACGCTGCGTGCGGGTGCATACCCACGCCTCCCCGCTCGCCCTCGTCTTCGGCCGGGATCGGTGTCTTCACACCGATCAGGTGAGTGACTGGACCCTACCTGGTTATTCTATTGCTTTGCTAGTCTAGTATTTCTTCTTATGCCCGTCAGTCGGTGAGATAGTGCTCGGTCCCGTTATTACTCGATTTGTGCGCCTACCACAGATCGTGAGAGAGAGCCACCCAACCCCACTCCCCGGCGTGCCGTCTGCCCACGAAGTTGGGAATTCCCAGACCCTTAGGGGTCAGCCTAAGTCAAGGTAGTCCTTTGAATATTAGGGTCCCACCTCGGACCCTCGCCATCATCCCTGGCCCCACCAGGTGATCGCTTGAACCGTACGAGTGATCCCCTAGTGTGAGTGCATTGATAGTGCTTGTATGCTTATGGATCTAAGTCCTAGGTTCAACCATTCTTTCATTGGCATCCTTGGGCTGTGCCACATCAAGTGGTATCAGAGCGGTCATAGGCTTGTCCTTACAAGTCTAGTCTTGGGTCATCTTCACACTAAGTCATTCAAAGGTGCATTCGCACACCCGTGAATAGCCCACCCAACTTTGCATGACCACCCGTAGTGGAACCCATTATCAATCCAACCCCTCATCTTCCAACATCACAATGAATCCCAATCCCCAAGGGAATCCCGCCCACAACGAGCAAGAGGTCCCCGATCACATGAGGTTTCTTGTAGAAGGTATGACTAATATTATGGGGCAGCTTGATGATATAACCGCCCGGCTTGAACAAATTGAGGAAAATAGGCCCGCCCCAAGGGCAGGAGATAGGAGGGAACCACCTCCACATGTGGAGCCAGCCATGGGAGAGCTCAACCTTGACCACCCTCCCGATCCGGAAAGAGACCCACCCCTTAGGAGGAATGAGATACTCCCCCGGGACAACCCGGATGACCAACTTATGAGACATGTGAAAGTCGATACCCCCACCTTTGATGGGTCTCATCACCCAAGCATCTACTTATATTGGGAGGCAGCCATGGACCAATATTTTGATTGGTACCCAATGACCGAGCATAGGAGAGTCCGACTTGCAAAGATGCAACTTACCAAATTAGCTAAGACTCATTGGATGAATGTTGAGGCATTAAGGATAGTTAGGAGGGAAGCTCCCATTACCACATGGGGGGCCATGAAGGAACAACTCAAACTCAAATATGTCCCTCCCTCCTACCATCAAAACCTCCTAGATGAGTGGCAAGCCCTCACCCAAGAAGGGAAAACCGTCATGGAGTATATTGCGAAATTCGACTACCACCTTCTTAAGTGTGGAGTCCAAGAGGATCCCACGGTCACACTCTCTCGTTTTAGAAATGGGCTTCAATTTCTCATAAAAAAGGAACTTTTCATGCGTCAAGTAACCACCCTAGAGCAAGCCTACCAAGTAGCTCGGGATGCCGAGAAATTCTCTCGATACACCCGAATGGTTCCCCCTCGGGGGATGGACCCCAAAGCCATGGCCCCTCAGACCAACCCCCCACCTCCTCAAAGAGGTCTCCTTCCCACCCACATGGGAGCTCCTACCACCTGGGTCACCCCTCTTAGCGGCACCCCACCGCCCCACCCCACAAGTGGGCCCTTAAACCCAACTCCCAATAGGCCTAATCCGACACCCACTCCCCCTCACACTAAGGTTGCCCCACATCCTCAAAGTGGGCAGCAATGCTTTAGGTGCCTTGGGTATGGACACTTTACCAATCAATGCCCCACCAAGGGCGCATCTAACTTACTCATAGAAGAGACAAACCCCCAACCCCAAGCTGAATTTGAAGGAGAGGTTGAGGTATATGAACCCTCTCTTGAATGGGAGGAGGAGTATGAGAACCATGACATAGAGACCAACCAAGAACAATCACCTCCAACCACCGACCCTCAACTTGGAGTGGTTAGGTGCACCCTCACCCAGGCCCATGAACATGATTGGAGAAGGAACACCATCTTCCATACCTACATCTGGATAGGGAGTCATGCTCGGAAGGTCATCTTGGACAGTGGAAGTTGTGTGAATGTTGTGTCCCCCGACAGCGTCAAACTTCTAGGCCTCACCATTACTCCACACCCAAAACCATATCGAGTAGCTTGGATTGAAGCTACATCCGTACCCGTTAGCACCCGTTGCCTTGTCCCCACCACCTTTCAATCCTACCAAGGCCAAGTTTGATGTGACATACTACCAATGGAAGTAGGGAGCATACTCCTAGGGCGGCCTTGGATCTATGATGTGGATGCCACCTTCCTTGGGAGGACAAACACTTGCATTTTCACCCATGAAGGGAAGAGAATCCAACTCAACCCGTCACCACCCCGCCCGCTCCCCAAGAAGGTACCTCCTCCCCTAGGGGAATCCTCCGCCCCTCCCTTTATCCTTGGCCTACCTAGGACCTTACGCAAATATGATTCCATCTTTGTCATTGTTGACAGGTTCTCTAGGATGGCCCACTTTATCCCATGTGCCAAGACTTTGGATGCTTCTAGGGTCGCCCGATTGTTCTTTGATGAGGTGGTCCGACTCCATGGACAACCCAAAACCATTGTGTCTGACCGTGATGTTAAATTCACCAGTTACTTTTGGAAAACTCTCTGGCATTTGATGGGAACCCTCCTCAAATTCTCCACCGCTTACCATCCTCAAACCGATGGCCAGACTGAGGTCGCCAACCGAAGCCTGGGAACTTACTCCGTTGTCTAGTAGGGGACCACCCTGGGAATTGGGATCTCCTCTTATCTCAGGCCGAGTTTGCCTATAATAATTCCGTCAATAGGTCCATAGGCAAGAGTCCATTTGAGGTAGTACATGGTTATAGGCCTAGAAAACCCTCAGATCTTATCCCCCTTCCCCCACATGCTAGAGTGTCAGTCTCAGCTGAGTCCTTTGCACAACATATCAAAGAGTTGCATGATGACATCCACAAGCATATAGGGAAAAGTAATGACACTTACAAAAGGCGGGCAGATGCTCATCGGTGCCACTGCGAGTTCCAAGTGGGAGACTTGGCGATGGTGAGGATGGAGCGGCTCCTTCCGGGGCCTGCCTCCAAGTTGAGGGCACGAGGGTCGGGACCCTTTCGAATTCTGAGACGATTAGGTAGTAACGCTTATGAGCTGGACCTATTTGAAGGTTTTAGGGTACACCCTACTTTCAATGTGGCAGACCTGGTACCCTACAAGGGCCCCGCGGTGGAGCCTAGTGAGGAGCTTGAGCCTTTACCCTCCCTTGAGAGAGACACCCACGGTGTGACTCTACCCCCTAGCTTGAGAGGCCGACGTGAGCAAGTGGAGGCAATACTGGATGAGCAGAGTACCATTACCAGGAACAGGATATACCAGCGTTACCTAGTGAGGTGGAAGGGCCGTCCCCCTACCGAGGACACTTGGGTGAGCCGGGAAGACTTGCTACGCCTTGATCCGGACATTTTGGAGTACTACCACAGTCAGGCAGATCCATACTCGACGGGGTCGAGTTCTCCCCACCCCGGGGGATTTGATGAGGGCATCTCACAGCGCTCACTTTGGCTCGGATCACCTGCATCATTTGGATGAAGCCCGGCTATGTGTTCACATGTTATTTTCCTTTTCTTTGAGTCATATCTTATGTAATTTCCTTTATTGAGTCATGTTATCTTAGTCATTTCCCTTGTTATGCTTATTTGGGCCCAAGTACCTTAGTTATGGGCCCATAGGAGTGAGTCTAGGATATGCTTGGTCTTTTGTCTAATTGTCAAGGGTACTTTGGTCATGTAAAGAATGGATGCCTATATATAGGCCCCATCTCTCCTCATGTACTCAACTTTTGGATGAATCATTTGAATAGAAAAACTATCAAGTCTTCTCTCCTCTACCCAAAATTTCTCACCACCCTCTCTCTCATTATCTCTCCCTCTCTAAGGGGTTCGCCCCATTCTATCTCTCTTCCCCCTCCCAACCACTTTCTCTCACTTCCCCTCCCCAATAACTCTTTCCCTAGTCCCCACACACCTCCATTAACTCATCCCAACCCCAAGAGCCTCTCCTCCAATCCTCTCCCCACCTTCCAACCCCCAACTACCCCACTCTCCTTCCCAAGCATCCCACCACCTTCCCAGGACTGAATTAACCCCCCCCCAAGGCCCAAATTTGAAATTCCCTCCCCTCTCTCATCCCCCCCACACCCTAGGTTGACCCAAGGAGTCCCCTCTTGGTCTGGTCGCTCCCCTCCACCTCCTCTCCAACCCACCCTCTCTCTAGTGCACATCCACTCCCCCATCACCACCTCTAGCAGCTCCAGCCCCCTTTTCCACCCCTTCCCTGCCACCCCAGACCTCCAAGAGACCCCAGCCACGTCCTTCCCCTCTCCCTTGACCCTCAACCATCATTTCCCTACTGTGCTACCCCCCCTCCCACTCCCTTTGCCAGTACAAGGTTGTAGCTCCATGTAGCAGGTCGCAGGCAGTAAACGGTGGTCCTGAAAGTCGCTTCATCGTCGGCCGTTCCATGATCCTCCTGGTGGCAAGGCATATATCTCTGGAAAGGTTGTCCAGAGAGATTTCCAAGCGAGGTGGTTTCGTCCTCATCCAAGCACCGAGCTGCCCGTAGAAGCGATTCTCCCTCGACTGCGCAGAACAATTCAGGCAGAGAACTAGAGCCTCGGATCCAGTCTGCCCACGGCCTCCCCCTGGCAGATCTGGGCGCACAACTTGGCTGGAAGCTTCACCTTCAAGTCCTCTTCAATCCTCAAGAAACAGAGCTAAGTTTGGATCGCGGCATTAAAAGTTACAAATTTTCCATTCCAAGTGTGTCTGGTATGTGTTCCTGAGCCAGAACCGACACACCTCTACTGTTTGGGCTCTCAGGATCTGCTCTGACATTGGCTGACAACACCGTTGGTCCCAACGGAAATAAGACTCGACCACGGTTTCAACGATACCTGTCTCGCCTCTAACAGAGTCCGGATCAGTTTGCTGCACCTTCTTCTTCCAGCGGCATCATCCTGAGAGCAACCAGAACCAGCGAAGACCCGCCCCGTTCCAGGTTTTGCCCCAGCCGGCGACGTCGTCTCGAGCTTCCACAAAAATTCCGGCGGCATCCCGGGTCAGTCAGTAACGTTTCGGCACCAATTTCAACCAATTCTGAGCTCATTTGAGTCCGTGGCAGTGCCGACATCAACAATCTGTCAGGCTGTTCCTGAAGCTAGCAGAATCGGCGCAACTCGGCAAGTCGGTGTTATCTCTTAGTTTCCCCACCCCGCCTGGCCGGCTGACAGCCCCTCCCTACGTGGAGGTAGTGTTTGACTGTAATACATTAACCCCGACCCCTTGATCTACCCTCCTGCGAGAGGAGTAGTGTTGTACTCTTAAAGTTTTCAGGCCAAGCGGCATCGACGCGGCGTGCGGGTGCGTACCCACGCCTCCCCGCTCGCCCTCATCTTCGGCCGGGATCGGTGTCTTCACACTGATCAAGTGAGTGACTGGACCCTACCTGGTTATTCTATTGCTTTGCTAGTCTAGTATTGCTTCTTATGCCCGTCGGTCGGTGAGATAGTGCTCGGTCCCGTTATTGCTCGATTTGTGTGCCTACCGCAGATCGTGAGTGAGAGCCACCCAACCCCACTCCCCGGCGTGCCGGCTGCCCACGAAGTTGGGAATTCCCAGACCCTTAGGGGTCAGCCTAAGTCAATCTAGTCCTTTGAATATTAGGGTCCCACCTCGGACCCTCGCCATCATCCCCGGCCCCACCAGGTGATCGCTTGAACCGTACGAGTGAGCCCCTAGTGTGAGTCCATTGATAGTGCTTGTATGCTTGCGGATCTAAGTCCTAGGTTCAACCATTCTTTCATTAGCATCCTTGGGCTGTGCCACATCAAGTGGTATCAGAGCGGTCATAGGCTTGTCCTTACAAGTCTAGTCTTGGGTCATCTTCACACTAAGTCATTCATAGGTGCATTCGCACACCCGTGCATAGCCCACCCAACTTTGCATGACCACCCGTAGTGGAACCCATTATCAATCCAACCCCTCCTCTTCCAACATCACAATGAATCCCAATCCCCAAGGGAATCCCACCCACAACGAGCAAGAGCTCCCCGATCACATGCGGTTTCTTGTAGAAGGTATGACTAATATTATGGGGCGGCTTGATGATATAACGGCCCGGCTTGAACAAATTGAGGAAATAGGCCCGCCCCAAGGGCGGGAGATAGGAGGGAACCACCTCCACATGTGGAGCCAGCCATGGGAGAGCTCAACCTTGACCACCCTCCCGATCCGGAAAGAGACCCACCCCTTAGGAGGAATGAGATACTCCCCCGGGACAACCCGGATGACCAACTTGTGAGACTTGTGAAAGTCGATACCCCCACCTTTGATGGGTCTCATCACCCAAGCATCTACTTAGATTGGGAGGCAGCCATGGACCAATATTTTGATTGGTACCCAATGACCGAGGGTAGGAGAGTCCGGCTTGCAAAGATGCAACTTACCGAATTTGCTAAGACTCATTGGATGAATGTTGAGGCATTAAGGATAGTTAGGAGGGAAGCTCCCATTACCACATGGGGGGCCATGAAGGAACAACTCAAACTCAAATATGTCCCTCCCTCTACCATCAAAACCTCCTAGATGAGTGGCAAGCCCTCACCCAAGAAGGGAAAACCGTCATGGAGTATATTGAGAAATTCGACTACCACCTTCTTAAGTGTGGAGTCCAAGAGGATCCCGCGGTCACACTCTCTCGTTTTAGAAATGGGCTTCAATTTCACATAAAAAAGGAACTTTCCATGCGTCAAGTAACCACCCTAGAGCAAGCCTACCAAGTAGCTCGGGATGCTGAGAAATTCTCTCGATACACCCGAATGGTTCCCCCTCGGGGGATGGACCCCAAAGCCATGGCCCCTCAGACCAACCCCCCACCTCCTCAAAGAGGTCTCCTTCCCACCCACATGGGAGCTCCTCCCACCCGGGTCACCCCTCTTAGTGGCACCCCACCGCCCCGCCCCACAAGTGGGCCCCTAAACCCAACTCCCAATAGGCCTAATCCGACACCCACTCCCCCTCACACTAAGGTTGCCCCACATCATCAAAGTGGGCAGCAATGCTTTAGGTGCTTTGGGTATGGACACTTTGCCAATCAATGCCCCACCAAGGGCGCATCTAACTTACTCATAGAAGAGACAAACCCCCATCCCCAAGCTGAATTTGAAGGAGAGGTTGAGGTCTATGAACCCTCTCTTGAATGGGAGGAGGAGTATGAGAACCATTACATAGAGACTAACCAAGAACAACCCCCTCCAACCACCGACCCTCAACTTGGAGTGGTTAGGTGCACCCTCACCCAGGCCCATGAACATGATTGGAGAAGGAACACCATCTTTCATACCTACATCCGGATAGGGAGTCATGCTCGGAAGGTCATCTTGGACAGTGGAAGTTGTGTGAATGTGGTGTCCCCCGACACCGTCAAACTTCTAGGCCTCACCATTACTCCACACCCAAAACCATATCGAGTAGCTTGGATTGATGCTACATCCGTATCCGTTATCACCCGTTGCCTTGTCCCCACCACCTTTCAATGCTACCAAGGCCACGTTTGGTGTGACATACTACCAATGAAAGTGGGGAGCATACTCCTAGGGCGGCCTTGGATCTATGATGTGGATGCCACCTTCCTTGGGAGGACAAACACTTGCATTTTCACCCATGAAGGGAAGAGAATCCAACTCAACCCGTCACCCTCCCGCCCCCTCCCCAAGAAGGTACCTCCTCCCCTAGGGGAATCCTCCGCCCCTCCCTTTATCCTTGGCCTACCTAGGACCTTACGCAAATATGATTCCATCATTGTCATTGTTGACAGGTTCTCTAGGATGGCCCACTTTATCCCATGTTCCAAGACTTTGGATGCTTCTAGGGTCGCCCGATTGTTCTTTGATGAGGTGGTCCGACACCATGGACAACCCAAAATCATTGTGTCTGACCGTGATGTGAAATTCACCAGTTACTTTTGAAAAACTCTCTGGCATTTGATGGGAACCCTCCTACAATTCTCCACCGCTTACCATCCTCAAACCGATGGCCAGACTGAGCTCGTCAACCGAAGCCTGGGGAACTTACTCCGTTGTCTAGTAGGGGACCACCCTGGGAATTGAGATCTCCTCTTATCTCAGGCCGAGTTTGCCTACAATAATTCCATCAATAGGTCCATCGGCCAGAGTCCATTTGAGGTAGTACATGGTTATAGGCCTAGAAAACCCTCAGATCTTATCCCCCTTCCCCCCACATTCTAGAGTGTCAGTCTCAGCTGAGTCCTTTGCACAACATATCAAAGAGTTGCATGATGACATCCGCAAGCATATAGGGAAAAGTAATGAGGCTTACAAAAGGCGGGCAGATGCTCATCAGCGCCACTGCGAGTTCCTAGTGGGAGACTTGGTGATGGTGAGGACGGAGTGGCTCCTTCCGGGGCCTGCCTCCAAGATGAGGGCACGAGGGTCGGGACCCTTTCGAATTCTGAGATGATTAGGTAGTAACGCTTATGAGTTGGACCTACCTGAAGGTTTTGGGGTACACCCTACTTTCAATGTGGCAGAACTGGTACCCTAAAAGGGCCCCACGGTGGCGCCTAGTGAGGAGCTTGAGCCTTTACCCACCCTTGAGAGAGACACCCACGGTGTGACTCTACCCCCTAGCTTGAGAGGCCGACGTGAGCAAGTGGAGGCAATACTGGATGAGAAGAGTACCATTACCAGCAACAGGGTATACCAGCATTACCTAGTGACGTGGAAGGGCCGTCCCCCGACCGAGGACACTTGGGTGAGCCGGGAAGACTTGCTGCGCCTTGATCCGGACATTTTGGAGTACTACCACAGTCAGGCGGATCCATACTCGACGGGGTCGAGTTCTCCCCACCTCGGGAGATTTGATGAGGGCATCTCACAGCGCTCACTTTGGCTCGGATCACCTGCATCATTTGGATGAAGCCCGGCTATGTGTTCACATGTTATTTTCCTTTTCTTTGAGTCATATCATATGTATTTTCCTTTATTGAGTCATGTTATCTTAGTCATTTCCCTTGTTATGCTTATTTGGGCCCAAGTACCTTAGTTACGGGCCCATAGGAGTGAGTCTAGGATATGCTTGGTCTTTTGTCTAATTGTCAATGGTACTTTGGTCATGTAAAGAATGGATGCCTATATATAGGCCCCATCTCTCCTCATGTACTCAACTTTTGGATGGATCATTTGAATAGAAAAACTCTCAAGTCTTCTCTCCTCTACCCAAAATTTCTCGCCACCCTCTCTCTCATTATCTCTCCCTCTCTAAAGGGTTCGCCCAATTCTCTCTCTCTTCCCCCTCCCAACCACTTTCTCTCACTTCCCCTCCCCAATAACTCTTTCCCTAGTCCCCACACACCTCCATTAACTCACCCCAACCCCAAGAGCCTCTCCTCCAATCCTCTCCCCACCTTCCAACCCCCAACTACCCCACTCTCCTTCCCAAGCATCCCACCACCTTCCCAAGGCTGAATTAACCCCCCCCCCAAGGCCCAAATTCGAAATTCCCTCCCCTCTCTCATCCCCCCCACACCCTAGGTCGACCCAAGGAGTCCCCTCTTGGTCTGGTCACCCCCCTCCACCTCCTCTCCAACCCACCCTCTCTCTAGTGCACATCCACTCCCCCATCACCACCTCTAGCAGCTCCAGCCCCCTTTTCCACCCCTTCTCTGCTACCCCAGACCTCCAAGAGACCCCAGCCACGTCCTTCCCCTCTCCCTTGACCCTCAACCATCATTTCCCTGCTGTGCTACCCCCCCTCCCACTCCCTTTGCCAGTACAAGGTTGCAGCTCCATGTAGCAGGTCGCAGGCAGCAAACAGTGGTCCTGAAAGTCGCTTCATCTCCGGCCGTTCCATGATCCTCCTGGTGGCAAGGCATATATCTCTGGAAAGGTTGTCCAGAGAGATTTCCAGGCGAGGTGGTTTCGTCCTCATCCAAGCACCGAGCTGCCCGTAGAAGCGATTCTCCCTCGACTGCGCAGAACTATTCAGGCAGAGAACTAGAGCCTCGGATCCAGTCCGCCCACATCTTCCCCCTGGCAGATCTGGGCGCACAACTTGGCTGGTAGCTTCACCTTCAAGTCCTCTTCAATCCTCAAGAAACAGAGCTAAGTTTGGATCTCGGCATTAAAGGTTACAAATTTTCCATTCCAAGTGTGTCTGGTCTGTGTTCCTGAGCCAGAACCGACACACCTCTACTATTTGGGCTCTCACGATCTGCTCCGACATTGGCTGACAACGCCGTTGGTCCCAACGGAAAGAAGACTCGACCACGGTTTCAACGATACCTGTCTCGCCTCCAGCAGAGTACGGATCAGTTTACTGCACCTTCTTCTTCCAGTGGCATCATCCTGAGAGCAACCAGAACCAGCGAAGACCCACCCCATTCCAGGTTCTGCCCCAGCCAGCGACGTCGTCTCAAGCTTCCACAAAAATTCAGGCGGCATCCCGGGTCAGTTAGTAACGTTTCGGCATCAATTTCAACCAATTCTGAGCTCATTTGAGTCCGTGGCAGCGCCGACATCAACAACCTCTCAGGCTGTTCCTGAAGCTAGCAGAATCGGCGCAACTCGGCAAGTCGGTGTTATCTCTTAGTTTCCCCACCCCGCCTGGCCGGCTGACAGCCCCTCCCTGCGTGGAGGTAGTGTTTGACTATAATACATTAACCCCGACCCCTTGATCCACCCTTCTGCGAGAGGAGTAGTGTTGTACTCTTAAAGTTTTCAGGCCAAGCGGCATCGACGCGGCGTGCGGGTGCGTACCCACGCCTCCCCGCTCGCCCTTGTCTTCGGCCGGGATCGGTGTCTTCACACCGATCAGGTGAGTGACTGGACCCTACCTGGTTATTCTATTGCTTTGCTAGTCTAGTATTGCTTCTTATGCCCGTCGGTCGGTGAGATAGTGCTCGGTCCCGTTATTGCTCGATTTGTGTGCCTACCGCAGATCGTGAGTGAGAGCCACCCAACCCCACTCCCCGGCGTGCCGGCTGCCCACGAAGTTGGGAATTCCCAGACCCTTAGGGGTCAGCCTAAGTCAATCTAGTCCTTTGAATATTAGGGTCCCACCTCGGACCCTCGCCATCATCCCCGGCCCCACTGGGTGATCGCTTGAACCGTACGAGTGAGCCGCTAGTGTGAGTCCATTGATTGTGCTTGTATGCTTGTGGATCTAAGTCCTAGGTTCAACCATTCTTTCATTGGCATCCTTGGGCTGAGCCACATCAGTACCGGGTGGGGAAGGTAGGCCTTCCTAAACTCTCTCTTCATGTCCCATCATGAGTCGATGGGCCATTGTCTCCTAACCTGCCTTAAGCATTCAATGTCTCTCCACTTCTCGGCAGCCTCATGAAGAAGCCTATCCTTGGCAAAAGAGAATTCCTGGGCCTCGAACGTGATGTAATAATCGAAATATTTATCCATGGCAGCTTCCCAATGTAGGTAGTCGCTCGGGACTTTGGAGCCATAAAAGTCCAAGACTTCAGGCTGAATGAAGGTGATAGGATGGTTTCCAATCCCATGGGAGTGCCAACGGCTATAACGCCTGGGCGACCGGGAGTCCATTGGAAACTGGGGAACTACAAGGTGGACATACCGACACAAAGAGACAAGACACTAGACACGGCCCTAAAATGACAATGCAAGTTGTAATGTCGACTCGACTATGAACCTAGACTCAACCAATAGACGGTATGTAGTGGAGGGTTGATCCGATGGTCGCCCTCGCGCAAGTGAATCACCTTCCTAATAGGCGTAACCTAACGTTCGGGCAACACCTTTTGATATACCGAATAAAGGTATGCAAATACAACCTTGGACCGACTTAAATGACTCTTTTTTTGTTTTGTTTTTAAGCAAATACTACACTAGACTCAACTTTTCGCTCTGATACCAATTTGATGTGGAACGGACACGCGAACCTGGGACTCTAGCTCGCAACTCATCCCTAAACGAGGGAAACGAGGGATCGTGCACGGTTGAGGAACCGACAGTGAGTCTCGGGTATTCGGCTCTTCGGCGTGTACTCGGATCGAGCCACGGGACGGGTCTCGCACTATCTCACAGCGGTGATAAAAATTATATTGAGCTAGGAACCTATCACTCGCAGCGGCATATACAAATAAATACGAGTAAAATAAATGCCGAGATGGGGAGCGGACATGATAGCTCCACGCGTCGGGCGTGGGGAAGACGACCCCGGCCAAGTACGGTAACTCCCGGTACAATGGTAAAAATTTAATTACATTAGTGAATTATATTACCCACTCCACGCAGGGAGGTAAAGGGCTACAAGTGGGGCCCGGGAGGACCGATCCTGAGTTGACGGGCAGCAAGCCAGAAGTGCTCGCGGGGTGGAATCGGGCTGCTGGTCCGACTCGGTACTGCGCCGGCTCGGTGCTGCGTCGACTCGGTTCTGAGTTGCAGGACAGCAAGTAATGGCCTCCAAAGGGACGTCGTCCTCCTTGAGTCTTCTGAAGGCAGTGCTTGGCTGGGACGGTGTCGGGACGTCGCTGGTCGACTCCCTAAAGTGGCGGTCCCTGAAACTGAGGAGAGATAATTAATTGGGAATTATTTTGCTGCTCCCCTGCTGGTCTGTTCACGGAACAGATTTGCGCGCCTCCACGACCAGAATTTGTGTACTCAGATCCAGAGGCAGATCGAGACTGGTTGGTGCCGTTGGAAAGAGGACTCACAGATCTACAACATATATTTTGCTTCAGTCGATCCAGAGAAGGGATTAGAAATGGAAAGCTCTGCAATCTCTATGTTTTTCTGTTGATCTGGTTATAGACTGTCAAGACAGAAAGTGATCTGCCTGAAAATGAATTTTGACCGGAAGGTAAGGGAATTTTATGGGTGATGGGAAATTTATTGGTGGAAGGGGGGGACGTGAGGAACACTTGGTAATTTTTGTGGATTTTTGGAAAATTTCTAAGGGGTTTGGAAAATTACGACAAGGGGACAGTGTCCCGCAGATCTGCAAACTGGCAGATTACTGGGGGGAAGAACAAAAATACGGAAAAAATATCAAACAAAGGCCAAATGGCACGAAATTTGAACTGGGTATTAAGGGTGACAGGGAAAACAAACTCTCAAATTTTGGACTCGATCAGACAACAGGAGAAAAAGATAAAAATATGGATTTGAGGTTCTATCTTGATTTGGACAGAACTCCGACGATGGCGGTGGCGGTGCGATGGCGGCACGAACGGAAGTGGCGGTGGCGGGGCTGTGCGTCACACTCAGAGAGGTGGTGGTGGAGATGCTTCGCACATTTGAAATCAGAGCTCTCACAGCTCTAGAGGGGGAGAGAGGGGCGCCCTTGGGCCTTGTGAGCATTAATGAGAGAAAAAATTGATTTATACTCACAAGGCCCAAGGGTGCCTCTCTCTCCCCCTCTAGAGCCGTGAGAGCTCTGATTTTAGATGTGTGAAGCATCTCCACCACCACCTCTCTGAGTGTGACGCTCAGCCCCGCCGCCGTGACTTCTGTTCGTGTCGCCATCGCACCGCCATCGCCGGAGTTCTATCCAAATCAGGATAGAACCTCAAAACCATATTTTTATCTTTTTCTCCTGTTGTCTGATCCAGCCAAAAATTTGAGGGTTTTTTTCTCCCTATCACCCTTAATCCCCAGTTCAAATTTCGTGCCATTTAGCCTTCGTTTGATATTTTTCTTGTATTTTTGTTCTTCCCCCTAGTAATCTGCCAATTTACAGATCTGCGGGACAGTGTCCCCTTGTCATAATTTTCTCACCCCCTTAGAAATTTTCAAAAAATCAACAAAAATTACCAAGAGTTCCTCACGTCCCCCCCTTCCAACAATAATTTTCCCAGCACCCAGAAAATTCTCTTACCCTCCGATCAAAATTCATTTTCAGGTAGATCCCTTTCTGTCATAGTCTATAACCAGATCCACAGTAAAACACAGAGTTTGCAGAGCTTCCCATCTGTGAGTCCTCTTTCCAACGGCACCAACCACGCCTCGATCTATCTCCGGATCTAAGCACAAAAATTTCGATCGTGGAGGCGCGCAAATCTGTTCCGTGAACAGACCAGCAGGGGTATCAGTAAAGTAATTTCCAATTAATTATCTCTCCTCGGTTTGAGGGACCGCCACTTCAGGTGTTCGACCAGGGACGTCCCGCCATCGTCCCAGCCAAGCGCCGCCTTCAGAAGACTCAAGAAGGATGCCGTCCCTTTGGAGGTCATTACTTGTTGTCCTGCAACTCAGAACCGAGTCGGCGCAACACCGAGTTGGCGCAGTACCGAGTCAGACCAGTAGCCCGGTTCCACCCCGAGTGCCCTTCCGACTTGCTGCCCGTCAACCCAGGATCGGTCCTCTCGGGGCCCACTTGCAGACCTTTACCTCCCTCCGTGGAGTGGGCAATATAATTCACTGCTGTAATTAAATTTTTACCATTGTATCGGGAGTTATCGTACTTGGCCGGGGTCGTCTTCCCCACACCCGGCGCGTGGAGGTATCGTGTCCGCTCCCCATCTTGGCATTTGCTTTACTCGTATTTATTTGTATATGGCGCTGCGTGTGATAGGTTCCTAGCTCGATATAATTGTTATCACCGCTGCGAGAGAGTGCGAGACCCGTCTTGTGACTCGATCCGAGTACACGCAGAAGAGCCAAATACCCGAGACTCACTATCGATTCCTCAACCGCGCACCATCTCGTGTTTCCCTCGCTTAGGGACGAGTTGCGAGCTAGAGTCCTAGGTTTGCGTGTCCGTTCTGCATCAGGTCTAGAGCTTGTTTCCCGTGATTTCTTGTGTGCTTCAATGGACAAGCCAAGGATGGCTTGTGCTGTAACCTAGTCCTGATTGTATTCCCCTCTTTTGCAAGCCATGATCTCATGACTTCATTTTCAATTATTGAAACTTCACTTGGTCCTAGATGGTAAGTTACATAGCTTAACCTTGGTTCCTGGCCGATTCTAATGAATATCTAAGATGGTTACTTGGGATCTTGGATCTACCAAATCAATGCCAACGCATCATAAGGGCCCGGTCTGGCCTTGGGAGGAGCGCCCGAAAAGTACTAGTGCCCCGGGAAGTTGTAATGACATGGTGAGGCATTGCACCGAGTACTTGCTAGCGTGTTATCTATGACATTCATAATCACTTCTACAAGATATTCCATTCCTACATGGAAATTCTATCTCTACATGACTTGTCACTTGCATGCTTGATCGGCAAATACATGAAAATGATGTATCTCTTGAAGAGGCGTAATCTCGGATTGATCCTGAGCTGTGAGATCCAGGGAGAATCTTTGGTCACGGTCACCACGTCTGTATGAACTGTAAGGCAGGAAACCGATCAGAGGTGCCCAGGGAGGAGTCCCTGGGGAAAACCCTCCGATGCTTAAGTCAGTAAGTGTGATAGAGTATGGATGTGAAGAGAGAGAGTAGGAGAAAGAGGGGACGCGAGATTATTCTCCACCAACAGGTGTGGGGGTTTTCTCTCAGGACCATTGCTTACCTTCTCAGAGGGTCTCCCTGGAGTTTATATAGCATTCCATTTAACGTACTAGTCCAGGGAGCTGAGGGGATTTTGGGGAGGTTACGTCCTTGTAGTGGGCTCTTTATGGCATAAGGACTCTTGCTCTCCCTTATTCCTTGGAGTTCCCCGCTCCTGCTGGATGTGTAACGGATGCTTGGATAAGCTTCCGACAGTCAGTCCGAGCCTGAGGCGCTTGCTCAGGGTTTTATCCAGAGCGATACGTGTATAGCACGGGTAGGGCGTGTCGGGTCCCCGCAAGGGATCTCTCGACCGATCTGTCGCTCGGACTTCCAGACCTGAGGGCCGCCTTGGAAGTGCTGCTGCAAGTGAGTTTTGGGCTTGAAGTAAGTGGGCCCGAAATGGCGCTGCCACTTTGGGGAGTAGGGCCTGGTTTGGTCGAATTGGACCTAGTTGGGTCGTGCTCTCGGTCGGTAGATTTCCCCCTCTCCGCTTGTCCCCCTCTTACTCCCGAGCCAAGATTGGGCTCGGATGAGTAGTAGTTATGGGGATGACGTTGGTGGCTCGATTTGGGAGGGGAATTATCTCCGGCAGGGGCCACTTACTGCGGCTGTCTTCAAAGTACGCCTGTAATGATGACTCTTTTGAGTTGATGCAAGGGGCCCCCTTCTTGCGGTTCAAAATGTCGCGCCGTTTCCCGCCAAGTTCATGGGGAGATAAATATTACGCGTGCTTGCATTCCAAGCCACCTTCATTTAGGGTTTTCTTTTTCTACCGCACCGGTATTTCGGAAGGGCTCACGCGCCGCGAGAGTGATCTGGAAGAGCAACGACTTGCGGAGGCCTTTGTAGAGCTAGCGGAGATTACGGCGGCGACGATTCGCCAGCTTCCACCTCCTCTTGAATCGTCTGATTCGGCGCTCTTTTCCTCCTCTTCCCGTTCCTCTCTTTCTTCCATGGCGGAGCAACATCCTTCGACTGAGACGCACGAAGCCAGGCAAGGCACGGGAAGCTTGGTGCCGCAGCCTGAGCATCCCATGCGCAGCGAGCTGGGCGAGGCCGAAGTAAATAGGATGGAGAGACGTTACGGGATGCCAAGGCAATACTCCTTTTCTCCGTCTAAGCCTCACGAGTCTTGTCAGAATACTCATCCGGGCCTTTTCTGTACTTTCCTTTTTGCTTGGAAGTGTGGGTTTCATCTCCCCCTCCGCCCCTTTGTCGTGCAGTTGCTTCAGTTTTACCGACTGGCTCTTGTCCAGTTGGTTTCCAACTCGTACACCTTTATTTTTCCTTCATCTTTCTCTGTCGCTCGTGTGAGCTTCACACTTCATTGGAGCTTTTCAATTCCTTCTTTGAGTTGAAGGAGCAGACACACGCGGGTAAGGGCTTCTTCTATCTCCAGGAGAGGAGGGGAAGGAGCTGTGTGTCCCTTTCTGCCAAAGATTCCTCTCACAAAGGGTGGAAGACCCAATTTTTTTGGGTGGGCTTATCTGCAGAAGGCGCCCTCTAGAATTTCCCGACAGCGGTCAATTTCCATCCATTCATCCCCCCGAAGCAAGCGGCGGTTTCTTTGGAGCTGGAGGAGGAGATCAGGGTTCTCCAAGAGAATCGCCGGTTGACCGCCGAGTTGAGGACTGTGGTCAATATCGAGGATTGTCCATCCCGCGCAGTGCCGTCTCAAGGTAAGAACCCTAAGGTCCCGCGTTGCTACTTCCGGGTCAAGCAGGTAGGCTCTATTCTGACATTCTGACTTTTGCCGCTCTGATTCTTGGCGAACGAATTACGAGGTGGAACAGCTGTCGGAGCAGGAGATCATCGACCTGGAGGAGACACTTGCTCCGAGTGAACCCCAAGCTTCCGGGGGCCCTTCCTGCGCCCAAGAGCGGGGCAAGCAGACTACTCGAAGAGATGCCCTCGAGCGTTGAGGGGCCAAGCGCAAAGATCCAGGGGAGCGACTGCTCCTGTCTTCAATGAAGGCTCGGACCGCTGAGAAGAAGCGGTTAAAGAAGGCGGGGGTCTCCCGTCTGGCCGAGAAGCATGCTCACCCGATTGAGGGGCGTGTCCGCCCAGTTGAGGAGCGTTTAGCCGTGGAAGTCTGCCGCTCGGATCTCCCGTCCATCGAGCCAGAGACGGTTGCCGCTGGTGGGGGAGCCATTTCTAAACCTGCCAGACCGTAGACCAAGGCGATGGCTTCAAAATTCCTGACTGAAGTTGGTGGGGCGCAGGACGAGGTGACATCCTAGTCCGTGCCGAGCGTTGATATCCCGAAAGTGGGGACGCTCGGGGGAGATGCTTCGGTCCTGGCTCTTCCAGAGAGGATTCCTCCTCCCTCGATCGGTGCACCCATCGCTCGGGCTTCTCTATATCAACAGTGCCGATCCTTGGTGCCTTCATTGAATCGGAAAGAAATCAGACGCGGTCCCCCCTCATTACTCTTCAAGAGGGTTATGGAAGGTGACTTGATCATGGCCCAGCTGGGGGCGGAGATAATCGATTTCTTCGCTCGACTGGACAGTGAAGAGAGGTCCCACTCTCGGGTTCGTGCTGAGTCTGATCGGAGTATCAATCAGTTGACTTCCGAGCTCGAAGTCTCTCGATGGGAGGCAACTTCGTTTCGAGCCCAGTTTTAGTCGAGCCAAGAGGAGGCTCGGACACTGGCCGATCAGCTGGCCCAGGCTCGCTATATGGTCGACCTGAAGGGCGAACTTCTGGAAGAGGAGCGTCAATCTCAGGTCGAGTGCTCCGAGAAGTAGAAGGTTGAGCGGGAGGAGCTCAGCAACCAGGTCCGAGGGGCCGAGCGAGTGCGGGAGGAAGCCGAGGTCGCGCGGATAGAGCCTAAGGCGAAGCTATCTGAGACTGAGAGGAAGTTGCTCGAGGCCGAGCAGAGAATAGCCGAGCTTGAAAAGGAGGCTGAGCGAGTTGAGGCAGAGGCGATCAAACGATACAAGAGCTCAAAGGGCTATCACGCCATTCTCGAGAAGGCCGCCTTCTCGTATTATGAGCCAGGCTACCGTCGGGGGTTGCGGAAGGGATTCGCCCAAGGTTACCATCGAGCGGTCGTTGAGGCCTAGCAGCAGGTGACCGATGAGCTTGTCTTTCCTTCCAGGCAACACTACGACTCGGATGCGGATACTATGGATTCTCCCTCTTCGACGTCGAGCGAAGGAGGGAGTGGGGATGCCTGCAGCTCGGCAGAGAGATTGCCAACTCCGGTCACCTCTAGAGGGCAAGCGGTCAAGGCAGTTCCCACATAAGTGGGGTCAGTGTCTGGACCGGCCGTCATCGAGGGTACCGGGGGTAGATCGCTTGGCGCTGAGGATCCTCCTACTGCTGAACCTCAAGAATGGCCGCGGGCCTCTCAGAGTCCCCCTATTTCCATAGACTAGGAGGAAAATGAGTTCAACGCACCACCTCTTTTCTCTTTTCTCTTTTTTTTGTTGCCATGTATGGTTGGCCCTTTCGATATGTAATGGCAGTAATATTTAGCACAGAGTTGACTATTTCTTACCGCATTTGGCACAATTTGACCACCGTATCTACAGTTCCTAAAAAGGTGGGGATTTTATTTACGGATATCTCGCGTGCGGCGACTGTCGCGGCACTCGCGCCTTTCTGACTTTCCATTCTTTGAATGACTTGCCATTTCACGCGTCCCCATGGGAGAAGCCATTGGAGGGACAAACGGAGCAACTGCACCTTGGGGAAGGGTTGCCGCCTTTCAAAATTTTTCGAGGGGAGAATCAATTAAGGCAAGTGTTCCCCCTGCCGGCCTATAAGAAAGGTCCCGGAGGGCGCCTCCACCTCTCTTCAACGCTTAAGGCTTTTCTTGCAGTTCTTCCTCTTTCTCCCTTCTCTTGAAGTGCCTGTTTCTATGATGGGGAGTTATCAGCAAAACAAGGATGGAGATTCGGAAGACGACGATCCTGGTGGCCGCCAGGGCGTTCATGTTACTCCGGCGTGGAGGAAGGGACAACGATGGGCGGGCGGCGTGCAAGAAGGGACAGCGCGTAGCAGCGCGCCTGTTCCCGACTGCTGGACCGCCGCCACCATCTTACGAGGAAGGTAGAAGCGAAAGGAGGTTCAAGGAAGCAGGGCGTCCGGCACGGTGGCCTCGCCCTACTCCTTCCTCACCTTTTGCCTGCTTCTCCCTCCTCTTCCATCCTCGCCGCCCCCCTTCTTTCTTCGAGGGGGGGGGGCCTTTCTCCCTCTTCTACTCTTCCACCAACTTCTTCCCTCTTCTTTCACTCTTTGGAGGATGCCTTTATCCTTGCTCGCACCACTTGGAGGTGCTTGCTTTTTGTTCGGCTTCCGGCCTCCTTCCAGAGAGTTGGCAGAGGAGGCCTTCACTTGTTTTCCTTCCTTTTCTTCCTCTGATACCTTTTTTTCTGAGTTTCTCGAGCAAACAAGGTTAGCTGCCCCGTATCCGAGCCAGTTTCTACACTAGGTAGAGTCAGTGGCTCGGCCTGGGGGTCCTAGCCGCGTCCGCACCGAGTAATCAGCTCGTGTTGTAGTACGAGTGGATGTAGTATTTTCATTTTTGATACGCACTGTATTGGTTGTGGCCTATGATGTATGAAGAAACATTAATCAAAGGAAAATTATCGCCATTTGTTGCTTACATGTCTATGAAAAGCTCAAAAATAGAACTTTTGTAATGTTGTTGCATTCCATGTCCGAGGGATAGGCGTTCCTTCCATGGTAGACAATCGATATGCCCCCTTCCCGAGTGTCTCGACCACTCGGTAGGGGCCTTCCCAATTAGGGGCCAGCTTCCCCATCGCCTCGAGTGGTCGAGAGGCTTCGACTTTTCTCAGGACGAAGTCTCCTGGATGGAAATGTCTATCTCAGACTTTGGCGTTGTAATATCGAGTAAGGCACAGTTGATATTCCATGGCTCAGATGCTCGCGATCTCTCTTATCTCGCTTGCCATATCGAGGTTTTCTAGTAGTTTTTGCTCATTTGCCTCGGGAGAGAAGTTGATGACTCGGAGATATGGGCTGCTGACTTCCAAAGGAATCACGACGTTCATGCCGTACACCAACTGGAAAGAAGTCTCACCGGTGGCGGTTCTTGGAGTAGTTCGGTGCGACCATAGTACGCTTGGTAATTCCTCGACCCAACTACCCTTGGCCTTACCGAGCCTGGCCTTAATGCCTTTTAATATAGTTTTGTTGGCATTTTCGACCAGTCCGTTAGCCTGAGGGTGGGCTACCGAAGTGAAGTGGTTGCAAATGTAAAGGTCGACACATTTGTTCCTAAAGTAATGAGAATCAAATTGCCGACCGTTATCGCTCACAATCACTCGAGGGATACCAAAACGACAGATGATCAATTTCCAAACGAAGCTCCATACGACCGACTCGGTAATCCTAGCGGTGGCTTCGACTTCAATCCATTTGGTGAAATAATCGATGGCGACGATGACAAACTTCTTCTGGGCTTCGGCCGTGGGAAACGGCCCCAGGATGTCAATCCCCCACTGAGAAAAAGGGTATGGCTCGGTAAGGGTGACGAGCTCTAAGGCAGGCTGATGGATCAGATGATCAAAATGTTGGTATCGGTCGCACCTTTGTACGTAGGTCGAGGAGTCGCGTTGGAGAGTGGGCCACCAGTAGCCTTGTCGCAACAAGATCCTGGCGAGCGCTCTTCCTCCTTTTTTTTTTAAACTAAGGTCATACTTACAGGGGCAAGGGGAGAACCTCGACCCCGACCACCGTACAAGAAAATTTTATAGATAATAAGCAGAAGAGGGAGAGGAAAGATTGGGGATACAGGGGACAATTGAGGTCCAGGGGTGGGGGGGCATCCTACTAGGGAGGGAGGAGCCCAATTACAACATGTGGGCAAGGCCCAAAAACCAAAGAGAAGAAATAGAAAAGAGTCCCAGTAGATGGGACAAGCAATAATGTAGGAGAAAACAGGACGTAGTCGTCGGGACGCCGGTGGCACCAAGGTTGTGCCGGCGTGGAGAGTGCAGAATGTGGACATCGGGGTAGCGGAAGCGAGGCCATGTGGACGCCGATAGCCCCCAGGTAGGCTGGCACACAGGGGCGCACCGGGTGTGCCGCCCACCCTGGGCCATGGATAGAAGTGCGAATGGCACGACTACCAGCCGCTAGCAGAAGGAGGGCACGCGGGCAGGCCGACCACCGAGGGAAGAGCCGAAGAGGGCGCTCCACCAGCAGCCGGAGGTGGGAAAGAAAAGCCAGAACCTGACGGAGCAAGGCCACGGGCGGCGAGCAACAGAGGATGATGTGGCAGCAAGAGACCGAGGGCCTGAGGAGGGCTACAGGCAAGGACCGCCGTGCGGCTCAACAGGAGGACCAATGAAAGATGTCGCAGAGCTCCCCACACTGCCGCTCGAGGGGGGGAGCATGGGGCGCCTGGAGAGCGACAGAGAGGGGAGGCGTGTGCTTGCGGTCGAAGGGGAGGAATCATTAGCAAGAAGAGCACCATGGAGGGTAGGTGACGTGGAGGCCAAGGCTACCAGTGAAGTTGGCGGAGGAGAGATGAGAAGGAATTCAACGATGGGGCTTGGTCAACAGGGTGTGAGATCGAGGCCGAAGTTGGCTATTGACGGGTCGAGCGGAGAGTGGGTGAGAGGCTGTGATGGTGATGCCGGCGGGAGGAGGGAGGCCGAGCTCCGACCCCGGCGGGCCATGGCAGGAGAACCTTCAGCAGAGAAGGATGACGCCGGCAGGACCATGGAGGGGAGCGTGGAGGCTAAGCGAGGTGGCCTGCAGGCACAGTGGCAAGCCAAACGCCAGAGGCCAAGCCCGCACGCCTCACAGCGGGGGCGAACATGGAAGCAAGACGGAACGCTATCGAGGGTGGCGGAGGCTATGAAAAACAGAGAATCATATTGCGCTAGTGACCCATCCAAGTCAACGGCGGTCAATGAGGAGATGCAGGCAGCGAACGACGGGAGAGAAGGCTACAAAGGCGTAGGGAGAGGACCAACGGGGGGCCCGCCCACGCCCAACGATATCCAGTGGAGAGGCACGGTGATCGAAGGTGTGTTCCGGTGCACGGCGGACCCAAGCAGCGGAGGCGGACGGTACAACACGGGCCACGACCGTGAGGGGCCGTACCGGCCGCGGGAGCATCGGCCGGAGGCGTACCCTCCGGCAAGAGGGAGGACGGCAGGGGCATAGGGGCTGGCAGGAGCCCATCGCCACGGGTGGTTTGCGGAGGGGCACCAACCGACAGGCGAACGCCAGACAGCGTCGTGACCAGCTGGGGAGCACGAACGGGAGCAGTGCCGACGGAGCAGCTAGCAATGGGAGGAGGGGGAATGAACCTAGCAGTGAGCTCGACAACCGGACCGGCGAGGAGCATAGCCGGAGGTGGATAGGGCAAACCGCAAGCGGTAGTGGGCAAAACAGAGCATCGTATTCTCTCTCCATCCCATCAAGGTTTAACCCAGTCAACAGTGGCGTGCATGGTTGAAGAATGATGTGTCGAGCTGCGATAGCTGGGGAACAGCGAGGACAAATACGGCACCACCTCTAGGCACGACAACCTAGGTGGGCAGGCGGGGGAGCACCACTGCAGGCACCGCCAGTAGCTTCCATGCCGGAGGGGAGAGCGGCCGAAGAAGCAGCGACCGGAGCTACGAGCCCCGGAGCGTGGGCACCCGCAGAAGCAGTTGCACGGACGCCGGCCAACTGAGCACCTAAGGGGGACCCATGCAAGTCCCAGGCGCAGGACCGCCAAAGACTTGTCGAGCCGAGAGGGAGAGGGGCGCTGAGGAAGGACACCCAGAACCGCTCGGGAGGCAGCCCGGGGAGGACTGGGGGGCAGAGAAGTTGTGAGAGGGATCGGCACAGGCCGGAGCGGCAGATCAGAAGGGGTTGCGTGGGAAGGATGGTCGGTTCCGAGCGCAAGGCGTCAAAGATGAGTCGAACTTTAGGAGGATGGGAGCGGCCGAAGGGGATGGAAACTCATCGAGGAAGCCACCAAAATGGGACGTAAATACCGTCGGACCACGCACGAAGCACAGCCCCACCGGCAGCCAAGGAAGCGATGGAGAAACCGCCCATGTCCGTACCGTCCATGCACGGAACGGAAATGGGGTTGAAATAGCGAAGAAGATGGTGGCGGCAGAGACACCATGTTACGGACGAGGCAAGCCAGTAGACGTGCTAGCGAAGAGGCCGAATGGGGAAGTGGGGTGACAGCAGCGGCGGAGCATGGGCTGGAACCCCCCATCCCCTCTCGCCATGGCCGGAGGGGAGGGAAGGGGGGACGCGCGCAGAAGGGGATCCGCGGGAGGGAGCGACAAAGAAAATTTCTGAGCGCGGAGGGTCAAAATTTTTGCTCAGCGCTCTTCCTCCTTGATGTGCATCGCAGACACCTTCATGGACCTCTTGAATTGCTCGGCCGGCCTCCTTGATACCGAGGCACTTGAGGAGGGGACTGGAAACAGACCTTCGGTACAAAGCGTCCTCTAAGATGACGAAGCACCGAGCTTGATACGTCAGTCTTCGACCATCCCGAGGGTTAGAGGGCCCTCGAGAATCCCGGAGCCAGGATATATATTGGGTCCGCCAGTTGCTTGATGATGCCTGATCAACGGTCATGAGCTCCGCTTCTATGATCGGTCGTTCTAGCTCTTCAAGGAAGACCGATCGAGTGCCTTCTGCGCCAGCTGAGGAAGCCAGCCTAGAGAGGGCGTCCGCTCGGGACTTCTCCTCTCGAGTTATCTGGATAACCTGAAAACTCTCGAATAGTGGGGCTATTCCTCTTACCAGTTGAAGGTATTTAATCATCGGTGTTTCCTGAGCTTCGTAGTCACCGTTGACCTGGCTGGCGACCAATTGGGAGTCAGTGTAGATTCTGACTAATTCGGCCCCCAGTCGTCATGACATCCTGGCTCCCGAGATGAGAGCCTCATACTCGGAGACGTTGTTGGATGCTGGGAAGTTGAACTTCAAGGCGTATTTCAGGTTTCCTCCTTCCAGAGATTGGAGAAGAACGTCGGCGTCGCTGCCAGCAGAGTTGGAGGATTCATCGACGAAAAGATGCCAGGTCGGCCCGGGCGTCAGTGGATGGACTTCCTCGATCGGGAGAGTACTCTCTGTGATGAAATCCACGAGTGCCTGTCCCTTGATGGCCGAGCGGGGGCGATAGGAGATATCGTAAGCCCCGAGCATTATAGCCTACTTGACGAGGCGACCCGAAGCTTTAGGGTGAGCAAGGATCCTCTTTAGGGGCTCATTGGTCAACACGACGATGGAGTGCCCTTGGAAGTAAGGCGGGAAGCGCTTGGCCGAGGTTACCAACACTAGCACGAGTTTCTCGGTTGTGGGGTACCGTAGTTCGGCCTCGTTGAGCACCTTGCTGGTGTAATATACTGGTCTCTGCACTCCTGCATCATATCGAACTAGGACCGAGCTCACTGTGGAAGGAGTCGACGAGAGGTAAAGGTGTAGCGTTTCTCCCGAGACCGGCTTTGATAACACCGAAGGTGAGGCCAAAAAGTCCTTTAGCTCTGCAAAAGCCTTCTGACATTCCTCATCCCAGGCGAACGTAGCGGATGCTAGTTTGGGCCCTCCCAATAATTTGAGGAAAGGCAGGCATCGTTCGGCTACTCGGGATAAGAAACGGTTGAGCGCAGCAATTCATCCAATCAGGCATTGGATGTCCTTGAACCAACGGGTGGCTGCATGTTCAGGATGGCCAAAACTTTGTCGAGGTTGACCTCGATCCCACGCTGAGTGACTAGAAAACCCAGGAACTTTCCGGATCGAACCCCAAAGGCACATTTAGCTGGGTTGAGCTTCATGTTGTACCTCAGGAGAGTGTCGACGGTTTTCGCTAGGTCGGTGAAGTGGTCCTCGACCTTGGATGTCTTGACGAGCATGTCATCGATGTAGGCTTCGATATTCCTACCGATTTGTCATTTGAAAATGTGGTTGATCAGCCTTTGATATGTTGCCCCGGCATTCTTCAGCCCGAAAGGCATTCGGGTGTAACAGTATACGCCGAGGTCGGTGATGAAGGCTATCTTCTCGATGTCTTCAGGATCCATTCGGATCTGATGGTAGCCGGAGTAGGCATCCAGGAAGCTGAGCAATTCATTATCGGAGGTCAAGTCGACTAGCTGGTTGATACTCGACAGTGGGTAACTGTCTTTCGGAGTGGCTTTGTTGAGGTCGATGAAGTCCATGCACATTCGCCATTTGCCCGAAGCTTTTGGTACTAAGTTGACATTAGCGAGCCATGTTGGGTAAAGGATCGCCTAAAATAGGCCGATTTTCTTCCCCTTGAGAATTTGCTCTTTGATGATTGTCTGCTTCTTTGGGGCGTGCTTTCTTCTGCGTTGCTGGACAGGTTTCACTGATGGGTCAAGGCTGAGCTTGTGTACCAACATCTCCCCAGGGATCCCGGGAAGATGCTCATCAGACCATGCAAAGACTTGAATATACTCCGAAAGAAAATCTCTATATTGCTTTTGTACATCAGATGGTAAATCAGCTCCAATTTTTACTCCTAGAGCCGGGTCGTCTTTGAGGAAGACTGTCAACAACTCGCCACCAGGCTCGGATGTTGTTGGTTCATCCTCGACTCCCTCACCCTTTTTCTTTTTTCCCTCTGGCCTTATGGCTTTGACCGAGATTATGTAGCACCTTTGAGCTATTGCCTAGTTACCTCAGACTTCCCCGATACCGCATTTGGTGGGAAACTTCTTTTTTTGGTGATAGGTGGAGGGCACTGCCTTTGTTCGGCTGAGGATAGCTCGACCGAACATGGGATTATAGGCTTATATCCCCCTGATCGCAATGAAGTCAGCCATAACAGTAACGGTTTTGGGAGGGGTACCGATGGTGACCGGCAGGCTTAAGGTTCCCTCGAGATAGGTTGCTTGGCCGTTGAACCCAAAAAGGGGGGTTCGAATTGGGTGAAGCTTGGATGGGTTTTCACCCATCTTAAAGAAGCATTCGTACGAAAGTATATCAGGGGCGCTACCATTGTCGACCAATATCCAGTCTACGTTACAATGGTTTATAGTAGCCGACACTACAAGAGCGTCATCGTGCGGGGTAGATAACCCTTCCAGGTCTTGGTCGGAGAATACCAGGGCCTGCTGCTCGCTCGCCAGTGGGGCTTTGGGAGGCTCAGAGGCCCTGCTCGCCCGTTCAGCGTGATGCTTCCTTCCTCGGCTACTGTCTCCTTCTGATGTCGCGCCACCAAAAATGACATTGATGTGGACCCCGCGGGGTTGATTGTCGATCTCTTCTGGAATGCCACGGTCCTCCTTCTAGCGCTCGGACACGTACCGAGATTAGTTTCCTTGGCGGACGAGACGCTCGATCTCATCCTTGAGCTGGTGACAATCTTCGGTATGGTGCCCGTGGTCGTTGTGGAACTGGTAGTGTTTGCGGTGGTTGCGGCACTTGGCCTTCATAGGCTCGGGTTGGCGGAGAATGCCCGAGCCCTTGATGTCTTCGTATATCTCATAGACGGGAGTGGATAGAGGAGTATACCGCTCGTATTTTCGAGGGTGTTCCCTTCGGTGTCCATCTTGATTCTGCCATTTTCCTTGGCCTGAGCCTTGCTCGGATGGTCGCTTCTTATCCCCCTCCCGACCCGAGCCCGTTGGGCCATGGCAAGCGTTGAGGACTTCCTCGCTCTCCACGTGGCGCAGGGCTAGGGTCACCAGATCGGCGAGGGAGGTGGGGGGATGGAGGACTAGTTCTGGCCGGAGGTTCTCATCGCGGATGCCTCCGGTCAGCGCGGTGATGGCTGAGGTGACATCCAGGGGGGGATACACAGGGCTTCCGATTTAAATCGGTTGACGTAGGTCGGGTGTTTCTCCCCCTGTGCCTGCTTTAGTGCCAACAACCCTGCTATTGACCTTGGAGGGCCGCTAGCGGCAAAGCTTTTCTTGAATACTCGCCCGAATTGTCTGAAGTCGTGAATGTTGCTGGGGGCGAGTGCTGGGAACCAGGCCTGAGCACCTTGGACCAAGGTGGTCACGAACGCTCGACATTTGACAGCGTTGGAGGCCCCATGCAAGGTCATCAGAGCGTCGAAGTAGTCGTAGTGGTTGGCCGGGTCTCCTGGCCGTCATACGACTTGAAGATTGGTAGCAGGATTCTAGGAGAGATCTCAGCCTTCAATATATGGTCGGAGAGTGGGGATTGCTCCTCATCTTCCTTGGTGGAAGTTTGGGCACGCTGATGGGAATCAACACCGTGCAATAACATTTTATTTTTGCATTTACCTCCTTTTATTTGCATTTATATCCTTGGCTAATTGGGTTTGCAATTGTAAGGCATTATAAGCCAAAGGGTTAGTCATTAGAAATCTTTGGGTTTAATTGCAAAAGGCCTTTGGATTTCTATGTAAAATGTCAGTAGGTCCAGCAGGGCCCCCACCCTCTTTCCCATTGGTCCACCTAGGTTCTAGGGCCCATGTGGGGCTGGTTCAAAGTCTAAGATTGGACTTGGACCAAGGGGGGACAAGAATAGGAAAATTCAAACTTGGACTCCCCTTAGTCAAGGGGGCACCCCCTCCTTTGTCCTCTCTTGTAATTTTTTTATTTTTCTTTCTTTTGACCACATGGGGGAAGAAAATGCTATCCCTTATTTGCCCCTCCCTAACCCTAGATCTAGGGGTAGTTTAGGTCATTTGTACATTTCTATATAATCCATGTATTTTCCATTTTGTGGGAATTAATGAAGGAAAAAAAGCATTTGCTCCATGCAAGCCCAAGGGCGCCCCTATCTCCCCTCTTCCCCTTAGAGCTGGACTGCTCTGATTTCTATGGTGTGATGCCATAAACTTGGTGGATTCCAAGTTCTATCACCTCTGTTGAATGTGATTTCCAGCCACCGCCTCCGCCGCCCCCGTTCGTGCCGCCAACGAGCCGCCACAACCATCTCTTTACCCTGCTGTCCTGAACTCCTAGATACAGAACAACAAGCTAAAGAACATGTCGGTTCTCCCAGCTCCCAGCTCTGATCGAGCTGCGATTTTGAGAGATTGTTCCTCTTTGTGGTATCTTTCCATCCATATACATTTTGTGTCAATCCGCCACCGTTTGGTATTTTTCCCCGTATTTTATTTTCACCACTGACAGTCTGCCAATCAGAAGATCTGCGGGATATTGTCTTGTTGTCGTATTTTTCCCCCACCCCTAGCCTTCTCGAAAATTTCCCAAAAAAATCATACGTGTTTCTCACATCCCCCTCTTCCATCGATAATTTTCTCAGAGTCTATATCCATTATTTTTAGGTCGGTCAAAATTCAGTCTCAAGTAGATCCTATTTTGTCGTGACAGTCTGTAATCCAAGTCAGTAAAAAAACCTAGGGAATAGTCATTTTAATTTCTAATCCATCTAATGGATGGATCTGAAATAATTATTTGTTGTAGCCCTTTTGAGTCCTCTCTCCATCGGTACCAATTTTGCCTCGATCCGACATCGGATCTGGGCGCACAAATTCTTTTCGTGGAGGCGTGCATTTCTGATCCGAGAACAGGCCAGCAAAGCAGTCACCGGGTAATTCCAGCAAAAATACGCCGGGATAGCTTCGGCGACCGCCGCTCCCAGAGATCGATCGGCACCCCCCCTGCAGCATCCCAGCCAGTCGCTGCAACAAGGAGGCACCCGAGCACCGCCGTCCCAGCAGTTGGACCCGCCTACTGTCCGCGGGCCACGCAGAACCGAGCCGGACCAACAGCCCGTCTCCAGCCCGAGAGCCTTCCGGTTTGCAACCCGTTAACCAGAGTTCATTACTCCCGGGTCGCCATTGTAGCCCTTTACCTCCCTATGTGGAGTGGACAATTAAATTCACTGCTGTAATTATTTATTTACTATACATCGGGAGTACGAGTTTCGACCGGGGTCGTCTTCCCCACGGAGCATGGAAGTATCGTGTCCGCTCCCCTCTTTGGCATTTGTTTTACTCGTATATATTTCTATATGCCGCTGCATGAGCGATAGGATAACTAGCTTGTCAAATTTTTATCACCGCTGCGAGAGTGAGTGAGTGGAACACGTCCCGTTACTCGATCCGAGCACGCGAAAAAGCCGATACCCGAGACTCATTGCCGATTTCTCAATTGCGTAGATCCACGCGTTTCCCTCGCTTAGAGACGTCCGCGAGCTAGAGTCCCAGGTTCGCGTCCCGTCCCGCATCAAATTGGTATCAGAGCCAGGTTGAGTCTAGGGTCGTCGATTAGTCGGTCTTAGGTTACATTTCACGCTTTACCCGGTATATCAAAAGGTGTTCCCGGATTGATAGGGTACGCCTATTGGGAAGGTTGCACACTTGTGTGAATTCGGTCTTCGAATCACACCTCTGCCACGTACCGAATATTGGTTGAGTCTAGATTTATAGTCGAGTCTGCATTCCAACTTTGCATTGTTATTTTAGGGTCGTGTCTAGTCCATTAGAGTGTCACTTAGTTGTCTGCATGTCCAATTGCCCACTAGCCCATGACCGTTCCCTGAGACCATGCGTCCGATTGGTCATCCCTGGTGGCCCAATTCAATGCTTTCATGGCCCGACACCCGACCCCTAAGCCCACAACCGAGTCGTTCCAGTGCCCTATAGTGTCCACTGCCATTCTACCTAATGGGTTGGATACGGAAATCAACTGCATCAGTAGGGTGTCATCTAACTATGTCTCACAAGACATAGTTGAGTCTCTCTCTAAGACCGGGGAAATTATTCTCAATGGTGGCTTAGCATTCGTAGAGTTCCAATGGAGGTTCGGCCCTGTTCTTTATGATGATGGAGCATGGTGCAAGGTCGACACACTTGCTGGCCCATGCATCATTTTAGAGAAAAATTGGTTGGAAGAGAGGAGAGCGACCTTTAACCGGGATAGGAGGACCTGCACCTTATACCCACCTCACCTACCCGGCGAGTTCATCTTCCATGACGGCATTCAGCCGACCACCTCCGTGTCGCCAACCACCCAGCCCTAGCGGCCCATTCCGCCTCCGGACTCACGCCCACCACCTCTCCCGGAGCCCACCCATGTGGCCCCCTGTAGTGGGATTAGCCATTTCTCTGACCCGTGTCCTTCACATTCCCCTACGTTAGAGGATAACCATTCGGAGGATGCCTCACCAGGGCCTATTCTAGTGAGTTATGAGGCTGACCAAGAGTTGGCTGAGGAGTACCTCGCTAATGTTTTGGGGATAGAGAGTGATCCAAGAGAGGGCCAGGGTCTGTTAGACACCCTAACCCCACCGGTCATCCCGGAGCTGTCTGTCCCGCCCACTTTGCCCTCGGTGGATATGCCATCCGCCGACTCTATACAGTCAGCCATCCCGCTCTTACCTGTCTCTCCTACAGTAGCACAACCACTAGTGACTACCGTACCACTGTCGACACCCTATGTTGACATGGTATGGTCTAATTTCTACCATGCATACGAGCGACAGTATCCGGACTTCCCAATTTCCATGCTCCAAACCAGACGTCCGAATTACATTCCTATCACCCGCCCCTTCATCCTCTCGCACTTCCATACCCGCGGGCGAGTCTTCTTAAACCGGAGACGTTTGACGAGGGATGAGACTCACGGCATCAAGTTGTGGGTCAGTCTTTCTTTACACTTAGTGAACGTAGACGGTGTCCGACATTCGTACCTAGTCTTCCTTAGTAAGTCTAGGGTCATGTGTGAGTTTTCTTTTTGATTATCGTCCAGTCTGTTGGAAGTCTGCATACGTTGAGTTGAGTCGGTCTAGTGCACGCTCGCGATGTTAGTCCCTTTCGAGTGCGTGGTAAGTCGGGTCTAATGCGTACGTTGTAGACTTGCCGCAATTTGGGATCGGCTTTATCTCAATATCTCAGATCCAGTCACATATAGGGACTCTGCGGTGATTCCTAGTGAGTCATTGAGCCATCTCCTTCCTTTGAGAGTGACGCCACCCCGGAGTGTCCACCACTAGCCTCATCCCCACAGCAACATATGCATATCGAATATATACGGGATGAGTAGGTGATGATTACTTGGAGTAGAGCGTATTCCGCGCTACCTGGACGGTGATAGATCCGCAAGAGCTACTTGAGCAGCCGCACCCCTTACTCGACGGGGTCGAGTTCTTCCCACCCGGGGAGAATTGATGGGAATCAACACCGAGCACTAACATTTTATTTTTGCATTTACCTCCTTTTGTTTACATTTATATCCCTGGCTAATTGGGTTTGTAATTGTAAGGCATTATAAGCCAAAGGGTTAGTCTTTAGAAATCGTTGGGTTTCTTTGCAAAAAGGCCTTTGGGTTTCTATGTAAAATGTCAGTAGGTCCAGCAGGGTCCCCACCTTCTTTCTCATTGGTCCACCTAGGTTCTAGGACCCATGTGAGGCTGGTTCAAAGTCCAAGATTGGACTTGGACCAAGGGGGGACAAGAATAGGAAAATTCAAACTTGGACTCCCCGTAGTCAAGGGGATGCCCCCTCCTTTGTCCTCTCTTGTAATTTTTTTATTTTTCTTTCTTTTGACCACATGGGGGAAGAAAATGCTATCCCTTATTTGCCCCTCCCTAACCCTAGATCTAGGGGTAGTTTAGGTCATTTGTACATCTCTATATAATCCATGTATTTTCCATTTTGTGAGAATTAATGAAGGAAAAAAAGTATTTGCTCCAAGCAAGCCCAAGGGCGCCCCTATCTCCCCTCTTCCCCTTAGAGCTGGACTACTCTGATTTCTATGGTGTGAAGCCATAAACATGGTGGATTCCAAGTTCTATCACCTCTGCTGGATGTGATTTCCAGCCACCGCCTCCGCCGCCTCCGTTCGTGCTGCCGACGAGCCGCCACAACCATCTCTTTACCCTGTTGTCTAGAACTCCAAGATCCAGAACAGCAAGCTAAAGAATAGGTCAGTTCACCCAGCTCCCAGCTCTGATCAAGCTGAGATTTTGCGGGATTGTTCCTCTTTGTGTTAGCTTTCCATCCATACGAATTTTGTGTCAATCCTCCACCGTTTGGCTTTTTTTCCCGTATTTTAGTTACACTCCTGATTGTCTGCCAATCAGCAGATCTGCGGGATAATATCTTGTTGTCGTATTTTTCCTTCACCCTTAGCCTTCACCAAAAATTTCTAAAAAAATCATACGTGCTTCTCACATCCCCCTCTTCCACCCATAATTTTCTCAGAGTCTAGATCCATCATTTTTAGGTCGGTCCAAATTCAGTCTCAGGCAGATCCTATTCTATCCTAACAGTCTGTAATCTGAGTTAGTAAAAAAACCTTCGGAACATTCATTTTCATTTCCAATCTGTCAACTGGATGGATCTGAAATAACTATATGTTGTAGACCTTTGAGTCCTCTATCCATCGGTACCAATTTTGCCTTGATCCGACACCGGATCTGGGTGCAAAAATTCTTTTCGTGGAGGCGCGCATTTCTGATCTGGGAACAGGCAAGCAAAGCAGTCACCGGCTAATTCCAGCAAAAATACGCCGGGATAGCTTCGGCGACCGCCGCTCCTGGAGATCGATCGACACCCCCCTACAACGTCCCAGCCAGCCGCCGCAGCCAGGAGGCACCTGGGCACCGCCGTCCCAATAGTCGGACCCGCCTGCTATCCGCGGGCCCCTCAAAATCGAGTCAGACCAGCAGCCTGTCTCTGGCCCGAGAGCCTTCCGGTTTGCTTCCCGTCAACCCGAGTTCGTTACTCCTGCGTCGCCATTGTAGCCCTTTACCTCCCTGCGTGGAGTGGGCAATTAAATTCACTGCTGTAATTATTTATTTACTGTACACCGGGAGTACGAGTTTCGGCCAGGGTCATCTTCCCCACGCCCGGAGCGTGGAGGTATCGTGTCCGCTCCCCTCTTTGGCATTTGCTTTACTCGTATATATTTCTATATGCCGCTGCATGAGCGATAGGACAACTAGCTCATCAAATTTTTATCACCGCTGCGAGAGTGAGTGAGTGGAACCTGTCCCGTGACTCGATCCGAGTTCGTGGAAAAACCGATACCCGAGACTCATTGTCGGTTTCTCAACCGCGCAGATGCACGCGTTTCCCTCGCTTAGGGATGTCCGCGAGTGAGAGTCTCAGGTTCGCATCCCGTCCCACATCACACGCTCTTGTTCTGTAAATCGTCGCTCGAAGTCTTGCAACTGGAGGGATAAATCCGGTTGCTGCTGAACCGAGGGGCTGTGGGGGCCTCCCTGCGGGCTGCCGCGTCATCCCTCGTGGGGATCAGTTTCGAGAACTACCGGCGAATCCTGATTCTTTCTCTCCTCGGGGTGGAGGAGGCTTCTTGTTCTGGAGGGGGGGCATGCGAAGGTCCGCCTGACCTGTTGTGTATAAGCCGTCGTCCCCGAAGGGTGAAGTGGCATCCGACCGTTTGCTGGGAAGCTTCTCCACGGGGGGGTGGGGGGGGGTGGGGGCTCTCCCGTGGGAGTCGTGACTTCTCCTCCCTAGCCGACTGGGTCCTCATTAATTCTATGAGGATATCCAATTTTGCGTTGAGGGTTTGGAGAGCGTCAGAACTCCCGTTAGGGGGTAGCACCTCCACGGGTGGTGGAGGCAGCTCGTCCGCTTGATTGTTGTCGTCGGAGGGGAGGTTTTCCGCGGGGTGGGAGGGCGTAGGTTCCCCATCCGCCACCACGGTCTTTTCCCTACCGTCGATGATCTTCCTACCAAAATTTCTTCGCACCATGATGGCTCTTTGTTCGTTTCCCACAGACGGCGCCAGATGAAGGGGCGTAATCTCGCGCTGATCCTGAGCCGTGAGAACCAGGGAGAATCTTTTGTCACGGTCACCACGTCTGTATGAACTGCAAGGTAGGAAACATATCAGGGGTGCCCAGGGAGGAGTCCCTCGGGAAAACCCTTCGATGTTTAAGTCAACAAGTGTGATAGAGCATGGATGTGATGATGGAGGGTAGGAGAAAGAGGGGGCGCGATATTATTCTCCACGAAGAGGTGTGATGGTTTTCTCTCAGGACCATTGCTTACCTTCTCGGAGGGTCTCCCTGGAGTTATATAGCATTCCATTTAGCGTACTAGTCCAGGGAGCTGAGGGAATTTCGGGGAGGTTACGTCCTTGTAGTGGGCTCTTTATGGCATAAGGACTCTTGCTCTCCCTTATCCCTTGGAGTTCCCCGTGTCCCGTCCCGACGCGGAAAAATCAGAACGCAGCAGTTATATCAATCACGTCAATCAGAGCTTTCATTGCCACAAGAGATCATACAACAGGGCTAACAATTGCAGATAACCAACTTTATTGATAATAATGAAGAAAGGTACTTTATTACAATCGACAACTTGTGGACTTTCTAACTCTATATCAACCAAAGAAAAGAATTTCATTGAATCTGATCTTAACAGGATCCGACATCTAACTAAGGCATCAACTCAACATAAAACTAAAAGGCTCGCTCCAAGATCACCCGTTCCCGTCCCCATCGGTGTGCACGTCCTCATCATGCTACCTGAAAAGATTGGAAAGTAGGGGTGAGCAACAAGCTCAGTAGGAATTTATATCTCTATCACCAGGCACAATTTAAGTGGTTAATCATTTTAGCATGTATAACAATACGATAAAAGAACAACAATAAGTAAATGGCAAGTGATAAATAACAGATGGGAGAGTAGAAAGACAGATCTCCTGTAGGAATAATTGCCTGTATAACAAGGATCTTTCTTGAGGTTTCAAGTAAGATATAATGGAACTGGCCATAATAAGCACGCATGTCATGTCACGCAAGAATTTGCAAGTAATTTGAGTGAGGTAGAACGTCATAGACCAATCACGCTAGTCATGCACTTCGGTGCAATGGCACACCTTGTCATTACAAACTCCCCGAGACATAAGTACTTTCCGGCGCTCCTCCCAGGACCAGACCGGGCCCTTATGATGCATTGGCATTGACGGGTTGGATCATAGATCCCAATCTAGACATTCACCACATTAAATGGCCAAGAATTCCAAGGTTTAAGCTTATGAACTTACTTCTAAGATCAAGAGACATTCCAAGGGAAATTGGAATTAGATATCATAAGGAAATGACTTGAGAGTCCAAAGTGACCATGAATCAAAGCAAGACTTCGCAGTTCAAGGCCATGCTTGATATGACTGCTATCACAATGGAAACACAAAAAAAACCTGCTCAATTTTGACGTTAGCGGTCAATACCTGGGCCGCTAGGATGAGATTAACGGTCTAGCTTGAGACCGTGTAGGGTAGAGTATTCATAAGGCTTTTCAATTTGACAAAGGAAGGTCCTCAATTCAACCTGAGACAGCATGGGCCCAAACCAGAGGTCAGCCCATGAAGCCAAAGTCAATAGAGAGAACTTGGTCAGGTTAGAATTGACTGGGTTCAAGAATAGACTGACTAACCCATGTCCACTTATAACCAGGCCAAGAAACGACTAGCAGTCTAACCCTGGGCCGCGAAGGGTCTCTTAGCGGTCTCAAGGTGGGCCGCCAAAGGTTCAGAATAGTCCGGATGTTGGACTAGCCCAAAACGTAAATCAACTCAAGTCCGTGGGTTTTGGTCGTTGTGGTACAACCCCCCCGGCGTCCTGGTGGGAATCCCAAGCTCATGGGGACTTACGGAGGTCTCATAATAGTGGTCATAATCCGACGGAAGGAATATCCGGCGGAGAGTCCCGACTATTACAAGATTAAGCTTACATAAAACACGGAAAACATGAACGTTGCGGTCAGTCAATTCCCCCGGAGTGGCATGACTGTCAAACAATGATATCAGAATTATATTATAAGAAATTTATAAGTGGCAAGGTTTACGATCATGAAGTTGATAACTAAGTTTATTCTATTAATTCACATAGTTGTCCAACAGTGATTATCAAAGGAAATTTTCATGTAGATAGTGAAAATAAACGTATATTTTCATGATACCTAGTTTATACTACGTTCTTCATAGTTACTGATCATAATAACATGCTAACCAAGGTAAAAACGCATAAATCAGGCTTTAAAATCTCCCTGCCAGTGGCCGAAATGGTCTATATGGAGACCGCCAATAAGAGAAAGCGGTCTATCGTACGACCGTTTGATATATAAACAAAATATTATTTTTTTTTTGCAAAATACAGGGCGGCCAAGCGGTCTATCGGGCGATCACTATATGACTAGCGATCCCGGGTAAGATCGTTTACCAACCGAGTCTCCATCGATGGCGAACCTCGACACACCACGGTTAGAACTCCGATTGCAAGCGTTACGGTGAACAATAATTGGGCAAATAGATACCATTGGAAAGAGCATTAAAAGACGCATAAGATCACATGCTTTGATTAAAGTTTAAAGTGATTTACTAAACATAAAATGGGTTAATATGGAAGTTAACCCTTCGGGTGTACCTCGGGGTAAACGATGAAATTAGATCAACATGATGCATGAAATTTGGGCAATTTGGTATCAAAAGGAAGAGCTCAAAAAGATGAACAAGATGGTATAATTAATTCTTAGTTCAGCCTGAGAGACACCTACCTTTTAATGCTGGAAAGAGGAAGAAGAAAGGGGGTCGCCGGAACCCTAATCCGGCCGCTCCTAGAACGCCCAAATTCGTCCCCGTCCGGCCACGATCGAACACGCCGCCAGTCGCCGGAGAAAATAGGGTTTCTGGGGGTCGAAAGCCCTCTATTTAAAGTGTCTATGGATGCCTCAAGCGATCGAATTTGGGTGGAGAGTCCAAAGAGGAAAAATGGCAAAAATTTCGGGGAGGATTCTAATCTGCCACCGCCGCCGCCGCCGCCAATAGAAGGCTCTTGAGTTAGGGTTTTCAGAGGGAAAATGAACCTCTACTGTTGGGCTTGGGTTTGGCTCTAATCGGGGCCCAATTGGGCAAGAATTTAGGTCCGATTAAGAATGTTTAGTTCGGTCCTTTAAAACAACGATTTTTAACTTAAATTGTGAAATTGGGCCTTAATCTATTTTATTCTTGGTTCCTTCCTGAAGACAAAATTGTTGGAAATTAAAATTTTCACATAATACATATTTTTCTTCATTTTAATAAAATTTTAGAATCCGAGCTAAGAAAATAATTGAATAATATGGTGATATTAATATAAAATTTTAGGATGCTACACCCTTCCCCACTTTAAGGAATTTGGTTCCCAAATTCCCCGAATCTATTGAAAAACCAACCTTAGGACAAATCGGGATACAACTTTCTAATTGCTTCCTCGGATTCCCATGTTGCCTCCTCCGTTCTGCGTCGACTCCACTGGACCTTGACCATCAGAATGGATCGATTCCTGAGTTGCTGCTGCTTGTAGTCCAAAATCTTGATAGTCTTTTCTTCATAAGATAAATCTTCTTTCAATTTCAAATCAGCATGTTGGCTGATGTGCGACGGTCATATACATACTTCCACAGCATAGACACGTGGAACACATTATGAATGCCTGATAACTGTGGTGGTAAAGCCAACTTATGGGCAACTTCGCCTACCCTCTCCAAGATTTTGAATGGGCCAACAAATATGGGGCTTAACTTACCTCGAATTCCAAATCTTCTGATTCCTCTTGATGGCGAACCTTCAGAAACACATGCTCTCTGACCTGAAACTCCAAATCCCTTCTCCTGTTATCAGCATAGCTGTTCTGCCTGGACTAAGCAATCTTCAATGGATCTCTAATGACCTGAATGTTTTTAGACGACTCTGAAACAAGATTCGGTCCGAGCCATTGCTTCTCACTGACCTCTTCCCAACAAAGAGGCGATCTACAGCTTCTTCCGTACAAAGCCTCAAATGGTGCCATCTATATGCTGGATTGATAACTGTTGTTGTCGGCAAACTCAATCAAAGGCAAATGTTCATGCCAACTTCCTCCAAAGTCAATAGTACATGCTCTCAACATGTCTTCGACAATCTGATTTGTTCTCTCAGTCTGCCCGTCAGTCTGAGGGTGAAAAGTAGTACTAAAGTTCAAACGAGTTCCCAACGATGCTTGCAGTCCTTTTCAAAAATGAGAGGTAAACCTGGGGTCTCTGTCAGATATGATGGATACAGGGACTCCATGCAACCTCACTATTTCCTTCATGTACAGGGCAGCCAATACATATATAGTCCACTTAGATTTAATAGGTAGGAAGTGCGCGGACTTTGTCAGACGATCGACAATCACCCAAATTGCATCAAAGCTGCCACGAGTTCTGGGCAAACCCATAATAAAATCCATACCGACACTCTCCCACTTCCATTGTGGTATTTCAAGGGGCTTTAATTTCCCAACATGCCTAAAATGTTCAGCTTTGACTTACTGACATACTAAACACCTGCTTACAAATTCGGCCACTTCTCTCTTCATGTTCGGCCACCACAAGGTTCTCTTCAGATCTCGATACATCTTCATAGCTCCTTGATGAATAGTATACTTAGACTTATGAGCTTCCTCGAGAATCTTTCTCTTCATTTCTACAGAATCAGGAACACAAGTTCTTCCTCGAAACAACAATCTACCATCATTAGTTAACGCAAAATCTGGTCGACTAGCCATCTGCTCTCTGATCTCCACTAGTAACGGGTCATTATCCTATAGCTGTCTAATCTCTGCCAGTAATTCCGAATAAAGCTGGACATGAGCAACCATAACCTGATCCTCTTTTTCTGGGACATTAAGATCTAAGCTTGCCAATTGCTCCATCAACTTCCATTCTTGAAGCATCAAACTTGCTAATCTAGCTATCGGATTCCTGCTTAAAGCATCTGCTACAACATTCCCTTTTCCTGGATGACATTCAATAGAGAAGTCAAAATCCTTTAGATACTCTAGCCACCTTCTCTGCCTCATGTTCAACTCCTTCTGAGAAAATAAATACTTAAGGCTCTTATGATCTGAGTATACTGTGAAAGTTTCTCCATATAAGTAATGCCTCCAAATCTTCAGAGCAAACACAACTGTTGCTAGCTCCAAGTCATGAACAGGGTAATTCTCTTCATGCTTCCTTAGCTGCCTAGAGGAATAAGCTATCACTTTCCCTCGTTGCATCAAAACGCAACCTAAGCCGATTCCTGAAGCATCAGTATATACTTCAAAACCTCCTTCTCCAAAAGGCAAAGCCAAAATTGGGGCAGTGGTCAAACACTCCTTCAAAGTCTGAAAACTCTTTTCATAGTCTTCTGACCACTCGAATCAATTCTCCTTACAAGTTAACCTAGTCAAGGGTACTACAATCTTAGAGAAGTCCTTAGTGAACCTCCGATAATAACCTGCTAGGCCTAAGAAACTCCTGATCTCAGTTGCTTTAACAGGCCTTTCCCAACTACATACTGCCTCTACTTTAGAAGGGTCCACTGAAATTCCATCTTTAGAGATAATATGCCCTAGAAAAGATACCTCTTGCAACCAGAACTCACATTTACTGAATTTGGCGTATAACTGATGTTCCTTTAGGATTTGCAACGCCATCCTCAAGTGCTCTTCATGCTCCTTCTTGCTTTTGGAGTATATCAAAATATCGTCAATGAATACTACGACCCACTGATCTAAGTAGGGTCGGAACACACTGTTCATCAGCTACATGAAAGTTGCAGGAGCATTTGTTAGTCCAAACGGCATTACAACAAATTCAAAATGCCCATACCTGCTACGGAATGCCGTCTTAAAAATATCTTCATCCTTTATCCTCAACTGATGATATCTTGATCTGAGATCGATCTTCGAGAAATACTGGGCCCCAGATATCTGATCAAACAGCTCATCAATCCTTGGTAAAGGATACTTATTCTTCACGGTGAGCTGGTTCAATTGACGATAATCAATACATAGCCTCACCGAACCATCCTTCTTTCTCACGAAGAGTACAGGAGCACCCCACGGGGAAGTACTTGGGCGAATAAACCCTTTTTCTTGCAAGTCCAACAACTGATTCTTCAATTCCCTTAACTCAGCAAGGGACATACGATAGGGGCCTTAGAAACAGGTGAAGCGCCCGGAATTAAATCAATGGAGAAAATTACCTCCCTATCAGGGGGAAGACCTAGTAATTCTTTAGGAAACACTTCCAAAAAATCCCGAACAATCAAGATATCCTTCAACTCTACTTCCTTCTTATTAGTCAAAGAAACCAAAGCCAAGAATGCCCGGCACCCCTTCCTTAACAATTTATCTGCCTTGAGTGCCGAAATAAGCAGCACAGACTTAGATTGTCTAGAGTTAGAAAAGGAAAGTCCAAGACGTCCAGCAAAAGACACTACTCCTGATTTACAGTGGACACTAGCACCATGTCTAGCTAACCAATCTGCTCCTAGAATCACATCATAATCTTTCATCTTTATGCATACCAAATTAGCAGATAAGTTACAATCATTAATCAAAACTTCACTAGAAGGGTAATAATGTTTAATCTCGGACCCCAAACCAATAGGGGTTGATATCACAAGATGAGAATCCAATAATACTGGTTTCACTGATAAAGTCTTAGCAAATTTTAGAGATATAAAAGAATGAGTGGCTCCTGTGTCGAAAAGTACAAATGCTGGCTTGGAAAGAATAGTAAGGGTACCTTCAACAATACCTCCTTCCTCGGTAGCCTCAGTCTCAATCTCTGCCTCTTGGAGGGCTTGAAGCTTGCTCTGCCATCTTTGACTTCCTTACGGCGAGTCAGTTGCCGCATGTTCATTAATAAGGGGGCACTCAGGGATTCGGTGGTCCCTGCTACCTCATCTCAGACAAGCGTCCAGCTTGCGCCAACACTCCTCCATCTTGTGACCTGGGTGGTCACAATACTTGCAGACTACTTGAGGTGGAGCAGTCGGTCCTGCCTTCTTCCTGCCGTCCTTCGATTTCTTGTTCTTTGAAAAACTCGGCCCACCGTTGGGCCTCTTCTGGCCATTAACGGGTTTAAAATTCTCGGAGCTGGTAGTCTGCTCCCTCTTCTGGTCCCGACCTCTTATCCGGTCAGTCATTTCCATAGTGTCTTCAAGAACTTGGGCTTTTCTTACAATCTCTGCATAAACATGGATCTCTAAAGGTGCCAGTTGATTAATTTACTGAAGCTTCAATCCATTTAGAAATCGTTTGGCCTTCATCTTCTCCGTGGATACTAAATATGGTGCATATTTAGACAGTCTATCAAACTACGCTTCATACTCTACAACAAATAAGTTTCTCTGCTTCAATGCAGCGAACTCTACCGCCTTCTTCTCCTGCACCTGATCCGAGAAATACTTGTTGTTAAATAGCTCCTTAAACTCATCCCATGTTGCACATCGATTGCCGAGCGTGGCTTCCGCTGCTTCCCACCAAGCGCGTGCATCGTGCTCCAGCTGAAAAGTTGCCAAGAAGATGCGATCCTGATCTTTACATTGCATAACCCTGAAGATACGCTCTGTCTCCTTCAGCCAATTCTCGGCCTCGTCTGGGTCTGAGGATCCACTAAAACGTGGGGGATTCAAGCCTTGAAAGTTTCGATGTAGATTGCCCGCTCCGTGTTGTGCACCTCCTTGAGCTACCTGCTGTAAGGCCTGGGTCAAGCCCTGCACCGTGCGTTGCATATCTCGCCACTGCGCACGTTCTGCTGCCATCGCGGGAGAATTCCTAAAATAAAACTAGAATTAATTCAGAATATTTTATTGACTATATATATTCTTAGAGATAGTTAATTAGCTTAACCCAAGTCTCTACCCAACTCAGTGGGTTAGATTCTTGACTTTACCAATGTGACGGGTTCTATGACACCACTAGAAAACTCGGGTCTAAAGAAAACCTAGGGTCTAAAGAAAACCTAGGCTCTGATACCACAAAAACTATCATGTCCCGACGCGAAAAAATCGGAACGCAGCAGTTATATCAATCACGTCAATCAGAGCATTCATTGCCACAAGAGATCATACAACATGGCTATCAATTGCAGATAACCAACTTTATTGATAATAATGAAGAAAGGTACTTTATTACAATCGACAACTTGTAGACTTTCTAACTCGATATCAACCAAAGAAAAGAATTACATCGACTCTGATCTTAATAGGATCCGACATCTAACTAAGGCATCAACTCAACATAAAAGTAAAAGGCTCGCTCGAAGATCACTCGTTCCCATCCCCATCGGTGCGCACGTCCTCATCCGTGCTACCTGAAAAGATTGGAAAGTAGGGGTGAGCAACAAGCTCAGTTGGATTTTATATCTCTATCACCAGACACAATTTAAGTGGTTAATCATTTTAGCATGTATAACAAAACGCTAAAGAACAATAATAAGTAAATGGCAAGCGATAAATAACAGATGGGAGAGCAGAAAGATAGATCTCATGTAGGAATAATTGCCTGTATAACAAGGATCTTTCATGCGGTTTCAAGTAAGATATAATAGAACTGGCCATAACAAGCACGCATGTCATGTCACACAAGAAATTGCAAGTAATTTGAGTGAAGTAGAACGTCATAGACCAATCACGCTAGTCATGCACTTCGGTGTAATGCCACACCTTGTCGTTACAAACTCCTCGGGGGACAAGTACTTTCGGGCACTCCTCCCAAGACCAGACCGGGCCCTTATGATGCGTTGACATTGAGGGGTTGGATCATAGATCCCAATCTAGACATTCACCACATTAAATGGCCAAGAATTCCAAGGTTTAAGCTTATGAACTTACTTCTAAGATCAAGAGACATTCCAAGCGAAATTGGAATAAGATATCATAAGGAAATGACTTGAGAGTCCAAAGTGACCATGAATCAAAGCAAGACTTCACAGTCCAAGGCCATCCTTGATACAACTACTATCACAACGGAAACACAATAAAAACCTGCTCAATTTCGACGTTAGCGGTCACTACCTGGGCCGCTAGGTCGAGATTAACGGTCTAGCTCAAGACCGCGTCGGGTAGAGTATTTACAAGGCTTTTCAATTTGACTAAGGAAGGTCCTCAATTCAACCTGAGACAGCATGGGCCCAAACCAGAGGTCATCCCATGAAGCCAAAGTCAATAGAGAGAACTTGGTCAGGTTAGAATTGACTGGGTTCAAGAATAGACTTACTAACCCAAGTCCACTTATAACCAGGCCAAGAAATGACTAGCGATCTAACCCTGGGCCGCGAAGGGTCTCTTAGCGGTCTCAAGGTGGGCCGCAAGAGGTTCAGAATAGTCCGGATGTTGGACTGGCCCAAAATGTAAATCAACTCAAGTCCGTGGGTTCTGGTCATTGTGGTACAACCCGCCCGGCATCCTGGTGGGAATCCTAGGCTCATGCGGACTTACGGAGGTCTCATAATAGTGGTCCTAGTCTGACGGAAGGAATATCCGACGGAGAGTCCCGACTATTACAAGATTGAGGTTATATAAAACACGGAAAACGTGAACGGGGTCAGTCAATTCCACCGGAGTGGCATGACTGTCAAATAATGATATCAGAATTAATTATATTATAAGAAATTTATAAGTGGCAAGGTTTACGATCATGAAGTTGATAACTAAGTTTATTCTATTAATTCACATAGTTGTCCAACAGTGATTAGCAAAGGAAATTTTCATGTAGATAGTGAAAATAAATGTATATTTTCATGATACCTAGTTAATACTACGTTCTTCATAGTTACTGATCATAATAACATGCTAACCAAGGTAAAAACGCATAAATCAGGCTTTAAAATCTCCCTACCAGAGGCCGAAAATGGTCTATATGGAGACCGCCAATAACAGAAAGCGGTCTATCGTATGACCATTTGATATATAAAAAAATATTATTATTTTTTGAAAAATGCAGGGCGGCTAAGTGGTCTATCGGGCGACCGCTATATGACTAGCTGTCCCTGGGAAGACCGTTCACTAGCCCGAGTCTCCATCGATGGCGAACCTCAACACACCACGGTTAGAACTCCGATTGCAAGCGTTAGGGTGAACAATAATTGGGTAAATAGATACCATTGAAAAGAGCATTAAAAGACGCATAAGATCACATGCTTTGATTAAAGTTTAAAGTGATTTTCTAAACATAAAATAGGTGAATATGGAAGTTAACCTTTCGGGTGTACCTTGGGGTAAACGATGAAATTAGACCAACATGATGCATGAAATTTGGGCAATTTGGTATCAAAAGGAGGAACTCAGAAAGATGAACAAGATGGTATAATTAATTCTTTGTTCAGCCTGAGAGACACCTACCTTTTAATGCTGGAAAGAGGAAGAAGAAAGGGGGTCGCCGGAACCCTAATCCGGTCGATCCTAGAATGCCCAAATTTGCCCCCGTCCGGCCACGATCGAACACGCCGTGATGGGGGCATCTCTCGCCCTTCACATTTTTCCCCAGCTTTGATTGCTCGTCAGCATAGCTCCATTGTGTCCGTCATATTTTTCTGAATCGAGTCATGTAATTTTCATATTTTATTTGAGTCATGTCATTGTAATTTTCCTTTTATTTGAGTCAAGTACCTAGGTCATTGAGTCATCTACCTAAGTTTGAGTGTCATTAGGATTGATTAGGTTGTTATTGGGCCCAATTCATTGGGCTGGCCCATGGGCGCCCCCCACCATCCTCGGTTATTCATCATTGAGACAAATGTCAGGGACTTTTTGTAAAATGTGGGTTGCCTATATATAGGACCCCATTCCCCTCATTTTGGACTAATGAATCAATGAATGAATTTTGAAATCCACCACAATTGTGAGCTTCTCTCTCTCTCTCTCTCTCTCTCTCTCTCTCTCTCTCTCCTTCCCTAAGGGGTGCGCCCCCTACTCTCTCTCCACCCCTCCCAACCACCTCCAACCCCCACCTACCCCATTGAAAGCCTCTACAACTTCCCACACCCTCACATTAAGTCTCCCCAAGTCCCAATAGGGAACCCCCCAATCCCCACCTCACCTCCCAACTCCCAACTACCCCTCCCTCTTTCCCAAACACTTTTCCTTCTTACCCATGCAACCCTCCACCTCCCAAGACCATTTGAACTTGAAAACTCCCTTCCCTCCATAGCCCTTGGTCGCCCAAACCACCTCTCCCCTAGGTCAGGTCGCCCCTCCCCTTCCCTCCACTCCCACTCCACACCATTTGCCACCACAAGGTTACAACTTCATTGCAGGTCGCAGGCAGCAACTTTGGTCCTAGAAGCTGCGTCATCTCCAGCATTTCCCTGAATCTTCTGGTGGCAAGGCATACATCTCTGGAAAGGTCGTCCAGAGAGCTTTCCAAGCAAGGTGGTTTCGTCCTCATCCAAGCACCGTGCTGATCGGGAGGCCCTTTCCTCCTCAACTGCGCAAAGCTGCTCTGGCAGGAGACCAGAGTCGGAGTGGAAGCTCGACTGCGACGAACCTGTTGGGAATCTGATCAAGAGTTCTTCTACAAAAATCTTCTACTACAAGTCTTCTTTCATCCCCAAGAAGTAGAGCCGAGTTTGGAGACCGGACCTGAGAGTTATCATTTTTTCTTCCCCGGGTACGTGGTTCTGCTTCCACTCAGTCTGCACCGACCCTGCCACAATGTTCAGAGTCTATCGGCCTGCTCCGAAAACATTTGGCTTCCCCGTCAGTCTTGCTTCGAAGAGGACTCGTCCACAGTTCCAGCGACTCTAGCGGCACCTGATTCCGAGCTCGGGAGCGGTCGTGGCATCCTCTGCTTCCTGATGCTAAGATCCTAAGACAGTCAGAACTGTTAATCTGCTCCCCTGTTCAAGCTCCTACTCCGACCAACACCGGTGCCCGAAGAAATTATCAACATTCAAGCATCATCCCGGCCTAGCTACGAGTAATCTCCAAGTGGTTTCATCATCGGCAAAATTCTGGAGTGTCCACAGCGTCCAGAGGACCAACTGTCTATCCTGAAGCGCAGAGGGTGGACAGCATCAGCATCAGCTACCATTCTTTACTTCTAGCTTGGTTTCTCCCCTCCCCGCTTGGCCGGCTGAAGGCCCCTCCCTGCGTGGAGGTAGTGTTTGAGTGTAGTCATTGGCTTCCCTTCCCCAAGATTCCCCCCCCCCCCTTGCATGGGGTGTAGTGCATGTAATCTGAAATTTCAGGTTGAAGCTTCTCCGGCGCGGCGTGCGGGTAGGCCCACGCTTCCTCGCTCGCCCTCGTCTCCGGCCGGGATCGGTGTCTTCACACCGATCAGGTGAGCCACTAAACCCTCCTCTTTGCTGGATTCCTTTGCTTAATTAGTATTGCATTTTGGTGCCGTTGGCGTTAAGAGAGTGCCCGAACCCGAATTATCGTTTAATTGTGTGGCTACCACGGGTGAGTTGTGAGAGTGATCATTTAACCCAAGCCTTCGGCGTGCTGACCGCCCGTGAATTTGGGCAACCCCTGACCCATAGGGGTCCTCCCCAAGCCAGCCGTACCCATGGAAACCTCCTGTCCAACCTCGGACCCTCACCCCATCGCCGGTCCACCTACGGACCCGAGTGTGCCAACGCGAGTGAGTCCGCTTGTGTGACATTGCCAAATTGTTGTGTTGCTTGCAATTTAGGTCATAGGTTGTGTCACATCAAATTGGTATTAGAGCAAGTTCACAACTTGTCTCTATCAAGTTGGTCCTAGGGCGTGTGTATGCATTGAGGGTCCTCGGTGGCATCTCTTTTGTCCACTAGCATGACCACCTCTTACCGACCTTACCCATCGGCCCTCTCCATACTTCCAAACCCCCAAGGGATGCCTACCACTAACACATATGACCTCCCTAGCCATGTCAACTATCTCATGAAGGCCTTGACCCATGCCAATGAGCGTCTTGATAACCTATCGGGTCGACTCGACCAAATAGGAGAAAATGGGCCCACCCCATGGGCGGATGATAGTAGGGCTCCTCCCCCACCTCCCATCTTTGATGGAACTCAACCTAGTGACTATTTAGATTGGGAAGTATCGATAGACCCTTACTTCACTTGGTATCCCACGACCGAGGATGAGAAAGTCCGATTTGCGAAATTGCAACTTACTAAACGGGCCCAAACTCATTGGTTGAAAATTGAAGGCTTAAGAATAATTAGAAGGGGAGCTCCCGTCACAACATGGGGGGACATGAAGGAACAACTTAGGGCTAGATATATTTTCCCCTCCCATTCCAAACACCGAAGCCCAAAGAGCATTTCAACTCCTTCATTTCCCCTTGGCCAACCCAAGACCCTAATCACACATTCCCCACCATTTTCCACCTCTCCTACCCCAACCACCACATCTACACCCTGCCTCCAAGTCCTCACCACAACCATATGTCCACATACCCAATTGGACCCTATGTCCACCCCTCCATCGAAGCCCATGATGGCCACCACCCTCCAACCCAAAATCCCTCACCAAACCCATACCCCACAAAACCCCTTGGCCCCCACCACTACCCCTCCATCGCCCCCTAAAAGGGACCCACCTCCCAAAACAAATCAAACCAAGCCTCCGCACCCACTCCACCTTCCTCTTCCAACCCCAATCTTACCCCAACCTAGGCCACCACTACTTCTACTTCCAACCTCAATCCAAGTCCGACCTCGTTCACCACCCCGGATGCACCATGTGTCGATCATCATCACCCCACCCACAAAGTACTTACCCACCTCCTTGGTAGAAGAACCCATAATCCTGACGCCCTACCCCATAGTGGTGAACACCCCGAATCCAACCCCCACTTTGAAAGACACACATGCCCAAGATGAGGACAAAGCCTTGCATCTTCACTCTATGCCCTCTCCCCTAGTAGGGAGTGAACTCATCATAATTGGGTCCTTGGCTAAATGGTTAAAAGAGAGCCTAGCTCACCCGATCATGGCCTACCCTCCCTTGGAGCGACACCTCCCCATAGTGCCCTTCAACTCCTATCGCACCACCATCCAATCATCTTATCAAGTGGAGACACTAGGGGACCTTCTCAAGAGCTTAGCTTGGCAATTTGAGTTGACCAGTTTGTTGACCCCCATGGCCCACCAATCTAGGAGCCTTGACCTTCTACACCTTTGTGTCGGGTCTATCACCTCGGTTTACACCATTGGTTGCTACACTAGCGACCTCCTCCTATTCCTCCCTACACCCGATGAGCCCGACCTTCTCCTCAATTTGGAGTTTATTATATCAGGTAGAAAGCCAAAACCTCCCTTCATAGCCGATCCACCCACTAAGAACTTCGGCCCAATCATTTCATTAGAGGAGGATGATCCAACACCATATTGTGAGGACCTTGATGATGTTGAGATGAACTTAGAGCTCCTTTCCCCAGGGTACACTTATGTTGATCCTTTTGACCCCTCCCAATGGGAACCCGGGAACCCATGTGATCCACCCACATCACTTATCACCCACTCCTTCCTACCCTCACCCACCATGTTGGGCCAAGCCCACCTCTCCCAAGTCCCGGGCGACACAAGGGTAGTTATGACCAAGGAAGATCTACACCTAAGGAACAAGGAGATGCCTCTCCCCATGATGTCCACCTTCCTTGACACCTTCGACCCTTTTGAATGGAAACTCCAATGCCAAACCATACCCTAACACATCAAAGTCATTTTCGGGTTAGGAAAACATGTGACTTGGCACCTCAAACCACTTGGCATGATTCATAAGTCAGGTACATTCATTCATATCACCCACATGTTAAGTCGGAAACATGAGTGGTCCATATTCGGATGTAATGGTCCGCCTTCATTCATCATGAGTCTTAAGCATGTTAGGATCATTCATGGATGTCCGGGTCCTCCGGCACTCATCACACCCACGCATGAGAGGGACACCTATGGATGCCCCGGCCCTCCCACACCCTTCAAAGTCTCCATGGCATCACTGCATGATTGGTCTACGTATGGTTGTCCTGGCCCCCCTTTGCATATCATGCATCTCCCACTCACACCGCATCATAGTACTTGGCATGAGCATTTAAGCAAGCAAACCACAACGAGCGGTGAGGTTCATAATGAGCGGTCAACAACTCATGAGTGCCACTTTGGATTCCAAGTAGGCAACCCTACGATGGTGGTTTTGGAATGGCTCTATCTTACGGTCACCTCCAAATCGAGGGCACGAGGACTTGGACCTTCCATGTTCTGAGTGGCTTTGGCAACCTGGCTTACGGGTTGGATTTACCGATGGGATCTTGGGATATACCTCACTTTTTACGTGGCGGATCTAGCACCCCCTAAGGGCACCGCGATGGATCCCAGTGAGCACTTTGAGCCTACCCTCACCTTTATGAGTGACACCCTCGGAGAGGCTCCTCATATCAGCTTGAGAGTCCGACGTGTGCACACGGAGGCAATACTAAGCAAGCAGGGTACCATCACCAGCAAGAGGGTGTGCCCGAGCCACCTTGAGAGGATGAAGAGCAGTCCCCGGCTAAAGACGCGAGGTTGAGTTTGGAGGTTGTGGCTCACCCGGAGTTGCATTGGAGGAGCTCTTCCCCGGAGGACCTATACTCGACGGAGTCGAGTTCTTCGCACCCCGGGGGTATGATGGGGGCATCTCTCGCCCTTCACATTTTTCCCCAACTTTGATTGCTCGTCGGCATAGCTCCATTGTGTCCGTCATATTTTTATGAATCGAGTCATGTAATTTTCATATTTTATTTGAGTCATGTCATTGTAATTTTCCTTTTATTTGAGTCAAGTACCTAGGTCATTGAGTCATCTACCTAAGTTTGAGTGTCATTAGGATTGATTAGGTTGTTATTGGGCCCAATTCATTGGGCTGGCCCATGGGCGCCCCCCACCTTCCTCGGTTATTCATTATTGAGTCAAATGTCAGGGACTTTTTGTAAAATGTGGGTTGCCTATATATAGGACCCCATTCCCCTCATTTTGGACTAATGAATCAATGAATGAATTTTGAAATCCACCACAATTGTGAGCTTCTCTCTCTCTCTCTCTCTCTCTCTCTCCTTCCCTAAGGGGTGCGCCCCCTACTCTCTCTCCTCCCCTCCCAACCACCTCCAACCCCCACCTACCCCATTGAAAGCCTCTACAACTTCCCACACCCTCACATTAAGTCTCCCCAAGTCCCAATATGGAACCCCCCAATCCCCACCTCACCTCCCAACTCCCAACTACCCCTCCCTCTTTCCCAAACACTTTTCCTTCTTCCCCATGCAACCCTCCACCTCCCAAGACCATTTGAACTTGAAAATTCCCTTCCCTCCATAGCCCTTGGTCGCCCAAACCACCTCTCCCCTAGGTCAGGTCGCTCCTCCCCTTCCCTCCACTCCCACTCCACACCATTTGCCACCACAAGGTTACAACTTCATTGCAGGTCGCAGGCAGTAACTTTGGTCCTAGACGCTGCATCATATACGGCATTTCCCTGAATCTTCTGGTGGCAAGGCATACATCTCTGGAAAGTTCGTCCAGAGAGCTTTCAAATCAAGGTGGTTTCGTCCTCATCCGAGCACCGTGCTGATCGGGAGGCCCTTTCCTCCTCAACTGCACAAAGCTGCTTTGGCAGGAGACCAGAGCCGGAGTGGAAGCTCCACTATGATGAACCTGTTGGGAATCTGATTAAGAGTTCTTCTACAAAAATATTCTACTACGAGTCTTCTTTCATCCCCAAGAAGCAGAGCCCAGTTTAGAGACCGGACCTGAGAGTTATCATTTTTTCTTCCCCGGGTATGCGGTTCTACTTCTACTCAGTTTGCACCGACCCTGCCACAGTGTTCAGAGTCTACCGGCCTGATCCGACAACATTTGGCTTTCCATTCGGTCTTGCTTCGAAGACGACTCGTGCACGGTTCCAGAGACTCTGGCGGAACCTGATTCCAAGGTCAGGAGCGGTCGTGGCATCCTCTGCTTCCCGATGCTTAGATCCTGAGACAGTCAGAACTATTAATCTGCTCCCCTGTTCAAGCTCCTACTCCGACCAACACCGGTGCTCGAAGAAATTATCAAAATTCAGGCATCATCCAGGCCCAGCTACGAGCAATCTCCAAGTGGTTTCGTCATCGGAAAAATTCTGGAGTATCCACAGCATCTAGAGGACCAACTGTCTATCCTGAAGCGCAGAGGGTGGACAGCATCGGCATCGGCTACCGTTCTTTACTTCTAGCTTGGTTTCTCCCCTCCCCGCTTGGCCGGCTGAAGGCCCCTCCCTGCGTGGAGGTAGTGTTTGAGTGTAGTCACTGGCTTCCCTTCCCCAAGATTCCCCCCCTTGCATGGGGTGTAGTGCATGTAATCTGAAATTTCAGGTTGAAGCTTCTCCGGCGCGGCGTGCGGGTAAGCCCACGCTTCCTCGCTCGCCCTCGTCTCCGGCCGGGATCGGTGTCTTCACAGCGATCATGTGAGCCACTAAACACTCCTCTTTTATGGATTCCTTTGCTTAATTAGTATTGCATTTTGGTGCCGTCGGCGTTAAGAGAGTGCCCGAACCCGAATTATCGTTTAATTGTGTGGCTACCGCGGGTGAGTTGTGAGAGTGATCATTTAACCCAAGCCTTCGACGTGCTGACCGCCCATGAATTTGGGCAACCCCTGACCCACAGGGGTCCTCCCCAAGCCAGCCGTACCCATGGAAACCTCCGGTCTAACCTCGGACCCTTACCCCATCGCCGGTCCACCTACGGACCCGAGTGTGCCAACACGAGTGAGTCCGCTTGTGTGACATTGCCAAATTGTTGTGTTTCTTGCAATTTAGGTCCTAGGATGTGTCACATCACACCGCCAGCCACCGGAGCAAATGGGGTTTCTGGGGGTCGAAAGCCTTCTATTTAAAGTGTCTATTAATACCTCAAGTGATCGAATTTCGGTGGAGAGTCCAAAGATGAAAAACGGCAAAAATTTCAGGGAGGATTCTAATCTGCCGCCGTCGCCGCCAACAGAAGGCTCTAGAGTTAGGGTTTTCAGAGAGAAAATGAACCTGTACTGTTGGGCTAGGGTTTGGCTCCAATCGGGGACCAATTGGGCAAGAATTTAGGTGCGACTAAGAATGTTTAGTTTGGCCCTTTAAAACAATGATTTTTAACTTAAATTGTGAAATTGGGCCTTAATCAATTTATATTCTTGGTTCCTTCTTGAAGACAAAACTACTGGAAATTAAATTTTACACAAAATACATATTTTTCTTCATTTTAATAAAATTTTAGAATCTGAGCTATGAAAATAAATGAATAATATGGTGATATTAATATAAAAATTCAGGATGCTACACCCCATTCCTGCTGGATGCGTAACGGATGCTTAGATAAGCTTCCGACATTCGGTCCGAGCCAGAGGCGCTTGCTCGGGGTTTTATCCTGTGCGATAAGTGTATAGCTCGGGTAGGCCGTGTCGGGTCCCCGTAGGGGATCTCTCAACCGATCTGTCGCTCGGACTTCCAGACCTGAGGGCCGCCTAGGAAGTGCTGCTCCGAGTGAGTTTTAGGCTTGAAGTAAGTGGGCCCGAAATGGGGCTATCACTTCAGGGAACTGGGCCTGGTTTGGTCGAATTGGACCTAGTTGGGCCGTGCTCTCGAGCGATAGATTTCCCCCCTCTCCAATATCTCTTATTTATTCTTCTTTTTCCTTGGATCCATCTTGGTTGCAGCACGTCCACATTGGCTGGTAACCGCTCTCTAATGGTGAAACTTACAGGTTTATGACCTGGGGTACTTCCACCGCGCTGGAAGTTGATCATCCTTTTATCTCCTTCGTGCGCGCGTGTACACTCCCTCATTTATCCAAACATTATTGCTTTTATCGAACCTCCCGAGATTGCTTCATCTCGATCTTTTTGATTCAATTCTCATCAGGTCAGGTTGATCGCGTGTCTCATCACGCCTTGGCGCCTACTTTTCAGTTCACTCCATTCCCTTGCAAAGTAGACGCCAAGGCAGGGTAGCTATAGACACGCCAAAATTGACATCATCATGAGCATATTTCATATTACTTTATAATGCCCTAATTTGACCCGTAAATTGACTTATTTGATTGATTTTCTCCATTTTTTGTTGGATTTTTACACTTTTCCTATTTTTTGGATTTTTTTAGATTTTTTAGATTTTTTTTTGGATTTTTCTATTTTTTCAGATTTTTTTCAAATTGGTGTCTACCCAGGGAGATGCCAATTCTTTTTTATTTTTTTATATTTTTAAAATTTTAGATTTTTTAAATTAGTGTCTGCCTAGAGTGACGCCAATTTTTTATTTTTTATTTTTTATTTTTTAATTACAAATAAATTTAATTGGCGTGCTCCTGGTATGACGCCAAATCTTTTTTTAATTTTTTTAATTGATGAGTTTGGGTGATTTTTAATTGGTGTCACCCTTAGACGACGCCCGTTCTTAAATGGGCGTCCGGAACCCATGACGCGAATTCTTTCGGTCATATTTTCGTCGAAATCGGATTATTTTTTGAATCTGCATCTATTTTGAAGGTAGCCCATTCTTTAATGAGCGTCCAGAACCCTGGACGCCAATTCTTTTGCAATTTTGAAAGATTTTAAAATTTTCATATTTTAACGCCAATGAAGATCCAAGGTAATGGACGCCAATTTAATGGGCGACCATTGTGTCTGACGCCATTTCTTTAAGGTTTCCAAAATCGCCCGCAACACCTTCTTTCCTCGTTTTGGAGTCCTTTTTCGACCGGGGAAGGGTTTCTTGTGGCTTTCTAGGATTGGGAGGACTCTTGCCATGTCTATCTCATACCAAAGATAATTATCCTAATCATTCTTGGAATTAAAATCATGTTTCTTCCTCTATAAATAGCCCTTCATTTCTCTGTTGAGGAGGTCGACATCAATAACAGAGGGGAGGTCTTCCCGACTGCTGGCTCAAGGAGGAAGTACCCACTACGCATAAAGCTTCATCCCGTCGGAGACTTCCTCCCGAACGACCATCAAAAGCCATGACCCTTACAAGAGAATAACATAGGCTTTTCTTCATCTATTTCCTTCTCTGTGTCTCGTTACTGCATACGTTAATATCTGCATGCATCATATTTCCTTTGTTTATCTCCACCTTTCTCAACCGCGTTGAGAACTCCCAATAGTACAACACTTGCACGCACCCTTTTATATTATCATTCATCATATTTCACTCCCACCCTTTTGCATAGGGGTTTAAGGGGCAACACCCCAACATGTGTGTTCATTCACATGTTTTCATATCATATTATACACTTGGGATTGATGCTACACATCTTGGTTTGCTAATCCATATCTTTTGCTGTTGGTTGCTGTCTTTGTCTTACAAGGATAATATCAAGGAAGACTCTCTCCATCGGCCGTCCGATTGGAAGAGAAGAAAAGAACACTCACAATCTCCCCCGCTCTTTAAGGTATATATCGCGATCCCTCCTTCTACTCATTGATTATATCATTTAAGGCCTGCGAGTCCTCTGGCGATCACACCCTCCTATTAGCATCATGCGCATGCTCCCTCTCCTTTTCCCCCATTCATAGCCTTTTTATTCTTTTTATTTTAATCTAAGTGGATTTTAAATAGATCTACAGGGGTGGGCCTCATTTCATAGGCTCAGTAGGGATCCCGCGGACCCCCACCTCGCAACTAGAGAAACGAAAGAGTAAGGCGTGAACAAGCACAAAAGGTAACGCTATGTAACGGAAGTACGACAATAGCAGCAAGCGATAATAAATAAACAGAAAAGCTCTCTACAACTAACCATACCGAACAAACCAACCCTGAACCGGTGGGAAAACAAGTCCGTACCTGCCAAGAGACGGGAGCACCACCCACTAGAAGCAAAGCCGGATGCATCCCCTTACGTCTTAAACCGTGCCTCACTGTCTCGCTGCACGCCCCAGGCGGAGACTTAGACACACCACAAGTACCACAAACAAGGACTAGCTGGGGTCATGCTCATCAACGCGGGTTCGATTGCCCCCAACCACGCGTGCACACACAGACCATGCACTCTAGGTCAGGTCCTCTCGTTGGTTCTTCCCCCCAGCCCGGACGCAGGCTATAAGGACGAGGGGCCCTACGGTAACCAGTCTAAAAATCGTCTCTCTCTGGGTCACGCTCTCCACCACTCCCAAGTGGGTCTGCACTCGCGTGCGCAGGAAAGCTACGTCTAGTGGACAGGTCACTAGAGGTGAGACTCAACTCACGGAAATCACCGATCGAAGGAAAACGGAGTGGCGGTCCACCCGGGACTACCCTCAGCTTGGCGGCCCTACCTAGACCGCAAAACAGCCCTAGCGGTCTCCTTGAGACCGCCAGACTCAGCCAAGCAGTCAAGCCATGACCACAAGGAGGCGAGCCACAGGGGGACAAACGATCTATCGCTAGGCCGCTACCCCAACCAAATGGTCCTTAGCGGGCCGCAAGGTACAAGAAAACGGTGGTGCCCTGACCGCAACCCTGCACGTGACTCCCAACGGTCGAAAACATGCACCCCGAGGGTGCTCTGACCAACGAAGCAAATGGTCATCCGCTGGCCGCTACCCAAGGGGTAGCGGTCAGTCGCGAGGCCGCCTACCAGGCCTAATGGTCCCCTGGGGACCGCTAAGTCCAACTGGCATTCAAAAATGCCTGGCGGTCCCCCAAGAGCCGCTAGAAGGGGCCTAGCTGTTCCTGGTCGGACCGCAACCCCAACCCAAGCGCGGAACGGTGGGAACAGCCCAAAAAACCCCATCCACATCCCGATCATCCCCCGATGATAGGGAAAAAAAGGAGAATTCATCCCCAACCCTCCTAGCATGATTCTATACCCATAGATCGGTCAAAAACCCCGAGAAACAAAAGATCCGGTGCTCAACCCAAAAACATGCATTTTCACCCTCCCAACTTAAATACGCCCTTCTCGGCCTCTCCTCAGCCTACAAATCATGGGGAAAGCGAGAAAGAGGGCAAGGATCTGTCCCCCTACCTCAAGGAAGCTCGAAATCCGCAGGGTCACTGCCGATCTTCAAATCTCAGCCAAACACGATCTCTACACCCCATGCCGTGAGAAAGGCACCTCCTCGACCACCTCGCCCCTGCCGTCGTCACCACGCCGTCGCCTTCGTCTGCCGTCCATCGCCAGAGGAGGAAGGGCGCTGTGATGTTTGGTCGGGGGAGCTTGCAACGGTCGGCGCTCTCAGGAGAGGAAAGAAAAGAAGAAGAAGAAAGAAGAAGGAAAAAGAGAAAAGAAAAAGGGTTATTTATAGAAAATCTAAAAAATCAAAAACATGGAAAATTAGGAAAAATCATTTTCTTGATCCTCGGAATACGCTCAACGCACTGGTACCGTCCCGTAGTAGGGGAACGCAACGGTTTACCCTGCACAGGGTTCTGAAGGCTCGTTAGGGAAAAACACGCGTAAACCACAAAACACACCCCGTGACCCTCGAAAGTGATCTAAAACTCACAGATCCAGATCCGAAAAATATCTGAAAAACCTGCGACATTATAGCCCTCCCCCCTTAAACAAATTTCATCCTAGAAATTAAGAGCTACATAAGATCATGGGAGAAGACTCACTCGAACAAGTAAGGATACTGATGCCGCATCTCATCCTCACGCTCCTACGATGCTTCACCACTAGAGTGACGCTGCCAGACCACCTTAACCAGAGGAATAACCTTTGTTCCGCAGGCGCTGCTCACGCCAATCATCAATGCGGATAGGGTACTCAAGAATTGACAAGTCTGGGGTCACCTCGGGTCAAACAACGTCCTCCAAGACAAGGGAATCATCAGGCATATACCTCCGCAGCATAGACACATGGAACATGTCATGCACAGCAGCTAGCTCCGGGGGTAACTACAACCGATAAGCAACTTCACCAATACGCTCAACAATGGGAAAAGAACCAATGTAGCGGGGACTCAACTTCTCATGCCTGCCGAAGCGCATCACACCCTTCATGGGAGAAACTCTAAAAAACACCCGATCTCCTATAGTGAAGCTGAGGGGTTGCCTTCTCCGATCGACATAACTCTTCTACCGTCTCTGCGCTGCCAACATCTTCTGCCAGACTAAATGCACCACCTCAGTACACTGCTACACCAAATCTGATCCTGTCAGGACACGCTCACCCACCTCGAACCAATCAAGCGGAGTCCGACAAGGTCCCCCGTACAATGCCTCATATGGAGCCACACCAATGCTCGAATGATAGCCATTGTTGTAGGTGAACTCCACTAACGGTAAATGTTGGGTCCAACTCCCTTGCCATTCCAGGCAACATGACCTCAACATATCCTCCAAAGTGTGGATGGTCCTCTCAGACTAACCATCCGACTGAGGATGGTAGGCCGAGCTGAAAGCCGACACCGTGCTTGGAGCTCTCTGGAAACTCCTCTAGAATCCCGAAGTGAAGCGAGGATCACGATCGGATACAATGGAGATGGGAACTCCATGCAACGGAACGATCCGCTCCACATACAATAGGGCCAACTTCTGCACACTCCAACTGACCTTGATTGGCAATATCCGAGCCATCTTCGTCAGTCTATCCACTAGCAACCAAATACTATCATGCCCACTGGATGCCCTCAGTAACCCAACCATGAAATCAGTGGTCACGTGGTCCCACTTCCATGCGAGAATCTCCAAGGGCTGAAGCGTACCACCCGGTCACTGGTGCTCAGCTTTCACCTGTTGGTAAATCAAACACTTGGCCACAAACTCTGCAACATCTCTCTTCATCCCAGGCCACCACAACTGCCTCTTCAAATTCTGGTACATCTTTTTTGATCCAGGGTGCACGGCATACCGGCTCCCATGAGCCTCTTGTAACACTGCGTGCCTCGCCTGCTCCTCGGCTGGGACATACAACCTACCTCGGAACCTCACAGCTCCATCCTCACCAAATTCCACCTCGGCCAACGATAAATTCATGGTAGCTCGGGGTCCGCACGCTGAGCCTCCGTCACCTGACAACGAATAGTTGGCGTGACTGTCAAGCTCGCAAGAATAGCCGAACCCTTATCCCGAGGGATCTCGAGCCTAAAATTCATGGCTGACACCTACTCCCATAACCTCCACTTCCTCAACAACATCTGACTGACCACCGCCTTATACTCAATGCGTCAGCCACGTCATTCATCCTGCCAGGCTGACACGAGAAAGTAAAATCATAATCCTTCATGTACTCCATCCACCTTCTCTGCCTGAGGTTAAGATTGGTGAGGACACGCGACGCTATCCCCGATGGAGCACCCGACACACTGCTACCTCCGTGTGGCTCGGCGACGGCGGCACCTTCTAGTTATCTTTTTATTATGCTTTAGGCCATGTTGGGCCTAGGTTTGGTCCCTGCGTGGACACGTTATCTAGTTTCTTTCCTATTGTTATCAGGCTATGTAGGGATAATGGGTTTCTTCCTCCCTTATTGGGCCAAGCCTTGGTCCTTGGTTAATGGGTTAGGGTTAGGGTTTGGAGAGGAGGGCGCAACCCCCCACCTAGGGTGGCTGCGCCTCCTTCCCCCTCTTGCCCCTCCTCTTTCCTTTTTGGGCCCCCCTCCTTTCCCCTTTCCTCCTCTCCCCTCTTTCCCCTTTGGGCGCCCCCCCCCCTTGGATTCCTCCTTGATTGGAGGAGGATGGATCGCACCCCCCCTGTTTGGAGGAGGGATGGCCGCCCCTACCCCCTCCCTTTTGCGCCCCCCCCTTCCCTTTGGCTTGGGTGAAAACCCTAATTCCCCTTCCCCTATAAGTAATCTTCTCCTTGTACTGATCACGGTTTAGACATAATTTGAATACAAAAATGGATTATTGTGCAAGGCATTTGCGCCCCTCTCTCTCTCTTTCTCTTCTCCTGCGACGGGAGAACGGCGAGGTGTGAAGCCTCAGCCCTCGGTGGACTCCGGGGTTCCCTCTTATCCTCATCTTCTTCCTCAACGGTTCGTGTGCGTGATTCCAGATTTCTGCCCCGACTTGTAGCAGAGCTCGCGCCCCCTTCTTGGACGAGTTTTGCCACGATCTATTTTCTGGAGATACGTCTGCGGATCAGCTTCGCGTCGGCGCCGGTTTTGCATCAATCGGAGATCGGCACTGCCCGTACCGATTTTCTCCGCCGACCTGCGCCAGCACCACTTTCTCTGCTCGCCCAGCGGGGAGACCCTGATTGCGAATTTTCCCCAGGCCTCCACGCTGCGTCTTTTGCGCTGGTTTCTTCAGGGTTCGTGGATCTCCGAGTCAGCTTTCCAACGCCGCCGACGGCGTCGCGTTTCGACATCGTCACCGTCCGTGGCGGTCGATCTCGTGGGGTTGCGCCGGCGTGCCTGCACAGTCCGCCCAGCGAACCAACCCCAACTTCCAGCGGCTCCTGCGACTCGTGTCGGCATCATCTGCCGACGCCGTTTGGCCGAGGGTTACCTCTGCCAGTCAGCTCTCACCTCCAACCGGCCCGGACCTGTTCGGGCACCAGACGACCGAGTTCCGGATTTTACCGACGGCGTGCGCGGTTCTGCGACCACAGAACCAGACCTGGTTTTCGGCAGCGCCCACGGCCACCACCGGCGCATCCAGCGCGTCCCCTCTGGTCTGAGCGTTCCTCCAGCCATCAGCAACGCGTCCTCTCTGACGGTGCCTCGAACGGACATCGCATCAACCCGTGGGACCCGTCTCCGTCCAGGCGCGCGCGACACCGATTCTGCAGCATCGCGCCCGTCATCGAGTGCGGCCCGTCAACCCGTGTCCGGCAACCCGAACGTATTGTTTGTAGCCTCTTACCTCCCTGCGAGGAGTGGGCCATTATTGGGGGTTGTAATTTATTGCTCTGGTGTATCGGGTTGTTGGTCCACGGCCGGGGTTCCTTCCCCACGCCTAGGCGTGGAGGTACGCGCTCCGACTCCTCCACCTTTGCTTGCTCTTTTAGTATGTGATTGAATATGCCGCGTGAGAGAGAGTAGGCGCCTAGCTACTTTTGCCATCACCGCGGACCGTGAGTGAGAGCACCCGTCCGTTAGCACTAGCCGAGCTTCGAGCTAGGACTCGACTCCCCTTGTCTTTGGAGGTCGACTATACGCCTAGACACGTGCGCTTCCCTCCTTGGGACGGCCGAGGTCGGAGTTTCTGTTGAGAGACGTCCCTCATTCTGTGGGATATCACGGTGGTCAGCCACTTGGCGACCCTTGAGCGTGCTACTGCTGGCCTGAGTTAGAGTCTTTTGTGAGTCTTAGTCCGTGTCGGTCCCCGTCCCCCATCAAATTTGGTATCAGAGCTTAGGGAACCAGTTTGTTCTAACAAATTGGGGTCTTAGGTCTTTTGAGTCTTTAGGTTGTCTAGGGTGCATTGAGTCTCTTAGTTCATCTAGGTAACCAACCATTGCATTGTCATTTTAGGCTTGTGTCTAGTTAGAGTTTTTATCCTTGTCTCGTTGAGTCTTGCATGTCCAGCTCCCCGCCAGCCCCATGGTGGTTCCTCGTGCCCACGTGTCAGATTGGTCATCCCTGTTGGCCCGATTCGACGCTCTTATGGCACGACCCGTGGGTGTCGGCCCTACCACTCAGTCGTCGGGAGACCCGATCCCTATACCGATGACCGAGTCGTTTCAGCGCCCTGTCATGTCCGTGGCCATCCTACCTAATGGGTTGCATACGGAGATCGACTTCATCAGTAAGGTTTCATATAATTGTGTCTCACAGGATATTGTTGAGTCTCTCTCTAAGACTGGGGAGATTGTTCTCCGTGATGGTTTAGCTTTTATCGAGTTTCAACGGTGGTTTGGCCCCGTTAAATATTTCGATGGCGCTTGGTGCAAGATCAGCACACTTGCTGGTCCATGCATCATTTTAGGGCGAACTTGGTTGGAGGAAAGAAGTGCGACCATCGACCTGGATAGGAGGACCTGCACCTTACACCCATCTCACCTTCCCGGTGAGTTTGTCTTCCATGACGGCGTTACGCCGACCACCTCCATGTCATCACCTGGGTTTGTTCCAGTGAGTTACGAGGCTGAACAGGAGTTGATTGAGGAGTACCTAACTGAGGTTGAGGAGTTAGGGAGTGATCCCCTCCACATCATAGAGGACTCCGTTTCCCCTCCCGAGAGAGAGGCTTCACCCTTAGACCCTCATATAGAGACATTCTTACCTTCCGAGGGTGAACTGGTCATTGGTGAGTCTTTAGCTAGCTGGCTAAGGGAGGGTCCACTTCTAGATGTCTCCATTCCTCGCTATACACCCATGGGACCAGCCCTCCCAATAATACCCCTTAACTCCTTTCACACCACTTTTCGGTCCTTCTGCTTTCTTGAAAATGTGAAGGACTTCCTTAGGAGTTTAGATTATCAATGGGAGTTGACTTATATGTTGACCTTAGGGTCTGACCAACCCTATAGTCATAGCTTTACACTCCCTGCTTTGGGGTCTATTACCTCGGTCTACACCATAGGACATATCACATCCGAGGTCCTTTTATTATTTCCCATACCCGTGGAGGTTGATTTTGTCCCCGCTTATGGTTTCACGGTCCCGAGGGAGGAACCTAGCCTTCCTTGCCTTCCTTATGAGCCTCTTGCCCCATACATGAGAGTGCCTGAAGGTGATTATCTGCACCTGGGCGAATGTCGCACATGGGCAAGTATAGTGAAGGGACCTGTCGGGAGGGGTCATCATTTCTTTGACCCTTTCGATCCCCTCCCTAGTGAGCCTCTCGACCCATATTATTTTCCCCACCTTGTCGAGGGGGTCCACTATCATACACCACCTAGGCCTTCTAGTCAACACCTCACCGTGCAGGCATCCAGATGCCCGAGCTTAGGAGGCCAGGGACACATGTCTCTTCCCCATGTTTCACCATGTCCATCGTCATATAGGGGAGATGTCATGAGTAAACTTGGGATTATTCATCCTTCTGAGTCTACCATATGTCATAGGACACATGTGCCTGCTAGGTTCTACTTTGGTTGTCCAGGCCCTTCCCATGTTGTCAAGTCAGGTAGACGTCATAGGCATGTTAGATCCATGTTTGGATGTCCAGGACCACCACTGCATTCACATAGGTATGAGTCAACACAGCTAGTTCGGAGTCTGCATCATCACCACCTCGAGGCCAGCAACGCACGTTACAAGGAGTTAGCTGACGCGCACAGACGCACACGTGAGTTCCGCGAGGGAGAGTACGTCATGGTCCGGGTTAGACCGGAACGGTTTCCTTCGGGAGCCGTAAAGAAGCTCCAAGACCGCGGTGCAGGACCATTCAGAGTGTTGAGGCGTATTGGGTCGAACGCGTATGTGATCGAGCTACCAGACGACTACGGGATCAGTTCCACGTTCAATGTCTCTGATCTGGTGGCTTACCGGGATCCCGCGGTGATACCCAGTGAGTTATTTGGGCCTGACCCTCCTGTTGTGAGTGACACACCTACTGAGAGTCCACCTCCTCCAGCCCCATTACATACACGCGAGCATATAGATTGCATACTGGATGAGCAGGTGACTACTACCAGGAGCGGAGCCTACCAACGCTTCTTAGTGCGTTGGAGAGGGCGCCCCGAGTCGGACAACACCTGGATTACACGTGGAGAGCTGGAGCGGATCGATCCGGACCTGCTGGAGCGGTACCTCAGCGACCGTGACCCTTACTCGACGGGGTCGAGTTCTTCCCACCCGGGGAGAATTGGTGAGGACACGCGACGCTATCCCCGATGGAGCACCCGACACACTGCTACCTCCTTGTGGCTCGGCGACGGCGGCACCTTCTAGTTATCTTTTATTATGCTTTAGGCCATGTTGGGCCTAGGTTTGGTCCCTGCGTGGACACGTTATCTAGTTTCTTTCCTATTGTTATCAGGCTATGTAGGGATAATGGGCTTCTTCCTCCCTTATTGGGCCTAGCCTTGGTCCTTGGTTAGTGGGTTAGGGTTAGGGTTTGGAGAGGAGGGCGCAACCCCCCACCTAGGGTGGCTGCGCCTCCTTCCCCCTCTTGCCCCTCCTCTTTCCTTTTTGGGCCCCCCTCCTTTCCCCTTTCCTCCTCTCCCCTCTTTCCCCTTTGGGCGCCCCCCCCCCTTGGATTCCTCCTTGATTGGAGGAGGATGGATCGCACCCCCCCTGTTTGGAGGAGGGATGGCCGCCCCTACCCCCTCCCTTTTGCGCCCCCCCCTTCCCTTTGGCTTGGGTGAAAACCCTAATTCCCCTTCCCCTATAAGTAATCTTCTCCTTGTACTGATCACGGTTTAGACATAATTTGAATACAAAAATGGATTATTGTGCAAGGCATTTGCGCCCCTCTCTCTCTCTTTCTCTTCTCCTGCGACGGGAGAACGGCGAGGTGTGAAGCCTCAGCCCTCGGTGGACTCCGGGGTTCCCTCTTATCCTCATCTTCTTCCTCAACGGTTCGTGTGCGTGATTCCAGATTTCTGCCCCGACTTGTAGCAGAGCTCGCGCCCCCTTCTTGGACGAGTTTTGCCACGATCTATTTTCTGGAGATACGTCTGCGGATCAGCTTCGCGTCGGCGCCGGTTTTGCATCAATCGGAGATCGGCACTGCCCGTACCGATTTTCTCCGCCGACCTGCGCCAGCACCACTTTCTCTGCTCGCCCAGCGGGGAGACCCTGATTGCGAATTTTCCCCAGGCCTCCACGCTGCGTCTTTTGGCCTGGTTTCTTCAGGGTTCGTGGATCTCCGAGTCAGCTTTCCAACGCCGCCGACGGCGTCGCGTTTCGACATCGTCACCGTCCGTGGCGGTCGATCTCGTGGGGTTGCGCCGGCGTGCCTGCACAGTCCGCCCAGCGAACCAACCCCAACTTCCAGCGGCTCCTGCGACTCGTGTCGGCATCATCTGCCGACGCCGTTTGGCCGAGGGTTACCTCTGCCAGTCAGCTCTCACCTCCAACCGGCCCGGACCTGTTCGGGCACCAGACGACCGAGTTCCGGATTTTACCGACGGCGTGCGCGGTTCTGCGACCACAGAACCAGACCTGGTTTTCGGCAGCGCCCACGGCCACCACCGGCGCATCCAGCGCGTCCCCTCTGGCCTGAGCGTTCCTCCAGCCATCAGCAACGCGTCCTCTCTGACGGTGCCTCGAACGGACATCGCATCAACCCGTGGGACCCGTCTCCGTCCAGGCGCGCGCGACACCGATTCTGCAGCATCGCGCCCGTCATCGAGTGCGGCCCGTCAACCCGTGTCCGGCAACCCGAACGTATTGTTTGTAGCCTCTTACCTCCCTGCGAGGAGTGGGCCATTATTGGGGGTTGTAATTTATTGCTCTGGTGTATCGGGTTGTTGGTCCACGGCCGGGGTTCCTTCCCCACGCCTAGGCGTGGAGGTACGCGCTCCGACTCCTCCACCTTTGCTTGCTCTTTTAGTATGTGATTGAATATGCCGCGTGAGAGAGAGTAGGCGCCTAGCTACTTTTGCCATCACCGCGGACCGTGAGTGAGAGCACCCGTCCGTTAGCACTAGCCGAGCTTCGAGCTAGGACTCGACTCCCCTTGTCTTTGGAGGTCGACTATACGCCTAGACACGTGTGCTTCCCTCCTTGGGACGGCCGAGGTCGGAGTTTCTGTTGAGAGACGTCCCTCATTCTGTGGGATATCACGGTGGTCAGCCACTTGGCGACCCTTGAGCGTGCTATTGCTGGCCTGAGTTAGAGTCTTTTGTGAGTCTTAGTCCGTGTCGGTCCCCGTCCCCCATCAAAGATCCTTCTGAGTAAACACATACCTCAAACTCTCATGGTCAGTGAAAATCTCAAACTTCTCACCGTACAGATAATGTCTCCAGATCTTTCGAGCGAAAATCACCGCCACCAACTCAAGATCATGAGTGGGGTAGTTCTCCTCATGTGACTTCAACTGTCGAGATGCATACGCCACAACTCTACCATGCTACATAGCAAGACCCCAAAACCTATCGTGGAAGCATCCGTACACACCACAAAACCTCCCGATCCTGAAGGTAACACCAACACCAGAGCGGTAGTGAGCAATCTCTTCAGCTCTATAAAGCTCCGCTCACACTCCTCCGCCCAGACAAACAGCACATCCTTCCACATAAGCCTGGTCATCGGGACTGCAATGCGAGAAAAATGCTAAATGAATCTCCTATAAAAGCCTACAAGCCCCAAAAAGCTCTGAATCTCCGTGACAGAACTCGGCCTCGGCCATTGCACCACAGCCTCGACCTTGGCTGGGACCACGGAAACACCATCACCAGAAATCACGTGTCCCATGAAGTGCACCTCTCGCAACTAAAACTCACACTTGCTGAACTTGGCATATAACGGGTGATCTCGCAAGGCCTGCAACACAACCCTCAAATGATGCATATGCTCTTCTGCAGACCGCGAATACACCCAGATGTCGTCCACAAACACGACCATGAACTGGTCTAGATATGCACGGAACACCCTATGCATGAAATCCATAAACGCTGCGGGGGCGTTGGTGAGCCCGAACGGCATCACCAAAAACTCATAATGCCCATACCTTGAGCGGAACGTAGTCTTCTCAATGTCAGACTCTCGGATCTGCAGCTGGTAATAACCCGACCTCAGATCGATCCATGAAAACACCTGGGCCGACTGAAGCTGATCAAACAAGTCATCAATCCGAGACAATGAATACTTGTTCCTAACAGTCACCTGGTTCAACTGCCGGTTGGTGAGGACACCAGAGCTAGCTGTCGTTATCAGACACGTAGCACGACTCGGGCGACGCCGACCTCCTTATGGTTGGGTGATAGCATGGAGTCCCCACCTGGGTATTGAGTTTCTTTATGTTTATTACGAGTGTATTGGTGTGTATTTATTTGAGTATTTATGAGTGTAATGGGTCAAGGTTGTAAAATGGGTTACGCTTCATGTAAGGAGCCCAATTTCCAAATTGGGCCTCCAAACTTTTAGGAGCCCAATTGGGCCTCTCTCTCGCTTGTGGGCTTCTACACATGTGGGCCAAAAGGCTGGTCCAAGGCCCAAGATGGACTTCTAGAAGACTTGGACCATTGGACCAAGGAGATAAAGATAGATGATGCCCCCTCCTTGTCCCCCATGCTTGTCCCCCACCTACCCTTGACCAATGTTAGTGGATGTCCTTTGGTGTTAGTGGATGTCCTTTGGTCTAGATCTAGGATTTGAGTATTTAAGGTCTCTTGCATTTTTGTGGAAGGAGGAATGAAGAAAATGGATGCACAAATCATTTGGGTGCCCCTCCCTCTCTCTCTCTCTTGTGTTCTTGAAATTCTTCCCTCTCCTACCTCCAATCTCTTCTATATCTGAGTTCCAATCTTTTATCTCCCTCAAATTTATTCTTCTTCCCTTCTTTCTCTATCTATTGTGAATGTTCACCGCCACCGCCGCCGCCGTTCGTGCCGCCTTTGAGCCACCACAAGCTGATCTTCATCCTGCTGCCCTCAAATTCGGAGTTACAGGACACCAGCCCGGTGAAGAGGCTGGTGCGGGATATCTGACCGTTGGATTGTTGCAAAATTTTTAGGGTAGGTTCCCCCCATCATAGGTCATTCCCATTGGAACTTTTAGGTCGATCAGAGCCCGTTTGCATCCTTTCCTAGCCACATGTTCATCTTCCCCAAAGTCTACATGTGTGCAGGTCTGCGGGATAGATCTTGGCATCCAATTTTTATCACCCCACAAACGTTGTTCAAATCTCACAAAAGAGCTATGTGTGTCGCCTTCACCCTCCCCTCTACCGACCATAAAAATACCCAATTCTAATTCGTCCATTTAGTCCACAGTCAAAGCCATTGATCAGCGGGTTCAAGTTCTATCCAGCCGGTTCTGTATTTTGGGACAGTGTGATCAGTCAACTAGCAGTCATTTTGATTTCAAATCCAGCCATTGGATGAGTTTGAGATTCCAGTATGTAGTAGGATTTTGAGTCCTCTTTCCAACGGTACCTTTTGTGCCCCGATCCGACGTCAGGATTGAGCGTACCAGCCGATATTGTCAGATCACGTAGTTCTAGCCAGAAACACCGCTGCGGGACAGCCTTGGGAACAAATCCCAAGAAAATTGCCCGCCTCCACTCCGGTGACCGCCACTCCCGGGGATCAACCCGGGACACTGCTGGAATGTCCCCGCCAGTCTCTGCAGCCAAGAGTCGCCGCGGACGTCTCCGAACCAGCAGTGGGTCCCACGCGCCATCCTGCGGGCCCGAGTGAACGGAGTTGAACCGGCCGACCGCGTCTGCCCGAGCGCCACCAACTACTGCCCGCCAACCCGAGATTGGTGCTCCCGGACCCCACGTGTCACCTGTTACCTCCCTGCGTGGAGTGGGCTTTAGCATTATTTCTATAATTATTAATTATTGCTGTAGCCGGGAGTTCCAGATCTCGGCCGGGACGTCTTCCCCACGCCCCGAGCGAGGAGGTACACTCGTTGCCCCTCTTTAGTCGCTTGCTTTCCTAGTATAGGCTCTTGATGCCGCTGCTCGTGAGCATGTTAGGCCCTTAGATCGTTCAAATTAGTCACCGCTGTGAGTTGTGAGTGTGAGACCCGTCCCGTGACTCGATCCGAGCATGAGAGTGAGCCGACCACCTGAGACTCATTACCGGTTTCTCAACCGTGCAGATCGACTCGTTTCCCTCGCCAGGGACGACCGTGAGTGAGTGCTTCTTGTTTGGGCACGTTCACCTCTTCAGGAGTCACGTTAGGTGCTGAGTGTTCATGTTGTTACTGGTCACGTCATCCAACAAGTCACGTCATCTAGTAGACGTCCAATGATCACACCAACAACATCGAGTCTCATTGTCATCCCGCATCAAATTGGTATCAGAGCCGGTTTGAGTCTAGGGTAGTCATTATTTTCAGAAGAAAAAAAAGTGCTTTTTGGGTTACATTTCATCCCGATAACTAGTATATCAAAAGACGTTACTGGAAGGTTAGGTAACGCCTATCCGGAAGGTAGCTCCTCGCGTCGAGTCGGATCTTCGGATTATAGCCTCCGCCGCGTACTGGAAATCAGGTTAAGTTTAGGGTCCTCAACTTACATCGGTCCATCTGTATAGGTCTAGTGAGTCACCCTTAGTTCTCTTTAGGCCTCATTGCATGCCCACCCGTGGAGGTGCCCAGTGCCATCACCCAGACACTATGGGTGAAACCCGAGGTGCCAACAGGGGAGGCCGTTCCCTGGAGGACATGATAGCTCTACTCATGGAGTGCATGGATAGGTCCGAGCAAACTCTTAGGGAGCATACTGAGCCTATGGAGAGCCGATTCAAAGCCATGGAGGACCGCGCCGAGGCTTCCGACCGATCTTTCCATGGTCTGGTTGGAAGGCTAGAGAGTGTGGAGAGAACCCCTCGCCGGGACCTACCTGGCATTCTTCCGGCCCCTCAGGCGCCTACTGCTCAGCCTGCACCACCTCGGGCTGTGGAGCAACGGCCACGTGCCCTCCACTTTGAGGACTACGAGTCCGACAACGATTACGAGGGAAATGGCTGGTGCCGGCGTGGTCACCGACCACAAAGGGATGATGAGGACGAACGGATTGTCAAGACCGTCCGTGGGGACCCTCCCACGTTTGATGGGTCCAAGCCATTGGAACCAAAGATCTATCTTGATTGGGAGGCCAGCATGGACCGGTATTTTGAGTGGTTCGAGATGACGGACCACCGGAGGGTTAGGTATGCCAAAATGAAGTTGTTGGGGGCAGGCACAGACTTACTAGAGCAACGTGGAGAGCTTGCTCTTTCAGCGTCATGAACCTCAGGTAGGTTCTTGGGATGAGATGAAGGACAGGCTTAGGCGTAAGTACCTTCCTACCACATACCGTCAGTGACTTATTCATAGGTGGCAGAGTCTCACCCAAGGGGACCGATCCATGTCAGACTACATCACGGAGTTTGATGAGTAATTTTTGTGATGTGGCGTTACGGAAGAGAGCACCATGCCTGTCTCGCGCTTCCATCATGGTTTGCGGCCCCACTATCAATATGAATTATTTCACCGCAATGTGACCACCTTGGAGGACGCATACCAGGTTGCTCTCGAGTTGGAGCAGTTCGAGGCGGAGTTCACTCCCGTCCAGCATTCGGGGATCACTTATCAGCGTGGGACCGACCCTCGTACCACGCCCAGCTCCTATAGCCGATTTTTGGTGGTTTGCCCCTCGGAACCTCCTCGGTAGTACCCCACCACTGCTCCTAGGCCTCGCACCTTCCCTCCGAGGGACCCTCCCCCTCGTCCGCAGGCACCCAACCCTGCCCCTCGACTTTATTAGCCAGCCGTATCGACTCGGCCTCATCTTCCAACACCCCCAGTCCGTCGAGAGGACAAGGGAAAGGGGCCAATGATTGGTGGAACATCTCAGGGAACTGGGACATGAGACCGTTGCTATAGTTATGGTGGAGTTGGTCACTTTGCCAGCAAGTGTCCCACTTGGGAAACACTTGCTATTGCCGACACGTCGGCCCGTGACCCCACGCCTGAGTTGGTGCCAGTCAGTTATGATCCGGACCAAGATCTGGCCGAGGAATTCTTTGATGAGTTATTGGAGGGCGAGTAGGTCGACATCCCTGGTACCCAGTATCAGGATGACGTACATTTGGGTGTAGTCAGGTGCATCCTTACCCAGCCGCATGTGAGTGACGACTGGCATCGCACCACCATATTCCATACATTTTGTAGGCTAGAAGGGATGGCCTACAAGGTGATTATTGATAGCGGGAGCTGCATCAACGCTATCTCTACAGGCACCGTCAAGCGCCTTGGTTTGACGCCTGTGGATCACCCCGCACCTTATAGAGTTTCTTGGGTGGATTCCACTTCCATCCCGGTCAGCCTGCGGTGTCTGGTGCCGCTGCAGTTCTAGGCATACCGTGATGCGATATGGTGTGATGTACTACCTATGGAGGTGGGTAGTATCATCCTTGGTAGGCCTTGGATCCTTGACTGAGATGCCACCCTTCATGACAGGTCGAACACTTGCACCTTCGACCATGGTGGCCAAAGGATTACCCTCCACCCCGTCCAGCCGAAGGACCCGTCTGTCCGAGGACCAGCTGGCCCCAGTACTGTGACCTCTCCTAGTCAGGGGAAAGCCGGTCCACCCGCGTTGTCCTCGGCACATGCCTCCACCTCTTCGACTGCTCCTAGCATAGTGGACCCTCCACCCAGGAGGTTGATGATGATCAGTCCGAGAGAGATGGAGCAAGAGGTGACCGGGGGTAACCCCATTCTAGCTGTCGTTGTCAGGGGCATAGAGGATGTCGCCCCTAGGTCTGAGGATGAGCATCCCTCAGAGATAACCGCAATATTGCGGGAATTTTCTGATGTCTTCCCCGAAGGCCTCCCTGGAGGCCTTCCGCCTATGAGGGATATCCAACATGAGATCGACCTCATCCCGGGCTAATCTTTGTCCAACCTTCCCCATTATAGGATGAGTCCCACGGACCATGCCGAGCTTCAGCGGCAGGTCAAAGAGTTGATGAGTCGGGGGTCCCTTAGGGACAACAAGAGTCCCTGTGCTGTCCCCGCACTATTGGCCCCGAAGAAGGATGGCACATGGAGGATGTGTGTTATAGCCGTGCAATCAACAAGATCACGGTGAAGTATTGTTTTCCCATTCCCCGATTGGATGATTTGCTTGACATGATGTCGGGAGCCACTATCTTTTCAAAGATAGATCTTGGTAGTGGCTATCACCAGGTGCGGATCAGGCCTAGGGATGAGTGGAAGACGGCATTCAAGACCAAGGATGGTCTTTATGAGTGGTTGGTTATGCCCTTTGGGCTTTCCAACACCCCTAGCACCTTCATGCGGTTGATGACCCAGGTCTTACACCCTATGATAGGGGTCTTCTTGGTCTTCTACTTTGATGACATCCTTATCTACAGCCGCACTAGGGAAGACCACTTAAGCCATCTTAGACAGGTCTGCATTGTTGGTCCTGGGTAGGCGAGCGGACAAGAAGGGGGGGTTGAATTGTCCCCCACTAAAAATGGTAAATTAAAAACTAACTATGCGGAATTAACAATTTTGACAAGATTGAAGGGATTAACCTAGACAGTGTAAGCTAAGTTCACTCAATCTCTTCCAACTCACTCGGGCAAGTAAACATAGTTGTCAAACAAGTATGACACACAGTGGAATTTAGACAATCAAGCAATGTGTGTGAACAATGTATGATTTGAAACACAATCTCTTGTGAATGAGGTAGATGATAAGGAGGCAACCACACAAGACAAACCACAGGACATGGAGATTTTTAAGGTGGTTCGGGACCACGACGGGCTCCCTACGTCCACCCCTTACCAACTGATAAGGCTCCACTCGCTGGATAGACCAGCACTGGGAAAACTCCCCAACACGGAGCAAGGCTCCAACACACACGGGGATAAATCCCCAACACGGAGCAACGCTCCAACACACACACACGCAGGAATACGCCTGCACACACACACGGGGACGGGCCCCAACACACACACAAACACGGAGACATAGTCTCCAACATGATCCAACATCAGATCACAATGCACACAGACTTTCCGCAACAAATGCAGCAAACGACATACACAAACACGAGCTGCAACACCCGCAGCACCGAAATCACACAACCGTACACAGACGGTCACACACACACGAAAATCTTTATGAGTTGAGGAAATCAAAGCACATACTCAAGATATGCTCAGACACAAATGAAACCCTTAAGAACAATCACAAATGGATACTAGTAATATGTGGAAGTTGTTCCCCCTTCGATTTCCAGGCCGGATGATGATGTTCTTTGATGCTCGATTCAGAGGTAAGCCGGATGCCGTCGATTTAAGCGTCAATGCGTTCCTCTCTTCAATCCGCTTCACTTTCTCTTCATGCATAATCTCCAAATCCTTCTGGATGTTGATCAAATCCCCTTGGCTTGAGCTCTTCCTTGCTATCTCCTCTTTCTCCACCTGCAAGAAGGAAAATATCAACACATTAGGGTTAAGAGTTATTGAATTCGTAGCTCTCACTTAAGACAATATAGAGAACACCAAAAGGCCAACATAACCCTTCTAGAATCCTCTAAAAGACCCCTAATAAGTATACCACCAACCCAGGGACAAAGGGACATAAGGTTAGGCACTTTTTGACTTGGTTTAGATGAGTTTTGGAAACACGTTTTTGAGTTTTCGACGTTGGGGGTCGACCAGAAATTAGGGGCGGTCGACCGAAAATTCATAGACCCCGAACCTTTTGGTTTTGGTAATTTCGGTCGATCGGAATGAATAGTGTCAGTCGACCGGAATGAACAGTGTTCCAGATTTTGAGAAGTTCAGTCTGATATTTAAAAACTCGATATTTAAAAACCCAATGACAGACTAAAATGGTTAGATGATAAATGACTAACAACCAAGTGTTCCTTGATATTAAACAATGTAAAAACATATACCAACCACTTCCATCAAGATCAAAAAACTCCAAAAGGAAACTTACCATTTTCTCCCAAAAACATACACATGCAAATTACCAAGTTCTCACCATGATCTTGGATACCTTTGCATATGTGATTGGCATTGTTTTCCAAACCTACATAATAAGATAAATGAAGTTAAAATCATATGATGTGTATATGAAAAACACATGATCAAGTTGCATCAAAGCATTTTGAACATTCAATAATCATAACATAGGATTATGATCATAAGGCATAAGTGTGAACAAGGTGTGAGCAACTTGTAACCATGAAGAAGGTGCAGAAAGCACATACATTAAAATACATTGTCAATGTGCATAAAAGCACTTTGGAAAACGTAGCAGCTACAATCTTATAAGAAGATCATATAGTCTTGAACTTTTTGCCCTTAGAATGAGCATGATAACCAAATTCACATGAAAAGAATAGGACTCTAGCTCAAGAGTCCTATGAACATACAAGATGAAAATATGCAAGCTTATTAATTTTACACTCCATCATCAAGATTAAATAGCCCATATCAACCCAAGTAACTCATTTGTAAACAAGCCAAATGAAGACCATATCTTGTGAGATCTAATGAGCTATTCATGCAACCCAATGACATCAACTCAAAACAGCTTCATGAGCCATGCATTTAGACACCATGAAAATCTCATTCAAGCTCATTCAATACAAAACCATCTTTCAACTCATCAGTCAAGATATAAACATGTTGCTCAATGAAATATACACAAGCACAATCGTTTTGTTATCATTAAAACCAAGCATCAAACATCAGCTAGGGAATGCATCAATCTTCTCCTTTTTGATGATGACAAAACAATGTGTGTGATAGAGTAGTTGCAAGCATTATTATGAAAGCCACACACACCAACATTGCAAGCATCTTTATGAAGCAACACACACCAACATTGCAAGCATCTTTATGAAACATAGCAAGCCACACAAACATTCTCCCCCTTTTTGTCATCTACAAAAAGGCTGGGGGGTCATATGACATGAGATGAGCATGGGTGTCCTGCTACATGAAAGTATGCAAATTGTTGGAATATTAATTTGAAAGCCCAAGTGACAAGGAGTATATGAACATGTAGAATATCATTCAACCCTTCATATTTGCCAACCAAAATGTAGTATCAATCAACCAAAAGCTCGATGTGATATCCAAAACACAACCATTGTTTGATTTTGAACCTGGAACATGTGCACATTAGTTAAGATTCCACCATGAATGTGAATAGGGTGGGAGAACCAAAAGGCCAAATTTCTACCAATCTCCACAACCCCCATGGGACAGAGAAAGTGAGACGATATTACCATGTATACATGTGATGTGTGAGTGGGAGCCAACCAATTCTTTCCTGCAAGTAACACAATGGTGCCATGTTAGTATTGAGTTGAGAACTTGATGCTCATTTTATCATGACCATTCCTCACAAATAGTTCAATAATCCATATGATAAAGGCATGAAGTTCATGTATGAAATCCCATGAATTAGGATCAATCATGCATTTGAACATGACTATTCCTCACAAACTCCACAATCAAGACAAAGTTGAAATCATCATGTGTCTAGGTAATAGAACCATTATCATACCAACTTCCACTTAATTATGCATGATAAACTTAAACATGTGAGGCCTGAAGAAGTGATACCAATTTTGATACCAATGGTTGCTGATTTTTGGCCCCAAAGATAGGATACCAGTGTTGGAAGATGATAGCACTCAATTGTTGGTAGATTTATGCAGCATTTCAGATACCATGATAAGATGATAGCACTCAAAATCTAAAGCCCATTGCAGAGTTTCACAAGAGGCAAGAGCAAGGCAATGGCAAGATGTTTGATGTTAAATACCTTTATTTTTGGAGTTTTAGATTTTTGATTTTTTGATTTTCAGGTTTTTCTTTTGAATGCATACACATGATGACACATGACATGAGTTTCTTGATTTTTTTTTGATATCATGTATGAACTATATGCATGCTTAAAGTGCCATATATGCAAATATGCACACCATGAGCTTCACCTTTCAAATGCAATGAATATGCACTATTTGAATGATAATCATTCAAGATATGAAGCTATGCACATGATGACTTCTATCCTTCAAATGCAAGGTTTATGTTCAGAATTAGACCCAAGGGGAATGTATGAACATGCAAGCATACAAGCACAATCGTCACGCACACAAATATCATATATAGTAGCTGTAACGACCTGAGAATCCGATTACCGGGAAGGCCCGATAACCCGAGACTCGCACCGCCGCCCACGAGCCGGGAGGGCTCGGAAGGGCTAAAAGGAGTGTGGAGGCACAAAGAAATAGGAAATAAAGCAGGACAACCAACAACAACAACAACAAGCTGAAAGAAAGAACAACTATAGCTACAACAGAGTCCAGTCCAACAGAAAGTACAGTCTAAAGCAGTAAAACGTACCACATGCCAAGTGAACACTCGGCCCGGCAAGCTGGCGACTGAGAACCTCCGCTCCGCACCCTCGAACCTCGAGGAAGAACCGTCACACCTGAAAAGTAGGGAATGAGTCTCCAAAATAGAGACTCAGCAGGGATCCCGCGGAACCCCAACCGAAAATAACGGCGGTAGCGGAAAGGAGAGCTACAACTACAGCAGGAACAGCAAACCGGTGGTTCGGTAGCTTCGACTGCGTGGTCGAGGTCTGCCTTCTGGCAGTAGGAGTAGCTGAGTCCGGCTACGGGGGAAAACCGGTCAGAGGACCAGACCTAGTGATGCAAGGTCTGTGTGTGCACACGTGGTTGGGGGCGGTTGGACCCACGTCGACGGGCGTGACCCCAGCTAGTTACTTGTTTGTGGTTACTTGTACGGTGTTCGCGCCTCGGGTAGGACCTACCACGTCAGGCGGTTCACCTGCGGTGCGGTGTAAGACGTCAGGGGATGCTACCGGCTGTGCTTCTAGTGGGTGGTACTCCTGTCGAGTACGGAGTGACAGACTGTCAGTTTCTGTGTCTTTGACCTTCAGGTTTTCGGTCGTGTTGACCGTCGAGTTCGGTTGTCTCACCGTGGCGAGTGTGTCAGTTTTCGCGCCGTGAGACTAGTGCTAGTGGCTTTACCGAGGTGGCGTCTTGTTGTGCGGTACCCGCGATCGGGTGGTTGGGGTTGCACCTTGGACAGCGTGTCCAGATTGGCTGTCCGGGGGATAGGCCTCTACGGCGTGGTTGCCGCGTGTTCTTACTTCGGTAGGTGATACTAGCGTGGTTCGGTAGCTTCGACTGCATGGTCGAGGTCTACCTTCTGGCAGTAGGAGTAGCTGTAGTGCCGAGTTTTGACCGGCCACCGGTTTGCTGTTCCTACTGTAGTTGTAGCTCTCCTTTCCGCTACCGTCGTTGTTTCCGGTTGGGGTTCCGCGGGATCCCTACTGAGTCTCTGTTTTGGAGACTCATTCCCTGCTTTTCAGGTGTGGCGGTTCTTCCTCGAGGTTCGAGGGTGCGGAGCGGAGGTTCTCAGTCGCCAGCTTGCCGGGCCGAGTGTTCACTTGGCATGTGGTACGTTTTACTGCTTTAGACTGTACTTTCTGTTGGACTGGACTCTGTTGTAGCTGTAGTTGTTCTTTCTTTCAGCTTGTTGTTGTTGTTGTTGTTGGTTGTCCTGCTTTATTTCTTATTTCTTTGTACCTCCACACTCCTTTTAGCCCTTCCGAGCCCTCCCGGCTCGTGGGCGGCGGTGCGAGTCTCGGGTTATCGGGCGTTCCCGGTAATCGGATTCTCGGGTCGTTACAGTAACTCCCCCTAAATGCGGCATGGGTTAAGAAAAGAGCAGGTGATTCAAATTTAAGAAAGTAAGACATGAAGCATAACTAAGAGAATTGTGCATACACAACTAGAAGTACTACATAAACTATGAATATGAGCTAATTCATAGAATACATACATCACAAAAATGCCCATGTGAAATGTGATTCAATGAATAATGAGCTTCAAAATATATGGATTTTTAGATTTTTGAAAGAACACTAGAAGGTAATCTCCTCTCTATACTTTCATTTTAGATTCTCGACTTTTGGTAGCTTCGCACAACCCCTATTTTGTTTCTTGTAATAGACTTCACCTTTCGACGCGAGTCACCTCATGTGTCTCAATGGGGTTTCTCGGCTACTAGGATTCATCACACGTGTGGATTTGTTTCTCCTTTCGACACAAGTTTCCTCCTTTGTTTTAGGGGAGATTCTCGGTTACTCGGATCTACATTCCACTTATTGAATTTTTATGGGGAGGCAACTTTTTCCTCACAATTACTCTTTCATGTCCATGTAGAGATTCAAGTTCCCTTTAAAGTGTTGGAAGGAATTTCTTAAATCCTTATCATTGAAAGTCATTAGATTCATTATGTGCAAGAGTGTGGGGGTAAATTTTTATTTTGCATGTAAAAAAAATGAATTTGTCAAGACATAGCTATGACTCCCCCTAAATGTATGCACGGTCAGAAATAAATCTTCCCCCTTAGTATATGACATGTATCACATATGAACCAAATCATTGCATTGTTATTTAGCAAGGGGGTAAGGCCTTAGAAAGGTCAAGAAATGGTTTATAAGCTAAATACATACAAGCATGCAAGGATTCACAAAACATTCATGCAGGCATTCATGAGTCATGATATGCAATTATCATGAAATATATGCATATGCTCTATATACATGAATATGCAATATGCTTCTTTTTGTCATTTTATATGCATAGTATGTGAATGATATGTAAAGATGCCAACGCATTCTTTTTATGGTAAGTTTTTCAGTTTTTTTACGTTCTTGAATATTCAGGCAAGCATGAAACTCATGAATTGAGATGATGAATTTTTCATAGAATCTAGAACTGAATCATGAGCATTTTATTTCAAATTTCATCATGAAGGACTATTTTTCTTAGAACCAACAGTTCAACAATGATCATTAAAAAATAACATTGCATGAGACATAAGCTTTAGTTTGAACATGTTATGCCCTACATGTGTGAATATGCAAAATACATTTTGATGCACATAATCAAGTGTCCAACAGATTTCACACATAATTTGGCAATGAGCAAGACAAGTGTTTGAACATCTATTAACAAGAGGAGATTTTTTAAATATGTCAAACAGCTTATCACCAATTCAAGGAAAACACACAAAGTCATTGAGCTTTAAACTGAGCCAAGGTCAACATTCAATACCAATTGTTGATATATTGATGCATTTGATCAAGCAAGTCCACAATTCAGAAGTTTTGCCTTTGAAACAAGAGAATTTTTCAGATTCAGTTTAGAAGATATTGCAGTTCAAAGGTAAATTCAATTCATTGAAAGCACATGATTCCTCATAAGCCATGCAATTCAATTTCTGAATTTGGTACAAGGCGGAGAACTTTGATCCGAGGATCCAACTCATGCATAGTGATGACTTCCTAACAGGCTTAACCTATCATTTCACACATCACCATTTGATATACTAAATATTCATTCAGTAAGAGCATGTATGACTTGTGAAGAATTGAGAGCACAACATGAGAACATACCAAAAACTCATACCAGAACATCAAAACCATCAAGTTTGATAATGAAGGAGCAAAGTTGGGATTTTACCATATGAGTGTGCATTGTTCCATTTTACTGGAACCCCTTTCATTTTTTATTTACCTCAAGGCACACCTCCATCAAAACCAACTCAGTTGACAGATTTTGGCACCCAAGCCTTTTATTAATTGGGACCTTGGAGATTAGAACCATTTCTGCCAGAATTTTTCTTCGTCATTCTCATTGTCATCATATCATCATTCTTCATGATCCTGCAATTCTCAATGACATGTCCATGGTTTCCACAACAACGGCATTGAGGGGAAGTATTTTTGCCAAAAGATTTCCTTTTAGGAGCAAAGGAATTTTCAAATACATTCCATCTTCTATTTTCAAAGTATCTAGATTTAACAAAATTAAACCTAGCATTCATTCTAGAAGCATGGAAACTTTATGTTTTCAAGAACCAACATTCTTTCATAACATGATCGTATTTTTCACAATAAAAGCAACAAGGTGATGTGGGTCTACGGAATGAGTTATCATTGGTTGCATGATTTTTTGTGAACAAGTTTCTCTTATTGGATGCAGACCTTTGAGCATGAAAGACATGTTCATTTCTAAATTTTCTTTGAAAATCACGCTTAACATTCTTGACTTGAAAATCATCCTTTTGCTTCACAAAGCAATTATCCATCACATGGCCTAGTTTATGACAATAGAAGCAAGAAACATTTCTCTTTGTTTTGAAAGTAAAGTTATCTTTGCATGCTTTTTCATCATCCATTTTCATGATAACACAATCATTCATTTCATGGCCGTGCATGCCACAGTAAAAGCATTCAACATTCAAGTTCATTTTTCGCCCATTCTGAACTTTTTGAAACCCTTTTTGCATGGTAGGTTTTGTGTTGAGATTTTTCTTTTTCTCAAAATCATTTTCAGAAGTTTTCTTTTGAAAAATGGGAGGGGGAGCTTTGGAGGTGCTAGGAATGTCGGATGAATGAATAAGAGAGGTTGTCATTTTGTGTTCAAAAGATTTTTTATTGACCGAGTTGTATCCAAGACCCTCTTTTTGAAAATTCACCTTGACACCTAGCATTTTATCTAAGTTCTCCTTGCCTTTGATAAATCTAGACAAGTCATTTTTCAAATCATTTATCTCTTTTTCACATGCAATGGTTTTCTCACTAAGCAAGCAATTCACAGATTCCAAATTTTCATTCTCTTTCAAGATTCCTTGTTTTCATCATTCATGACATGGAGTTTTTCAGTTAAGTTTTCAAGAACTTTCTCAGTTTCAACAAACTTTGAAATCTTAACAAACAATTGTTCATTTTCAGATTTCAACAAGGAATTTCCTTTTTCAAGCTTATCAAAGTATTTCAATCTTTCCTCAAGCAAGGAGTTCTGAATTAACATGGCACCATTTTTCTTTTTAAGATGTTCATTTTCATCCATGATGCTCTTGCTATCAATTTCAGAATCAAGTAGCTTTTCAAATATTTTATCATCATCAGACAAAGAAGCAAGCTTGTTCTTAAGATATTCTCCATTTTTCTCAAGCATGAAGTTTTTAGACATGAGGAATTTATTTTGCTCATGCAGCTCATCACACTCATTTTCAATTTAAAAATATCTGTTATGTTTGCTATCCATTTCAACATCTTCATTTAAATAGGAAATCTCTTCTGAAAATATTTCAACTCTTGATTCAAGAGATTCATTTTGTTCTTGCAGATGTTCAATTTTTGACTCCAAGATTTTGCAGTTCTCACAGGAGGAATTAGCATGTCCATTCTCATCATTTCTCTTTTTAAATCTCTTGATTTCAGATTTGTATTTTTTGCATCTGTCATGCAAATCGGCACATGCTAATTGCCATTCTTCAATTGAGGGTTCTTCAGAATCAGAATTTACCTGACTCGAGCTTTCCTCATCATTTGCCATCAAGTATGTACCCACTTGGGAATCTTCTGGGTTTCCTTCAAATATAGCCAGTTTATCCCATAGATCTCTGGCTGACCTGCAAGAGGAGATTTGGGAAAGAACATTAGACTTTATACAATTCCTTATAAAATTCAAAGCTCGAAGATTGATTTCATTTTTCTTTTCATGCTTTGCACTCCATTCTCTTTCATTTGATGGAATTTTATGTGAACCATTACATATAACTTCCCAGATTTCTCGCTCTTTCATACCAAGATAGTAAGACATTCTATTTTTCCAAGAAATATAGTCGTGACCATCAAAGCAAGGAGGAAGGCATAGGACATGATGCTCAATGAAACTCATCGAGAGATCACTCTAAAGGTCGTTAGACCCAAAGAATTAGAGCCGTGCTCTGATACCAATTGTTGGTCTCGGGTAGGCGAGCGGACAAGAAGGGGGGGTTGAATTGTCCCCCACTAAAAATGGTAAATTAAAAACTAACTATGCGGAATTAACAATTTTGACAAGATTGAAGGGATTAACTTAGACAGTGTAAGCTAAGTTCACTCAATCTCTTCCGACTCACTCGGGCAAGTAAACACAATTGTCAAAAAGTATGACACACAGTGGAATTTAGACAATCAAGCAATGTGTGTGAACAATGTATGATTTGAAACATAATCTCCCGTGAATGAGGTAGATGATAAGGAGACAACCATACAAGACAAACCACATGACACGGAAATTTTTAAGTTGGTTCGGGACCACGACGGGCTCCCTACGTCCACCCCTTACCAACTGGTAAGGCTCCACTCGCTGGATAGACCAGCACGGGGAAAACTCCCCAACACGGAGCAAGGCTCCAATACACACGGGGATAAATCCCCAACACGGAGCAACGCTCCAACACACACACACACAGGAATACGCCTGCACACACACACGGGGACGCGCCCCAACACACACATAAACATGGAGACGGAGTCTCCAACACGATCCAACACTGGATCACAATGCACACAGACTTGCCACAACAAATGAAGCAAACGACATACACAAACACGAGCTGCAACACCCGCAGCACCGAAATCACACAACCGTACACAAACGGTCACACACACACGAAAATCTTTATGAGTTGAGGAAATCAAAACACATACTCAAGATATGCTCAGACACAAATGAAACCCTTAAGAACAATCACAAATGGATAGGAGTAAGATGTGGAAGTTGTTCCCCCTTCGATTTTCAGGCCGGATGATTATGTTCTTTGATGCTCGATTCGGAGGTAAGCCGGATGCCGTCGATTTGAGCGTCAATGCGTTCCTCTCTTCAATCCACTTCACTTTCTCTTCATGCACAATCTCCAAATCCTCCTGGATGTTGATCAAATCCCCTTGGCTTGAGCTCTTCCTTGCTATCTCCTCTTTCTCCACCTGCAAGAAGGAAAACATCAACACATTAGGGTTAAGAGTTATTGAATTTGTAGCTCTCACTTAAGCCAATATAGAGAACACCAAAAGACCAACATAACCCTTCTAGAATCCTCTAAAGACCCCAAATAAGTCTACCACCAACCCAGGGACAAAGGGACATAAGGCTAGGCACTTTTTGACTTAGTTTAGATGACTTTCGGAAACACATTTTTGAGTTTTCGACGTTGGCGGTTGACCGGAAATTAGGGGCGGTCGACCGAAAATTCACAAACCCTGAACCTTTTGGTTCTGGGAATTTTGGTCGACCGGAATGAATAGTGTCGGTCGACCGGAATGAACAGTGTTCCAGATTTTGAGAAGTTCAGTCTGATATTTAAAAACCCGATATTTAAAAACCCAATGAAAGACTGAAATGGTTAGATGATAAATGACTAACAACCAAGTGTTCCTTGATATTAAACAATGTAAAAACATATACCAACCACTTCCATCAAGATCAAAAAACTCCAAAAGGAAACTTACCATTTTCTCCCAAAAACATACACATGCAAATTACCAAGTTCTCACCATGATCTTGGATACCTTTGCATATGGGATTGGCAATTGTTTTCCAAACCTGCATAATAAGATAAATGAAGTTAAAATCATATGATGTGTATATGAAAAACACATGATGAAGTTGCATCAAAGCATTTTGAACATTCAATAATCATAACATAGGATTATGATCATAAGGCATAAGCGTGAACAAGGTGTGAGCAACTTGTAACCATGAAGACGGTGCAAAAAGCACATACATTAAAATCCATTGTCAATGTGCATAAAAGCACTATGGAAAACATAGCAGCTACAATCTTATAAGAAGATCATATAGTCTTGAACTTTTTGCACTTAGAATGAGCATGATAACCAAATTCACATGAAAAGAATAGGACTCTAGCTCAAGGGTCCTATGAACACATCCATGAACATACAAGATGAAAATATGCAAGCTTATTAATTTTACACTCCATCATCAAGATTAAATAGCCCATATCAACCCAAGTAACTCATTTGTAAACAAGCCAAATGAAGACCATATCTTGTGAGATCTAATGAGCTATTCATGCAACCCAATGACATCAACTCAAAACAGCTTCATGAGCCATGCATTTAGACACCATGAAAATCTCATTCAAGCTCATTCAATACAAAACCATCTTTCAACTCATCAGTCAAGATATAAACATGTTGCTCAATGAAATATACACAAGCACAATCGTTTTGTTATCATTAAAACCAAGCACCAAACATCAACTAGGGATGCATCATGCATTGTGTTGAGGCGAGAGAATTTATTCGCCAACCCAAAGAAATGTGCTTTCTTGTCCGATCAGATCACTTTTCTCGGGTTCATTGTGTCGAGAGATGGAGTCTCCACTGATCCGGAGAAGATTAGGGCCATAAGGGAGTGGCCCGAGCCCCGCACCCTCCACGATGTCCGGAGCTTCCATGGCTTAACAACGTTCTATCGCCGCTTCATTCGTGGCTTCAGTTCTATCACTGCCTCGATCACTGATTGCATAAAGAAGGGGGCATTCGTATGGACTAATGCTGTAGCCACGGCCTTTCAGGACATTAAGGAGCGCATGACCCAGGCACATGTCCTTGTTTTACCTGATTTTTCTAAGGTGTTTGAGGTCACATGTGATGCTTCTGGTGTGGGTATTGGTGGCGTGTTGAGTCAGGAGTCCCACCCTATAGCCTTCTTTAGCGAGAAGCTGAATGATGCCAAACTATGATATTCCACATATGACAAAGAATTTTACGCAGTTATCCAGACATTGAGGTATTGGAGGTATTATCTTTTGCACCAGGAGTTTATCCTTTTTTCTGATCATAAGGTGTTACGATTCCTCTATACTCAAAAGAAGCAGAACACTCAACACAGTCGTTGGGTGGAGTATCTCCAGGAGTACACCTTTGTGCTCAAGCACAAGGCAGGGGCAAAGAATAAAGTCGCCGAAGCGTTGAGTCGGCGGATGATGATGTTGACCACCCTGAGTGTTGAGGTGGTAGGGCTAGAGAGGCTGAAGGATGCTTATGTTGACTGTTCGGACTTTGGTCTGATCTATGCCATCCTTCAGGCTGGTCCCTCGCGCAATTATAGCGACTTTGTGCTATAGGAGGGTCACCTATTATAGGGTGACAAGTTGCGCATCCCACGGACTTCTGTTCATGACTTTCTTACGTCGGAGATACACGCGAGAGGTCTTGCTGGCCACTTTGGCCGGAACAAGACCATAGAGGCGGTTGAGCATCGATTCTATTGGCCTAGCCTAAAGAGGGATGTTGCTCGTATTGTGGCCCAGTGCCGCACTTGTGCTATGGCCAAACAGAGGAAGCAAAATATCGGCCTCTATACTCCCCTTCCTGTCCCGGATAGTCCATGGCAGGACATTAGCATGGACTTTGTGTTAGGATTGTCCCGCACCCTCCGAAAGCATGACTCGATCTTTATGGTTGTCAATCGGTTCTCCAAGATGGCAGTATTCATTCCATGCTCCAAGACCTCGGATGCCACTAGAGTTTCCCGTCTGTTCTTCTCCCATTGTGTCTCCAGATTTGGCCTTCCTTGTACCATAGTGTCAGATAGGGATGTTCGATTCACCAGTTACTTTTGGAAGACCCTATGGCACATGATGGGCATCCAGCTGAAATTCTTCACTGCATACCACCCCCAGACCGATGGTCAGACTGAGGTTGTCAACAGGAGTTTGGGGGACCTTCTGAGGTGTCTAGTCCGTGATCGAGTTAGAGATTGGGACTTGGTTCTACCACACGCGGAGTTTGCTTACAATGATTCGGTTAATAGGTCTACAGGCATGAGTCCTTTTGAGATTGTTACTGGCCGTAGACCTAGGAAGCCTATAGACTTGGTCCCATCTCCCATCCAGTCCCGTGTATCTGAGTCAGCTGAGTCCGTTGCCGATCATATTAGAAAGTTGCATGAGCATGTACGTCGTTACATTGAGTCCAGCAACGCATGATACAAGGAGTTGGCTGATGCCCACAGGCACCACCGTGAGTTTCAGGAGGGCGAGTATGTCATGATCAGGGTTAGGCCTGAGCGATTTCCCTCGGGAACCGTGAAGAAGCTACAAGATCACGGTGCCGGTCCTTTCTGAGTAGTGAAACGAGTTGGTCCTAATGCATATGTTGTAGATCTGCCAGAGGAGTACGAGATCAGCTCCACATTCAACATCTCAAATCTAATCGCTTATAGGGACCCAGCGGTGATACCTGGTGTTCCCTTTGAGCTGTCTCCACGCATTGTGAGCGACCCCACCCCCGAGCATCCACCTCCAGCTTTGTTACCTCAGCAGCGTGAGCAGATAGAGTGTATACTAGATGAGCATGTGATTACTACCCGGGGTGGAGTGTACCAATGCTATCTGGTGCGATGGAGGGGACGGCCCGCGTCCGATGACACTTGGATCACCCGGGCAGAGTTACAGAGGATAGATCCAGATCTGCTGGATCGATACCAGAGCGATCAGGACCCCTACTCGACAGGGTCGAGCTTCTCCCACTCGGGGAGAATTGGTGAGGACACCAGAGCTGGCCCTCGTTATCAGACACGTAGCACGACTCGAGCGACGCCGACCTCCTTGTGGCTAGGTGATAGCATGGAGTCCCCACCTGGGTATTGAGTTTATTTATGTTTATTACGAGTGTATTGGTGTGTATTTATTTGAGTATTTATGAGTGTAATGGGTCAAGGTTGTAAAATGGGTTACGCTTCATGTAAGGAGCCCAATTTCCAAATTGGGCCTCCAAACTTTTAGTAGCCCAATTGGGCCTCTCTCTTCCTTGTGGGCTTCTACACATGTGGGCCCAAAAGGCTGGTCCAAGGCCCAAGATGGGCTTCTAGAAGACTTGGACCATTGGACCAAAGAGACAAAGGTAGAGGATGCCCCTTCCTTGTCCCCCATGCTTGTCCCCCACCTACCCTTAAAGGGGGGCATCCCCTCCTTATTCCCCATGCTTGTCTCCCACCTACCCTTAACCAATGTTAGTGGATGTCCTTTGGTGTTAGTGGATGTCCTTTGGTCTAGATCTAGGGTTTGAGTATTTAAGGTCTCTTGTATTTTTGTGGAAGGAGGAATGAAGAATATGGATGCAAAAATCATTTGGGTGCCCCTCCCTCTCTCTCTCTTGTGTTCTTGAAGTTCTTCCCTCTCTCACCTCCAATCTCTTCTAAATCTGAGTTCCAATCTTATATCTCCCTCAAATTTCTTCTTCTTCTCTTCTTCCTCTATCTATTGTGAATGTTCATCGCTGCCGCCGTCACCGCCGTTCGTGCCGCCGTTGAGCCACCACAAGTTGATCTTCATCCTACTACCCTCAAATTCGGAGTTGCAGGACAGCAGCCCGGTGAAGAGGCTGGTACGGGAGATCCGACCGTTGGGTCGTCGTAAAATTTCGAAGGTAGGTTCCCCCCATCAGAGGTCATCCCCATTTCAATTTTGAGGTTGAGTAGAGTCCGTTTGCATCCTTTCCCAGCCACCTGTTCATCTTCCCCAAAGTCTGGTTGTGTGTAGGTCTGTGGGATAGATCTTGGCATCCGATTTTTCTCGCCCCTCAAACGTTGTCCAAATCTCACAAAAGAGCTATGTGCATCTCCATCACCCTCCCCTATACCCACCATAAAAATACTCAATCCTCATTCATCCATTTGGTCCTCGGTCAAATCCCTTGATCAGGGGGTTCAAGTTCTGTCCAACCTGTTCTGTATTTCGGGACAGTGTGATCAGTAAAATAGCAGTCATTTGGATTTCAAATCCAGCCGTTGTATGAGTTTGGGCTTCCATTATGTCATGGAATTTTGAGTCCTCTTTCCAACGGTACCCTTTGTGCCCCGATCCGATGTCGGGATTGATCGTACCAGCCGATCTCGTCGGAACGCACAGTTCTGGCCAGAAACACCGCTGCGGGACAGCCTTGGGAACAAATCCCAAGAAAATTGCCCGCCTCCACTCCGGTGACCGCCGCTCCCGGGAATCGACCTGGGACACTCCAGGAACATCCCCGTCAGTCACTCCTGCCAGATCACCCCGGACGTCGCCGTACCAGCAGCGGGTCCCACACGCCATCCTGCGGGCCCGAGTGAACGGAGTTAAACCCGTCGACCGCGTCCGCCCGAGCGCCACCGACTGCTGCCCGCCAACCTGAGATTGGTGCTCCCGGACCCCACATGCCACCTGTTACCTCCCCGCGTGGAGTGGGCTTTAGCATTATTTCTGTAATTATTAATTATTGCTGGACCGGGAGTTCCGGATCTCGGCCGGGACGTCTTCCCCACGCCCCGAGCGTGGAGGTACACTCATCGCTCCTCTTTAGTCCCTTGCTTTCCTAGTATAGGCTCTTGATGCCGCTGCTCGTGAGCATGTTATGCCCCTAGATTGTTCAAATTAATCACCGCTATGAGTTGTGAGTGCGAGACCCGTCCCGTGACTCGATCCGAGCACGAGAGTGAGTGAGCCGACCACCCGAGACTCATTGCTGATTTCTCAACCGTGCAGATCGACTTGTTTCCCTCGCCAGGGACGACCGTGAGTGAGTGCTTCTTGTTTGGGCACGTTCGCCTCTCCAGGAGCCACGTTAGGTGCCGAGTTGTTTGTGTTTTTGCTGGTTGCGTCGTCCAACAAGTCACGTCGTCTAGTAGACGTCCAATGATCGCACCAACAACATCGAGTCTCATTGTCGTCCCATATCACCGGTAGTCAATGCACAACCTTAGACTACCATCCTTCTTCTTCACAAACAACACGGGCGCACCCCAAGGGGAAAAGTTAGGATGAATATACCCCTTGGCCAGTAACTCATGCAACTGTGCCTTCAACTCTCTCAACTCAGCCGGTGCCATCCGGTAAGGGGCCTTCGACATAGGCGCCGTACCTAGTACCACCTCAATCATGCAATCAATCTCTCACTACGGTGGCAACCCTGGCAACTCCTCGGGAAAAACATCGTAAAACTCACACAACTGGAATATTCTCCACTTCCGTACACTGCCGATCAACTAGGACCACCGAAGCAACAAAACCCTGGCACCCCGCATCAAGAAATCTACGGGCCTTAATGGCCAAAATAAGAAAACAGGAAGAGGAAAATCGGATACCTTTGTAGTAGAAGGTGGGTCCACGATGATGCTGGAAGTAGACCCTCTTCGAGCTACAATCCACCATGGCGCGATGGGCCTCGAGCCAATCCATGCCCAAAATCACATCAAAGTCTTGAAACGGTAATGCATAAAGCTTGGCTGGAAAATTCCACCCCTTGACCCACACAGGCACCTTCTCAAGGTAATACGGGGTGAGCATGAAATCACCGGTAGGCAACTCCACTACCAGGTCACAAGACACCTCAATCACCAAGTCCTCGGCACTCTGAGTGAAATCCTCCAAAATGAACAAATGGGATGCACCAGAATCAAACAAAACTCGAGCCGCACAACCCATAATCGGAATAGTACCTTCCACTAACTGCGACGCCTCAGCCTCTGCTCTGGTAATGTGCATAACTCGACCTCGGGATCTTTGCCACCCTACAGTAGCCGATCGCGTCAACTGCGGAAACTGACCCTACTACTGGTACTGGTGCGGCTATCATGGTAACTGTAGTGGCTAAAACTGCTGCTGCTACTGAAACTTGTGCGGCTGACGTGGTCTCTGAGGACAGTCACGTGCCATGTGACCCTACTGGTCACACCTGAAACAAATCATAGGTGCTGAGCACTGTCTGCCTGGATGAGAATCGTCGCAACGAGGACACTCGCTCTGAGAACCACTAACTAAGCCTTGACGCTGGTAGGGTGCAGGTTGTTGAACACTACTCACTGACTGCTGCCTCGACTCCCTGCGATCCTGACGCTCTTGCCAAGACTGGCATCCCTAAACAGCTTCTTGAGCTTCGAGCCAAAAGATGTCGAATCTGCTGCTGACGCCACAGATAGAGATGCCCTGAACCACCTGCTGAGGGCTGGACAGTATTCTGCTGCTACACGGCCATCGGCTGACTAGGACTCATCTGCGTCTGACCAGCACTACCCTGTCCTCGAGTCCTCTTCAAGTCTCCCTCTAATGCCGCTGCTGCTCTGCAAGCCATATCCAAGTTGGTCACACCCGACGCAAGCAGGGGATGCCTCAGCTCTGGCCTCAAACCCTTGACAAACTGCTCGATCTTCAACTCCTCATCTGTCATAATGTGCGGCGTATAACACCCAACTAAATGAACCTAGACCGGTACTGCATCACTGACAAATCTTCCTGGGTCAACTCTAAGAATTGACGCATCTTCTGCGATCGGACAAAGGACGGACAAAAAGCACGCTCGAAAGCCGTGATGATCTCCCGTCACACAATCTGCCGAAGGGGACGAGACTAGAACGCTGCCTCCCACTCTGACGTCCACCATGCCCAGGCTGACCCCTGCAACCGATGGGTAGCCAACACCACCTTCTCCTCTTCAGCACACTCCATAGAGCTGAATATCCTCTCCAAGTCACCCAGCCACTCTCGACCTGCCTCAGGATCTGACTGGCCATTGAAAAGAGGCAGTTGGAACTGCAAAAACTCCTTCAGTACCCGACCATGACCACTCCGAGTCGATGAGCCCTCGCCAGCTTCACCCCCTTGTTGCTGAAGAACATACTGATACATGCCCCGGAAGAACTCCTCTGCTCCGGGAACTCTCGCCTCTCTAGCCGTGTCTTCCGGAAGCGCTGCCCTGCTCTGCCCTTCCTGGCCCCCACCTGACTCTCCCTGCTGGGAATGAGTCCCTCTTCTGGGCGCCATAACTCCATGTTAACAAAAAAAATCAGCGGAATCAATAAAACACATAGAGCCCTAAGCCAGTCGCCAACTGTACATGACATTCATGGACCTTCTGGACCACTACAATCATTTCAAGTTCTTATGTACCTCCACCACCCCGCTCTGATACCAACTGTAACGACCCGGGATCCGAGTACCAGAAAGGAACCGGCGCGACTCAAACCACGGCCTGCCACCCACGAGTCCGAAGACTCGGAAGGATTAAAGGATGATGTGAGGGTACACGAGAAACTAAAATAACTGTAGAGCTAGCACAATAATATAAAAATAATACAGAAATTAAGATAAATTATCACTAAACAGCTACAAGGTCCAAAGTATCTCATGTCCAATATAAGTATAGTCAATAGAAAGAAAAGTACAAGTACACAAGGCATACCCCGACTCTGGAAACTGACGACTAACCCTAGCTACTAGAACCACGCTGAAACTCTGACGCACCTCTCGACGACCCCGCCTCACCTGAAAACATAGGGGTGAGCCTCATTTCATAGGCTCAGTAGAGATCCCGCGGACCCCCACCTTGCAACGAGAGAAATTAAAGAGTAAGGCGCGAACAAGCACGAAAGGTAACACTATCTAACAGAAGTACAGCAGTAGCAGTAAGCGATGATAAATAAACCGAAAAGCTTTTTACAACTAACCGTACTGAACAAACCAACCCCGAATCGGTGGGAAAACTAGTCCGTACCTGCCAAGAGACAGGAGCACCACCCACTAGAAGCAAAGCCGGATGCGTCCCCCGACGTCTTACACCGCGCCTCAGTGTCTCCCTACATGCCCCAGGCGGAGACTGAGACACACCACAAGTACCACAAATAAGGAATAGCTGGGGTCGCACTCGTCAGCGCGAGTCCGACTGCCCCCAACCATGCGTGTACACACATACCATGCACTCTAGGTCAGGCCCTCTAGCTAGTTATTTTCCCCAGCCCTAACGCATGGTGTAAAGATGAGGGGCCCTATGGTAACTAACCCCAAAACCATCTCTCTCCGGGTCACGCTCTCCACCACTCCCAAGTGGGTCCGCACAAGCATGCACAGGAAAGCTACGCCTAGTGGACAGGTCACTGGAGGTGAGACTCAACTCACGAAAACCACCGATCGAAGGAAAACAGAGTGGTTGTCCACCCGGGACTGCCCTCAGCTTGGCGGCCCTCCCTGGACCGCAAAACATTTCTAGCAGTCTCCCTGAGACCGCCAGACTCAGCCAAGCAGTCAAGCCATGATCACAAGGAGGCGAGCCATAGGGGGACAAACGGTCTATCGCCAGGCCGCTACCCTAACCAAACAGTCCTCAGCGGGCCGCAAGGTACAAGAAAATAGTCGTGCCCTGACCGCAACCCTGCACGTGACTCCTAACGGTCGAAAACACGCACCCCGAGGGTGCTCTGACAAACGAAGCAAACGGTCATCCGTTGGCCGCTATCCAAGGGGTAGCGGTCAGTCGCGAGGCCGCCTACCAGGCCTAGCGGTCCCCTGGGGACCGCTAAGTCCAACCGACATTCAGAAATGCCTGGCGGTCCCCCAAGAGCCGCCAGAAGGGGCCTAGCGGTTCCTGGTAGGACCGCAACCCCAACCCGAGCGCAGAACGGCGGGAATAGCCAAAAAAACCTGATCCATGCCCCGATCATCCCCCGATGATGGGAAAACAAATGGGAATTCCTTCCCAACCCTCCTAGCATGATTCTATACCCATAGATCGGTCAAAAACCCCGAGAAATGAGAGATCCGGCGCTCAACCCCAAAACATGCATTTTCACCCTCTTGGCTCAAATACGCCCCTCTCGGCCTCTCCTCGACCTAAAAATCATGGGGAAAGCAGGAAAGAGGGCAAGGATCCATCCCCCTACCTCAAGGAAGCTCAAAATTTGCCGAATCACCGCCGATCTTCAAATCTAAGCTAAACACGATCTCCACACCCCACGTCGCAAGAAAGGCACTGCCTCGATCACCTCGCCGCCGCCGTCGTCACCACGCCGCCGCCTTGGTCCACCGTCTATCGCCAGAGGAGGAAGGGCGCTGCAAAGTTTGGATGGGGGAGCTTGCAATGGTCGGTGCTCACAGGAGAGGAAAGAAAAGAAGAAAAAAGGTCATTTATAGAAAATCTAAAAAATTGAAAAAATAGGAAAAATTTGGGAAAATCATTTTCTCGATCCTATGAACATGCTCAACGCACTGGTACTGTCCCAGAGTAGAAGAACATAACAGTTTATCATGTACAGGATTCCAAAGGCCCGTTAGAGAAAAACACGCGTAAACCATAAAACACGTCCCAGGACCCCCGAAAGTGATCCGAAACTCATGGATCCAGATCTGAAAAATGTTCAAAAAACCCAGGATATTACATGCCAGGGGTTCATATTTTACCATTTAATGTGAAAACCATCGCCTAGAACGGCGAACACGGCTCATACCCCCCGAACATGATTCAGCCCTTAAAGTTGGAAAACCTGCTCAAACTCACACCGTTCGGCTCCACATCTCCAGAAAATGTAGGAAAAGAGTTGGGTATCCATACCCCTACCTCCACCGAAGATCTCACGCGTCGAAATGGCCACATCACGCCGAAAACCATCACACGAACAACCCACGCCGGCTTTGAATCCACGAATGGGATTGCGCCATCGCCACGCTCCGATACTCACGCAGTCACGCGTCAGGTCAGCTCCACACCGTCACCACCTCACCCAGCTCCGCACCGGTCGTATGCCCCGGGGGAGAGGAGAAGAGAGGAGAGAGAACGGAGGGAGAGAAAGTGAGAGATCGTGAGGGAGGAGAGTGGAAGGGTTAAGAAGAAAAGAAAAATAGGAAATTAGTAATATTTCCTAAAATCTGATTTTCTGCACAAAATTTCGTAAACTCAGAAAAATATGAAAAAATATACTCCACGATCCTCGGAAAGAGCATAATGCACCTGTTGCGTCCCGGAGTCGTAAAACTCAACGGTTTACTCTCCACGGGGTTCCACAAGTTATACAAGGCAAAATCCGAGTGGATCGTAAAACACGTGTCAGGACCCACGAAAGCGCTCCGAAAGCTCTCTGATTCCGATCTGAAGAATCCAGGGTATTACATAAGTGGAAAGAGATTTGGCTATGTCATTGTTGATGATTTCACTCGTTTCACTTGGATTTTCTTCTTAACTCACAAGAATCATGCCTTCTCTGAATTTCATAATTTCTTCAAAAAATAAAATTGGAAAGTAAATTCAAAATCTGTACTATCTTGTCTGATCATGGAGGAGAGTTTGATAACTCCTCATTCAGTGAGTTTTATATCCAGGAGGGTTTGACTCACAAATTTTCTTCTCCTAGGACCCTAGATCGAACAGGATGGAATTGTAGAGAGGAAGAATCGAACCATAGTGGAGAGAGCCCGAGCCATGCTAGTGGAAAGTCAACTTCCAAGAAGATTTTTGGCAGAGGCAGCCAATATAGCATGTTATATTATTAATAGAGCAATGGTAAGCTCCAAGTATAAGAAAACTCCCTACGAAATGATGAAAGGTAAGAAACCCAACTTGGCATACTTTAGAACCTTTGGACCAAAGTGTTACATTCATAACAATGATAAAATTGATCTTGACAAATTTGAAGTTAAAAGTGACATGGGTATATTTCTAGGTTACTCAGATAGATCTAAGGCATATAGGATATTGAACATGAAAAATCAGACTATAGAAGAACCTCATGTCGTCTTTGTTGAAACAACTAATAATCCGGACAGGTCTGACAATGACAAGAAAAAAGGTGATGATGGAGAATTTTTGGAAACTAAGGCAGATCCAGAGCAATCAGATGAACAGCAAGTAGAAGAAACAGAGGTAGGTCAGTCGACTAGGTCTGTGCTTAAGTCGACAGAGGTAGGTTGGTCATCAAACAATATTAGAATTTTGAAAGATCATCCTATTCAAAACATCATTGAAAATCTACATGACCCACCTAGGACTAGATCATTTCATAAAGAAAATAATAATAAAGATCTGCTTGCTTTGGTGTCTCAAATCAAACCTAAAAATATTAAAGAAGCTTTAAAAGATGAGTCATGATCAATGCAATGCATGAAGAGTTAAATCAGTTTGAGAGAAATAAGGTATAGACTCTAGTTCCCAGACCATCCAAGAAAATTGTCATAGGAACTAGATGGGTTTTCAGGAATAAACTAAATGAAGATGGAATAATCACTAGAAACAAAGCTAGGTTAGTTGCTAAGGGTTATAACTAGAAGTTTGGCATAGATTTTGAGGAATCTTATGCTCCTGTTGCTAGGATAGAAGCAATCAGAATTTTGTTAGCTTTTGCATGTTCTCATGGAATAAAATTGCAACAAATGGATGTTAAAAGTGCCTTTCTGAATGGTATAATAAAGGATGAAGTCTTTGTAGAACAACCCCTCAGATTTGAAAATTCTGAATTTCCTAGTCATGTCTTCAAATTGAACAAAACTTCGTATGTACTTAAGTAGGCCCCAAGAGCCTGGTATGACAGGTTAAGTAAATTTTTAGCAAGCAAAGGTTACAACAGTTGTAAGATTGATCAGACCTTGTTCATCAAAATTTTACACGGACAAATAATCGTGGTGCTGATATATGTGGATGATATTGTGTTTAGCTCAACTAAGCCTAAAATGTGCAAAGAATTTGCTGATCTAATGACTTAGGAATTTGAAATGAGACTAATGGGTGAACTTCAATTTTTTCTTGGACTATAGGTAACACAGTTAGCAGAAGGATGTTTCATTAACCAATCCAAGTACACCTTGGAAATTCTGAAGAAATTTGGTATGAAGGATATAAAACACATAGCCACACCCATGGGAGTCAATGCATCCATTGATGCAGATGAGAAAGGTAAATCAGTGGACCCAAAGACATATCGAGGTATGATCGGATCCCTACTTTATCTCACTACTTCCAGGCCAAACATTCAATTTAGTGTGTGCTTGTGCGTGAGATTTCAAGCAAATCATAAGGAATCACATTTGATTGTTGTAAAAAGAAATCTTAGATACCTAGTTGGCACACACGACCTAGGTTTATGGTATCCTACAATTTGTGACCTAAATTTAATCTCATATACAGATGCAGACTATGCTGGATGTAAATTGGATAAAAAAAGTACTAGTGGCTATTGCCAACTATTGGGTGGGTGCCTGGTCTCTTGGGCTTCCAAGAAATAACACTATGTTGCACTCTCCACAGCAGAGGCAGAATATGTTGCTGCAGGGAGTTGTGGGACTCAAGTGTTGTGGATTAAGCACCAACTCCAAGATTACTGCGTAGATCTTGGATGCACACCCATATTGTGTGATAACACAAGTGCTCTTAATCTTACAAAGAACCCCATCCAACATTCAAGAACAAAGCACATTGAAATAAGGCATCATTTTCTTAGAGATGAGGTGAACAAGAAACATTTTGAACTATATTTTATTGACACACAAAAGCAACTTGCAGACATTTTCACTAAACCTCTGAATAATGATAGATTTTCTACTCTAAGAAGAGAATTGGGTCTTTACATACTGCCCATGTCTTAAGTTTGTTGAAAAGTTGTGTCTCTCAAGTTGTGTCAGTCATAGAGGTCATAAATTGCTATAGTCAGGGGGAGTCAGTTATAGTATCATTATCTCAGCTCTGGTGTCTCTAGCTCCATATGCATGGTTGACCATCTGGTATATTAAATGGTGATTTATGGAAGGACATATTAAGTCTATCTAAAAATTTTCACCATGCGTGAGAACTGTCTCCTCCAAGTACCGAAGGTCAGTCAATTCTTTAGATGTAGTCATCTGACTAAGGGTAATATGTTACATGAGTCCATAAAGTACAAAAGAGAGGGGGAGCGTGTTGTTGTGCCTGTGTGGAACATGCTTGATGCTATTGTTTTGATGATGTCCAACTATGAATCATTATTGTTCTGTTGCAAATGATTCAGCTATGTTTGAATGTGCATAACCATGTTTTGATGCTTACATGCAATGCTCTTCATGAGAAGACTCACGCTTCATCTAGTCTTGATAGAATTCTTATTGGATGTTAATCAATCTTCATAACATTCCAAATGAGTCTTAATCTCCTCATGACTTGAGCACACAAGCTCTTTGAATGTCTGCATAAGAAGCTAGCAGCAATTTCAGTCGGGCTATGGAAAACTACAACCAGTAGGTCAAAATTCATCTCATGCAAGATGAGTTTAAAAGAGGACCAATCATATGATAATCCAAGGATGAAAGAAGTTTAGGATGCCAAGGATCAGCATGTTGATAGATTGAAGATCTAAAGACCTGCCTAGAATCTCAAGCAAAATGCATCAGAGTTCAGCATGAGAACTGCAATCTCAAGAAGGCTGCGTCGACCCCTTCAATAGGATGCGTCGACTCCTTCCCTCGCCAAACAAAGAATAGTCAAGGCGAGATCATCAGCTGCGTCGACCCCTTGGCACCATTGCGTTGACTCCAAATGCACTACCAGCAGAAGCAGCTATCACTCAAGCAGCTGCATCGACGCCATTAGCACGGCTGCGTCAACTCCAGACATCTTCCATGGAAGGATCTCACAAATGCGTTGACCTCACGTTCATTACTGTGTCGATGCCATCAGGATCCAGCAGTAGCCAGAAAGACACCCGTTGTTGGATGCGTCGACCCCACTTTCTCAGGGAGTCGACACAATGGGCCTTCCAGAAGCTGGTCAAAGATGCATTTTCAACAGATGCGTCGACGCAATGGGCCTACAGCGTCGACACACTGGTAGCTCTTCAAGCCTTTATCTCTCAAACCTGCAAAACGTTCTGATATTATCCAGGGAATAAACTATATCGACGTAAACCTCCAAAAACACATTTTTTGAGGTCTGGAAAAGGATCCTAGGACAGAGATCCTATCTTTCCATAATAAGGAAGTCAGTACACCTTTTGGAGGTAGATTTTTAGGCATCACATTTGGGAAAAGTCTGTCTTATGGTACTCTGCTTTTTGGTCATAACCAATGAGATTTTAGTCCAAAGAAGGTACCTAGGACAGAACTCTGGTTTTCCCGCCGTTTTCTCCTTGTGCGTCTCCCTCCTTGCCGGCCATGGCCGGCGTGGCGGGAGGTCCTCCGCCTCCTCTGGTGCCGCCGGAGACAGCTTCATCTGCATCTCAAGTGGTCTCTCATCGTACCTTTGCGCAGGCACTCATGGAGTCTAAGTTTAGGCCAACGATTCCAATTCCGGTGAAGGAACCTGCTTTCACCGATCGGGGAGAGCCTGCGGTGTTCTTCACCAAGGCGGATGTCCAAGCGTCCCTCCAATTCCTTTCTTTCTCCATTGTTGCCAAATGTTCTTATGGTCGGCCTAATTTTTTCGATATCAAAAGCTGCTTGATGCAGTGGCTGGATTTAGTTTCTGATTTTGTCATTAGTAAATTGAACCCGCGACACCTGCTCTTCCGATTTACTTGCGAATCGGACTTCTTGAAGTTGCTGATACAGAAGAATCTCTACATTAAGGGATTCCTGTTTCGTTTCTTCCGCTGGACACCGGAGTTTAACTTTGATGCAGATCCGCCGACGGTGTCAGTCTGGATCAGCTTCCCAGCACTGCCTGCTAACCTGTATCACGCAGATTGCTTGCGGTCTATAGCTGGAAATTTTGGGAATGTGCTGCGCATTCATGAAAGAACTCTGGCCATGACGGATACATCGGAGGCCTTGATCTGTGTTGAGATGGATTTATCTGCCTTGTGCAAGGAACAATTATGGTCAGATTTGGATGGAAATGGTTATTGGCAACCTGTAAATTACAACCGTGCTCCGCTGCTTTGTTCCTTTTGTCATAAGCTTGGTCACGAAGTTGATGTTTGTAAGAAGAAGCAGGGAAGGTTGGCCAAAGCCCGATCAACAAAAGAACCAGATCCCAAGCATCCCAAACAGGCTTTCAGGCCTCGACTGACTGATCCTCCGCCTGTTCGGCAAAATGTGGCTGTGGAAAACAAGTTCTAGATCTTACAACAGGCTGCGGAGTTACTGGAACATGAACAAAATAACTCTGCCTCTAGCATCTATGTAGGGCCTCTTCAGGTCCCGGAGCACCAAGAGGGGGCGCCTCCAGGCCCTGTTCTTCAGCCCCCTTCAAAATCTGACAATGGAGTAGTTGGTGAGCTGGTACAATTAGTCAATCAGACAGTAGAAAATTCTTTATCTGATGTAGAGGTTTTATTACCAGAACTGGAGATTCATAAGGCCAGTACACTAATAGGGAATACCGCCTGTCTGGACAATGACATTTTGTAGTTCCAGTTACTGGAAAAGGGAGGTGAGAATGCTAGAAGAATACATAACGGTGGGATAGTAACTAGATCTAAAGCTAGATCGATGGAGGAAATCTTCCTAAATCCTCCATGATTTTACCAATCCTAATTTGGAATATTCGTGGGGTAGGGAACACTGCTTCCCGTAGAGGCTTAAAACACTTAGTTCAGTCTAATAAGGTCAATATGGTGGCCATCAGTGAACCTATGTTGAGTATTAATAAAGCTCCTCAATTGGGAAGATATCTCAAGCTTGGGAGGTTTGCAGGTAACAACTCTCTTGATTCTAAGATTTGGATATTCTGGCATGACAGTTATTATCTGGAGGTTATTGCCTCCTCTTCTCAATATATCACTCTCGGACTGAAGGTGAATAATTCATTCTGTACATATTATTCTTTTGTATATGCTTCTTGTGCTCCTCACCTTCGACAGTCCCTCTTCAGTGATCTAGCTCTCTTTGCTGCTTCTATTACTATCCCCTGGTTGGTGGGAGGTGATTTTAATTGTGTCCTAAGGCCCTCAGAGAAGATAGGAGGCGGCCTCCCAGCTCTAGCTTCTATGTCAGAGTTTAACAATTTTCTTTGTTCTACTGGCCTGATTGATGCTAGATTTCAAGGGCCTGCAATGACCTGGACAAATAATAGAGCTGGTACAGCTAACATACGGGCAAGGCTTGATCGTGTATTAGTGAATAGCTCTTTCCACTATGTAAATCCACTACTGACTATCAAACATTTATCTAGGGGTCCCTCTGACCATGCTCCCCTGCTCCTTAATACTGACAGTTTGTCAAACTGCCCTGGCCGCTTCATTTTCCAGAGGATGTGGTGTACTCACATTTCCTTTAAACAGTGTGTTTCTGATGCTTGGCAGCAAACCAACATTAGTCATCCCAATGCCATGGTTCGGCTCTTTGTTAAATTGAAGACTGTTAAAGACTCTTTGCGAAAATGGAACAAGGAAGTCTTTGGGGATGTATTCTGTAATGTAAGTCTTGCTGAAGCTGAAGTGGCACTTAAACAAAACACTTATGACTCAGACCCTTCTCCAATTCATAGAGAGGGGCTAAATGCTGCTAATGCTAGTCTCCGCCAAGCTTTACTTAGAGAAGAAATTTTCTGGAACCAGAAGTCCAGAGTAGAATGGATAGAATGTGGGGACAGAAACACCTCCTTTTATCATGCTATTGCCCAATGTAATAGAAGGAGAAATGCTATCAGAAGATTGAAAGTAGGAGACCTGAAGAATGGTGTGATAATCAGGAAACTTTGAGGAGTCATGCAGAGGCTTTTTTCAAGAACCTTTTCTCTACTGAAGAACACTTCATAAATCCAAACTTGATGGAATGCATTCCACAGGTTATAACTGAAGCTCAGAACTCTACTCTATGTGCCAAACCAGATGCTTCAGAAGTCCGGAAAGCGATGTGGTCTCTAAAGGGCTCCAGTTCTCCTGGCCCAGATGATTTTTCTAGAGAATTCTATACAACAGTCTGGGATATAATTGGGCAGGATGTTACTGAAGCTGTTAGTGCATTTTTTGAAGGCTTCCCTCTTCCAAGAGGTATATCTTCCTCTCTCATCACTCTAATCCCTAAGGTGCCAGAGCCCAGGTCCTTTAGTGATTTCAGACCTATAAGCTTGTGCATGTTTTCATATAAAATCATTTCTCGAATTATCTCTGAAAGATTGGCTCCCTTATTGCCAAGCATTATATCAGTGGAGCAAGGGGCATTTGTTAAGGGGAGATTAATTTTAGACATTGTGGCTCTTGCTCGGTAGTTAATGATGGATATAAATAAAAAGGTACGCGGTCATAATATGATCGTTAAGCTTGATATGGCAAAGGCCTATGATAGGATGGAATGGGATTTCATCTTGACTGTCATGAGGAAATTTGGCTTCAGTACCAGATTTACTTCGTACATTGGAATGCTTCTTTATAATTGTTGGTTTTCGGTTAATTTTAATGGAGTGGCATCAGGCTTTTTTAAGCCTAGAAGGGGCATTAGGCAAGGGGACCCCATAGCTCCATACCTGTTCATAATTGCTTCTGAAGTTCTTAGTAGAGGCCTCTCTGCCCAATTTCAATCTGGAAGCTTACAAGGTTACAAAGGACCAAGGCAGTCTATGCAGATTACACACCTATTATATGCAGATGATTCTCTGGTTTTCCTTAATGCTAGCAGACAGAATGTTGTGGCATTCCAACAATTCATATGCAGATATGAGCAATGCTCAGGGCAGCAAGTGAATGTTAATAAAAGCTGCTTTATTCTTTCAGAGAAAGCACCTTCCTCGCTTAAACAGTCAATTCATGCTCTTACTGGTTTTAAAAATCAGACTGCTGGTATCAACTATTTGGGAATTCCTGTGAAAAAGGGTAGGTACCTCTGCTCTGATTTTAAATCCATGATTGAAAGGGTTCAGATTAAGCTGGAAGGTTGGAAATCCAAACTTTTATCCCAAGCTGGCAAAGTTGTTCTTATAGATTATGTTCTGCATAGCATGCCAATCTACCTTGCTTCTGCTTGTTTTATCCCAAAGAAGGTTATCAGATTCATTAACAGTCAATGTGCTAATTTCTTCTGGCAAGTCAGTGATGGCAAAAACTGAAGACATTGGATAGCTTGGTCAGTAATTCAGAGGCCACGCTCAGAGGGAGGACTGGGAATAAGAGATCTACAATGGGTTCAAATCTCATTGGCAGTTAAGAGCTTATGGAACATTCTTCATGGGTCTTCCCTCTGGTCTCGATATGCTAGGCAACGTTTTATTAAATTTCATTTTGCCAACTGTACTAAGCCTTTCCCTGCAGGTATGCCTTTGGCAGTCTTCAGGCAAGCCCAAGATTTCTTAATAAACAATAGCAGGTGGCTAATTGGGAATGGGGCAGAAATAGATTTTCTGAGAGATAACTGGACTGGTCTAGGCCCTGCCATTAATGTTGTTCGGACCGATGGTAGAAATAGAGGTGCAGATCTCCCTCTGGCTTCTGTCCGAGAAGTGCTCCAGGACTCTCAGCATATTGCCAGGGGTTTTCCTCAGTAACAACTTTCACTTTCCACACATCCAGTTTAGCAATGAGTCCGACATCTGTATTTGGACAGGCACTTTAAAGGGCAATTTCTCAGTAAAGTCATCATGTAATTTGATCTGAACAAAAGGTATTCGGAGGCCAGCTTGGGCCAAGCTATGGCAATCAGCTATTGCTCTAAGAGCAACTCTCTTCACCTAGAAAATACTCCACCGAGCAGTGCCGGTTGACAGTAGGGTGCTGAATGTGGGATTCAAATGGCCTCTAGGTGCAGCTGTTGTTCATCTCCTTCCCAAGAAGACCTTAACAATGTTTTCATCTCCAGTGAGTTGGCTTCTGAGTTATGGGGTTGGGTGCACCCTCTTGTTAGCAACAAGATTACTCTCTGTGAGCAGATTACAACCAGAAGCTGGAATTTAATCTCTGCAACTAACATGTCATCTGCAATACAGTTTATTGGGATGTATGCTGTAATCTTGATGATATGGGAAATATGGAAACATAGATGTGCTCTAAGATTTGAAGGAGTGGCCCTCAACAGTGCATCCATCAAAAGGAAACTAATCTCTTCAATAGCTTTGGTGTTGGACAAGCTAAATTTTCACAAGCCTTTATCTCCAGCCCAATTTCATTGCTTAGCATCCTTCCAATTATATCCACGGGTGGAAATCAAACAGCCACTCTTGGTCTTTTGTCAATTGGCTGCCCAAGATTTTACACTGCATGTAGATGGAGCCTCGAAGGGCAACCCCGGCAAAAGTGGAGGTGGAGGATGCATCAAGGACCCTGCAGGCAAACTCATAGTTGGTTTTGCATTTCACTATGGTCAAGGCAATAGTATCTCAACAGAGACAAGGGCTCTTCATGATGGTTTAGCCATTGCTAAGCAATGTCAAATTAGGCTGGCAGCAATGTACTCGGATTATGCCCTCCTAGTAGAGGCAATCCAGAATGTCAAATTAGGACTTGATGCAGTGCAGCGAGTGTACAGACTTGGTAAACCGAGGTCCAGTGTATAGACTTGGTAAAGTTCAGGACTCTAACAACGAGTGTATAGAGTTGAAGCCTGACAACCCAATGTGTAGACTTGAAGCTTGGAAGGATGTACACACTTGACCAATTCAAAGACGAATCAAGTGTACAGACTCTGAGTCCAAACCAACGGCTGTACAGACTTAGAATGTGAAGACTGATGTACAGACTTCATTAACCAAAGCATGAATGAGACGCTAAAGTCTGTATAGACTTTCCAATGTCTAGACTTGCACGCAAGAACAACACAATGTATAGACTTCAACTCAACCATGCATACTGTAGACTTTGTGAAGCGTGAATGCAATGTACACACTCACAACGTTGACGCTGCAGACTTGAGAATGCTCACAGCGTTGACGCTGCAGGAGACGTAGGCTGTATAGACTTAGCCTAAGCCAATGCATGAACTGACGTTGTATATACCTAGCCAATGCAATGTACATACTTCCTATATGAGGGAGCAGTGTATGGGCTTGCTGTGAAGAACAGTAATGCACGATGTACAGACATGCAAGTCATTCACTCATTCCAGCACACTCATGCATTCTCCACAGAGTAGGTCAGATATATTCAAAACAATGTGATGACTCATTCATGTTGCTATCATTAAAACACCGCATCATCAACAAGACACAAGGGGCACAACAATCTCCCCCTTTTTGATGATGGCAACATAATGAGTCACACTGACTCATCAAACTATTCTCCCCCTTTGACATAATCAAAAAGAAGGGAAATTGTTTGATAGTCAAATACAATGCACAGAAAAGCACATAAATGCAGAGTGTGAGTCATGGTTCATTAAAATGAAGATCTCTCTTATGACAATGAAACAACTCTCTCCCTATCAACATGCAGGCTTGACTACTCTCCCCTTAGATGCAAAGAAACCATAACTTCCCTTGAAGCACAGGAATGAACTCTGGTTATCCAATGAATCAAGCTAAATTCTGCCATTACAGAATCAGAACTTATGACAGAATAAGATGGAAGATTCCAACAGTGTGGAGAGTACAGAGATTGGTGATGGAGGATTCCAACAATATCACAAGATATCTCAATGAATAATCAGACTGAATCTGATCAGGCGATCTGGAAAATCTGATCATGAGGGATTTTAATGCATACATCACTTCAATAAGTCTTAAAAGATGTAGACTCTTCTCTTATAAAGGGTTATGAAGTGGCAACTTAACCAATCTGATTTAATTTTGATGTATACCAAATTTGTCAAATTAAACTCAATACTCATATCTGAATCCAAGTTTTAATAAAAGTGAACCAAATAGTCAGAAACCACTCAAAAACAATCATCTTTTATCTTACACATATGATCTCAATTGCACTTTTGAAAAATACACAGGTTAGTACTGAAGTTAAACACTTTTTCAAGAACATGAGTTGACAGATTTTTCAAGATAATTTTATATGAAGCACATTATATTTTTCCTGAGCAATTTAAGTTGATCAACACCTTTTTACATGAGGCACAACAAGTCTTAGTTGAAGTGACCCAGTTACTCAGTGTGATAACTGTTATTGCCTCTCACTTTGAGAGCAGAGTTAGCAATATAAGTGTCTTTTTACATGAGAAGACACCTTTATCAGAGGCCAGACTCCCCAGCTACTCAACACAAATAAGCTATTGCTCTGTCAGGTTTTGTTTCACTAAATTTTTATCAGAGATAACTATGGCACCTCATGACTTGAGTTACTTTATTTCATTGATAAAGAACTCAGTTTCTCAGTGACCGAGTCATTGCTCTGAATTCACAAATTTTTCATTTAGTCAACATTTTTCAAATTAATGTTTAACAACAATACACACTATATGCATCTTAACCAAAGAAGCCCTGAATTCAAATTTTTAGATATCTGATGAGAGAGTCTAAGGTTTACATGACACATGTGGTTAAAGTTTATTAACCCTTATCATTCAGATATTTTTAATTCATTTAATTACAAATCTGAGAATACATTAATCTTATATTAGTCTGATTCAGTGGTAATTCTTAAACCTGTATGATAGGAGTTTTTACAAAGTTCTCAGACTAAATTGCATGACATGCAGCTTAAGTTCCTCAGACCAAATACAGATCAAAAAATTTAGCTGACCAACAAATCACCAATAGAGCCAAAATAGTCACACCAGCTAAGAGGTATATGAAGGAAGAGTACTAGCTGGTGAAAGAATCAATTAGCAAGAGAGAATAAAAGTTTAAAGCCAATAGCAGAGTTGAATTTCAGTCAGACAAAATGAGACACTCCTTCTTCAACAGATTGAGGATTAGTAGCCAAATTCTCAGATTCAAGAAGGTATGAATTCAAAATAGTCAATGGATGATTTGAAAGAGTGTAGAGTGAGAATTTCAAATAGTGTCAACAATGTGATAATGCTGCCCCTTGTCTATATGCAGTGACTCACATAAGACTCAACAAGCTCCCCCTGAATTGATGCAATTTATGCAAGATGATTATTCAAACGTCAGAGCATTCTTTATTCAGAGAGCATCATGCTAGAGCAATCAACTCTTCAAGATAATTCAATTTTGCACAGACAGATTATTATGATATGCATTGATCAAAAACAGTTGGACTCCCCCTGACTATATGCATGAAATGTATTGAAATCACATCACATGATATCAAATTTAGCATTCAGATATGATTCATGCAAATTAGACAGAAGAGAATTACTATAAGCATGATTGTTCAATTCATATTTCAGAAAACTTCAGTTTAGCACCAACAGATCAACATGATATGCAATACACTGCTCTATATGACTTGACCCATGGTACTGGGCGGAGGACTTGGTCCAAGGACCACCTCACACATGGTAGTAGCATCCAGACATACTCTATCTGCCCTTCACCACTGTTCCATCTAATATACCATGATGGTCATGCAAATCAGTGCAATACGACATACAGGGAGTTTGACATATCATGCATCATGACATAGATATGTAATGCATTCAGAGGTAAACTACAATTATTTCCATGTGCATTTCAGATTTTCAATTAGATTCAGTTAGATGATGCACAAAAGAATTAATCATGATATGCAGGCATTTAGAGCACACAATTTTAGAAGACAGAATTTTAGCAGAGTTTTCAGAACTAACCTGAAATGTAGTCATGGGGTTTTCATTCTTGAGTGCCTTGGTTGATTAACCCCCTTTATTCATTTCCAAGGCACACCTGCAACAACTGGATTATTTTGATCCTGTAGGAACCCAAGCTGCCTTGGGTCCTGTATGAGCCCTAACAGGTGTTCTAAACAATCTTTTAGCAACATGATCATCATATTCCATCAGTTTACACTCAAACATTGAATGTCTAATTTTTCCACAATAATAACATGAAGCCACAGAATTTTTGTTTTTATTCTTCATGTTAGCAGAAACATGATGCCCATGTGCATGCATATGAGTATGAAAATTATGTGTATGAGCATGAGTATTTCTTTTATTGACTTGAAAATTTTTCTTTCCATGCTCAGCCAACCGACAGTTGGCAGCTTTGTGGCCTAGCTTACCACATTCAAAACATGCAAAGTTTTTCTTTTTATCTCTCAAGTTATTTCTAGCAGAATTATAGAAAGCAGGGAATTTGACAGATTTAGAGTTTAATCTATTTCCCTGAGCATGCCAGCAATCTTTGACTGCATGCCCAAGCTTACCACATTCAAAGCATTTAAGATGCTTGCTTCTTGATTCATTTTTACCCCAATGATTTCCTGACCAGCACTCATTAGCCTTATGCCCAGACTTGTTGCAAGTGAAACAAATGATATGCTGATTGAATTTGAGTTTGTTTCTTTTGTACTCATGATGATTTGGGGTGTATCTGGCATGCATTCTGTCATCAGATTTCAAAGCATAGCACTCATTCATTAAAGGACCATTCCTACCACAATAATAGCATGAAGCATCAGATTTCCTAGGGGCATGGTTTCTATCAGATGAATTCACAGATGGATGTGAATGAGTACAAGAAGCATGAGCATTTTGCATTGACCCATCAGATTCAGCAGAGCTAATAAATTTCAGAGTATAACCAGAATTATTCTTTGCCCTTTTTGTTTGACTCTTTCTTGTCAATTTCTGATTATCCTCAACAGGTTTTGTTTGTTTTTCAATTTTCTGAGCTTTAAATTGAAAGACAGATTTTGAAGGTGACTTCTGATTTTCATTTTGTTTTGGGGATTGCCTTGAAGTACCAGCTACATCAGTGCTTTGAACAAAAGTTATATATAGCTGGTTTTTAGTGATTTTCTTAACATCAGAACAGCAATTTGTTCCCCCTTCAGAGTTATCATCCTTCCTCTTCCCAATAGTTTTCATTTTTCCTTTAATCTTGGCAGACTCAATAGCTGAATTTTCTAGATTATGAATTCTATCTTCCAAGCTAGCAATGTGAAGTTCATAACTGGCTATTTCCTGTTCACTGCAATTAACACATTCGCTTAGAACTTGGTTTGCAGTTTTATACTTCTCAATTTCTTGTTCTAGACTGTTCAAAATTTCTGAATTTCCATCATAGACAGCTTTTCCTTTTTCTATAGTGAGAAGTCTTTCAGACAAGCCAGTGTTCAACCACTTTAGTTTTTTAACTTCAGCTTTTAATTCAGTGTTTTCTTCCTCAAGATTTTTATCCTGAATTTCATTATTAGCACATCTCTCTCTTCCAGACATGTGCTCCAATTTTTCAATCAGTTCATCTTCTCTTTCTTCTGCTTTAATTTTCTCAACGAGTAGATTTTTGTGATCATCTTTAAGTGAGGCAATTTGTTTATTTAGCAATTCATTCTCACTAAAGAGATCTTCATTACGTTCTCTTAAAGCTGAGCATGTTTTACAATTTGATTTAGCAGAAGAGGACTGTGAAACCTCATTGATTTCATTCATTCTGACCATAAGAGTTTTATTCTTCTTTTGAAGATCTTCATTCTCCAATTTCATTTTGTCCAATTCAGAATTAACTTCAGTGAGTTCCTGCATGCCTTTTAGATACTCTTTTTTCTTATCATTCAACTGATTCTCTATTTCTGACATTTTATGCAACCATGTTTGTTTTTCAAATTTTAGAAAATCATTTTGTTTCTTAAGATTCTGAACATCTAGCATGCAAGCATCATAAGACTTTTTCATATTTGGACAGTTTTCACATGAATCTTTCAGATTTATTCTATCACATTTCTTTTTCAATTTTTTATTTTCAGATTTCAATTTCTTGGAAACTTCTAACAAGTTTTCATACATCTCTATCAATTCATCGAAAGAGTATCCTTCTGATTCAGAACTTACCTTGGATGAAGTTTCATCATCAGCATTTCTATGATCAGCCATTAAGCACTTGCTGTGATTCCTGATTAGCTTCAGTTTATCCAAAATGTCTTTGGCAGACCTGCAAGATGAAATGCATTCAATTAGAGATATGTAAATTGATTCTTTTAATAAAACTACAGCTCTATTATTGACAGAGTCTTTCAGCTTGTCCTTCTTGGTCCATTTAGATTTATCCTTCGACAGTTTGTATGGGCCGTGAGTCATTACCTTCCACAGTTTTAGATCAGTAGACTTTACATACCGATGGAGGTTTTCGAACCAAGAGTCAAAGTTATCACCTCTGAATATCGGAGGATTAGCCATCGAATCAGATACAACCAAATTCAAAGCACAAAACACTAGACAATAAAACCAGATAAGCAAGACACGGTACTAACTCAGTGAAGCTAAATACAGAACACAAGTGACACACTTATGAAATGCACCAGACAGAAATGCACTAAGACAGTAAATCAAGACGATTCCAAATGACCCACTCTGAAATGCACTAAATAGTTAGCAGGATCTCTACAGATTGTTAGATCTGTTAAGTCAGACACCGCTCTGATACCAATTGTTGGGTTCAGTGCAGTTTTCAGAGGGGGGGTGAATGAATATAGCCCTTTAAAAATCTTTCGCCCAATTAAAATATGATGCTCACTAGAATTACTAGTTCGCAAACTAGACAAGCTTAAAAGCTAATAATCAGTTGCAGAGCAAAACAAGCACACAGTGAGATCACTAGAATGGTAACTAGGCTGATTTAGACAAAGAATTGCTCAACTAGAATTTCGCTCTCTTGACAAATTAAAACATTCTAAGAAGACTAATTAACTCTTCTTCTCAACCAAAAGCCAAACACATGGAGCGCCCCTATGCATTCATCTAGCGGAAGCACAATAGAACAAAACAAACCATAATGCACAAGAGGTTTTTAGGTGGTTCGGTCCAGCAGACCTACATCCACCCCACACTCAACCCGAGTGTGGATTACTGCTGCGCAACACAGCTTGTGTCCGCAGGGCAATACAGCTTAGCCTACAACCGCTGGGCCTCACAGCTTGCCGTCCAGTGGAATCCACCACTGCAACCGCTGGGGATTACAGCTTACCCGTCCAGTGGAAACCCCCACTGCCCGCTGAGCAACACAGCTTGCTATCCAGAGGAGTCCTCCTCTGCAAACCGCTAGCTAACAGCTTGAAAGAAAATGTAAAATAGAAAACAAAAGACAAGATAACATCATCGGAAAGCTGTAAACGTAAAGCACAATGTGGCTCTTAAAGAGTTGACTGGCCTGGATTTGATCCACGGCCAGTGAAGACTAATCTTCAGGCAGCTACTCTCCTCCTCTCTCGATTTCACTAATTCTTCACAGCATCTTTCTCTTCTGCTTCTTCTAATCTCTCACTCTCTGCTCTTCTCTTCTCTCTCTTTTCTTTCTTCTTTTGTGCTGGATCGACAGCTTCTCTCCACTCTGCTTTTTCTTCTCTTTTTCTCCTTTTTCTCTTTTTCTGGATCGAAGGGCTTTCTGCTCTTCAGGCTTCTTCTTCGATCGACCTCCATCTGAAGATGAAGGCTTCATTATATACCAGCAGCAGCAGCAGCCAGGGCGCGTGTGGCTTCCACAGCTCTCGCCCTAAAAATTCGGACCACGTGGCAGCATCCTGGTTCATGAGCCAGCCACCTCGGATCACGTGCCCTTTATTAGCACGCTCAGCAACTAGAGTCAGGTGGCGTTAACCCACTTGCTTAAAGGGGTTGACACAGCCTTCAAGAACATTCTACCAGCAGAACTCTAGTCTGCTGCGTTGACTCCATCAGCCTACTGCGTTGACGCATTTGTGATCCAGTGATCAAGTCTTCAACAGATGGGCGTGCTGCGTCGACGTTATCAGCAATGGCGTTAACGCATTGATGCGTTCTAGTGAACAAAATAGCCTAGCCTTTTTAACTGCTGCGTCGACGCTTTCGACCCGTGGCGTTGACGTAGTGAGGCATTCCAGTAGCCATTAGCCTCGTCTCTTTAGCTGTTGCGTCGACGCTGCTTAATTATGGCATTGACGCAGTGGAATAGCCTGTGAGGCTGAATGCTTCTTCAACTGCTACGTCGACGCTGCTTGATCAATGAGTTGACGCACCAGAGTAATCCACAAGCTTCTTTCTTGAATTTTTGAACTACTGCGTCCACGTTACTTGATCAAGGCGTTGACGCACCAGAATAATCCAGGAGCTTCTTTCTAGATTGTTTGAACTGCTGTGTCCACGTGTCAGCATTTCAGCCTCTTGGATCACGTGCCAAGTCTTGATGGCCTGAATCATCTGCAGACAGATAGAGGAAAATGAACTTAGTTCAGACAAATGTATATACTTAAGCAGAGTTGCCATTGTATGGACTTGATGCAGTGCAGCGAGTGTACAGACTTGGTAAACCGAGGTCCAGTGTATAGACTTGGTAAAGTTCAGGACTCTAACAACGAGTGTATAGAGTTGAAGCCTGACAACCCAATGTGTAGACTTGAAGCTTGGAAGGATGTACACACTTGACCAATTCAAAGACGAATCAAGTGTACAGACTCTGAGTCCAAACCAACGGCTGTACAGACTTAGAATGTGAAGACTGATGTACAGACTTCATTAACCAAAGCATGAATGAGACGCTAAAGTCTGTATAGACTTTTCAATGTCTAGACTTACAGGCGAGAACAACACAATGTATAGACTTCAACTCAACCATGCATACTGTAGACTTTGTGAAGCGTGAATGTAATGTACACACTCACAGCGTTGACGCTGCAGACTTGAGAATGCTCACAGCGTTGACGCTGCAGGAGACGTAGGCTGTACAGACTTAGCCTAAGCCAATGCATGAACTGACGTTGTATATACCTAGCCAATGCAATGTACATACTTCCTATATGAGGGAGCAGTGTATGGGCTTGCTATGAAGAACAGCAATGCACGATGTACAGACATGCAAGTCATTCACTCATTCCAGCACACTCATGCATTCTCCACAGAGTAGGTCAGATATATTCAAAACAATGTGATGACTCATTCATGTTGCTATCATTAAAACACCACATCATCAACAAGACACAAGGGGCACAACATAGCTTGCCACGTGTGAGATAGATTTGGTTAATTCAGAACAGCACATCTCCTCACTTGAAATTAAAATCCAAGATCTAAATAGTTCACTGTCAAAATCTGTTAAGGGCCAAGAAGATCTGGTCAGACTGTTGGGGACAAAAGTGAACTTCCGGAGAGAAGGACTTGGGTACTGTCCAGTGAATAAAAAGTCCTTCAAAAATAAATCGTATACATCGTCTGTCTCCAGCTCGGATGTTGCCTCCTCTTCCAAATCACCCCCAAAATAGTCTGCAAGCCTAAAAAATCAAAATCAAAACAAAAACCATAAAAAGAAAACATTAAAGCAAAAATAGAAAAATGAGCTTGTTTGTTTTGATGAGCATGATAGTCATCATGTTTTCCAGAAAAAGTATGTTTCATGCTCTTATTATAGACAACATGGTCATTTGATGCATAATTGCTATGTCATGAAAAATGATGAACTAATTGCATGCAAGTCTAAATCTGATTTCAGTCATAAATAAAAACCAGCGAAGGGAGCCCAGCCCTCCTACTGCCACCATTGTGGGATGTTTGGACACAATGTGTCAAATTACTGGGAATTGGAAAATAAAATTGTGAAATCTTGTGTTCAGTGTTATCACTGCAAAGAGTATGGCCACACAGTCAAGAATTGTTGGCAAAGAAAGAGGAAAAACTCATGCCAAAAATATGAACATTCATGGTCACCCATGAAAACTCACTACACATGGACATAAGAAGGATGACAAATCCCTTGTGGGCTGCCTTTACTATGGGAAGGTAGGACATGAAATGTATGACTGTCATACAATGAGGAAAGATGATAGAGAAGAGCACTCTTGTTAAAAATACTACTAATCCTCTAGGACCCAAGAAAATTTGGGTACCTAAAAATTCCGAATGAAAATTCTGGTTGCAGGGATGCCTTAGAGCTGAACAAGGATCAGTCAGAAAATAACAACTCAAGGCATAGGTGTGTAAATGTTTAGCTATTTAAAAAAATGGCTTGTCTCCCTCACTAGTTCATTTCTGCTACTCTAGATTTTACTCTTTGACTGAATTGAAAGTTTGAAAAGCTTGCTTGTCAGAATAGAATGATCTATACACATACTTGAAGTCTGCATGTGCTGTAAATGATGAATATCATTTTTTTCTTCTTACATTATCATGCATATCATGCTAAGGAGAGGTCCAAGAATTTTGCCTCATACTTCATTGCATTGCCTCTTCTGAAAAAGATTCATCATGCAATAACCCTTTGGTATATAGAATAGTGACTTGTCGAAGGTTGGATCAAGTCCAACGAGAAACTATCACTATGCATGAGGATCAAGTTCTCCACCTGGTACCATGGGTTAACTATTCACATAAGTCCTAGGTTGCATACTCACTTGTCAAGATTTCACCAGGACTCTTGAAATTTTTGAATGAATATTGTGAGAGAGAGTCAGCACAAATAGATTTGATCTGCATTTTTGTAAAAATTCCATCCCTTGTAATAATTAGTTCTACATCATGCGGTTGAATTGCATATCATATTCTGCATGTTCTTTGCCTTCATAATAGTATGCTTGCATATCTCCTTTGAGTGCCTCATGTGCAATAAAATCTTTCAAGGAAAAGGTTGAGCCTCAAGCCAAATGGAAAAGCATGTCTAAATGCATCTTCTTGATGTAGAGTCATGATCTCGAATGTAATGATTGCCAAAATGAATCATCTGCCATGTTTAATGTCTAATCAAAATTCAAAAAAAATGTGTTTGGTGAAAGACCTGCTCCTTCTGGATGTTCAGAATGTTGTCTATCTACTGCGTCGGCCCACAGACCTTGATGAGTCGACGCCATAGTTGATTCTTCCTGAAACAAGCCTTCTGTCTGGGCATTGTGCGTCGACCCCCTGATGTGCCTGCGTCGACGCACCAGCTCGCCTGATGCTCCTCTTCACTTTCTTCAATTCCCATCTTCAGGTTGAACATTGATCACTCCTATCTGATGAGCATCACCTACCCATGTTCCCTCTTACAACCTTTTGTAAGGCATATCTTGAGGGGGAGTTTCACTGCCAAAGTTCCATGTACAATCATCCCTTTGTGTGCTTGCACATAGTCTCCCGTCCTCTTGATTTCACTCCTTGAAAATTTCAGATTTCGAGGGGGAGCATTCCTGTCAAGGATGACTGAGCCCATACACTCAGGGGGAGTTTACACTCAATATTCTCCACTTAGAGCTCACTGCTTATATTTCAGACCAATCCCAAACAACTTGATGGTTTAAAGTATATAAACTCTAAATCTGGGTTTAAGGGTCTTGAAAATGAAATCCAAGTGTATGGAATAGAATTAAAATAGATTCAAATGAATTGTGACCTTACCTCTTCCTGAAATCTGAACATTGAATATATTGAGGCCACCTTGGTTAAAGAATTCTGAACTTAGTATTGTCTTTAAACATTCAGTTGATTTGATGAACCTTAAGGGAAAAGGCCTAAAAAGAATGGAACTGTATTTGTAGAGCAATGACTTGGATTGACTGAGAAAACATACACCCTTCACCCAAGAAGTGATGGGAGCTACGTCATGAAGTATACGTCCAGTTAACTATGTTTAAAGAATCCATAAAGATAAAACTTAAGGCAGAGCAATTGCCAAAGTTCATTGAGAAACCATGTCCCTTCCCCCAAGAAGTGACGTGAACTGTGTCATGATATGACAAGCCACCTCTGTTCAAATTGAGACACGACAGTTAATGAAATTCTGAGTAACCAGGGAGTCTGGCATCTAATCAATGTGTCTCCTCGTGTCAAAGGAATGAACTAAACTTGAATGTCCATGAAACATTGAGCAAAATGCAAAATATGTGAAAAATGAAATACATTTATCAATTGGTATCACATTTGTGCTTAACAGTGAAATTTAACAGTTGGTATTTAATTGTTGGCATCAGTTGGAATGTAATTCAGAAGGCTGAACCCAAAAGGAATTATGCGTTTGAAATGTTTATCTTCAGTACTAGTCTAAAACTTCTTTTAGGGCTGCCTCATGATAATAGTGAACAATATGGAAAGGAATGAGAGCGAGGATTGCTATGCTAAGAAATTCATTTTAGCTCTATTAAATATACTAGAACATATTTTCAGGGTTCTTACGCTTAGATTTTGGGCTTATAACCTTTGAACCATTAATGCAAATAATGGTCTTGATGAATTATGCTCTAAAAGGAGAATGTTGATCTTTCAGATTGGAAAAACCCCAGAAATATGTACTCTATCAGCACTTCTATTTCAGCCTACTGGTCACTCTAATATCCACAACATTTCTACTCACTCTCATCTTGCATACCAGTGGATCGCTTCATTGCACTTTCTTGCATTGCATAGAAAACTCCAAAGTAAAAAATCTAAAAAATAGCAAAACATAAAAATTTGAAAAACTTGAAACTTGTGTGTGTTCAGTGGTTGTATTTTGGTCTGTGCATTATACTTGATTGGCTACTCCAAGCATTGCTCTGAACATTCATGCGCATGCTACATTTTTTATGCTCACTGGCTGCTAATGGTCTGCATCTGGCAATCCGACCTTCATCACTCCACTATTCTCCATCCACTCTGGGTCTTGTATTGAGTTGGCATTCCAGCATTCACACCTCTGCTGTTTTCAGTCCTTTGGTATCAGTATGCTCACACTGCTCTGATCACCTCTCTTTCTTTTGAACCTTCCATGTCTTCTCTCCTGTCTTCCCGTTTTGATGATGTCAAAGGGGGAGAGAGTATTTGAGCCATTATTTCAGTATTGTCAATGTCACGCCCCGAACCGATAGCAGCGGAATGTGTCTTTTGCTCGGAACGTGGCAGTTAAACAGTCGTGAATGATCAAGAGCAATCGCATAAGACCAAGATAATTTCGAACAACAATAGAAATTTATATTTCTATTATAAATCTCTTATAAGAACTTGTTTTCCAACTTGGAGACTCCAACATAATGGAAAGGAATGAAACGACATACTACAGACTTAGACAAGATAACTGAATAAGAGACGATAAGTTAACTTAGCTAGACAATACTATCTAGACTCAAGAAAAATAAAAGACTCGGGTTCACTAGTTTCCACAGCTCGCTTGCACACTTGTCCCGCCCGTGTGAGTCTCGGTCTTGCTAGCCACCTGATTACCTGAAAATGTTGGAATAAAACGGAGTGAGCGAACGCTCAGTAGGAAATTATATCTCAAGAACTAGCAATGTGTTTAAGTAATTACAAGTTTTCACATGTTTATGCAATAGGGCTATGCATGTATAAATAACTGAGCAAGTGAAATAAACTGATCAATAGAATAACACGTCGTGCAAAACATCCAAGCGAGTATTAATCAAGAAGTATTCATGAGAGACTTTATAGATTATTGGCTATTTCGCGCAAGTACATTGCCCGTGTCGGGCCACGCTAGTAAAGTCACGCAAGTCAAGTCACGCACGCAAGAAAAGAGAGATCGTGGAATGCCAAAGATCAAGATAAAGAGTACTCCGGTGCAATGCTAGACACCGTTATCATTAAAACTCCCATGGGCACTAGTACTTTCGGGCGCTCCTCCCAGGACCAGATCGGGCCCTATATGCACATCATTCACGATAGATCTAGACATCCACGATAGTTTATAGCCAATAAGGAGTTCCAAGAACAAGCTTTAATTAGGATGATAAGATAAGATTTTCATGGAATTCAAGGGCAAGACCCTTGAGTAAGGACATACTGGCGATAAAATCCATGCAAAGCATAGTAACCATGACGTCGATAAACTGGGTGGAATTGGTTCCCTAACCGGGTACCATGACAAATAAGTGCCCATATGTAGATGGTCACTCTTGGTATATAGAATTGAGACCCACAAAAAAAACAGCATGTTAATAACATGATGTCCTCATCTCATTAAGAATATTCTCATGATATCCACTTAGCATAACATGAGGGCCGGTACACCATGTTTCTATAGAGTGACATGGCAGAATAATGTAATGGGTTTTATGGTACAACCAGCTCAGTCGGCCTTGAGAGAATCCAAGGCTACGAGGAGTCTTACGGAGGTCTCTATGACTAACTCGCTAGTCCAAAGGAACGGAATGTCCAATGGAGAGCTTGTATGTCAATGAGAATTGAATGTGTAATGCGATAAATCGTCGTAGAAACGTGGGACTATACTCACGGAGTAGAGATATAGTGCCGATATACATATATATAGATATACTGAAACCATCGGTTATCAGAAACAGGTAAAAACATTTTTACAGAAAATAACGACTTTGATTAAGTCACTACTTAAGTAAATAACGCCTTAAATAAGGGCGTTTACATGCATTTCCAATTTTGCAGAAATTTCCATAATTCTGTGTTTTATCAAAAACACGCCCTTTACAGGGGCGTTTTATTTCAATGTGACGACATGCATAATAGTCGTCCATTCTTTAATCCTATTTTTTTGCAGGATATACATATTCTGGGATTTATCAAAGACACGCCCTGAACGGGGGCGTTATTTTCAAATTCACGCCCTCGATCGTGGCGTGGGTTTCACAAGAAACGACTTGGTTCAGGTCGTGAATTCATGCTTTTCAAGAATTTTTATAAATTTCAGGAGACAAGATATATAGTCATGATAAGAAAAATAGTAGGATTTCAAGGTATACTCATGCATTACATTAGTTTCAAGATTTCCTAGCTATTAAATTTTTAAACGTGAACAATTATTAATTGCATGTAATTTCATGGAATTAACGCCTTTGTACAGGGCGTCGAATTTAGGAATTGACGACCTGGTCAGGGTCGTGTCTTGTAAAATAGTGCCCTTGATAGGGGCGTCTCTTTCAAAAATATTCTAGAAAACGCGTAGAAGCTATATTAAAACTTATATTCATGCATGTGATGATGTATATTCATTGAATTAACTTGTTTGGGCTACAGTGCTTTGAGAAAACCTACCTTGATGATGATAATCTGATGAACGGATGAAGGTTTTGAATAGAAGATTAATTCTGTTCTAACAAAAAATGAACTCTGTTTGCAATAGAGCCTTGATTTCTGGAAGAAGAAGAAGATTTAGAGGACGTTGATGAACAACTATCGTTCTTCCCGTTATACCCAAGCTTCCTCCGGTTGCAGGCAACCTGCAGAAGAAAGGAAGAGGAAGGGTCAAAAGCTTTGATGAAAAACGAAAGGCAGGGGAAGAAGAACTCACTGTTGTTCTTCACGACGTCAAGGTTTCTTCAACCTGTAATAGAGGAAGAGGAAGAATAATCAATATTCTTCCCGTATTAGGGAAAGGGAACTATAAGGAAAACTTACTGTTCTTCATCATACCGTAGCAGAGAGGATCGATCAAATGGTTTTAGGGCTTGGGTGATCAAAGGTATTTATAGGATTTTGGGGGTCCTATTAGGGTTAGAGTTCTAGTGGAAGTAACACTTCCAAGATTGAGTTATTACTACATTCGAACTCTTTCCCATAGTTATCACTTACCCTGGATAAGTCCCTGGGTCGAACGGAAGACGAATTGAATTAACGACCTAGGTCAGGGCGTTGAATTTAAATTGACGCCTTGACCAGCGTCGTTTCTTATAAAACGCGCCCATGTGTAGGGCGTTACGTTAACTTGCCATTTATATTTATTTTAGCTGTTTGAGAATTGACGCCTTAATATTTGGGCGTCCTTTCTTTAATTCGCGCCTTCCCTGAGGGCGTGTATGCTTTAAGTAGCGCCTTCTGTCAGGGCGCTTATTAGGTAGCGCCTGTACTAGAGGCGTTATTTCCATTTCACTCTATTATTTGTTCATTCGTATATAATATATACTTTCCTTCTATTTCTAGGTATATATATATATACATATTTACTGGTTTATGTTATGTACTTATGTATATATATATGTATATTTATTTTGCCTATATGGAAGAAGATAATAAAACGTGTTAAAAAGCCCATTAATTGCTTGGGTTGAGTTTGGGCCAATGGAGCTTAGCATTAACTTAAATGTTTTTAAGGTTAATTGTTAATCCTTTATCAAGGCCTAATAATTTTATTTATAACTAGTTATTTCTATTTGGTCCTTTTTACACAAGTTTACTTTGTTTGGAAGTCTTATTTGCTTATTTGTTAAAACCTTACACATACGACTTATATCTTTTAATAATTTGCATGTATTTCCGTATATGCATAAATAAGGTTCTTAAGACTATCATAATTTTCCCTCTAAGGTTCTATACCTCATTGATTTGGTGTGGCTAGTTCGCATATACATTGAGATCTTAGTAATATTCCGTTTAGAGATTTTATTGCTCATAAGTTCTTTAACTTTTATTAGTCCTTGTCCTAGGTATCAGAGGCAGGTTCGATCTGAGCAACCCTTTAGGAATATCACTTGACCAAGTATTTATTTGAATAAACTTTAATCATTAAACATTATATACTTATGTATATATTTTATTCCTATTCCAAAATTACCGGGCGTTACACCCTCCCCCACTTAAAAGAATTTGGTCCCCAAATTCACATCACCTTTCATTCCTAATAGAGAACTTATTATGAGCTTATATAGAAGAAATCTTAAGGATGGAAAGAGAAAGAGCTAGCTTATGATTTCGGGTGAGGGGTACCTTCCGCAACCTTCCCTTTGGCAAGTTTGGTTAAATCTTGAACTCCTCTCGGAGGCTTCTTGGGGCATTCCGCTATCTTGTGATCTAACTTCCCGCAACGCAGACATGCTCCCGAACTCCACCAACACTCCTTCATTTTGTGACCATATCTTCCACAAGATTTACACTTATCTTGCGGGCGATCCGCCGAAGTTTTCCTCTTATTACACTTATTACACTTCTTACATTTCTGACATTTCTTACACCTTTGTGAAATATCTTCCTCATTTATTCTTTTCTTGGTAACGGCGAAACTTTCGGAGTTATTTGTTTGATCTTTCCCTTCAACTCTTTCTTTTTCTTCCACTACTTTCTCTAGTTCTTGAACTCTCCTGACAAGGCTCGCGTAAACTTGGACATCCACCAAGATCATTTCATGAACAAGGCTCGGCTTAGAGGCTTCCATTTTATCTAGGTTCCTGCAAGGATGAGTGGAGGGATAATTTATTGACTCAAGATTTAGTGTTAATGAAATGTAAATACTTTATCTTTCTTTTATAACTTTAACCCCAAGTTCTACCCATCTCTCACGGAATTCCTATAGGACGACTGACAAGGATACTCAACCTATAACCTGGTATCAACAACCTAAGGATTTTGGAAAGTTGAATCCAAATATGACCGACAGGGATACCGGACCTATCACGGAAACTTAACGATTGCGACAACCAAAGCTATGATATGACTAACAAGGATATCTGACCTATCACTGAACCTAATAACTTGAGGATGTAAAAGCTGAAGCTCTAATATGGTTGATAAGGATGACCTATCCTTGGGACTTAATAACCAGAGGATATAACAACTGGAGGATAGGAAAGTCAAAGCTTTGATATGGCTTAATAACAGGAGGATATTACAACTGGAGGATAGGAAAGCCGAAGCTCTGATAGGATCCATAAACAACCTAAGAATTGGAGGATATGAAAGCCGAGGCTCTGATACCACCTCTGTCACGCCCCGAACCGATAGCAGCGGAACGTGTCGTTTGCTCGGAACGTGGCAGTTAAACAGTCGTGAATGATCAAGAGCAATCGCATAAGACCAAGATAATTTCGAACAACAATAGAAATTTATATTTCTATTATAAATCTCTTACAAGAACTTGTTTTCCAACTTGGAGACTCCAACATAATGGAAAGGAATGAAACGACATACTACAGACTTAGACAAGATAACTGAATAAGAGACGATAAGTTAACTTAGATAGACAATACTATCTAGACTCAAGAAAAATAAAAGATTCGGGTTCACTAGTTTCCACAGCTCGCTTGCACACTTGTCCCGCCCGTGTGAGTCTCGGTCTTGCTAGCCACCTGATTACCTGAAAATGTTGGAATAAAACGGAGTGAGCGAACGCTCAGTAGGAAATTATATCTCAAGAACTAGCAATGGGTTTAAGTAATTACAAGTTTTCACATGTTTATGCAATAGGGCTATGCATGTATAAATAACTGAGCAAGTGAAATAAACTGATCAATAGAATAACACGTCGTGCAAAACATCCAAGCGAGTATTAATCAAGAAGTATTCATGAGAGACTTTATAGATTATTGGCTATTTCACGCAAGTACATTGCCCGTGTCGGGCCACGCTAGTAAAGTCACGCAAGTCAAGTCACGCACGCAAGAAAAGAGAGATCGTGGAATGCCAAAGATCAAGATAAAGAGTACTCCGGTGCAATGCTAGACACCGTTATCATTAAAACTCCCATGGGCACTAGTACTTTCGGGCGCTCCTCCCAGGACCAGATCGGGCCCTATATGCACATCATTCACGATAGATCTAGACATCCACGATAGTTTATAGCCAATAAGGAGTTCCAAGAATAAGCTTTAATTAGGATGATAAGATAAGATTTTCATGGAATTCAAGGGCAAGACCCTTGAGTAAGGACATACTGGCGATAAAATCCATGCAAAGCATAGTAACCATGACGTCGATAAACTGGGTGGAATTGGTTCCCTAACCGGGTACCATGACAAATAAGTGCCCATATGTAGATGGTCACTCTTGGTATATAGAATTGAGACCCACAAAAAAAACAGCATGTTAATAACATGATGTCCTCATCTCATTAAGAATATTCTCATGATATCCACTTAGCATAACATGAGGGCCGGTACACCATGTTTCTATAGAGTGACATGGCAGAATAATGTAATGGGTTTTATGGTACAACCAGCTCAGTCGGCCTTGAGGGAATCCAAGGCTACGAGGAGTCTTACGGAGGTCTCTATGACTAACTCGCTAGTCCAAAGGAACGGAATGTCCAATGGAGAGCTTGTATGTCAATGAGAATTGAATGTGTAATGCGATAAATCGTCGTAGAAACGTGAGACTATACTCACGGAGTGGAGATATAGTGCCGATATACATATATATAGATATACTGAAACCATCGGTTATCAGAAACAGGTAAAAACATTTTTACAGAAAATAACGACTTTGATTAAGTCACTACTTAAGTAAATAACGCCTTAAATAAGGGCGTTTACATGCATTTCTAATTTTGCAGAAATTTCCATAATTCTGTGTTTTATCAAAAACACGCCCTTTACAGGGGCGTTTTATTTCAATGTGACGACATGCACAATGGTCGTCCATTCTTTAATCCTATTTTTTTGCAGGATATACATATTCTGGGATTTATCAAAGACACGCCCTGAACGGGGGCGTTATTTTCAAATTCACGCCCTCGATCGTGGCGTGGGTTTCACAAGAAACGACTTGGTTCAGGTCGTGAATTCATGCTTTTCAAGAATTTTTATAAATTTCAGGAGACAAGATATATAGTCATGACAAGAAAAATAGTAGGATTTCACGGTATACTCATGCATTACATTAGTTTCAAGATTTCCTAGCTATTAAATTTTTAAACGTGAACAATTATTAATTGCATGTAATTTCATGGAATTAACGCCTTTGTACAGGGCGTCGAATTTAGGAATTGACGACCTGGTAAGGGTCGTGTCTTGTAAAATAGCGCCCTTGACAGGGGCGTCTCTTTCAAAAATATTCCAGAAAACACATAGAAGCTATATTAAAACTTATATTCATGCATGTGATGATGTATATTCATTGAATTAACTTGTTTGGGCTATAGTGCTTTGAGAAAACCTACCTTGATGATGATAATCTGATGAACGGACGAAGGTTTTGAATAGAAGATTAATTCTGTTCTGACAGAAAATGAACTCTGTTTGCAATAGAGCCTTGATTTCTGGAAGAAGAAGAAGATTTAGAGGACGTTGATGAAGAACAATCGTTCTTCCCGTTATACCCAAGCTTCCTCCGGTTGCAGGCAACCTGCAGAAGAAAGGAAGAGGAAGGGTCAAAAGCTTTGATGAAAAACGAAAGGCAGGGGAAGAAGAACTCACTGTTGTTCTTCACGACGTCAAGGTTTCTTCAACCTGTAATAGAGGAAGAAGAAGAATAATCAATATTCTTCCCGTATTAGGGAAAGGGAACTATAAGGAAAACTTACTGTTCTTCATCATACCGTAGCAGAGAGGATCGATCAAATGGTTTTAGGGCTTGGGTGATCAAAGGTATTTATAGGATTTTGGGGGTCCTATTAGGGTTAGAGTTCTAGTGGAAGTAACACTTCCAAGATTGAGTTATTACTACATTCGAACTCTTTCCCATAGTTATCACTTACCCTGGATAAGTCCCTGGGTCGAACGGAAGACGAATTGAATTAACGACCTAGGTCAGGGCGTTGAATTTAAATTGACGCCTTGACCAGCGTCGTTTCTTATAAAACGCGCCCATGTGTAGGGCGTTACGTTAACTTGCCATTTATATTTATTTTAGCCGTTTGAGAATTGACGCCTTAATATTTGGGCGTCCTTTCTTTAATTCGCACCTTCCCTGAGGGCGTGTATGCTTTAAGTAGCGCCTTCTGTCAGGGCGCTTATTAGGTAGCGCCTGTACTAGAGGCGTTATTTCCATTTCACTCTATTATTTGTTCATTCGTATATAATATATACTTTTCTTCTATTTCTAGGTATATATATATATATACATATTTACTGGTTTATGTTATGTACTTATGTATATATATATGTATATTTATTTTGCCTATATGGAAGAAGATAATAAAACGTGTTAAAAAGCCCATTAATTGCTTGGGTTGAGTTTGGGCCAATGGAGCTTAGCATTAACTTAAATGTTTTTAAGGTTAATTGTTAATCCTTTATCAAGGCCTAATAATTTTATTTATAACTAGTTATTTCTATTTGGTCCTTTTTACACAAGTTTACTTTGTTTGGAAGTCTTATTTGCTTATTTGTTAAAACCTTACACATACGACTTATATCTTTTAATAATTTGCATGTATTTCCGTATATGCATAAATAAGGTTCTTAAGACTATCATAATTTTCCCTCTAAGGTTCTATACCTCATTGATTTGGTGTGGCTAGTTCGCACATACATTGAGATCTTAGTAATCTTCCATTTAGAGATTTTATTGCTCATAAGTTCTTTAACTTTTATTAGTCCTTGTCCTAGGTATCAGAGGCAGGTTCGATCTGAGCAACCCTTTAGGAATATCACTTGACCAAGTATTTATTTGAATAAACTTTAATCATTAAACATTATATACTTATGTATATATTTTATTCCTATTCCAAAATTATCGGGCGTTACAGTCAAGGAGAGAGAGCTTTGTTAAAAGGGAGAGATGCTTGTTAAAGGTGGGGAGAATGCTAAAGGGGAGTGTTTGCCAAATTGCATGTAGCATGTCACTGACTGAGTTGATCATAAATATCCTATCCTTTTATCGAAATAATAACTCACAGTTCGCCATCATCAAAAAGGGGAAGAATGTTGTACATGTATGGAACATGCTTGATGCTATTGTTTTGATGATGTCCAACTATGAATCATTATTGTTCTTTTGGAAATGATTCAACTATGTTTGAACGTGCATAACCATGTTCTTGATGCTTACATGCAATGCTCTTCATGAGAAGACTCATGTTTCATGTAGTCTTGATAGAATTCTTATTGGATGTTAATCAATCTTCATGACATTCCAAATGAGTCTTAATCTCCTCATGACTTGAGCGCACAAGCTCTTTGAAAGTCTGTAGAAGAAGCTAGCGGCAATTTCAGTCGGGCTATGGAAAACTACAACCAACATGTCAAAATTCATCTCAAGCAAGATGAGTTTAAAAGAGGACCAATCATATGATAATCCAAGGATGAAAGAAGTTCAGGATGCCAACGATCAGCATGTTGATAGATTGAAGATCTAAAGAGCTGCCCAAAATCTCAAGCAAAATGCAGTAGAGTTCAGCATGAGAACTACAATATCAAGAAGGCTGCGTCGACCCCTTCAATAGGATGTGTCGACTCCCTCCCTCACCAAACAAAGAACAGTCAAGGTGAGATCATCAACTGCATTGACCCCTTGGCACTATTGCGTCGACTCCAAATGCACTACCAGCAGAAGCAGCTATCACTCAAGCAACTGCGTCGACGCCATAGGCACGGCTACGTCGACTCTAGACATCTTCCATGGAAAGATCTCATAGATGCGTCGACCTAACCTTCATTGCTGCATCGACGCCATCAGGCTCCAGCAGCAGTCACAAAGACACTTGTTCTTGGATGCGTCGACCCCACTTTCTCATGGAGTCCATGCAATGGGCCTTCTAGAAGCCAGTCAAGGATGCATTTTCAACATATGCATCAACGCAATGGGCCTGCAGCGTCGACGCACTGGTAGCTCTTCAAGCCTTTATCTCTCAAACCTACAAAATGTTCTGAGATTATCCAGGGAATAAAATATACCAACGTAAACCTCCAAAAACACATTGTTTGAGGTCTGGAAAAGGATCCTAGGACAGAGATCCTACCTTTCCATGATAAGGAAGTCAATACACCATTTGGAGGCAGATTTCAGGCATCAAATTTGGGAAAAGTCTGTCATATGGTACTCTACTTTTTGGTCATAACCTGTTGTGTGCCTTGCATGTGGATTTTGATGATAACCAAACTTTATGAATGTATGTTTATGATGATGACTGTTGCTATGGATGATGAATGCTGCTATGCTTCAAAGTTTAGATGACTTGAGATGACTGGCTTCACTAAACTTTATGTCTGTGTGTTTTTGATGATACATGTTGCTATGCTTATGTCTGTGTGTTTTTGATGATTAATGTTGCTATGCTTTAAAGTTTAGATGATTGGCTTCAAGGTTGAAGTTCATGAGGCTTGTAAGCTTTTATATGTTTAAGCGATTCCATGAATGCATATCATTGGATTTCAGATCTTATGATGTGTCTTTGTTTAAAGAGCTTGCTTATATTGTGATTTTTTTGCTTTGAAGGTACAAAATCCTTAGTTAAGTAACACCCATGGAAAATGACCTAGCAGGATCGATAAGGAGCTCATTCGAAGAAAAAATTCAGAAGAGAAGTCGACTTCAAAAGCATTTGGAGCCGACTTGGCAACTGTTTTGCAAGGTAGTTCACCCGACAGTAGATGCAAGCAATAACGGTGACAAATAGCTCAATACGGGTGACAAATGGAGGATAAGGATGACAAATAAGTCTACACGGGTGAAAAATGGACGACAATGCTGAAGGCATGAAGATTAAGGCAGTAGATTCGACTCCATTTGGTTTTGGAGTCGACGCCAGTCAAGCTTTAGTACAGCAAAAGCCTTTTCTCATCTGAGGTGTATAAGGGTGACAAATGGATGATATCCGTGACAAATGGCTAAGCAAAGCTGACAAATGAGGTTCAACGGTGAAAAATGGCTAGTACAGGGGACAAATGAAGGACAACGATAACAAATAGATAAAGGCGACGGCTCAAGCAGTGAAGAAATCTTCAAAGGCGATGGCTCATGCATCTAAGGGTGACAAATGCCTTGTAAGGCTGAAAAATGCCTTGTAAGGGTGATAAATGCCTTGTAAGGGTGATGTGGATGCTTAAAAAATTGCCATTGGAAGCCAAAGCAAAGTCAACTAATGAGAAGAAGGAAAAGATCCCTGGACAACCTGCGTCAACGCAGTCGGCCACTGCGTCAATGCATGCTTGAAAAGCTAGCTGCCTTACGCGCTGGGTAAAGGACCGCGTCGACGCACTGTAATTGTTCCGTCGACGGCACTAAAGCCAGCAAACAGATCAACAATCCCTGGTAGAGGGACGCGTCGACGTGGCTCACCGCACCCGTCAACGCCACTAAAGACAGAGCAAAAAAGAGGCCCCTGGCAATGGGCAGCATCGATGCACCCTTAGACGTAGAAGAAGACCGTACGCACGCGGGTCACGTGCGTGGCTCATGCTCTCTCTCAAAGCCCGATCGTAGCACCTTCTAGAGGGCCGTACGACTATACCAGGACACGTGGGGTAATATTCCCCAATCATTGGAGGACACTCTTGCCCTCCCTTGCCTTGGAAAAGAAGAAAAGGGTTGCTGCTATTATAAAAAAGACCCAATGCCTAGAAAAAAGGCTCTCTCTCTGGCCTTCCTCCCCCTGGCGGCTCTGTTCTTCCTCCTACTGTCCTGTGTAGGAAGAGAAGGAGAGAAGGTGCAGCTGCTTGGGGAGGGAGAGGAGTAAATGCTCCGCCCTCCCCGTTTCCTTTTCTTCTCTTCCTTGATGTCTACATTTTTTTTTTACTTTCTCTTTTATTTGATGGCTCCCTGGATGAATGAGTTCTGGGAGAATGTATTGCTATTATGCAGAAGCTGATGAATAAGAAAATGCCCTTTTATTGTGTTTAGATGTGAGTGTGCCTCATCTTGCGTTTCTCTTCAATCCCAATCCCCAGTTCACTATGAGCATGCTATTATGTTTCCCTCTTTTCTTCTTTGTTCCATCGCTTGGAGAAGAGTGCTGTGTTATGAAGGAGGCACGGGCCCAACCTATCTAATCGTAATAGATTGGATTTGGGTTCTATTCCCTTCAATCTGCTAGTTTCAGGGCTGCTCTTAGCATTTCTTTCTGCCCCTCGCGATAGATTTAGGCCCCATGGGTGATATAGATTTCATAATCCCTTCCCGGTATTGTTAGGCAGGTCCTTGATTCCCGTTGTTTCTCTGCACATATGTTTTTGTTGGGTGCAAGGATGAGATCTAAAGGGGGGGTGAATAGATCCCCTTATAAAAATATGCTCAATTAAAAATCACGCCCTACTTAGAATAATGCTCGAACACTTATTATGTAACTAAGATAGCAACACTGAAAGGATGTGAATTAAACGAGCCTATGCAAACATCTAGCGAACACAATAGCACAATCACACCATAGAACGCAAAGTGATTTTTAGGTGGTTCGGCCAGACACCCAGTCTACCTACATCCACCCCCCACTCGACCCAAGTGAGGATTCTGCTGACTCCCAACTTGAACCGTTGATCCACAGCTTCGAGGAACAAATCCCTACAACCGCTGATCCACGGCTTTGGGGAACAAATCCCTAACCGCTGAGTCTCACAGCTTGCTTACGAGACCGCTGAGCAACACAGCCTGCTGACCAGAGGAACAAATCCTCTGCACCGCTAAGCAACACAGCTTACTGAAAGTAACAAGGAAAGATGAAGAACAAAACAAAAAGAACAAAGACGAACACAGAAAAATAATGTAGCTCTCAAAGAGCAAGGTGGCTTGGATCTGATCTAGAGACCAACACTCGATCAAGTCTTCAATATAGCTCCGGTTGCAATTCTCAATCTGGGCTTTCTATCTCTCTTTCTCTTTTTCTTCTTTTCTTCTCACAGACTCTCTCTCACAGAACTTCTTCTTTCTCTTCTCACAGACTCTCTCTCGCATCTCTCTTCTATAGCCTCTTCTCTTTTTGCAGCAGCACCTCTCTTCGGGGGAAGAAGCCCCAATATATAAAAGAGGGCCTCCGTATAAGATAATCTGATTTCTCTATTTTCCCATTGGTATACATGTCCTGGAGAAAGAATATTCCTCTGACAGAGCACCTCAGATCACGTGCCAAATGATTGGCCTCTTGAGTTTGGGCGTGTGATAGTCGCAAGTCAAGGCTTACTTGAGCTTTCATGAGCTTTCCACGAACTGAGTAATTTATCAGCCTTCCCGAGGTATTTTTCACCCTTAATGTTCATTTGTTAGCCTTAGCAACCTATTTTTCACCCTTATTGTGCTTTAGCCATCGCCACAGTTCTCCTTCTATTGTTAAGGATTTTATTGTACATGGAGTCAACTCTAAGGCTTCATGGAGTCGACACTCCTTCTATGCTTTCCACAGCTTTTAGACCTATTGCCCATATTTCAGCCTTGAAGGCCTATTTGTCACTCCAAAATGCCTATATGTCAGCACTAGGCATCTATTTGTCATCAATAATCTGTAGCTATAGGACTAGCTTTTATGCCTTGCGAACTTGAATCAAAAGCGACTCCAACTGCAACCGAAGTCGACTCTAGTCGACTCTTCTTCTTCAAATTCCTTCTTTTCTGTCAATTTCATTTGATCTGTTTTTCACTGTTTGATGACCTTAGAACATATTTGTCATTCGAAGACATCTCTTTGTTACCCTTGTGCTAGAACATATGCAAATCACTTCGGTTGACCAAAATAACCAAATCGGTCATAAAGATTTGACTTCAAACTTGACTTTTAAATGTTGTTGCTGCAGAGCCACTTGAAAGAAACTCATGAACATTGTTAGCATAAACTTGATGCCAAAACATGCCAAATTAAGACTTATAAAGCTAGACATTATCAAAGGCATGAAGACTCATGAATGAATCATAATTTGTCATCATCAAAACACAGGGACACAACAAGCTCCCCCTTTTTGATGATGGCAACTATGAGTCATTATGAATAATGTAGTCAAGAATACAAATAGTAATTACAGCAATTAAAAAATAGCATCTCCCCCTTAGTGATGCAACTAACTCAACTTACGCTCTCCCCCTTCGAATGACTCATCAAACTCTTCTCCCCCTTTGACATCATAAAAAAGAGGTTGATATGATAATATGGAGATGAGCAATTTCAGTCAAGATAAGTTCAGAAATGAAGAACATTCACATCAAAACACTGAATTAGATACCAAGTGAGGAGATCAAGGCATTTTCAAGAATTTGAAGACCAATGTCAGCAAATAAGGAATTAATTAAAGGATCAATCAAGGAATTTCAATATGAATTGCAGCAGGCAATGAATAACATCAGAATTCTGGGCAAACAGAATTAGTAAGGTGACATGAAGTTCAAGGAAGTTATTGGATTATAAGAGTCACAATCTGAAACAACATTCATTAGAGAAGCTTTCAATTTTTTAGATTCTTCTATTATATGAACTCTTATGATACAGCCCTTATTTTCTGCCCGGTTTAAGTATAATAAATGTAGAGTTTATCAATTAAACTCTTTGAAACATTTTGCATTCAGACTTAATAAGCATAAACCAAGACTACTTGTTTAATTCTTGTTTAATCTCCCTTAACCTTACTCATCCAAATATCAATGACTCCCTTAGGAGTAACTAAAGACTAGTATTAAGATTAAACATATAGAACATTTCTGGGTTTGGGTCCTTAGAGTTACAACACTTTTTCTAACCTTTTTGGTCACATTTTCAGATTTTTCTTTTGACTCATAAAATTTTTAAGAACAGTCAAGTATAGTCCCTACCTTTTTACATAAGAGTGCACGTTGATTAGACGCCAGCACCCCTAGTTACTTAGTGAGACTAACTATCTTGCCTTATTTTGAATAGAGATAGCAAGGGCACCTCATGACATAATTCACTTCATTTCTTTGATGAATGATCCAGTTTCTCAGTGAACTCTTAACCATTGCTCTATCTTGAGCTTGATTTACAAATTTTATCATGTGCTACCCTTTGGAATTTTTTTCAGATTGTTTTGTGTTTAAGAACGATAGTTAATCCAAGTTTCTCAACCAAGGTTGCCTTAACCTTAAATTTTCAGATCTTAAGAGTTTGCACAGGACACAGTATGTGTGAATTGGTTGAGACCTATTAAGTTCTGAATACAATCTTTTTCATGAAAGTCAATTTTTTAATCTCTTTAATTCATTAAGCTCAAACCAACAGTTTTATTCATGGGACATCATATGGTCTTAAAAGAGAAGATTTCTAAATGTGATTTGCTCGAATTAATGAATTATTGAATCAGATTGGAATTCCCTTAAATTTCAAATGAATCAGGAAAGTTGAACGAAAATTCTAGTGTGAGAAACTCTGGTTCGATTCTTCCCGCCATCGTTTCCATCGTCATCCTCAGCGAGCTCCCCTCCTTGTTGGCCATGGCTGGCGTGGCGGGGGAGGTCCAAAACCTTCCGGAGGGTATTGAAGCCAACATTTCAGAAGCGGCTGCGGCAGCTCCTTGGAAGACATATGCTCAGACTCTCATGGAAGCACGGCATCGGCCAATCCTTCCTCTTCAGGTGAAACCTCCAATGTTCACGGATCAGGGAGAGCCTGTTGTATTCTTCTTGTTGGGTCCCTATGGTTTTGATGATAGCAAACACTATAAGTCACCATATGTTTGTGTCTGCATATGAATGATTGATTGAGCATCTTATTGACATGTCATTCCATCGAACAGGCCGTGTGCATATTCGGTGCATTGTCTATCTCTGTTCATGGTGGCCATATGTTAGTGCATGCCTAGGCTCATGCATGTTCAAGGGTTAAAGTCTGTGTAGAGTTTGCCTAGACTGCATCAACTCAAGTCTGTACATTCTTGTTGACACCTTGAAAATGAACAGGGGTGGAAGCATAACTGAAAAGAAGATCAGACCAACAGTGGAAGACCACTGATGAAGCTCGACAGCCGTTTACCCGGTTGAAGTCTCCGCCAGCCGAGCTGATGTCCGGTGCCATCGTCAGTCAAACGACAGCACTGATAAAGCAGCAGTCATTCGACTGATAAGACCTCCAAGCACACTCTGATGAGAAGCCGGAGCCGACAAATGAAGATTGCGAAGGCTTTTGCAAAGTCAGGACAAATGAAGAATCCTCTCCACAGATTACACACCCGGCCGAAGTCTGTCAGACTGAAGCTGATGTCCGGTCTTTTCACCGTTCGGATGACAATGCCGATGAAACATACCCGATTTTGTCGTCATTCAGACGGCAATACTGATTAAACCCCAGTTTGTTCACTGATTGAGCCTCAAGACGATCTCAACAAAGTCATGTCTCTACTAAAGGGGGCCTTATTCGGTTCTGATGAAGATTAATTCAAAAAAATATATATATATAAAGAGAAGCCTAAGGCACGTATGAGGCTTGAAGGCACTAGATGGGCCGGCCATTTGGGCTTCTGATAATGGCGTCGGGAACCTCCACAGGGGGCTACTTGTCGCGCCGGGAGATGTCTCGAATGGAACAAGCCGCACCGACTGCCCTCCACCGAGAGGACAGAGGGATGAGAGCTATAAAAGCAAACCCTCTTTGAAATGGGGAGGGGATCGGAAGCCAGGCCATCGATCGAAAAGAAAGAAAAGAGAAGAGACCAGAGAGAGAGAGAGCTCCTCCGCTAAAAAAAAAGAAAGAGAGAAGAGACCGATCCCAAGGGAAGAAGCTCCAGGTGGGCATCGGGGGAGGGAGAGGAGTCAATGCTCCGCCCTCCCCCATGTTTGTTTTCTCTTTTCTTCTGCTTCATGTGATTGTTCCAAGTTTTATCTTGATTCATGCAATGTAGCCGAGACATCTCGGCATCTGTCTGTTCCCCTTTCCCTCACTCTCTCCCTGTAATCGGTTTGAGTATTGGAATGGTGTTTCATATGGGTTTTCTCACCATGTGTCTTCCGTGATGGGCATCGCCAAACGAATGGATATATATGTATGATGGGTTATAGTTTGAGCCTGATTTTTGCTTCTTCTGAAGCCCTATTGCCCTTCCCTGTGTTATCTGTAAACCAGTAGCATGATGATCCGATTTGCCTGTTTCTTTTCTCTGCTTCGTAGCACCATCAGTGCTCACCCCAGAGCCCGGAACAAACTATCCCTTGGCTGCTGGGATGAAGCCGTGCTATGCAATGATCGAAGCTTGAGAAACTCCGGGGTTCTAAGCGCGCGTGCTTTATCCGTTGATGTCATCGAAGTCGCCTCTGGGGCCAGAGACAGCCATCTCTTGGCTCCCAGGGTGACGAATGACCATATCAAATTTGTCCCCAAGCTCTGCGTGATAATGGCGATGGACAGGGGCATTCAGACTTCGGCCTCCCAGATGCCTCTCGAACCCTAATACTCCTTTGAATTCTAGACCTAATCCAACTCAGAGTGGATGCCTTGAGCAGTTTAGAGCCCATAGAGTCCGTCAGTTTCTGCCCAAACCACCATTAAAACCAAAAACAGAGTACCGTAAAACCCTGAACCCCTCTCGGTGCCCTCACCATTTCGGCCCCCAGAACAGTGAAATAGGTGAACAGCCCTCGGCGCGGGTCTTTCCGCGCCGATTACCCCATTCTACCCGCGCCGAGAGCTTCCCTTTGGCCGGTTACCAGTGCCCAGCCCCCATGAAGCAGCCTTCCCGGCGCGCCTAATAGTAGCCCACTAGGACTCTTCCCGGCGCGAGGCTCCAGGCGCCGAGAGCCCTAGTGTGTGCTCCCGGCGCGCCCAACAGTTGCTCTGAAGGACTCTTTCCGGCACGACGGTTTTGGCGCCGGGAACCCCCTTTTTGCAAGCCAAAAACCTACCTCAGGCCGTAAAACCCTTGCTACCATTGATAAACCCTACAAATATCCTTGTGAGCTGCTCAACATAATCCCACCTTCTGTCAAGGGATGCCTTGGGTCGTCACATGCACCTCGGGGATGACAACTAGTGGGAGCAACTCCCCTTTTTCTATGTGGTTTCTCGAACTCGATCGGCCTTTTAACCTTAAGACCAAGGAAGCTCTGCCACTGCATAAGCTTCTACGGTCTCAAAAGGGATATCAAGATATTGCTCCGAGCACGTATGGGCGCCAGGGGTTCCGTACCCCTCTATTTTGGCTTTCACCCCGGCACTCCGTGGGTGATCGTCTATCATTCCCTGGCAAATGTTAAGTCCAGGGGAGATGCTGTCAAAATTCTCCCAGGATGCCAGAGACGACATGAAACCTATCCCCGGGACCTTATCCATCAGTGGTGACAGAGGCTCCATGTACCTTATTGTCCCCCTCCCAATCTTTTTATGTTCCCGGCCTTCCTTGGGAACCTATACCAAAACAGGTCGAAGTCTAGTGAATTGAGCCATTTAATGCCCTAGGGCCCATTTGCCTCAACCCTAACCAATATGAAACCCAAAACAGAGTACCGTAAGCTCTATTTCTTGTCCCGGCGCCCTCACACCTCTCGGCCCAGCCTACAGTGAACCGGGTGAATAGCTCCCGGCGCCACTTCTTCAGGCGCCGAGAACCACCAGGAATATCTCCTCTCCTGCACGCCGGGAGCCCCTACGCCTTGGCCTTCTTCCCTGCGCGCCGGGAGCCCTCTCTGCATCCTCATTCGCCGAGAACCTAACCCCCTCTGCATCCTCATGCGCCGAGAACCTAACCCACTGGCATTCTTCTGGCGCCAGGAACCTATATGCACACCCAATCTGCCCCAGGAGCCTACTCCTCCATATAATTGAACCCTCCCCCCATTACTTTAACACAGCCCATCCAGGGATGCCTATGAGTCATCATATCTGGCCCGGGGATAAATTTAAAAGGAAACTGGATTCCCTTATCCTCCGCCATCAGATTTATGAACAACCCCTCTGACTCGTGTGGATTCTGTCACTGCATGAGTCCCGCTAGCTTTCCAAAGGGAAGATCATACATTACCCTATAGTCCGTATATAGGGGTCGAGAGGCTTGATCTCTCTCGTTCTCTCGGCTTTCACCTCGGCACTCCGTGGGTGATAGCCTATTTCCCTCTGGGCGTAACCCAGATTAAGAGGAAAGGCTGTCGAAATACCGATCGAAGCTTTAAACCTATATCATGGTCATGGCTCTGCCTTTCCGTGGTGGACATCTTCTATCTCCTTGTTCCCACCAAGTATAACTGTTTTGAACCGCCAATCACACGATCTAGTCTGTTTCTGTGGTTGATGTTATTATCTTACCCGCCTCCCTGGCCCTGGTAGGAAGTTTAAAATTAAGCATGTGAACAGCTGTTCGCCTTACGAGGCCTCCTATTTTAGCGTTTAATCAAGGGTTGTCCTTCCTTAGAAGGATGTAATTAACGTCATAACGTTCATGGTATGACGGACTTCTAGTCCAGACACGATCACTCACAATCGACTGACCATGTCAGATCGAGCGCACAATAAAATTGTCACTTCGGTGACTGGCACGCCAATGAACCAATAAATAAATAAATCAATAAATGATAAATCAATCCAATAAAATAAAATAAATAAATATAAATAAAAATCCCACATCCACAAGTCTGGCACGCCCGGTGGGACGAGGTCTCCCTTCATCTTTACGCCAAAATAGGAGGCCCGCGGCCCCCCCCTCAAAATTCTGATTCCGTGTGCTTCCTTACTTCCAGGAAACTACGATGACAACAGAATCACGTCTGTATGCTTCGACAAGCAACCGATTGACATGCATGTGCGCGAAGGCTACCTGGCGGTACCCCTCGCGTTCGGATCACTGCCGCCTGCCGTTGGGCTGCCCAACTGCTTGGGCGTCGTCTTCACTGACCTTCTACAGGTCGACGACAATGAGCAAGGCACTGCTGCAAGTGCCCCGGTGAAGATCACCGACCAGAAGAACATCCTACCGGAGAACACGGCCCCCACGGCCGTCGCCTGCTACGTCCATCATGTCCAGAAAAGGGACATGGTCCCCGCTGCTGCTCAGAAGGGGAGGAGGACCAACCGGAGGAGCCGGTATGTCACTGCTGACCGTTGTCTTTCCAACTCCGGAAAGACCATGATGATCGGAGGGATCCGGACGAACCTCAACGGCCGCCCGAGGGAGGTCAACCCGGACGTGATCGTCCCGATGGTGCCCACTGCCAACAGATTCCAAACTCTGGCCACCAGGCAGGCCAATTGGGAGGCTAATGAAAAGAAGCCGCTGGCGCCCAAGCCAGCAAAATACAAACAGGTCTGGCGACCGAAGAAGATCCAAGGCTGGGCCCCAGCTGAAGACAGAAAGAACCTTACTGATGTCACTATCGCCCGCCTCAAAGCAGGGGGCAGAAGGGAAATGAAGAGAGATGAAGGAAATGCTACTGCTGTCTACCCCAGGACCCGGGGAAGGAGAGATGAGATTGAGGGTCAAGAAAGAAATATGACCGCTGTTCGCCCCTTGTTGAGGGGCAGAAGATATGAAACAAAAGAAAACTTCACTACCACCCATCCCATGGCCAGGGGCAAGAGATGGGAAGAGAAGATCCACAATGCTGCTGCCAACCGCTGTCAAGTTGGCAATGTGAGAAGAAGTGAACCAGTCACTATGATTACTGCAAGAAGATCAGGAGCCTGTGCCAGACAGGCTGATATCTTCAAATATCCCAGGGCCGAGCATCTGAATGCTCGGGTGACGAGACTGGCCTAGCAACAAAAGGGCCAGGATAGACTGATGCTCCAACCTGAGCCGCAAAGGCGCGACCCAGAGGAGACAAAGCAAGTAGTCCAAGACTACTTCCACTACCTAGGGAGCTCTGCCCTAGGTCAACAAAGACTATCCCGTGCCTTGGGCACCAGGGATGATGAAGAAGAAGAAACCTTCCAAGAAATGATGATCGGAGCCTCCTCCTCCGATTCGAATGACTATGAAGAAGGCCTCAGGGCCAGATATAATGAAGAGACCTGCACGGGGAAGAAGACAAAGAAAGAATATCGGTCTTTGACCGGCTCAGATATCCTAGCCAAATAAAAAGAAAGGTCTACAGGCGAAAAGGAAAGATGCAAATCTTCGCCTGCAACATGGCTGGACTGGCCAGGGGGCAAGATATACTACCAACTCAGCCAGATGAATTGCTCAGGCTGGCAACTAGACCTGGTCCTGTCACAAGAAGAGGCCAGGCCGCAAAGGATAAAATGAAAATTGATGATGAAGCCCGCAGGATTACCACTATGACAGTTAATGTGGTAACAACAGAAGATGGAGATAACCCCTTCGTTGATGATGCTGAAGGGACTTCTGAAGATATACAAATCCCATCAACCATGGATCCCATGATCCAGATGATGTTCAGAAGATACCAACAGGAGATCAATGCTCTCCGAAGACAGCTCAATGAGAGACAGGAAGCTACATCAGTCTCAAAGCAAGCTGAACCTGTGGGGCAGACATCCAGCTCAGCAGAGACGGCTATTCCAGCTAACCCCCTCCTAGCTGATAAGGGCAAAGCACCAAGCCAACCTATTCCACAGCAGACAGTGACTCAGCCCTCCGTGTCCCAGACACAGCCTACCGCGCCCATCTTGCGCGCCACTGTGATGACAACTCCTCACAGCCAGCAACAAGCCCACTTCTTTCCAGAAGATATAGATCCAGCTGTAGCCCACAAGCAGATGATTGAAAGAATTGTGGAAATGAAGCTTTCAGAAAAGACTGGAGATGATACTAGTGCCTATGATGTGTACAGGGTACCATATCCTCCCCAGTACGCTGCCAAAAGACTGCCTCCAGGCATCAGTAAGCCGCCAAAGTTTGAGAAATTCAATGGCCAGGGCTCCCCAGGGAGCATATAGCCTACTACACTACAATTATGGGCGACCTAGCAGTCGATGAAGCTTATCTGCTCAAGTTCTTTGGCTCATCCCTCACTGGGTTGGCCTTTGAATGGTACTCAAGCCTGCCAGCTGGGTCAGTGGCTGATTGGCCTGATATGCAGAGAAAATTCCGCGATAGATTTCATGTCACGGAAAGGGAAATCACGATAGCAGAACTATATGCAACCAGGCAGAAACAAGATGAGACTGCACTGGACTACATCAAAAGGTGGAGGAACTTAGCCATGAGATGCCGAAGGCCTCCTCATCAAGAAGATGCGGTGCAGATATGCAAGCAGAGCCTCAGGAGGGAGGTGCTAGAAAAGATGATCGGTGCAGATGTCAGAACATTTGACCGATTGAACAATATAGTGGCCGAGGTCGAGACGTTCTTGTCCAAGCGTCCGACCGCCAATGCTCCCACTATGCTGAAGGGAAAATCCAATGAGCGACGGCCATCACACTCCGAGGCCAACACCGTCGATTTCAGAACCTTCGAGCAACAGAAGGGGAAGAAAGGGGCAGATGAAGCTCCCCCGCTGGCAGATACAGCAGAAAGGAAGGATAAAGTCTCTCTGAGAGACAAGATGAGAAAAGCATATTCCTTCCCGAAAGATAAGACGGCCGCACTATTCAACTGGGCATATAAGTTCAATAAGGTAACATTGCCTGAACCCAAAAGGCCAGCAGATGCAGCAAAGAAAGATGATCCGCTGTTCTGTCCATTTCACCGCGCGCTGGGGCACGCAATTGAAGATTGTTATGTCTTCAAAGATATCATGGAAGGAATGGTCAAGAAAGGTGAGCTGCAGCTGGGAGATTACCAGGTAAAGCCGCCCCATCCACATGAGCCTCCACCCTGGAGAATGGCTGTCAATATGATCTCAGTCTACCAACAGCTGCCCAAGGAGGCCGTTGAAGAATGCACCAAGCATACCTATGAAGCTTGCTTCCTCACCCCGCAGAAAGATCAGGAAGCATGGCAGATGATACCCATAAAAAGCAGAAAGAAGACTCCTGCAGCCAGTACCAGTGGAGCAGTTATTCGGGGTGTTACACCAAGGCCTGAGCCGCCTCCGATAAAGCCAATATGGCATACAACTGAGACTGGACCAGTCATCCGGATCCCTACTCACAACCGGAGGAGACAAACTCCCCTCCCTACACATAAAGAAGTAAGCCCTGCAGCCAGGCGTCTGCAGCAATATATTAATGAGCTCGATGAGTACGAGCAGAAGAAGCCCAAGCATCTGCTGATGAAAGACTGTATACTCTGGGAACAGCTCGAAGAATTGAAAATTAAAGAGCAGCCAGAGGCAGAACAAGAAAAAGCTGAAAATGAGCCCTTCTGGGGGCAGGAGCCAGCAAAGCCAAATTCCCAAAAGAAGAAGAAACGGCCCAAATCCAAGAAAGGAAAGAAGGTCACGACAGTACAATGTAACACTCTGTCAGTACTCTTCTCCTTGCCCGGGGAGGATGATGAGCCGGAAGCATCCAACGCTCCGCTAGAAGCTAACCATGCCGAAGCCTCTACCTCGGCCCATGCAACACGTTCTGGGAGAAGATGGGGGCGCCCACCACCAGCCAACCATAATATCATGTTCAGAGGGGAGCAACCCTATCAAATCCCGGAACCAGAGATACGAGGTGTCCAGGTTCCTCCCCCTGCCAGTCTGTACCAGGACAAAAAGAAGGCAGATGAAGCCCCTTCATTCCTGGAGTTCCTGTCCAGCTTAGAAAATGAGCAACTGGCTCATACTGCTCCAGATAAAAGCAATAAATGCCAGCAGACAGCGGCTGGAAAGCAGAAACAGCATGAAGAAGATGAAGAAGGTAACCCTCTAGCAAAACCAGGGGCAGTCGCTACAGAAGAAGCCTTCCGGGAGACCGATGAAGAAGATAAAATTGAAAATGGGCAGCAAAGGCCACAGGCACCACATGAACCTCCAAGACCCCGATGGGCAGAGGAGATGAGACTATCTAATGTCCGGGTGGGCAGTCGAGTCATGAAAATGCTGAAGAAGCTCCCTACCAGATTCTCCATCTAGGAAATTCTCTCTCTGAGCGAAGAAGCTCGCAAAGCAATCGTGGATGCCCTGCAGTCCCCGGCACAATGTGAAGCACTCCTGGCAGAAGTGAATGCTGGGCCATCAGTCACGTTCACGGAGGATGATATGCTAATCCCAAATTCCGGCCATAATAGACCGCTGTATATGAGGGGTTCCCTGAACTGTCAGCCGATAAGCAGAATACTAATAGATCCAGGGGCTGCTGTGAATATTCTCCCATACCGCATCTATCAGAAATATTACTTTGATCTGCAGCTCACCAAGGTCAGAGATATGAAGATTGCAGGATTCAACCAAAAATGTGAAACACCTCTCGGGGTAGCTGATTTCAACCTCACACTGGGCGACCTCACTACCGTGGTACGATTCTATGTAATCGACTCCAACACCACGTATAAGGCCCTGCTGGGAAGACCGTGGCTGCACGAATATCAGATAGTGCCATCCACGCTACACCAATGCATAAAATACTGCCATGAAGGAAAAGAAGAAAGGGTGTTTGCAGACCTACATCCCTTCGAAGTGTTCGAGTGCCATATGCTCGATGCATCCTATTACACCGAGGTGTCACAAAGGGATAAAGGAAAAGAAACTGTGGTCAGCCAAGAAAAGCCGGCGACGAAAGCAAGAAATTGGTCTCCGCCGCCGCCAAAGGGCTACATTAAAAAGCATGGGGTGTCTCACATCTCTTATGCTGGTGATTTTGCTCGGATCACTCCTCCTGGCATACACCCAGATGATACTGAAGAAAAGATGAAAGAAAAATACACACAGGTGGAAGTTCCTCAGGGTCTAGTCAAGCCCATAGCCAGCACAGAATACCAGACAGTGCTGCCCCTAAAGACTATGGAAATCCCTCGCTTCGGCGAACCCCCTATCATATTCTACACCGGGGAGGCAGTCGAAGAAGATGATCAAGATTGCATGGCCCCTGAAGAAGCTGCAAACCTGATGGTACCAATTACGGGCCTGGATTATACTACCCAACGGGTTTCACAAATGTTCTCCAAGATGCAAATGCCATCGATACAGCCTGCTGCTCAGAAGAAAGCATTCAAGGAGTTATGGGATCCGCCTCGAGATAGCAAGGAGCTGAGGAAGATCACACAGCACCCGGGACTGGGTTATACCCTGCAAGAATACTATGAAGCCGAGGTGGATGTCATCTCAGCCTTCTACCCGAATGAAGATTCCCCAGAAGTAGGGTATGATCAATACCCCTTTGAAGATGAAGAGATTATGTATCAATCCATAACAGACAATGAAGCCCAAGACAACCAGCCGGAGGCAAGGATGTCTGATGAGACCAAGAAGGGTTGGTGCTGGGAGAATCCATCTTGCAAAGAGGATCTGTTCCAGGCCGAAGCACAATTTGACACGGGAACCCCGGATGAAGACCAAGTAGCCAGAGAGCTGCAAGAGTGCCTGGAGTTTGGGCGCATTCTAGAAGAGTTCCGAGCTCTACATAATGATAACCTCTCAGGGGAGCCCACATCAGAAGAGCCTCTAAGCACGGAAGACTCCACTTCGAAGTTTTCCGCTGAGCCAGTCACGTCCTCGGGGCAGACTGGACAGAATCCGGCCATATTGGCCTTATACGATGCACCAGCATCTGCTGATGATCGGTGTGATGAAACAGAAAATCATGAGAATGAAGAAGATTATATCCCGGGAGGCTTTATTGATTTGCAAGAAGCCCCACCCGAAGTTGAGGACGGAGGCCAGGCCACCGTCGATGAGCTGATAGAAGTGAATCTGGGGTCAGCAGATGAGCCAAGGCCTACGTTCCTCAGTGCATTGCTGGAGCCAGCTGTCAAAGAACAGTATATTCAGTTTCTGAAAGAATTCCGAGACTGCTTCGCATGGACATATGATGAGATGCCGGGACTGAGTTCTGATGTGGCACAGCACCGATTGGCGATAAACCCAGAGGCAAGCCCTGTGAAGCAGCCTGCCAGGAGAATGCGTCCCGAACTGATAAATCAGATCAACAAAGAAGTCGACAAGCTGATCGATGTGGGCTTTGTTGAAGAGAACCAATATACTACATGGCTGGCCAATATAGTGCCCGTGAAGAAGAAAAATGGGCAGATCAGAATATGTGTAGATTTCAGGGACCTGAATAAGGCTTGCCCGAAAGATGATTTCCCAGTGCCAATCACTGAAGTAATGATCGATGCAACCACTGGCCATGAAGCCCTGTCATTCATGGATGGGTCATCCGGATACAACCAGATCTGGATTGCTGAAGAAGACAGAGTGCATACTGCATTCCGCACCCCGAAGGGGATATTTCACTACAAAAGGATGCCGTTCGGCCTCAAGAATGCCGGCGCTACTTATCAAAGAGCTATGACAAAGATCTTTGATGATTTACTCTTCAAGAAAGTGGAGTGCTACATCGATGACCTGGTGGTGAAAACCAGCAGAAGAGAAGATCATCTGCAAGATCTGAGGATAGTGTTCCAGAGGCTGCGCAGATATGAACTCAAGATGAATCCTATGAAATGTGCCTTCGGCGTGTCCAGTGGAAAATTCCTTGGGTTCATTGTCCGTCATAGGGGCATTGAGATCGACCCATCCAAGATTAAAGCTATCCAGGAGCTCCCTCCACCAAGGAATCTCCACGAGCTGAGATCTCTACAAGGGCGTTTGGCCTACATCCGACGATTCATATCAAATCTGTCGGGGAGATGCCACCCTTTTCACAAGCTCATGATGAAAGATGTACCGTTCCTCTGGGACGATGGCTGTCAGGAAGCTTTTGAGAAGCTGAAAGAATATCTCAAGACCCCTCCAGTACTGGGGGCACCTATTAAGGGCAAGCCCCTGATACTATACATTGCAGCCACACACTGTTCCCTGGGGGCAATGCTAGCGCAGATAAATGAAGAAGGCAAAGAGCAGGCTCTATACTACCTGAGTCGGAGGCTGATTAGAACTGAAGAAAGCTACACCTATATAGAAAAGACATGCTTGGCACTAGTCTTTGCCGTTAAAAAGCTCCGGCACTATATGCTGTCACACGAAATCAGATTGATATCTGCAGCAGATCCGCTCAAATACATATTGACTCAGCCAGTACTGAAAGGCCGGTTGGGCAAATGGGCAGTAATTCTGATGGAATTCGATATCACATATATACCCCAGAGGGCAATAAAAGGACAGGCCGTGGCCGATTTCTTCGCAGAGCACCCTGTGCCAGAGAATGATATGTTGGGGACTGAGTTACCCGATGATGAAACATTAGAAGCCTGCCAGGCTCAGTCAACTATGTGGCAGCTATTCTTTGATGGAGCATCTAGAACAGAGACGGACTCCGATGGAAAGACCAGAATACGGGCCGGAGCCGGTATTGTGCTAAGATCGCCAGAGGGGGAGGTTGTGCATACTTCCTGTTCTATAAACAAGCCCTGCACTAATAATGAAGCCGAGTATGAAGCTCTGATAATCGGGTTGCACATCAGCCTCAACATGGGCATCCAGATGCTTCAGGTATTCGGGGATTCAATGTTGATAATAAAGCAAATCCAAGGTGAGTTCGAAGTGCGAAAGCCGGAGTTGAACCCCTACCACCAAAAAGCTGTGCGCCTCATGGCGAAATTCTATCATATTGAGCTCAAGCATGTGGGCCGTGCACATAATGCCCAGGCTGATGCATTGGCAAAGCTAGCCAGCTCAATAGCAGTCCCACCGGATGAGACACTGAACATTGTTGTTATAAATCGGCGGCAAGTCCCCAGCATGCTAGAAGGCTGCCCCGAAGAAAATGAAGTCGCCACGATCAGTACAGAACAGGCATCTGATTGGAGACAGCACCTGCTACAATGGTTTTTACACCAACAGCTGCCACAGAAAAGAGAAGAAAAGATGAAACTTCTAAGGATCAAAGATTCTTATGAATTCAGAAATGGAACTCTGTTCCGAATAATGGCAGATGCACGCAAGAAGATTTTGCTCCGCTGCCTGTCCACTGAGGAAGCTTGGCAAGCAATGAAAGAAATACATGCTGGGACGGCAGGTGCTCACCAAGCTGGCCCTAAGATGAAGATAGAAATCAAGAAGCTGGGCTACTATTGGCCCACTATGTTTGAAGATTGCTGCAAGTTTGCGAAGTCATGTCAGAAATGTCAGGAGCATGCTGTTGTGCCTAGAAGGCCACCTGCCGTTCTGCACCCTACAGTCCCTAGCTGGCCGTTTGCACAATGGGGAACCGATGTAGTCGGCCCACTACCGACCTCCTCAGCCGGACATAAGTACATACTGGCAATAACAGATTACTTCTCTCGATGGGCGGAAGCTATAGCATTACGAGAAGTGACTGGTGAGCTGGTTGCCAGATTCATCAAACAGAACATTATCTTCCGGTTTGGGATCCCCAGCCGAATAATATCTGATAATGGAAGTCATTTCAAAAATCAAAAGATCTATCGGCTTGCCGAGAAGTATAAGATCGAGTGGAGGACTTCCACTCCTTACAATCCACAGGCAAATGGATTGGCAGAAGCCTTCAACAAAACGTTATGCACCTTGTTGGCTAAAGTCGTCAGTTCTAATAAGAAGGACTGGGAAGAAAAGATGTATGAAGCTCTATGGGCATACCGCACTGTCTTCAAGACACCTACAGGGTGCTCGCCATACTCACTGGTATACGGCTCAGAGGCAGTAGTTCCACTGGAGCTGGAAGTCCCGTCACTCAGGGTGGCAGTCCAATATGACCTGGCCCGTGGCGAACAAACCAATGCAGAAAGAAGATTACAAGAATTGGCTGAATTGGAAGGGAAGCGCCTCCAAGCTCAGAAGAATATCCAGATGTACCAGGCCCGCATGGCCACTGCATTCAACAAACTCGTAAAAGGATGAGAATTTAAGAAAGGTGACCTCGTCATGGTCAAGAAAAGAGAAGTTATGGCGTCCAACCCAAAAGGAAAGCTGAATCCTAATTGGGAAGGTCCTTATGTGATATATAGGGTCTACAAAGGAGGGGCCTACATGGTTGTTAACCATCGAGGGGAAATCCAATTCTCACCACTCAACGGTAGACACCTAAAGCTGTATCATGCTGCCCAACCAATATTCCCCGAGTAATCAGGCTAAAAGTCACCCATTTCCTTGGTCTAGCGACACTCTGTCCTAACCAAGCTACCCTTCTTCCTTGGTCTAGCGGCACTCTGCCCTAACCAAGCTACCCTTTTCCTTGGTCTAGCGGCACTCCGCCCTAACCGAGCTACCCTTTTTCTTAGTCTAGCGGCACTCCGCCCTAACCAAGCTACCCTTTTCCTTGGTCTAGCGGCACTCCGTCCTAACCAAGCTACCCTTTTCCTTGGTCTAGCGGCACTCCATCCTAACCAAGCTACCCTTTTCCTTGGTCTAGCGGCACTCCATCCTAACCAAGCTACCCTTTTCCTTGGTCTAGCGGCACTCCGCCCTAACCAAGCTACCCTGCTCCTTTGGTCTAGCGGCGCTCCGCCCTGACCGAGCTACCCTGCTCCCTTGGTCTAGCGGCACTCCGCCCTAACCAAGCTACCCTTCTTCCTTGGTCTAGCGGCACTCTGCCCTAACCAAGCTACCCTGCTCCCTTGGTCTAGCGGCACTCCGCCCTAACCAAGCTACCCTTCTTCCTTGGTCTAGCGGCACTCTGCCCTAACCGAGCTACCCTTTTCCTTGGTCTAGCGGCACTTCGCCCTAACCAAGCTACCCTTCTTCCTTGGCCTAGCGGCACTCCGCCCTAACCAAGCTACCCTTCTTCCTTGGTCTAGCGGCACTCCGCCCTAGCCGAGCCATCCCTTATCATGATCTAATGACAGTCCGACTTGTTACCCTCCCAAAAAGAGGGGAAGAGAGAATAAAAGAATGAAAATAAATAAAAATGGGGTTAAAAATAGAGATACCCTGCCGGTCTTGTTCAGGTTTTCCGAGCAAGGGCAAAAATGGCTAAAACCCAGCTGTGGTGAAAACCCGAAAGGGCACTGCAGGCAAAATCGGGTACCCCGCCACGTGAAAACCCGGAAGGGCGCGTGGGCAAAAGCAAGAGGGGGCTGGCTCCAGTGAAAACCCGAAAGGGCGCTTGGGCCAGTAATATGGTGATCCTAAAGAAACCTCACCTCCCGTCATAAACTTCTCGTCGATCGGCCGGCACCTTGTCCGATCAACGATCAAATCCACCCAGTACGGACCCTACGTCTGTCCTGATAAAAGCCCTCATACCTTGTCCCAGGTCCCACCGTGATGAAACCTGCTACTGATCAATGGGCACACTCACCCGATCAGCAATGAAACCTGTCCGGCTTAGACCTTACGTCTATGCCGATAAAACCTATGAAATCCTTTGCACCGATATAAACCCAATATCGATGATGAAACCTGCTGTTGATCGATTGGTACACTGCCCGATCAATGATGAAACCTGTCCGGCTTAGACCTTACGTCTATCCCGATGAAACCCCTGAAACCTTTGCATTGGTATAAACCCAATACCGATGATGAAACCTGCTGTTGATTGATTGGCACACTGCCCGATCAGCGATGAAACGTATCCAGTTTAGACCCTACGTCTATCCTGATGAAACCCATGAAATCCTTGCATTGGTATAAACCCAATACCGATGATGAAACCAGCTGTTGATCGATTGGCGCACTGCCCGGTCAATGATGAAACCTATCCGGCTTAGACCTTACGTCTATCCCGATGAAACCTATGAAATCTTTGCATTGGTATAAACCCAATACCGATGATGAAACCTGCTGTTGGTCGATTGGCACCCTGCCCGATCAGCAATAAAACCAGCCCAGGGTAGACCTTACGTCTATTCTGATGAAGATTCATAAGATCCTTGCATTGGTGTAAACTCAATACCGATGATGAAACCCACCTTTGATCAATGGGCACCCTGCCCGATCAACAAAGAAACCCGTCCTATCAAATTTGCATATCCCTTTATGTCCCGCCGTGATGAAACCTACCATTGGTCGATCGGCACCCTGCCCGATCAATGATAAAACCAGCCCAGTGTAGACCTTACGTCTACCCTGATGAAACCTATAAAATCCTTGCATCGGTATATACCCAATACCGATGATAAGAGCATGCACTAATGAAGCAGCACGTCGCCTGATCCGTGCTGAAGTCCCGATTCAGGAAACATATGTATATATAAAAAAAATGGGGTTAAAAATAGAGATACCCCGCCAGACTTGTTCGGACATCCCGGATAAGGGCAAAAATGGCCAAAAACCCAGCTGTGGTGAAAACCCGAAAGGGCACCGCAGGCAAAATCGGGTACCCCGCCACGTGAAAACTCGAAAGGGCGCGTGGGCAAAAGCAAGAGGGGGCTGGCTCCGGTGAAAACCCGAAAGGGCACTTGGGTCAGTAATGTGGTAATTTAAAAGTTCCATGCCAACCGGCACGCTACCTTTACCTCCCTTCTATTGATGAAGCCTTCCGTCGGTCAACTGGTTCCACGCCCCACCGATGATAAAACCTTTCCAGGATAGACCTTACGTCTGTCCTGATGAAATCTACGCACCCTCTTTCAAACGTCCCACCGACGATGAAACCCATCACCATTTTACTAAAGCCTATCCAGTTCAGACCTTACGTCTGTCCTGATAAAACCTACGCATTTCTTGGCAAAGCCCCACCTGCGATAAAACCTATTGGAATAGACCTTACGTCTGTCCTGATGAGACCTACACCTTCACACACTTCCCACCGTTGGTCGATTGGCACCTCGCCCGATCAATGATGAAACCCTATCCAGTCTAGACCTTTCGTCTATTCTGATGAAACTTATAAAATCTTTGCATTGGTATAGACCCAATACCGATGATGAAACCAGCTGTTGATCGACGGGCACCCTGCCCGATCAATGATGAAACCATGCAGTTTAGACCTTTCGTCTATTCTGATGAAAATTATGAAATCTCCTTGCATCGATATAAACCCAATATCGATGATGAAATCAATTGTTGATCGACCGGCACCTCGCCCGATCAATGATGAAACCCTACCCAGTTTAGACCTTTCGTTTATTCTGATGAAACTTATAAAACCCTTTGCATCGATATAAACCCAATATCGATGATGAAACCAACTATTGATCGACTGGCATTTCGCCCGATCAAGGATGAAACCCTATCCAGTTCAGACCCTACGTCTGTCTTGATGAAAACCACATATCCTTCAAATGTCCCACCTGCCATAACCTCTACCCAGTCTAGACTTTCCGTCTATTCTGATGAAACCCCTTCTTTCACATTCCTGCAAATTGTCTCCCTCATAGCACATATTGCCAAGAGGGACGTTTGCTGATACCAACACAATCCGGTTTAAGCACCTCTTCGGATGCCCGTCACGCGGTGGAGCGAGTTCCCCATCCTTTCTCTGAAGGGGTGGACGCTCTCCTGCTAGATACGAGCCATTCACATGAGGGGTTGCTAAAACCACTACCCCACTTCCCCGAAGTGATGAAACCACATGGTAAACAAGATGGATACACATGAAGCCAAAAGATTTCTTTTCATTACGAAGTGAGTACATAAGGGGCCCCGAGGGGACGCTGTGTCACAAAAAAAAAGGGAGAGAAAGAGATGGGAAGAGAAGAAAGAAAAGAAAAGAAAGTGAAGATAATTCATGGCCGCCGAAAGATATCTTCAAAGGCCAGAAGACCAACATAGGGGGCGGCTCCTAACTCATGAAGGTGCGCTTCCTCCTCCTGAAGCCTCATGGACAGGTCCTGGAAAGACATCACCCAGCCCTCCAGTAAAGCCACCTCCTCGGTGGACTGTGGCCGAATAGAAGATAATTGCTGCAGCTCGGCCCGAAGTTCAGTGAGTTCCGCCTCCAAAACGGCTACCCGTTTCTGGATAGCCTCCTCCCGCTGAATAATGCTCTGTAGCTCGGCCTGGCGTTCATCAAGTGTCAGCGTCAGCTTTTCCACCTCGGATTTGCATTCTGACCTCTGCAACTTCAACGCCGTCAGCCTGTCAACCATGGTCCGTGCTAGGAAGTCTCTCCGATGCACGAATTTCAACAAAAGCAAGACCCGCTGAGCCCATGTGTCCAAAGGGCAGCCCATGGCTTGCAGGCCAGCGGTGAGGCGATTGGCGATTTCCTTCAGCTGTAGATATGTCAAGCCAGGCTGAGACTCTACTAGCTGGCGTAACATGTCCAGATGCTGCCAGACGAAGCTGTCAGGAGAAGTAAAGCCAAAGGAAGCAGATGCGACGACTTCAAAGGTCACCTCTCCGTCAATATCTGCCCATAGTCCAATGCCCGCTTGGGAGGACGAAGAAGGCAAATCTGCCGAAAGAGCTAGCCGGCATCTCTCTGTACTCCCCTGCTGGGCTGAAGACTCCTCCTCTGCTGCTGCCTCGGGAGCTACACCTTGAACATCCGCGGGAGGAGAATCAATGAATAATGGGGTTATCTCTGCAATGGAGGCTGCACCTTCAGCTGCTCTTTCTGGTGATGGGGACAGAGGTGCCTTAGACTGTGCAGGCAGGAATTCGGACTCTGTAGCCACTATGGCAGGAATTGCTAACTCGGGCGCAATTGACATTACTGCGGCCGGTATGAAAGCGGAGCTCCTGGCCGGATCTGCTTCGGCTCTAAGATCTGAAGCCCTGGCAGGGATGACACTTTCTTCTGCAGCCCCCAAGTCTAATGATGCCAAGTCTGTCGAGGACTGTATCCGCACTGGCACAGGGCGAATGATCTCAGGAGCCCCCGTGCAAGTTAAAGGCAGAAAAGGAACAATAGCCCAATCTACAAGGGAAATGTCCATGAAGGATGTGGAGGTGGCCAAGGTAGCAGCGACAATACTCTGAGACCAAAGCAAAGCGACCTTCAGCACTAAATAAAAGAAACAAATGAAGCAGCATACATGAAGAACAACCCACCTTTGAAGCAGGGTCCGCACCCTCGAAATGGGGCGAAAGAGAAGAAAGCTCCGTGGCCGAAATGGCGAGTGGTGGAGTTATGTCAATCTCAGTATCGAGCCCGGCAAACTCCTCCTGAAATTCTTCCTCAGAGGATAACACCGATAGTTTGGCGGGTCGAAGAGACGGAACACCTTTCGCAAGTGCAGGAGGGGCTTCTGACTTGGAAATACCTTCCCCTTCGCTGCCGCTGAAATCTACTTCCTCCTCATGGGAGACGACCGGGGAGCTGCCCGAAGATATTTCCACACTAGCTATATGCTGGGCCGGCACCTCTAAAGCATGGCGGGATATAGATCGAGTGATTATGCGTCTGGCCGGAATAGTACTCTGCTTTGGCCGAGTCTTGTGACCCTCCTGTGGTCGAGGCAGCTCTTCCGTCATCATCATGGCCTCGGCTTGCTCCCCGACTGCCACTGCTACAAGAAAAGAAAACTTCTGAGAAGTGTAGCAAAGAAAACAACGGAAGTATGAAACAAATGGAAAAAGCACATTTACCCTCCTCCCCGCCAGCCGGGGTGGGAGAAGGCAGTCTCGTGTCCGTCTCCACAGGCGCTTCAACCTGCTCCTGGGCTGTATCAGATAAAAAGAAGCTCAGCCTCAAAGAACTCCCTAGGAGATTGGTCAAGACTACAAAGGAAGTTCTAGCTACAAGCTATCACCGTCACCTTCGGCAGATGCCTGTGCGGCCTCCCTCTGAGATGCGAATGCGTCAAATGAAGGGATATCCGGAAGAGGGGTTCCAACTTCCTTCGCAGTCGAAACCGACTTCCGGGTCCGAGCAACCTTGGCCTTCTTGGCCTTGGCGACTGCAACCTTCACCACAGAAGGCTTCCTCTTCTTGCCCGGAGGCAGGGGAGTGGCCGTAGGTGCTGCTTCAGGAATTTCAAAGTGGGCAGGTTTCTCAGCTTGAGCAATTATCTTCCTGTAAAGCCCCTGCCGCTTTATGTCTGGTCTATCTGCGCGAGACACGAGAAAGACAGTCATAGTCAACATATGCAAAACATGACAATAAGAAGAAAGAAGCCATGATCAAACAAACAAGGAGCACACCTGCTGTGCCGTCGTAAAATGTGGAAAGCGGCCAATACATATAAGCTACCTCCTTTGATCGGGAGGCGGCCTCCTTCACAAGCCAGCATACATCGCCAATAGTCTGACACTTCTCCGTCAGGGCGGCCAAGTCCTTATGGCCATGGAAATCAAGGCAATGAAATAGGCCGAGGTAATCTATGCACCAGGCGTCAACATAATGGAAAGAAACAAAAAGCTGCTTATTTAGAATGACAGCTACCGGGCTCTCCACTGTCAGCCCGTGGACATTTAACAGTACAAAAAGCCAGGAGGTGTGCTGATAATATGACTGGGTGCGGTCCTCCCTCCGCACAAAGGCCCTGTAAGGATGAAACCTGTCTGCCGGACCCCTCCAAGAAGTAGCCTTCGAGAGTGGTTCCTCCGGGGGGAATGGATACTGCACCTCCAAATGAGTGTCCCCTATGTGGCCCAGCTGTCTCAAGTCTTTGGTGAAAGTGTCTACATCAACTTCAGAAAAGACAGGAGTGGGTAGTTCCGCACCCGCCTCCTTCAAAGACCGACGGGCAGCGATATAAGCTTCTGCCTCCCTCTGGTGCTGGGAATAAAGCCTCCTCAGATGGACCTCGTCAATGTCAAATACAGGCCCTGATTGCCGCTTCAAAAAGGAGCGCTCGGCCACATCCCAGAAAGCGCCTCTGCCATCTTTATAAAAATTGGTGCGTATGTTCCACCACTTGATATAGTCTGATGAGACCCGAGGGAGACGATTGGAGACTGTCGGGACCCTGAAAGTTGTGTCTTCCCGACGATGAAAGAAATCCCACCATATCCGACCGTCGCCGGTAATACTAGACCCGTGCTTGGCCCGGCTCTCCAGAGGAAACTGAGCAGCCGATGGAGGGATATGCTGGTCGTAACCAAAATTTCTGCCAAAGCGGAAGGGATAATAGGGCTCCAAAATGAGCAGGCCCCCCTTCCTGAAAACTAATACACTGGGCCGTATGGCCATGGCCCACCTCACCAATTCTGGTTCTAAAAGAGGCCGGGTGGCGGCGACCCCCGAAACAGGATGGACATAAGCCTCCACCTCCTCCATTTTGCACTCCCTCTGAGGGTCCACCAAGGGAGCTGAACCTGCTGCCAAGCTCCAAAAGTGAATGCTACCAGGTGCGTCTACAGGCACTCTTATTAGCCTACCCCTCATCTTGAACAGCTGTTCTGAGAAAGGACCAGGTTCAGCGCTAGCAAACTCAATCATACGAGGGAGCAGTGTGTCTGACTGCAAAGTTCTCGGGGCCAGCTCAAGGAAAATGCTGCAAACCCAGGCATTGAAGAAATGAAAGGGACCCACGGTCCTCGAAGAGCGGGGGGTCCGATGTCTATGCAAGTCCCCCAAGGATTTGTAAACTAAACACAGAGCCACTGGGCACAGAGACAATCGCATCCCCCAAGCCATCTGGCAGGCCGGATATATAGCCTCTGGTCTAATAATCGTCTCGTCCCCTTGAGGGAGAGCGAAAGTGCATAGCCAGAAAGTCAAATAGGCTGCACAATGGGTGATGGGATCAACCCCTGCTGGGTTCGGGCCATCCGCGTCGGTCCGGCGCAATGAAGCTGGCAGTGCTGACTTGTAACGGGGGGCCCTGACCTGTTTACCGGAAGTCAGCCCTACGGAAGGAAAGTCTGCGTACCTCAAGGGACCCCCGAAGAAATATTGTATCCACTGCCCCACACGGACTCTCAGTCGGCTGCTCTTTTCCCGGGCTTGATAGCCTTTGGAGGACCCCCTACTGTAGGCCAAACAGATGGACCGGTAAGCTTTCATCAGATACCGGTATGCATAACCGAAAGAATAGCTGCCATCTCCATTAGAGGCGTCCTTGATGGAATCGTCCAGGCAGACCTCCTCATATGGCTCCCCGTCCATGGGTAGGCCAGAAAGCTGCGATAAACTCCAGAGGTCGAGGGATGTCTCGCCTTCCGCTGTATAGAATGTATTGAACTGCGGGCAGAACACTTCAAGCATGCCGCAACACAATCCCCGAGAGACGGGATAGCGGAACCTGGAGGCAAATACACTGTGGTATACCCCAGCTCTAACCAATAGAGGGGCATACTCCTTCAAAACATATTCTGTGAACTCCACTGCTCCAACCCTAAAAAGATGGGCGTCTGTCAACTTGGCATCTCCAAACCAGCCGGCAGCCAGCTGATATTTAAAATGAACGGCCAGGCAGTTAAGAACAAATGGCTCGTCTCTGTAACCCCAATTCGCAGGAGCCAAAAAGAGTCCGAATGAGGTCTTCTCTCGATGGACACGGCCGGTGGTATGGTCCCACCTTGCAGGGGTGAACTCTGGGGCCCGAGTCAGCATCTTCTTCTCGGGTTCTAAATCGGAGATGCCCAGCACAGCATTCCAGTCCCTCTGTTCACCTGGGAGATATATGGCTCGGGCTCGATAGACAGAGCCCTTCATGCTGTCTCTATCGGCAAGTATTGCCGCTTCCACGGAACGGGCAATAAGAACATCCCGCATTCCGCGTATGGTGAAAGTCCGAACAAACGGCAGCAAATGACGATCCTTCGACAAGTCCGGGCGGTAGTCAGCAACTCTCCTGAATTCAGCACCTTCCAGGGAAGAATAAACTTCAGCGGTCGATACGGTGTCAGTTTTAGAATCGGAAGATTCGTCGACACTAGCAATCTGGTCATAGCCAAAGCTCAAGCTGTATACGTTCAACCAGTTGACTTTGGCCCGAGATATGTCCGGCTGAGCCGATGAACTTGTTCCAACAGCTCCGGAAGATGCAACAGCAGAACTGGAAGCCATGTCAGCACCTGCAGTCAGAGAAAGACAAGGAAGGAAACATCAGAAAGATGAATGGGCACGAAACAATAAGATAAACAAATTCTCAACAAATTTCGGCAGCATCTCCTCTTGTCCGAGGTATGCCCAAGAAGAATAGGGAGTCACCCACCAAGAGGGAGTGATCCCGAGCATAAAATGGGACTCAATCCCATATATATAGCGGACCTACCCCAAAAAATCGGCAAAAAGGGGGGGGGGGGAAATGACGCTCCCGGGGGGGGGGGAAAGCTCACAGCTCACCGCCACCGCCGAAATGAAGAGAGAGAAGAGGAAGTGAGAAGTGAGGGTAAAAAACCCTCTCGGAGGGGTTAAAAAGAGGAAGAGAGGGGCTTCCCGGCGTGAAACAATGCGCGCCGAGAACCCTCCCTCTACCGAATGGAAATGCGCGCCGACAACCAGCCTAGTGCGCGCCGAGAAGAAGCTGCCGTGGACGCTCGCGCCGAAGGTTCCCGCGCCGACAACCAGGCCGATGGGCGCGCCGAGAAGCATCTGACGCTCGCGCCGACAAGCTCGAAGATGCCCGCGCCGACATCTGTTACGCCGGGAGGGTCACGCCGAGAAGCTTACGGCCCTCGTGCGAAGGGTTCCAAATTGATGACAATGAAGCTAGAAAATATAGAGATGAAAACATGAAAATGAAAGATGGATATGCAGAATGTTACTACAACAACATGATCAAGCTGAAGGACAATGTCAAGGATAAAATTGAGGAATATACCCTCGAATGATGAAAGACACCTGCAGACCCCGTGTCGCTTATTCTGCGCTTACGCTGCCCGCAGTTGGGGGGCATTTGTTGACACCTTGAAAATGAACAGGGGTGGAAGCATAACTGAAAAGAAGATCAGACCAATAGTGGAAGACCACTGATGAAGCTCGACAGCCGTTTACCCGGTTGAAGTCTCCGCCAGCCGAGCTGATGTCCGGTGCCATCGTCAGTCAAACGGCAGCACTGATAAAGCAGCAGTCATTCGACTGATAAGACCTCCAAGCACACTCTGATGAGAAGCCGGAGCCGACAAATGAAGATTGCGAAGGCTTTTGCAAAGTCAGGACAAATGAAGAATCCTCTCCACAGATTACACACCCGGCCGAAGTCTGTCAGACTGAAGCTGATGTCCGGTCTTGTCACCGTTCGGATGACAATGCCGATGAAACATACCCGATTTTGTCGTCATTCAGACGGCAATACTGATTAAACCCCAGTTTGTTCACTGATTGAGCCTCAAGACGATCTCAACAAAGTCATGTCTCTACTAAAGGGGCCCTTATTCGGTTCTGATGAAGATTAATTCAAAAAAATATATATAAAGAGAAGCCTAAGGCACGTATGAGGCCTGAAGGCACTAGATGGGCCGGCCATTTGGGCTTCTGATAATGGCGCCGGGAACCTCCACAGGGGGCTACTTGTCGCGCCGGGAGATGTCTCGAATGGAACAAGCCGCACCGACTGCCCTCCACCGAGAGGACAGAGGGATGAGAGCTATAAAAGCAAACCCTCTTTGAAATAGGGAGGGGATCGGAAGCCAGGCCATCGATCGAAAAGAAAGAAAAGAGAAGAGACCAGAGAGAGAGAGAGCTCCTCCGCTAAAAAAAAAGAAAGAGAGAAGAGACCGATCCCAAGGGAAGAAGCTCCAGGTGGGCATCGGGGGAGGGAGAGGAGTCAATGCTCCGCCCTCCCCCATGTTTGTTTTCTCTTTTCTTCTGCTTCATGTGATTGTTCCAAGTTTTATCTTGATTCATGCAATGTAGCCGAGACATCTCAGCATCTGTCTGTTCCCCTTTCCCTCACTCTCTCCCTGTAATCGGTTTGAGTATTGGAATGGTGTTTCATATGGGTTTTCTCACCATGTGTCTTCCGTGATGGGCATCGCCAAACGAATGGATATATATGTATGATGGGTTATAGTTTGAGCCTGATTTTTGCTTCTTCTGAAGCCCTATTGCCCTTCCCTATGTTATTAGTAAACCAGTAGCATGATGATCCGATTTGCCTGTTTCTTTTCTCTGCTTCGTAGCACCATCAGTGCTCACCCCAGAGCCCGGAACAGACTATCCCTTGGCTGCTGGGATGAAGCCGTGCTATGCAATGATCGAAGCTTGAGAAACTCCGGGGTTCTAAGCGCGCGTGCTTTATCCGTTGATGTCATCGAAGTCACCTCTGGGGCCAGAGACAGCCATCTCTTGGCTCCCAGGGTGACGAATGACCATATCAAGTTTGTCCCCAAGCTCTACGTGATAATGGCGATGGACAGGGGCATTCAGACTTCGGCCTCCCAGATGCCTCTCGAACCCTAATACTCCTTTGAATTCTAGACCTAATCCAGCTCAGAGTGGATGCCTTGAGCAGTTTAGAGCCCATAGAGTCCGTCAGTTTCTTCCCAAACCACCATTAAAACCAAAAACAGAGTACCGTAAAACCCTGAACCCCTCTCGGTGCCCTCACCATTTCGGCCCCCAGAACAGTGAAATAGGTGAACAGCCCTCGGCGCGGGTCTTTCCGCGCCGATTACCCCATTCTACCCGCGCCGAGAGCTTCCCTTTGGCCGGTTACCAGCGCCCAGCCCCCATGAAGCAGCCTTCCCGGCGCGCCTAACAGTAGCCCACTAGGACTCTTCCCGGCGCGAGGCTCCAGGCGCCGAGAGCCCTAGTGTGTGCTCCCGGCGCGCCCAACATTTGCTCTGAAGGACTCTTCCCGGCACGACGGTTTTGGCGCCGGGAACCCCCTTTTTGCAAGCCAAAAACCTACCTCAGGCCGTAAAACCCTTGCTACCATTGATAAACCCTACAAATATCCTTGTGAGCTGCTCAACATAATCCCACCTTCTGTCAAGGGATGCCTTGGGTCGTCACATGCACCTCGGGGACGACAACTAGTGGGAGCAACTCCCCTTTTTCTATGTGGTTTCTCGAACTCGATCGGCCTTTTAACCTTAAGACCAAGGAAGCTCTGCCACTGCATAAGCTTCTACGGTCTCAAAAGGGATATCAAGATATTGCTCCGAGCACATACGGGCGCCAGGGGTTCCGTACCCCTCTATTTTGGCTTTCACCCCGGCACTCTGTGGGTGATCGTCTATCATTCCTTGGCAAATGTTAAGTCCAGGGGAGATGCTGTCAAAATTCTCCCAGGATGCCAGAGACGACATGAAACCTATCCCCGGGACCTTATCCATCAGTGGTGACAGAGGCTCCCTGTACCTTATTGTCCCCCTCCCAATCTTTTTATGTTCCCAGCCTTCCTTGGGAACCTATACCAAAACAGGTCGAAGTCCAGTGAATTGAGCCATTTAATGCCCTAGGGCCCATTTGCCTCAACCCTAACCAATATGAAACCCAAAACAGAGTACCGTAAGCTCTGTTTCTTGTCCCGGCGCCCTCACACCTCTCGGCCCAGCCTACAGTGAACCGGGTGAACAGCTCCCGGCGCCACTTCTTCAGGCGCCGAGAACCACCAGGAATATCTCCTCTCCTGCACGCCGGGAGCCCCTACGCCTTGGCCTTCTTCCCTACGCGCCGGGTGCCCTCTCTGCATCCTCATGCGCCGAGAACCTAACCCCCTCTGCATCCTCATGCGCCGAGAACCTAACCCACTGGCATTCTTCTGGCGCCAGGAACCTATATGCACACCCAATCTGCCCCAGGAGCCTACTCCTCCATATAATTGAACCCTCCCCCCATTACTTTAACACAGCCCATCCAGGGATGCCTATGAGTCATCATATCTGGCCCAGGGATAAATTTAAAAGGAAACTGGATTCCCTTATCCTCCGCCATCGGATTTATGAACAACCCCTCTTACTCGTGTGGATTCTGTCACTGCATGAGTCCCGCTAGCTTTCCGAAGGGAAGATCATACATTACCCTATAGTCCGTATATAGGGGTCGAGAGGCTTGATCTCTCTCGTTCTCTCGGCTTTCACCTCGGCACTCCGTGGGTGATAGCCTATTTCCCTCTGGGCGTAACCCAGATTAAGAGGAAAGGCTGTCGAAATACCGATCGAAGCTTTAAACCTATATCATGGTCATGGCTCTGCCTTTCCGTGGTGGACATCTTCTATCTCCTTGTTCCCACCAAGTATAACTATTTTGAACCGCCAATCACACGATCTAGTCTGTTTCTGTGGTTGATGTTATTATCTTACCCGCCTCCCTGGCCCTGGTAGGAAGTTTAAAATTAAGCATGTGAACAGCTGTTCGCCTTACGAGGCCTCCTATTTTAGCGTTTAATCAAGGGTTGTCCTTCCTTAGAAAGATGTAATTAACGTCATAACGTTCATGGTATGACGGACTTCTAGTCCAGACACGATCACTCACAATCGACTGACCATGTCAGATCGAGCGCACAATAAAATTGTCACTTCGGTGACTGGCACGCCAATGAACCAATAAATAAATAAATCAATAAATGATAAATCAATCCAATAAAATAAAATAAATAAATATAAATAAAAATCCCGCGTCCACATTGTCTTAATGGGTAGTCTGTACAACCTCCGTTGTTTCATTCAACCAAGTCAGTTCAGCCAGTGGTCTTCATGCATATGTATAGTCTATACATTGACGAGTTTTGCACACATACTAAGTCTGCACACGATTGCTCAGTTAACTTAGTGTAGATTATGTAAAATCCACTTTTAAGAAAAATATTCATATAAGAAGGAGAATAATGAAAAGAGTAAAGGAGCACGTGGTGCTAATAAGGAGTGTGATCGCCAGAGGGGTTACCTCAAAAATAAAGGAAATTGATCGCGAATACCTGGTGAAAATAAGGATGCGGGATGGATGTAGATTCCTTCCTCCTCCTTCTATCGGCCGGCCGATGAAGGGGGTTTTCCTCTTGATTACCCTTAATCAAAGAACAAACAATCAAAAGAAGAGGGGATCAGCCAAACGTGTGTGTAGTATCAATCCAAGGAAATAATATGATGATGAAAGAGGAGCATAAAGTGTGCACCTTTTGTTTAATTTTTTTAAAACCCCTAGAGAAAGAGATGCAATACTAATGCAAAGGAAGAATATAGTGATCGATGATGAGATGATGAAGACAAACGGGAGAAAGAAAGGCCCTGATGTTCCTGTAAACAGTAAAGGGGAAAACCACTTTTATGCTTCGGTTGCGGTAGCAGGAGGAAGCAGAGAGCCTTTAAAGAGATCGCATAGGAGGGGGAGAATGACCGTGAGGACAGAGGACCCGAAGGTTGGTAGAGAAAAGAGAGAGGAACTCTGTATTCTCAGACGATCATCAACCTCTGTAAACTAGCTTCTGTAACCTCAATCGCCAGCACCCGTAACCTCGCGCGAGATCAACCAGGGCATCCTTTTATAGGGTTTCGATCAATGATAGCCACAGATTTGGGAAGATAAGATCAAGCAATGATCATCAATGGCAAGGACTCTAGTTCCCAGATCGAGCAAGTGATTAACCAAGGCAGGGAACTCTCCAAGAAAGGTGTACCCAAACATGACACGGAAGGGTGAGAGACGACCCTCAGAAGGGCGTCAATTAAAATTGACGACCTGCCCTAAGGCGTTAATTCAAAACACGACTGGGACAAAGGCGTCAACTCCTGGATTCAATTTTAGTAATAAAAACTTTCTTTTTCTGAAAATTGTGAGACGACGCCTGAAGCAAAGGCGTTAATTGAAAACACGCCCTAAGGAAGGACGTTAATTCTTGATTTTTCAATCGTGGTGGGACTCGTAAAATACCAGAAATTGACGCCCTTAACACCAGCCGTCCTTTCTTGAGAACACGCCCCAGATTAGGTCGCTATTTAAATCACGCCCCTCTTCAAGTCGTTAATTAAAAAAATGCAAGAAACATCATAAAAACCCACACAAAAGAGAAAAACTTTATATTATAGAAATATTGAAGTTCACTTTGGGGCGTTAACATAGTGACATGAGATTTGATCAACATAGTATCAATTTTGGCGTGTCTACAGCTGCCCCGCCTTGGCGTCTACTTTGCAAGGGAGTGAGACGGAATGAAAGTGAAAGTGAAACGAAGTGGAATGAAGTGGAGCGAACTGATAAGTAGATGTCAAGGTGTGATGTGACACGCCTCAGATATGAAGCATTAGAAATCCTTCCAAGATTCTGAGTGAAACAACTCTAGGTGATTCCAAGAAAGCATCAATTGCTGGATAAAGGAGACTAAACTAAGAACATAAAATGTGCGCGTGGGCACGACAGGGAGGCACCATTGGAGAGCTTTTACCAGCCAACGTAGACGTGCTACAACCAAGGTGGATTTGCAGAAAAATAAAGAGAATTGAGATGAAGACCCAGCAAAGGGACATTTTTCGAAGAACTAGCCTGAGCGGCTTCAGAGAGAATAAAGTACTTGATTTGGAGTGGAATATCTCATGTCAACTCAAACGAGAGCGAGTGACCTTCATTATTGCCATAATATGCAGATTTTCAGCACGAAGCTCAAAGTCCTACATGATGCATGCTGGGCTAAAAGAAAAGATAAAATAAACTAAAAAATAGAAAATAATCAAGGATAATATTGTTAAGCCATCTAGATTTGGTCAAGAATCCAGATCTCTGAGCTGACACTAAGCCGAAGCCCGTTTGTCCGCGCATTAACTCAGAAAGTGAAACCATCGTCCCAATCCTTTTAATGACTCCACGGCCTATCTGTGTGATCAAGACTCTCCTGGAATCATCACCGTTTTTGATGAAGGGGAACTCAAATTCCAGGTTCATCAGAACCACAAGGTCCTTGATATGCTATAATAGCGTAGATACCATATAGTAACACTACTTACAGAAAAGAAATACAAGAATGGGATGATGATGCTCCCATGAGTGATCCAAATGCCTCGAAACCTGCACTCCTCTGCACTTGAAAATTCATTAGGCCCCTCAAAGCATGAAGTGATCAGAAATAATCCTCAATTCAAAGCAAGACATGATCATAAGTGCTTAATCACAAATAACTCCAATTAAAAGATAGCACTTAAGTTCATCAAAATGCACAGAGCGACCAAACATGCAAGCCAAACAAATAACGACTGGGGGTAGGGGCGTCAAAATATAAAAAAATGTCTATCATCAAGGCGTTAATTCGTTTGGGAGCTCAAGAAGAAGATGACCCTTAGGGAGGCGTTAAATAAACAACGACTTCGGTCAAGTCATCAATTAAACAATCGACGCCCTGAACACTGTCGTCAATTATCCGGAATTCCGAAAACCATGCTTCCGACTCTGAGTCAAAAGCTAACCCCAGTTCTAGTTCTAATTGTAATCGTAATCAACCCTGCAACTTCGAACGATCTCAAAACCCTCCAGACTTCTATAAAAAGGAAGAAACTCCCTTAGATTAATCAAATAACTCGTCCAACCTCTGTTTCTCTTCACAGGTACTGCTACGGTTCAAGTTCTTCCTGCAAATCGAAGATGGAGAGGGCAATTAAAAGATCCAAGATTTCTGCTCTCAGACTAACCGAGATCAACGGGCATATCAGCAGTAGAATCGCATTGAACCAGGTATGCGAATTAATCTGTTCTCCTGCTCTCATACCATCACCATCCTTTTGCTCTGCATTCAACCTTTTCTCTGTTCTTTTCCTTTTTCCACAGGATTATCCTAATGTTCCTGGTGCAAGGAGGTTCACAAAAATCAAGTGGCTGCCTCTCTTACTCTCCAAATTTTCTTCAGACATGAGGGTCTACTTATCTAGATGGCACCTCTTAGGCCTAGTAACCCATGCCAAACACTATGATCAAATTCACCTTGATTGGGCTGCCATAGGAGCTCTAGTTGAAATATGGCACCCTTCCACTCATACATTTCTTTTCTCAACCTTCGAAGCAACAATCCTATTAGAGGAACTAGAGATGATATTGGGCTTAAAGAAGATGAAACATGGAGACGAGGAGAAGATGGCCATCATGCCAAAGCAAATCTCTTCACATGAGTTATTAACAAGTTTAATTTCCAGCCCAAACTTAGTGAACCAAATCAAAGCTACCAAGGAAATCAATATCCTAAAGCTTGCTTCTTGGGTGTACAAGCGATCCGATCAAGGTAAAGAAGATGAAGAAGTGGAACGAGTAGCAAAGGCTTTCGTGGTGTGCTTGGCGGGAGCAATCTTGTTCCCCTCCACGGAAGACTTCTTGGATGAATCCCAATTAAGCGCAATAGTTAGCCTTTGGGAAGGAGAGAGAGTGGGACCGGCGATATTAGCCTATCTCTATAGCGGGCTCACCTCGGCGGCAATGGGGAAACCGATCTATGGGTGCATGCTAGCACTCTCTAGTTGGGTAGATCTCCACTTTAAGTTTGATCCATGTGAGACGGCCCAACAACCCTCAAGAATCTTCTCCAAAAGCCCACTTTCCTATATGACCGGCTCATTGGGGATAAGCAATAGAGTGATGAACCGGATTCCTCAAGTCAAGAAAAGAGTGGAATGGAGAGAACACCTCAAAATAATGCCAAAGAACTTTTTCACTTGCGCCCCGGGAATACTCAAGACTCAAGAACTCCGCGCAAGATTCTCTCCCGGGACGGACCTTCGACTCATAGGTGCTTCAGAATTCGTGCTATACAACTCTCACCGATGCCTTCCTCAACTCGGGCTCCCACAGTGGCTCTTTGAAGACGTGTCCCATCTCCCTCCCATCAAGACACGAGACACCGGCAGCAATGGAGATGCAGAAGAGTCTACTACAATCCAAGCTCTGTGGAAAATCTGCAAGACTCATCATCCTGCGGAGAACTTGGAAGAAGACAGAGATCAGTGGAAAATATATGTAATAGCTTTAAGGAACCTGAGGCCCAAAGTGGCTCACTGAATGCAATGTAATCTTTTCCATCAATAAACAATAATGATATTCTGATTGAGCTAATAACACAGTGTTTCTGATCAATTCTTCCAATAATCTGCGGTTCTGTTCTGAATAACGACTCAGATAATGTCCTCAATTCCAAAGTGATGCCTCAGTGTATGTCATCTTCCATTGACCAGCTCTCAAAAGTGACGCCTTCACCCATAGGCGTTTAACTGAGTCATGACTTAGGACAAGGCGTTAACACGGTTTAAATTCCAAAAAGTATTCGTTAAAGACCCAAAAGTGACGCCTTAGGGTAAGCCACGTTTTATGTAAACCACGCCTTCAGACACGTCGTTAATCAAAAATAGTAATCATTATTCCCATCATGTCAATCAATTCCCATTAAATGCCTCTGACGACGTCTGTCATTCCCTATGCGAAAAGAAATCACACCCCAGAGCACGTCGTTAACCATGGAAGAGACGCCCGTATCTCCAGTCGTCTTCTTAATAAGACACGACTCTTCTGGAGTCGTTAATTCTTTTTGACCGTTCGACTTCGCTTTCCCTCCTTTCTTCTTCTTCCTTCATCCTCTTTCCCTCTTTCTTTCTTTTCTCCCACTGCAACCCTAACCGAAGAAACCCTCCCCCATCTCTCTCATTCTCTTTCTCTATCTCTCTCTCTTCTACACCCTAGCCATGGCCGGCGGATAGAAACGTCAGAGGGTTATGGCCCTCGATGTGGTAGACCTGGAAGATGAACAAGCAGCCGTGGATGGGCCCCCCCCGGCGGCGATTGAAGATGTACCGACGGCGGCGGCCGACGACGACGAACACAATGAAGAAGGAGGAGAAGCAGACGATGGTGAGGAAGAAGACGAGGATGACGAAGAAGATGAAGAAGAGGAAGGGGATGAAGAAGAAGAACAACGAGGAGAAGAACAACCACCGACGGTGGTCGTGCCTCGCCGCGGCCAACTCCGACGGCCACGTCAGCCAAGGCCCGAACTCTGGGGAGAGTTGACGGGACCCAAACGCCAAAAGGTAAGCCCCCCATACCCTATTTTCCATTTTTGTTTTCATTTTTGTTTTTATTTCTTCCATTTCCATAGCCCTCGGGCATGAGAAAACCAGATACACAGACAAAAGACGCCCCTAGGGGTGTCGTTAATTAAAACAACGTCCCACATTGGGTCGTTAATTATGATTAATCGTATGAAAACCACGCCCTGCAGCATGTCGTTAATTTGAATCATCATGTTTTATCAACCATTCCGTTAATTTCATACTTCTCAATTTTTTCAATTATCTCTTCAATATTAATGCCTTGATTTATATCTTGCATGTTGTTTTTATTTTATTTTCAAAAACCCTGGAAAACAACGCCCCCCCCCCCTTGGGGCGTCAATTCAACAGATAACGACTATAGGGGTGGTCGTCCATTTAAATAATTCCAAAATATATTTCTAGGCCCAAAACTCATTTAAGAAAAACGTCCCATTCAGAGGCGTTACTTAATCAAATGACGACCTTGGGACAGGCGTCAATTGAAAAATCTTTAGGAAATTAGAAATTAACCTCAAAACCACCCCCCCCCCCACAGGGGCGTCTCTTAAATAAACAACGACCTAGGGCAGGTCGTTAATTAAAAGCTCTCTTAGAAACCACGCCCCCCCTCAGGGGTGCCAATTAAACAAACCACGACCCAAGGACCGTCGTTAATTAAATCAAACATCAACATCTCAAACCAAGGCAATTAAGTGAATCTCAGCATGAATAATTAAACAATTAAGCCAAAATTTCTTTCTTTATGCATGCAGGGGTTGATGAGGACACGGATCTCCTGGGTCATGGTCCGGGTAGCATATTACGGCCTCCCCGAGTTTCAGCGAGCTAGGGTAGATGCCATGGGATTCGGGGCTTTCCTTAGCATAGAGCCCATTAGGCCTGACTTAGCACTTATCCAGGTTCTGAGAGAGAGATGGGATAGGACTAGCCGGGCATTCCTGATGCCCTGGGGTCATATGGTTCCTACCCTAGAGGATGTAGCTAGGATTACTGGGTTGTGGGTAGATGGTGAAGCAGTGAGCGGGATCACCTACCCTGACTATACTAAGCTTACCCAGAGGCTGTTAGGGCTAGAGATGGTCTATGAGACACCTAGCGAGTGTAGGACTATCTTTCGCACCGACCTGACTACAGTGATGGGTTTAGGGGATGTTAGGCACAGATCTGGGGAGTCCTTAGAGCAATTTTCTCAGAGGTTGACCGATGGGGCTAGGGCAGCCTATTGCCAGGACCCAGCTGATAGGGAGAGGGCGGACAGAGATTTGAGGAGGTTTCTATTTCTGATGCTCGGGAGGCTATTGCTCGGCACGAAGGGCGACGTCATCAACTGCCGGTTCCTAGGGATCCTCGAGGACTTAGAGGAAGTCGGCAGATACGCCTGGGGAGCAGCCCTGCTGGCGCACTTGATAGCTGACCTGTCCACGGGGACAGGACGAGAGACGACCGTCAGTGGCTTCTCACCTTTTCTGAAGGTATGCATTTTTGCTTGAATGTTTGAATGTATATGCGTATGAATGTTTTGCTAATATGATGCATGGATGCAGGTTTGGAGCCATCTATATATGCCCATGGGGCGCGTCGACCTACGACCTGGAGGTGAGGGATCTTTCCCTCTAGCACGGCGCTGGCTGCCGGTAGTCTTCGGAGCCCCACTCTCTTACGAGCTGTGGGTGTTACGGAGGGAGTTCCGCGACTTCCCTCCTTCACTGGTATGCATGATGCAAAAATTTTTTTTTTATTTTGTTTATGTTATAGAATGTGATATGATGGATGATAAATGTATGTTTATGGATGCAGGTGCGATGGAGGCCCTATGAGGGGATGACCGACGAGGGAGAGCCGTGGGTCGTAGCGGGCCGACCTCGTTTTGGGCATGAGCTTTGGGTTCACTGCCTGAGCGAGATCGAGCCATTACGGCTTAGGTTGGTGATGAGGACCCTAGGCCTACACCAGGAGTGGGTAGAAGTTGGAGAGCCGTGAGGGATCGGGAAGAAGACGCGCGGTCGCACGAAGGCGATCGACTGGAGGGTGCGGTTCGAGGACCAGTATGCCTACTGGTGGCGAGGCGGGACCAGAGTCACCTCCCAGGCGACTGACAGCTCTGAGTACCTCCGGCGCTACTGGGAGGTATACGCTGGCCGACCCCAGATGAGGGTCCTAGGGGTATGTATGAATGCACTTATTTCTAAATTGAATGCAAATGCTTATGTATCTATCATGTGACTAATATGTAATGAATGCAAGATGCACGAGACATAGCAGCGATGGATGCCCAGGCCCACCTACACAGCCTGGAGGACCAGCTGGCCACCACACGGGCGGACCTGGAGACCCTGGTGAATGTTAAATTTATGTAAATGATTTTTTTCCATGAATTATTGATGATTAGCCACTGACAATCTTAATGAATGCAGCGTGCCCAGCAGGGAGCAGCAGGTAGAGATACGGGAGAGGCCTCCAGCTCGAGAGGGCCTAGTGCAGAGGCGACAACACTAGCGGAGCAACTGGCGGGGGCAGTGGCTCAGGCCGAGGCGGCAGAGCGCGACCTCGCCTCATGGGTAAGTTCAAAACTCAGACCTCATTCAATTATTTATTATTATGTGCTGATGAAAAAAGTGTTTTGTAGACGGAGGAGGTTCGAGCCGCTCTTACTTGCATCGAGGAGGGCCAGCAAGCGATGGCCACACGGGTGAGTCTTTTAACCATGCATTCATTTCATAAATTGCTGAATTATTGCATTAAATGTGGAACTGATGACTTGTTTACCTGTTTGCAGACTACACAGTTACAGGCGGCTCATACCCGGGCTTCCCTAGCTGGGGCGGAGTTGGCGATCCGTGAGCAGCGGGTCGCGAAGCTGGAGAGGGCTTTGAGGCGGCGGGAGGAGCTGCCTCAGAACGTAGCGGAGCTGCGGGTTGTTAAACAGGAGGACGGTGAGCTAGAAGGGGAGGGGATGAATAGATCACCGTTTAAAAAATATTTGTCCGAGCCGAGGAGATCTTAGAAGATGAGATTGGCTAGGAAGACTGATAATATGTAAAATGATCCGGAACCTTAACCAAGATAAAGCATGTCACGAGCACAGAACATATATCACTTAGAATTTCATCAGCACATATGCACAAGCACTAAGCGAGCAGTCAGACCAAGGTTTCGATCATCAACAATCACACTTACTTCATGAAGCTAGACAGAAGCATAAAGAAAATAGATGCGCACAACCACACCACGGAGAACAAGAGGTTTAAATGGTTCAGTCTGCAACCTGCAGACTTACGTCTATCCCTCACTCTAGGCAGAGTGAGGCTTCCCTTTCACAAGAAAGAACCGCAGACTCAGTCTACCAACAACACGCTGATCCACAGCTTGGGGATCGAAATCCCTACAGCCGCTGAACTCATAGCTTGCACCCAGGTCTCACACCACAAGACCTGACCCGGAGATAACTCTCCCTTCCTCTTAGACAAGAGAGAACCCAGCAGTGACCCACCCTCACTGCAATTCAGAGACGCTGTCTCTCTTCCTCCTCAGCCAGAGGGAAGAACCCAGGTAGCCTTCTCACTACCTGAACACAAAACCCCGGAGAACTCCTCCCTTCCTTTGATCTAAATCATAGGGAAATCACACTGCGACCCAGAGGATTCACCTCTCTTCCTCTACACCTAGAGGGAACGAAAACAGAGTATCGGAATTTGAGAACGAACAAATGAAGAAATAAAAAAATATTGAAAGACAATCGAACGGAGAAACAATGTAGCTTCTTAAAGAAGCATAGACAAAACGTAGCAGAAAACCATCCTCTCCTTCATCACTCTCTCTCTTCCAAGTACGCTCAACGAATGGATCAGGATGGCTTCTCCTCTCCTTCTTCTCGCTCTGGCCTCACCCTTTTTCTTGTGGCTTGCTTAACTTTTCAGGAGCAGAAACCTTCCTATATATCCAGACTCACGAGAGACTGAGGGTGTGGGAGACACGCGCGAAGAAGATGCTTCCAGATGAGCCGAGCCACGTGTTAGATGATTATTCCCTCAAATCACGTGCTCACATGATTGGAATAAAGTTCCAATTTGTCTTTAAGTCCCTGTAAGGTTTCAGAGAACATTCAGTCAATCTCAGAAACATTCAAGTCATACGTTTGTTCACACAGATTGCACGGAACTTATCAAAGGACTGAAGAACGCGTCAACGCAGTAAAGCCAAGGCGTTAACGCAATGAGTTTATAATGGAGAGCAGGACCCTTCACAATACACACCAATGCGTCAACGCATTAGTGACAGCATCGACGCATCGGCTTAATTGTTGATGAAAAGACCTTTGGACATCAGCCCAAGGCGTCAACGCTTCCATCATGCAGCGTCGCCTCAGCTCCTCAAGCGAGATGCTCACGCCCTTGGCAACTGGCCAATGCGTCAACGCATCCAGTGTCAGCGTCGACGCAATGAACATGACAGCAAGTGAAAGACGCACAATTGCGTCTACGCAGTCAGCCAAGTGCGTCAACGCACTAAAAGCACAGAACCCATATAGATGAAGACATTTTAATCAGAAGATGTGCATGCAAACAAGAAATTTCCCAAGGCTCCTTTCAGAAACTAGATCAGAGATTATCCAGACAATGCAGGATCTTTAACAGTGACCAGGAAGCAACACATAATTTGATTCATAGTGTTAGTCATCATCAAAACTACAGAGATTCAACAATCTCCCCCTTTTTGATGATGGCAACACCATGAGTCAAATTCAGTGAAAAAAGGAACACCAACATAAAGCAGTCTCAATAACAACAGCAATAGTTCGATAAAACAGCAATGGTGACCTCTCAAAACCTGAACTCACAGCACTCATTATCTTTTACCCAAAACATTCCAAAAACTTCCTTTTCTTCCTTTTCACTAGCTCAGCCTCCTCCTTTCAACCTCTTCACTCCCCCTCCTCCTTTCAACCTTCTCCCCCTTTGACATCATCAAAACAAAAGAGAAAGAGAGATGTTGACGCTGGATTGATGAGAAAAGATGGAGAGAGTTCCAACAGTAGAAACTCAGGGTCAAATCTTAGATGCTTAAGTGGGGCTTTAAGGTCAGTGAAGAATCTTGGAGTTCTGGTAAGAGAAAGAGATTCAGAAGAAGCTTGAAGTTTATCAACTTACGATGAAAGTGAAAGAAGAGCAAGTGTCAACAAGTATGACTGAGGTAGCTATTAAGGCTCGTCAAAAAGACAACAAGAATTTGAACCACTAAAACAGCCTGTAGGCGTTGAGGACAACCAGTTCAAGGAGAGAAAACACTGTTATAGGGTGTATTTGGCCAGTTACACTTTTGACCTTAAGTATGCACCTTGGTCAGAGGCCAGCATCCTCAGTTACTCAGTGTAAGAGCCTCATACCTTCTCAGTTAGAGAACAGAGATAGTGACTATTGGTTTTTACATGAGGAGACACCTTGATCAGAGGCCAGAATCCCCAGTTACTCACCACATTGTCATCATTGCTCTGCCAAACATAAATTTTGAATTGAATTTCTTGCTTTTGTTTTTGTTTATGAGAACTGATACCTCATGACTTAGAAAGTTCCCACTTCATTGATGGGATTCCTAGTTTCTCGGTATACAGTTTTAAACACTGATCAGTTTAACTAGCTCTTCAAGAAGGTTGTTTGAAGACAAAGCCAGGGCAATTACTCGTGGTCTTATCATGAAATCCAATGAAAAGCGTATAACAGAACCCATTTCATATGAGTCTAGCTTGTTCATCAGTCAAGAAACAAAGTAAGAGGATATACTTGAAGGTTAATCTTAGCCTCTTAAGACTTACTAGAAGAAGATTCTGGCTGGACTTTAATTGCACAAACTTAAGAATGTAGAAAATGAACGAGGTTCTACTAAAAAGGAATGCTCAAGATCAATTCTGACAATTAATCCAGCAACAACAACCATCTTTCAAACGTTTTTAATTAGTCAAGCTCCCCCTCTCTAGTAGCTCTATCTCCCATTCTATCCTGATAACAGCACAGCAACAGAACAGATCCCACTCAAATCTCACACCCGCTCCCCCTCTCATAGTGACCCCTCCAGAAAAAAAGGTGACAGAACTAACACTATCATCATGGAATTACATGAAACTGAATTCATTTCCACAGATTAGTCAGAGTTTGTAAATACCAAGTTCTCTTCTCAATGAAGTGAATTTTTCACTATCTAAAGGTTTTGTAAAAATATCAGCAATTTGATTTGCAGTCCCAACATGAATTAGTTCAAATGTTTTATTTGCAATTTCATTTCTAATAAAGTGGTGCCTGATTTCAATGTGTTTTGTTCGAGAGTGTAACACAGGATTCTTTGCAATGTTTATGGCACTAGTGTTATCACAAAAAATGGGAGTGCAACCTGTCTCTACTTGGTAATCCTGAAGCTGATGCTTTATCCAGATAACTTGAGTGCCACAGCTGCTTGCAGCCACGTATTCAGCCTCTGCAGTGGAAAGGGCCACTGAATGTTGTTTCTTTGAACTCCAAGAAATTAGGCATCCTCCTAAGAATTGGCAGTGGCCACTGGTGCTCTTCCTATCTAATTTGCATCCAGCAAAGTCTGCATCAGTGTATGCAACTAAATCTAATGTGCGAGAAGCAGGATACCATAATCCTAATGTGTGTGTGGCAGACAGATATCTAAAGATCCTTTTTACAGCAGACAAATGAAGTTCAGTAAGCCTAGACTGATATCTTGCACATAAGCCAACACTGAATTGTATGTCTGGCCTAGAAGCTGTTAAGTACAAGAGGGATCCAATCATACCTCTATAGAGTTTTTCATCCACTTGTTTACCTGACTCATCTGCATTAAGGGTCATGCTTGTGCTCATTGGGGTGGATATTTACTTCAGGTTAGTCATCCCAAACCTTTTTAGGATATCCAGCGTGTACTTGGTTTGGTGGAAGAAGCAGCCATCTGACATTTGATTTATCTGTAAGCCAAGAAAGTAAGTCAGTTCTCCAACTAAGCTCATCTCAAATTTAGCTGACATAAGTTGTGAAAATTCATTACATAGTTCAGGATTTGTTGATCCAAAGATGATGTCGTCTACGTATACCTGAACTATGATGAGATCTTGTCTGGAATTCTTAGTGAATAAAGTTTGGTCAACTTTACCTCTGTCATATCCTTTATTCAGTAAGAAACTGGTCAGCCTTTCATACCAGGCCCGAGGAGCCTACTTTAGTCCATAAAGAGCTTTGTTTAATCTGAAAACTTGATCAGGTTTAGTAGAAAATTGAAATCCAGGAGGTTGTTCAACATAAACTTCTTCTTTTAGAATTCCATTCAAGAAAGCACTCTTAACATCCATTTGTTGAAGTTTTATGTTGTTTGAACAGGCAAATGCTAATAGAATTCTGATAGCCTCCATTCTAGCTACTGGAGCAAAAGATTCATCAAAGTCTACTCCATACTCCTGACTGTAGCCTTTAGCTACAAGTCTAGCTTTATTCCTGGAGATGACACCTTCTTCATTCAGTTTATTCTTAAAAACCCATTTTGTTCCTATTACATTGAAATTTTCAGGTCTAGGTACAAGTTCCCAGACATTGTTTCTATCAAATTGCCCTAGTTCTTCACACATGGCAGTTACCCAATTCTCATCACTTAAAGCTTCTTCAATGGTCTTAGGTTCAATTTGAGAAACTAAAGCAATTAAATCTTGATTCTGAACATTTCTGAAATGGGATCTTGTCCTAGGGGGATCATGAAGACTACCAATTATATTGGTTACAGGGCGGCCTTTTAAAACTCTGACATTTGTTGAGGACTCACCTTGTTCGGCTGTACTTACTGGGTTCAGATCAGTGGGTTCTTCAGCCGGTTGTACTTCCTCCTCTTGCATTTGATTCAGGAACTCTCCATCATGACTTGTAGACATGTTATCATCATTTAGACTATTAGAGATTTTTGTTTCATCAAAAATGACATGAGGGGTTTCCTCTACAGTTCTATCAGTTTTATTAAAGACCCTGAAGGCCCTAGATGTTTCAGAGTATCCTAGGAATATTCCCGGAATACTTCTAGCATCAAATTTATCTAAGTCTCTCTTGTTGTTATTATGAATAAAGCATTTTGAACCAAAAATTTTGAAATATGAGACATTAGGCCTCTTACCTTTCAGGAGTTCATATGGTGTTTTCTTATGTATGGGTCTTACCAAAGCTCTATTAAGTATATAGCAGGCTGTGTTTGCTGCTTCTACCCAAAAACTCTTCGGTAGCTGACTCTCCATTAGTAATGTTCTTGCCATTTCCACTATTGTTTGATTCCTTCTCTCCACAATTCCATTCTGCTCTGGGGTCCTGGGAGAAGAAAATTTGTGAGTCAGTCCCTCCTTGTCACAAAAACTAGAAAATGAGGAGTTCTCAAACTCTCCTCCATGATCTGATTGGATAACAGTGATCTTGGGGCCTACATGTTTCTGCTTATTGAAAAATGGTTCAAATTTTTGAAAAACATCACTCTTATTCGCCAAGAAAAACAACCATGCAAATCTAGAGTAGTCATCGACAATGACAAAACCAAATCTCTAACCATTTAGGCTCTGGGTTCTGGTAGGACCAAAGAGATCCATGTGCAAATGTTCCATAAGCCTGTTTGACAAGCTCTCAGTCCTTATTTTAAAAGAAGCTCGGGTTTGCTTGCCTAGAGCACAGGCATCGCAAGGCTTAGAGAATGATTTGAACTTCAAGCTAGGCATGCCTCTAACTAAGTCAAATTTAGCTAATTTATGCAAGGTGTTAAAGCTAGCATGACCTAGTCACCTATGCCAGTCAAACATGTTATTCTCTGAATCAGCAGAGAGACACAGATTAGACTCAGACTCAACATCAAGATCCATAATATAGACATTATTGACTCTATTTGCAATGAACTTTATTTTATCAGAGTTTGGTTCTAAAATTTTGCAAGCATGCTCATCAAAGAGGACCTTGTGACCCTTGTCACATAACTGACTAATACTCAATAAATTGTGTTGCAGACCTTTGACCAATAATACTTTTTCAACAGAGTTGGAGGTTTTCTTACCGATGGTTCTGGTCCCAATTATTTGGCCTTTGTTTTTACCTCCAAACTTGACTGTCCCTCCTGCTTTCAATTCAAGCTTGCTGAACTTTCTTTGATCCCCTGTCATGTTCCTCGAGCAGCCACTGTCGAGATACCACTTGTTGTTTTCGGCTGCTAGGCTCACCTGCACAATAACAATTTAAGTAGTGTGCTTTGGAGCCCAAGGTAAGTTGGGTCCAAAAATACCGCTCAAATGATTAAGCACAGTTTTGGGGATCCAGATCTGCTTCACCCCTTTTTTCTTTCTATGCTGAGAATTGACAGTTTTGCTATTGATGTGCATTTCAGTTGTTTACTTTTGTTTCTCAAAGTGTGTCCAGTTTCTGTTGATAAAAGCTTGGGTCCCAGCCAGACCATAATTTCTAAACTGTCTAGTTGAAGACATTTTATTGACAGTATTCTGTGTGTAGTTAGACCTTCCCATGTTTCTTTTCAAATAGCCCATTCTTTTATTAGAGTCATAGTTGTTGAATTGACAGGCACCTTGTTTCTGGTGCGTGGGCTTGTTGAATTTCTTAAAGACATTTTTTCCAAAATCAGGCTGTTGTTTATGGATGTTCTTTTGTTGTTCAGTACTTTTGGAACTGGATGGGATGTCCAGTTTCTCTTTTCCTTTCTCAGTGCAAAATGTGGTGGTTTTTATCCCAAATGCTTCCTTCTTATTTGGGTTGAAACCCAAACCTTCTCTGTTAAAGTTTACTTTGGTGCCTAACAAGGCGTTCAAATTACTTTCTCCCAAAACAAACCTCTCAAGAGTTTTCTTCTTATCTTCCAACTCCTTTCGCAGAGATATGTTGTTTTCCAGCAATTCATCATTGACCTTTATAACAGCTTCATACCCTTCCTTGATTAAGTCATTTTGTCTCAGGTTTTCTTCAGTATGTTGATTGGTTTCATCAAGCTGTTTTCTAAATTTTTTAAGTTCATTCTTAAAAAGATTATTCTCATTTCTTACATTTTCCATCTGAGCTAATTCAGCTACCAGTTTGGAATTTTCTATCTTGACGAGTTCTTGTTCTTCATTAACCATATTGAGTTTGCATTTGATGACTCTATGTTCTTTAGCTAAGGCATTGTACATATCTAGCAGTTCACCATATTTCTCTTCCCAGTCATCAATAGAGTAAGTTACAAAGGGATTGGTTACCTCATTTTCCTCGTCGGCCATCAGACATACTCCTTCAGTCTCCTTTCCTGAGGAATTAGTCTCTGAGTCTTCTTCTTTATCGCTCCAAGTGCATACCATAGCTTTTGGCTTTTTCTTGTACACTTTGGAGCCTTTCTTGTGGTAGTCCGGTGTCTTCTTCTGAAGCTCAGGGCAATCTTGCTTCATGTGCCCAAAGTTCCTGCAATGATAACACATCACACCTTTAGCATTCCTATCCGTGTCATTGCCATTGTTCGGATATTTACCTGATGAGTAGTTTCTTCTTTTCCTATATGAATTTCCCTGCATTTTCAGGAATTTCCTGAACTGACGTGTGAGCAGTGCTTTTTCACTTCTGTCAAGGTCTGGAAATCCATTAGACTCTCCGCTGCTGCTACTGCTGCTACTGCTGCTACTGCTGCTGTGTCGTTCAACTTTAAGAGCAACATTCTTGCCCTTTCTGTCATTTCCTTCTCCTATTTTCTTGAGATTTATCTCATAGGTCATAAGAGACCCTATGAGTTCAGTGACGGTCATGGTTGTTAAATCCTTTGATTCCTCTATCACAGTAGCTTTTGTGTGCCACGCTGGAGTCAAGGATCTTAAGATCTTCCTGACTATATCCCCTTCAGATATTTCCTTTCCAAATCCCTTGAGGCTGTTTGTGATCAGTGACAGCCTAGCGTACATATCAGTCACGCTCTCCTCTGACTTCATCTTGAATAATTCATACTCAGAGGCTAGGTAGTTTACCTTGGTAGCTCTGACCTGAGAGGTACCCTCGTAAATCAGCGCTAGTTCATCCCACATCTTCTTAGCTGTCTTGCACGTCAAAATTCAGGCATATTCTTCAGGGTGAACTGCGCACTGGATGATGTTGAGCGCAGACCAGTTCAGTCCGGATAATTTGACTTGTTCTTCAGACCACATCTCCTCATTCGGAGGTAAATCATAAGGTCCAGTTGTAATGACTCTCCACAGCTTGTGGCTCTGAGATCGGATGAAAACTTCCATCCTGTTTTTCCAAAAGAAATAATTAGAACCATCAAAATATGGCGGACGGGAGATTGACTGTCCTTCAGCTATGTAGCTGCGAGGACCACTGGTTCCAGGATTACCCTGGTCGTTGGACCACATCTCGGGTAAACCTGCTCTGATGCCAACTGTTAAACAGGAGGACGGTGAGCTAGAAGGGGAGGGGATGAATAGATCACCGTTTAAAAAATATTTGTCCGAGCCGAGGAGATCTTAGAAGATGAGATTGGCTAGGAAGACTGACAATATGTAAAATGATCCGGAACCTTAACCAAGATAAAGCAGGTCACGAGCGCAGAACATATATCACTCAGAATTTCATCAGCACATATGCACAAGCACTAAGCGAGGAGTCAGACCAAGGTTTCGATCATCAACAATCACACTTACTTCATGAAGCCAGACAGAAGTATAAAGAAAATAGATGCGCACAACCACACCACGGAGAACAAGAGGTTTAAATGGTTCAGTCTACAACCTGCAGACTTACGTCCATCCCTCACTCCAGGCAGAGTGAGGCTTCCCTTTCACAAGAAAGAACCGCAGACTCAGTCTGCCAACAACACGCTGATCCACAGCTTGGGGATCGAAATCCCTACAGACGCTGAACTCATAGCTTGCACCCAGGTCTCACACCACAAGACCTGACCAGGAGATAACTCTCCCTTCCTCTTAGACAAGAGGGAACCCAGCAGTGACCCACCCTCACTGCAATTCAGAGACGATGTCTCTCTTCCTCCTCAGCCGGAGGGAAGAACCCAGGTAGCCTTCTCACTACCTGAACACAAAACCCCGGAGAACTCCTCCCTTCCTTTGATCTAAATCAGAGGGAAATCACACTGCGACCCAGAGGATTCACCTCTCTTCCTCTACACCTAGAGGGAACGAAAACAGCGTATCGGAATTTGAGAACGAACAAATGAAGACATAAAGAAATATTGAAAGACAATCGAACGGAGAAACAATGTAGCTTCTTAAAGAAGCATAGACAAAACGTAGCAGAAAACCATCCTCTCCTTCATCACTCTCTCTCTTCCAGGTACGCTCAATGAATGGATCAGGATGGCTTCTCCTCTCCTTCCTCTCGCTATGGCCTCACCCTTTTTCTTGTGGCTTGCTTAGCTTTTCAGGAGCAGAAACCTTCCTATATATCCAGACTCACGAGAGACTGAGGGTGTGGGAGACACGCGCGAAGAAGATGCTTCCAGATGAGCCGAGCCACGTGTTAGATGATTATTCCTTCAAATCACGTGCTCACATGATTGGAATAAAGTTCCAATTTATCTTTAAGTCCCTGTAAGGTTTCAGAGAACATTCAGTCAATCTCAGAAACATTCAAGTCATACGTTTGTTCACACAGATTGCACGGAACTTATCAAAGGACTGAAGAACGCGTCAACGCAGTAAAGCCAAGGCGTTAACGCAATGAGTTTATAATGGAGAGCAGGAACCTTCACAATACACACCAATGCATCAACGCATTAGTGACCGCGTCGACGCATCGGCTTAATTGTTGATCAAAAGACCTTTGGACATCAGCCCAAGGCGTCAACGCTTCCATCGTGCAGCGTCGCCTCAGCTCCTCAAGCGAGATGCTCACACCCTTGGCAACTGGCCAATGCGTCAACGCATCCAGTGTCAGCGTCGATGCAATGAACAAGACAGCAAGTGAAAGACGCACAATTGCGTCTACGCAGTCAGCCAAGTGCGTCAACGCACTAAAAGCACAGAACCCATATAGATGAAGACATTTTAATCAGAAGATGTGCATGCAAACAAGATATTTCCCAAGGCTCCTTTCAGAAACTAGATCTAGAGATTATCCAGACAATGCAGGATCTTTAACAGTCACCAGGAAGCAACACATAATTTGATTCATAGTGTTAGTCATCATCAAAACTACAGAGATTCAACACGGGTCACTCTTGAGCTGGAGCGGAGAGAGCGTGCGCGAGAGCGCGAGGAGCGTGCTCGGGAGCATGAGGAGCGCCTGGAAGACCATGCGCGTCACCATGAGCTACAGCAGTCAGAGCGTGCCCGGTACCAGGAGCAGGTGGCAGCGCGCGAGCGTGAGCTGGCAGACTTGAGGACCCAGCTAGCCGTTACCCAGGAGCGGCTACGAGCGTCAGAGGAGCGTCTTCAGCGAGGGCGGGAGCGGGCGCGAGCTGCAGGGTACAGCTTCACCAGCTCCACCTTTGTGGCGGGCTCTTCCCTTCGAGAGAGGAGCGAGGCAGGGGGCCAGGTTCGGGTACCAGCTTCTTCACGGGGGCCCATGCCCCCTCCTCCAGCGCTACCTCGGGACGGCAAGGACGAGGTAGAGAGTAGGAGAGAGGAGGGTGGAGGCGAGAGCTGAGAGACTGTTACTTGTACTCCTCCACCCTCACACCTGTTCTCAGATATTCATGATGTATATATATATGACATTGAAATTTTTATTACCTGGGGACTTGTGTAGTTGGGTACTTGTGGTTACTCAGCTCCTTCTTTTTTCTTCATGTTGTTCGCTTTTGCTTTTACTTTTCCCTGTGCCTGCAGCTGTAGTCCACACTTGAATAAACAGGTTAATTCATCTGTTCGACTTGGCCCCTTGCTCAATAAGCAAGGGATGTTTTACTTGTGACCTTGATAACGGGTCAAGGGGCCAAGCCTTTAATCAAATAAAACAAATAAAACAACCGATAAAGGGAGATGCAATATGCAAGCACACGCATGCAAATAATAATAAAGATGCCCATGCAAAAATGCAAGCACACTTATGAAGAATAAATCACCATTTTTTTTCTTTTCCTTTATATATATATATTTTTTCTTTTATTTGCTGAAAAAGACGCCTTAGATTAAGTCGTTATTTAAATAAAAGACGCCCTAGGTGACGGCGTGTTGAAAAAGATTTTTGATTTTTGTTGAAAAGACGGCTTGTCCAGGGACGTTATTTTTTTAAAAAGATGACCTTTACATTAGGCATTAATTCTATTAAACGCGCCTTAAACAAAGGCGTTAATTTTTTTGTTGTTTTCCAAATTGCGTTTATCAAGGCTGCGAGGGCTCTGGGCCCTACCAGGCCACCATTTAGGATTCATTAATCCTTCTTGCATAATCAAAAGAGGGTCCACGTGCTAATGATTGAACTCATACACAAGATCTCGCGCGGCGCAATTTCCTAGGTCAGTCTCGACCATCATGCTGGTTTATGACTTACCACCAAGAAGAGATGGAAGAAAATATAAGGAAGCCCATAAGGGATTCTGAGAAGCCTGAGACAAAACTACCTCCCCTACCCTATGCCTGTTGGGGTTCAGTCGTTGGCATAGGGGAATTTTGTTACTTTTTGCCTCTTTCATATTGCATGCATACGCCCAAGGTTCTCCTTGCGGGGACTTTGCCCTCTTGACATGCTTTTCTTTTCATAATTTGACTTTCACTTTGATGTTGATTTGCATTGATAAAAAAACCTAATTGTACTTGGGCTTTTGCGGCATTTTTGTTCCCTTTTAGGCCCTGACTTCCACCTACTAAGGCGGCGAGTAGGCTTGGCGAGTCTACCCCGAGGCCTCCCTTCCTCCCTTATGGGCCAAAGAAGAAAAGAATGGGTATTGTCTTCACCTTTAGTCAGGTTTTGACCATCCATCGGACTTTGCACCGCTTGAGTTCAAGGATAAGCGTGTAGTGTGTGCAGGTGTCGACCCCATTTTAAGTTAACAAGACTGATGAATGAATTCGGAATTTTGACCCTTCAGACCTTGCGTCCTTGCAACCATGGCAACCATTTTGAAAATTTTTCGATATATATATATATATATATATATATTGGATTTTTGGGAATTTTATTATATATATTTTTTAGATTTTTATTGGATTTTGGAAATTTTATATTCTTTTTTGGATTCTGAAGATATCTATTTTTTTTTGGATTTTGAATTAGGGGTAGTTTTTCTTAAGGTATAGCTCGTTCCAAGGGTGAGTTAGTTCTTCTCCTTCAGCATTAATCAGTTTATAAGCATTGTCAGGATAAACATCTTTTATAACAAAGGGGCCTTCCCAGTTTGGTTGAAGTTTTTAACGGGGCTCACCAGGTTTTACAAAAATTCTCTTAATTACCATCTCACCGACTTTGAATTTTCTCTCAATTACTTTCATTTGATAAAAACGTGAAAGCCTATTTTGATAAACACACGCATGCTCAGCGGTGACCAGACGCTTCTCATCTAGGAGTTCCAACTGGGCACGGAGTGAATCACGACGCACATCAATAGAGAATTCCTTGTCCAATTGTACTCGCAAAGATGGAATAAGAATCTCATAAGGGACTACCGCTTCCATTCCATAAGTAAGGGCGAAAGGGGTTTGCCCAGTGGGGGTACGAATGGAAGTGCGATAAGCCCAGAGAGCTTCAACTAACTTGTCTGGCCAATCCAAAAATTTATTGGCCTCACACGTCTTTTTAACAATTTTGATCAAGGTTTTATTAGTTGCCTCTGCTTGGCCATTGCCCTGTGGATAATAAGGAGAAGAATGATGCAATGCAATGTTATACCTGTTGCAGAGATCCTTGAGCTCTTGAGAGATGAATTGAGGCCCATTGTCGGTGATGATGGTACTCGGGATGCCGAATCTGGCGATGATATTCTTCATTATGAATTTGCAGACGGTTGATGCTTTGATCTCCACGAATGCTTCCGCTTCCGCCCACTTGGTGAAGTACTTCGTTGCCGTGAGGATGAATGATTTTTGCTTCGTGAGGAGGTTTGAATCACCAAGAGGTCCAATGATATCGAAAGCCCACATGGAGAAAGGCCATGGGGAGGACATAGGATGGAGTGAAGAAGCAGGAGAATGAATCTTGTCGGCGTGCAGCTGACACTTAACACACCTTCGAACATAGATGGAGCAATCCTCTTCTAGAGTTGGCCAATAGAAGCCTAGCCTAAGGATCTTCTTAGCTAGCATCTGGCTATTCACATGACCACCACACACTCCTGAATGCGCCTCTTCCACGACCTTCCAGGATTCATCATCGTCGAGGCATCTTAATAAAACACCCGTGAGCCCTCTTCTATAGAGCACGCCTCCAACCAAAACATAACGTTGAGCCACTCTTCTAATTGCTTTCTTCTCTTCTGCAGTGGCTTCTTCGGGATAGGACTGATCATTGTAATATCTGGCAATCTCATAATACCAAGGTTTCTCTTCATCGGCCAACTCTTCTTCCCAATCTAACAACATGACCTCTTTGCCTTTAAGAGCTTCACTCTGCCTGACCTTCTCGAGCACCTTGTCCCTAATGTCGAGGAATGCACGATCCTTAATAGCTGGAGTGTCACACTGATGAATGAGAGGAACGTGAAAATCTCGTTGGGGAGGAAAGACTAAAGCAGAGGCCAAAGAGGCAAGAGCGTCAGCTAAGATGTTCTAGCTTCAAGGGACATGGACGAAGATCAACTTGGTGAAGAGTTTGGCATAAGCTGAAGCAAGTTCCTGGTAGGGCTTGAGTTTAGGATTGATAGTGCGGCACTTGACAAGCACCTGGCGTAGAATGAGTTGACTATCACCCACGATTCGTAATTGGGTAACACCATATTTATGAGCGGTTTGAAGACCGGCCAAAAGGGCCTTATACTCAGCTATATTGTTTGTGACAGGGAAAGTGAGCTGAGCAGCAAATGGGATGGTGACCCCTTCTGGTGTTAAAAGAACCATGCCGATCCCTCTTCCTTGGGAATTTAGAGCTCCATCAAAATGTAATGTCCACATAGGATCGTGGGGTTGATTAATGGACATTAGTTCTTCATCTGGGAACTCTGAATTGACAGGATCAAATCGGGGTAGAGGGTGGTGAGCAAGATGTTCGGCAATAGCGTAACCTTTGATTGCTTTCTGCTGAATGTAAGTGATGTCGAATTGAGAGAGAAAACTTTGCCAGCGTGCCAATCGGTCGGTAAGGATAGATTTTTCAAGAAGGAATTTAATCGGATTCATGCGAGCAATGAGGTGAACTTCGTGAGCTAAGAAATAATGTTTTAACTTCTGAACTACTCAGACTAAAGCAGCGCAAGTCTTATCCATGGCTGAGTACCTCTGCTCACAAGGGTTGGGAAGTTTAGACAAATAGTATGCTGCCCTCTCCTTCCCTTCTTCATCCACTTGAGCTAGGACAGCACCTACAGAGTCATCCAGGATAGAAACATAGAGGATAAGTGGTTTGCTCGGAATTGGCGGCCTCAGGACAGGAGGATTGGCCAGATAATCCTTCAATCCGTCAAAAGCTGCCTGACACTTGTCATCCCAATTAAACTTGACCCCCGGCTTAGTAAGCTCGTAAAACGGCCTACATCTTTGTGAATGTTAGGAGACAAAGCAACAGATAAATTGCAACCTCCCGATTAATCCTCGAACTTCCTTCAAATTCTTGGGAGGAGACATATCTCTGATGGCCTTTGCCTTATTGGGATCAACTTCAATTCCTCTTTTGCTGACAATAAATCCAAGCAACTTCCCTGATGAAACACCAAATACACACTTTTTGGGGTTCATTTTCAACTGATATTCTCGTGATCTTTGCAAGACTTTAGCTAAAACCCCAGGATGCTCAATCCTTGTTCTTGATTTTATAACCAGGTCATCCACATACACCTCAATATAAATATGAATCATATCATGAAAAATTGCCATCATAGCCCTCTGATAGGTGGCTCCAGCATTCTTGAGTCCAAAAGGCATGACCACGTAGCAATATGTACCCCAAGGTGTAGTGAACGACGTTTTCTCTTGATCTTCTTCAGCAAGGCGAATCTAATTATAACCCGAAAAACCATCCATGAAGGAGAGAGTCTCAAATCCTGCCGTATTATCAATCAAAACATCAATATGAGGGAGGGGGAAGTCATCTTTAGGACACGCACGGTTGAGGTCCCGAAAGTCTATACAAATCCGAACCTTCCCATCTTTCTTCATGACCGGGACGATGTTAGCCACCCAATTCGGATAGAGGACAACTCTAACAAACCTAACCTTATGAAACTTGTCGACCTCTTCTTTCATCTTTAAAGCCATGTTAGGGTGGAAACGTCTCAACCGTTGTTTGATCGGGATACACCCTGGCTTAAGTGTAAGGCAATGTTCAACGAGCGCAGGGTCTAATCCAGGCATATCTTCATAACTCCACGCAAACGTGTCCTTGTATTCTTGAAGTACCAAAATAAGCGCCTCCTCTTCGGAGGGCGGCAAATTCTTGCTGATGAGGACAATCCTAGGGTCTTCTTCCGTACCCAAATTTATCTCTTTGGTAGGCTCTTCTACTGAGGCTGATGGTTCCTTAAATCTTCTCATGCCATTGGCAAAGGCATCAGCCTCGTCCTCATATTCTTCATAACTTTCATCCCCCTCTTCAATAGGGTCTTCATCATTCATAATCTCATAGACACCCAAACCCTCATAAGAAACATTAGTATCCTCGTATTCCAATTCTGGCAGGATAATTGGATTCTCCACAAATTTGGGAAGGGCTGAACAAGCCTGGCACCTTTTGGCTAACTCCAACAAAAATCTGCGGGGAATCTGCTTACCCCTGGATTTCTTATGTGAAACTACCCCATGGATTTTATTATTGGAGGAGGAAGAGCAACTAGCTTGATTGAAGGAAGGAGGTGAAAAAGTGTATACAGGAGGTGATACAGATGAGGACCCCTCACCAGAGGGGTAGAAAAGATTTACCAATGAATCATGGAAAAGTGGCCCTTGGGTCGGGACACACTCAGAAGAGAGATAAGAAGTCTCCTCAACGGAGATGGAGGACTGAAGAGTTGGTATTTTGGCATTTTTTTTCATTTTTATCTTTATCTTCATTTTTATTTTCCTTTTCTAGAAGAAAGCAATGTGAAGGGAGAATAGGAGGAGGAGTGGAGATTGAAAGTTTGGAGAAAGATTGAATCAGAGACGACCCATGCGGGGGTGAGATGGAGAGTTTGGGGAATTACTCGAGGAACAAGGGAGGAATTGAAAGAGAGACTTGCATTGAATTTGAGAAAAGGCTGATCATGATCGGAGGTGGTCTCGGCACGTGAGAAAACAATTGAGAATGCAGAGAAGCAAGAAGAGACGGATGCATAGAGGTGAGAGAGAAAAGGCCGGCCCACAGCCTGTCTATTGTAAATCCTTCTTCATATGGTACATCAGGCTCTCTAGTGTCCGTATAATCACTCAGCAGCTACCTCTTATTTGTAATCATAGCCGGCTTTTCAATGAAGTCGTGGATCAGTGGCGGCCATTCTGGATCTGTCGGCATGAAGAGACGGCTTAAGGCAATAGTGATGTCATTCATATCAAACCATCTATACCAGTCGCACTCTGGATCATCCATTTTCCTTCTCTTATTAGGCCTTAGAGATTCCAGGGCTTTGTATGTAACTAGTGGAGCAATATGTCGAGCAAACTGTCTAGCATGAACATCTTGACAGTCTAACATGGAAGTGATTATTGTAGTCTGCTCATTATTTTGGACACCACCTTTGATAAAATGTGTCTATAATGTCCATGTAAGCAGTTGGCGATCCGTCTTCAGAGTGGATGTCATGACTGCCCATGGTTCATTTTCATTCTTGCTTGGTCCTTTATAGCCTAGGCCGCCCCGTGGAATCAATCTTTGTGGCTTGACAGGCTTAGTTCTGCCCTGACAATTGACACCCAGGCCTCAACCTGGTACCCCATTCTCATCAGAATATTCCAAAACGGGGTATTCATTGTGTTCTTCTTCTTCTTCCCCATGGAAGTTAGGGGTGTCATGGCAACTGTTGTAACTGTCTCGGGTGGCATCGGCCGTGGGTGAGGGATATCCAGCACTGATAGTAACGGTTTGTTGGAAGGCCAAATAGAAGGAACTGACGCTGCTAGGTGTATGTCTTCATCATGCAGGATCGGCATGCTAGTCACCTTGATAATGCGGCCCTTGTGTGGAAACTTGAGGCATTGATGATTTGTAGAGGGCACTGCATCTAACTGTTGAATATAGGGGCGGCCCAGAATGCCATTGAATGTTGGATCCATGTCTAAGATATGAAAATCGACTGTGATTGTTGCTGGACCCAAACTAACCTTTAATGTTATCATGCCCAAAGGAGGCTTCTTAGTATTGTCGTATGCTGTGACTGTTATGGTAGATGGCCGAATCTGATTTTCTGGAATGCCGCACATCTTCAAAGTGGTGGGCGGCAATACATTGATGGATGCCCCAGTGTCCACCAAACATTGTTTTACTGCCACCTTATTGATATCCACTGTGATGCATAAAGTATACTTTCTTGCCGGTTGAGGTGCCAATTCATGTTCATAAAAAGTAATTGCCGGCTGACTGCTAGCGGGCGTCAAGACTGTGGTTATCTGCTCGGCAGGGATGTCCTCATTGACCATAACTTTCTGTAAATATTCCTTTAAAGCCAATTGATGAGTGGTTGACCTCTTAATCAATTCTAGAATAGAGATTCTCGCTGGAGTTCGGTCAAGATGCTTCAGTAAATCATATTGAGTGCCTGGCACGGACTCTTGCTCCTGTTCTTGTTCATTTGGCCCCTGTGCGGGCTCCTGCTCTCTCTGGGGAAAGATGCGCTGGAACATCCGTCCACTGCGGAGCGGTGCCATGGTTTGACGCGCCTCTGTCGGGGCAAGGATGGAGGGAGGATTGGAAGAAGAAGGGGTGTTAGCATTGAAAATTGGTGGAGGAATATTTGAAGAAGAAATTGGCGAGGAATTCGACAAGGCAGCCCCCGTAGGAGGCGTAGGAGTAGGAAGGGGTGCCCGAGTGCGGGAAGTGCTAGCGGATTGAACAAGGAGGGTTCGGGGTATAAATGGTGGCTGAGCTGATGGTGGAGGTGTCCTTGCCGGCGGAGGAGTGATGGTAGTGGATGTAACCGGTGCTGGTGCCGGGCGAATGAGGAGTGGCCTAGATGGTGATGGCGAAGGATTGGTGGCGGATGATGGAGTTTGCTGCGTCGGAGGCTGTGGTCGTGGTGGACGGGTAAGGAGAGACCGGGTTGGCAAGGATGAGGAATTAGTGGGGACAGATGGGTTAACGGGGCGCAAAAGGGGGCGACCTAATTGAGGGGTCGAAGAAGAAGGGAGTGTGCGTAAAAGGCGCGGAGGTTGATTTGAATTATGATTGAATGCCCCGACAGAGGCGTTTTCTTCGCGCCATCCCTGCCCTCTCTCTACTTCATGGAGAGACGTGACCGGGTTCACATGCTGATTTGCTTGGTGCTCCAGCAATGGGTTGTGGACAATCCCCATATCTTGCTGAGGTGCTGGAGCTTGCTGTTGTACTGGTGGAGCTGGTTGCTACGGCTGCTGAGCCTGCTGTTGCCGAGGAGGCCTTCTTACTTTCATAGCAGCGATGAACTATCTCTTCTCGTCCCAATTAATGCCACCCTGGTCATTTAAATCATAGATGTAGTCCTTGAAGTGAAAGCAATGGTCAATATTGTGACCAGGGGAGTGGTGGAAAACACAATAGCAGGACATGTCAACATTAGCAGGCCACGCTGTCCTTTCTTTTGGTAGCATGAGTAGATTAGCAGCCATCAGGGCATTAAATATATCTGGGAGACTTTCTGGCAATGGTGGATAATGGGCCCTTTTGGGGCCAAGTGGTCTCCTTTGCTGTTGTTGTTGCGGGCCATAGTTGGTGGGTGGCAGTACTTGGTGGTACTGTTGCGGAGCTGAGGGGTCTGCATGTGGCGTTTGGTTTTGTGGAGGAGCAAGGGAAGGTTGAGGAGCAAATTGGTGTTGTAGGGGTGAGTGGAAGAGGGTGTTTTGTTGTGGAGGTGGTGGAGGTCGTGGGTTAGATTGGCGAAAAGGTGTGGGGTTGCCGACCGCGCCAACTTGCTCATTGATGATGGTGCCCTCAGTCGTGGGCCCGCTATTGTTGACATTTGTATTTTTCTTGACCAACCGTGGTTTCGGTTCGAACATGCCCATGATGGGCGAATCCTTCATCCGAGTTTGAATATATCGAGCTCTTTCATAGAGCTCCTCCATGGTAGTCAATATGTTCATGGCTAATATATGCCGGAACTGAGGGGTTGCATTTGAAATAATCATTTTAACCTGCTCTGGTTCTGACAAAGTATCTTTCAATTTCTCGGCCATTGATCGCCATCTATCAGCAAATATGATGAAGTCCTCCTCGGGCTTCATTTTCTCTACAACCAAGTCTGTAACAGATAGGGAGGGTCCAACCCGGTCCCTATACTTCTGCAAGAATTTCCTTTGAACCACATCAAAATTGCTAGCATCTGCCGGATCCAGGGAATAGAACCACTCGAGGGCTGGCCCCTCTAAAGATCTTCTAAACAAATAAGCCAATGAGGCTTTGTTGCCCTGCCAAAAGGACATTTCATACATAAAATCCCTCAGATGAATAAATGGATTGCCAGTTCCACTGTATCGCCAAAAATTCGGCATCTCAGAAGGTGGTAAGTGAAAAACTGGCAATGTAGGCAGAGAGATCTCTGGAGCATTCTTGGCAGCAGTAACCTTGTTGAGTTGTTCTTCCATGCTAGCCAATTTCTGAAGGAGCAAAGCATTAGTGTCTGACTCGACCGGGGTCGAATTTGGAATGAAGGTATTTGGCATAGGCGTCCTTAGAATTTGGTGAGGTTGAAAGAATTGGGGCCTAGTCGCGGAATAACTTGCCTGTTGGGCCGGCATGGCCGCACCAGGCGTTGGTGGACAAGAGGGGGGTTTGTGCAAGACCGCCTGGTCATTAACAACGTGATGGCCACTCGCGGCCGGAGGGGGCTTGGAAGATGAAGAGGGAACAGATTTCCCTTTCAAAGCGGCATGAACTGCCTGCCGCTGGGAATCATCCAATTGAGATAATGCATGAATTAAATCATTGGCGTTGAAAGAAGGGGAGGTGTTCCCCGATGTGTTCTGATTGGATGGTAAATTTTGAGAAGAGGGTTCAACCTCGTGAGTTGTGGTGTCAACCACATGAATTTGAGAATAATGAACCTGAGACGGAGGGTGGTTTCCCTCATGATAGATGGGATCTTGGAGGGGTGCCTCATAAGATTGATCAAAAATATTCTCTTCCACATCATCATAGGTGTATCCATAACTTGCCATGTTGATGATCTTACCTGAACGGAGTTGCATGCTTAAGAAGAGAGAAAGCTTTATGAAGGAATTATCACACAATCAATCGCTCAATCAAAAGAAGCTTAAGCAAATCAACCCAACCAAGTTTATGCGATCAAGTTGAGATGAACGCAAAATTTTAGTGTTATGTTTGAGATTAAAGTGGATTAAATTGCAGAATAATTCACTCTTCTTTGCAAAGTGAAACCTAGTTCGGATCCAAGTGTAGTCTCCGGGTTAACTAGGTTCTTTCTCTCTCCTCACCAACGATAGATTCTCTAAACTCTGGGTACTTCAAGGGTACAACCAGCCCAGCGTCCGTGAGGGAATCCACGGGTGCGGGGACTTACGGAGGTCTTGGAAAAGGGATTTCCAGTCCAAAGAGATGGAATGCTCAATGGAGGGTTGTCCCGATTCCAAGAGAGGTGTGTGGAAGCCTAGTGTAGAGAGAGGAGGTCTCTCAACCAAATGCCACAAAATGCAGTATAAGATAAGCAGATCACACCAATATAATCAAATAATCAAGGTAAGTATCAATCCAGCATGAACAAACACAGGAAGCAGGGCTCTGTAAACACACAGGAAAGAGGCGACTTTCCAGCAGTCGCTACCAATAGAAGAGACGACAGGGTGGCTGTCGTGAATCTCATAGACAGTGCAAAGACGCGCCTTGGTATGAGGCGCTAAACGTAAGAAGGACGCCTCTGGCAGTGGGCGTCAAATATGAATGGTGCACACGATCGAATAAAAACCCGCCTTTATGGGAGGCGCCACTCAATAAAAGGACGCCCGAGAGGGGGGCACGAATTCACACACAGAATAAAAAAGCCAGGAGATGTGATGAAAGATGCCTTCGCAGAAGGCGTTAAATAGAAAACAGACGCCCTAGATAAAGGCGTTAAATCAAAACGCGCCTTTGTGGAAGGCGTTAATTCATCAAAACCAAAAAAAAAACTTGCTAATCCCGGGGAGTGTGTAGTGTGCACAGTGGAGGGTGCCCGTAGGGCACAAAGGGGAGGGGTACCGTGGGTACCAAAGGGAAAGGGCACACGTGGGTGCCAAAGGGGAAAGGGCACACGTGGGTGCCAATAGGAATAGGGTAATCAACAGAAAAATAGTGGAAGTCCCACCGTGATCGCCAATTTGTAGATTATGGAAAATCCACTTTTAAGAAAAATATTCATATAAGAAGGAGAATAATGAAAAGGAGTAAAGGAGCATGTGGTGCTAATAAGGAGTGTGATCGCCAGAGGGGTTACCTCAAAAATAAAAGAAATTGATCGCGAATACCTGGTGAAAATAAGGATGCGGGATGGATGTAGATTCCTTCCTCCTCCTTCTATCGGCCGGCCGATGAAGGGGGTTTTCCTCTTGATTACCCTTAATCAATGAACAAACAATCAAAAGAAGAGGGGATCAGCCAAACGTGTGTGTAGTATCAATCCAAGGAAATAATATGATGATGAAAGAGGAGCATAAAGTGTGCACCTTTTGTTTATTTTTTTTAAAACCCCTAGAGAAAGAGATGCAATACTAATGCAAAGGAAGAATATAGTGATCGATGATGAGATGATGAAGACAAACGGGAGAAAGAAAGCCCCTGCTGTTCCTGTAAACAGTAAAGGGGAAAACCACTTTTATGCTTCGGTTGCGGTAGCAGGAGGAAGCAGAGAGTCTTTAAAGAGATCGCATAGGAGGAGGAGAATGACCGTGAGGACAGAGGACCCGAAGGTTGGCAGAGAAAAGAGAGAGGTACTCTGTATTCTCAGACGATCATCAACCTCTATAAACTAGCTTCTGTAACCTCAATCGCCAGCACCCGTAACCTCGCGCGAGATCAACCAGGGCATCCTTTTATAGGGTTTCGATCAATGATAGCCACAGATTTGGGAAGATAAGATCAGGCAATGATCATCAATGGCGAGGACTCTAGTTCCCAGATCGAGCAAGTGATTAACCAAGGCAGGGAACTCTCCAAGAAAGGTGTACCCAAACAGGACACGGAAGGGTGAGAGACGACCCTCAGAAGGGCGTCAATTAAAATTGACGACCTGCTTTAAGGCGTTAATTCAAAACACGACTGGGACAAAGGCGTCAACTCCTGGATTCAATTTTAGTAATAAAAACTTTCTTTTTCTGAAAATTGTGAGACGACGCCTGAAGCAAAGGCGTGAATTGAAAACACGCCCTAAGGAAGGACGTTAATTCTTGATTTTTCAATCGTGGTGGGACTCGTAAAATACCAGAAATTGACGCCCTTAACACCAGCCGTCCTTTCTTGAGAACACGCCCCAGATTAGGTTGCTATTTAAATCACGCCCCTCTTCAAGTCGTTAATTAAAAAAATGCAAGAAACATCATAAAAACCCACACAAAAGAGAAAAACTTTATATTATAGAAATATTGAAGTTCACTTTGGGGCGTTAACATAGTGACATGAGATTTGATCAACATAGTATCAATTTTGACGTGTCTACACTTATCTAGTCTATATATTCATGCGCATAGTTAGTGCATTCGGTTGTTTCATGCATATACAAATTCTGTACACTCCTTGCTATTATGTCCATGTTGTAGTTCAGCAAGTCTATACATTCTATTGCATACCATGCACGCAAAGTTTGTACATCGTCTTGTCTCATGCACGTAAACGTAAAGTCTATACATTCTTTGACAGCATGCCTGAGCACTCATCTTCATTGTGCATACTTTGATAGATGCAAAGTCTATACACTCTCTACCATGCATTCAAAAGTCTATACATTCCATTGCAAGTACGAGTGGTTAAGTTCATGCATCATCACTTCAGCGAGTTTGTACATTGGTGTCGCATGCACACTAAGTCCATACACTCACACGCATAGGTTGTACATCATGCATTCATGCTTAAACTCTAGGCATAGTAAGTCTGCACATTGTTTGTACATTGCACGCAGAGTCTGCACACTCGTTGCTGGCATGTCTGTACATTCATTTTCGATGTGCATACTTCTCCATATGCAAAAATGCATCACATGCATTCAAAGTCTGTACACTCGTGGATGACATGTCCGTGCATTCATTATCGTTACACATACTTTCCTATATGCACACTGCATTTTGTGCATCAAGTCTATACAAGCTCAGTTCAAATTTCTGAACTAACTCAGAGCATCCTCGTCTGTTCTAACAGGACAGTTGGTCGAGGAAATTGAGAAGGGCACGTGGTCCGAGGATGAGGGGAGTGCCAGGATCGTGACACGTGTATTGAAGGCTGCTGAAATGCTTCCACGTGGTAGAATCAATTGGGCGGGAATCGTGGAGGACACACGCCCAACACTCTGCTGCTACTATAAAAAGAAGACTTCTCCATCTGGAGAAGATGATCGAGAAGCAGTGAGGAGCCTGCACGATCCAGAAAGAAGAGAAAGAGGAGAAAGAGAGAAGAAGAGATGGAGAGAGAAAAAGAGAGAGAGTAGCAGAGAAGAAAAGAAACGAAGAAGAAGAAGAAAAGAGAGCAGCAGAGAAGAAAAGAGAAGTTACAGAAGGAGAGAGCTTGTGAGGAAGAAGAGAGAAGACTCCATCAGACAATCTTTCTCCACTGGAATTTGGATCAAATCCAATCTAGTCAGCTCTGTGGGAGCCACATTCTTGCTTCTATATTTTGCAGCTTTCAGTTGTTGTGGTTTCTTGCTTTTGTTTTTCTTTTGAACCTTTCATCAAGCTATTAGTCAGCGGTTTTGCAGAGGAGGATTCCTCTGGACAGCAAGCTATGTTGCTCAGCGGGCAAGGTGGATACCTCGGACAGCAAGTTGTGAGGCTCAGCGGTTGTTGGCAAGCTGTGAGGCCCAGCGGTTTAAGCTATGTATCAGCGGAATCCACAGTCTAGTTTGAGTGTGGGGTAGATGTAGGTCTGGAGGACCGAACCACCTAAAAACTCTTCTTGCACTGTGGTTGGAATGTTCATTTATGCTTCCTCTAGATGAATGCTTAGGCCGACCTGTTTCATTCTGTGTTTGATTAAACACATCACTTGATTTCGATAGAATTGAATATGTTTTTATTTTCATATCTCATAGTGTTCTAAGTTTCTAATTGGGCAATATTTTTGAAGGAGAGATTCATTCACCCCCCTCTGAATCGCTCGCACCGATCCCAACAATTGGTATCAGAGTAGGTGTCTGCACAGAAGGTCCAGCGACCTACAGATCCGATCTGTAATTGGCTTAGGTGCAATCTGAGTTGATTCATTCATTTACATCGGGTTTGATCAGTGGATCTTATCATCACTTTCAATCTGTCCTACATTTAGCGATGTGATCTAATCAGAGAATGTCCTCGATGTATGATCTCTCGAAATACGAGGGTCAAAGGTTCTACAATTGGCTTAATCAGTTTAGGGAATATGTGATGCAGACTAATCCAGATCTGTGGATAGTCATTGCACACATTCCTTATGAAGTTCCAAAGGATGAATCCTTATGGAAAACTTCAGACAGATGAAAATTCTCTGCAAATCAAAGGGCCCTGAATCTAATCAAAGGGGCGATAAACACTGACAAGTTTCCTTGTATAGTTAATTGCTGCAGTGCCTCCGAAGTGGTCGAGATAATGGCAAGCAGCAGAAGCCAGGGTGAAGTGAAATGTCTCATGGCAACAGATGAAGACGAAGATTATGTGGAGGATACTTTGTCACAGGTAAACTCTGACACTGATAATTTTTCTCTGGAAAGTATGATTGCGTTGAATGAGCATTTATTGAATAAATATGATAGACTTAAATCTGAGAAGAGAAAATTGAGAAAAGAGATGATCTATGAAGTAACACGTTTGAAAGCAGAGAATGAAAATTTGAAATCTGAAAATGGAAATCTTAGAAACAAACCTTCTAAAGAGGAAAATTCATGCAATGAATGTGCATTCTTGAAGGAATTGATTGAAGACTTAGACTCTGATGATAATATACAGAACAACTTAATCACTTCCTTGAAAGAAGAAAATGATTCATTGCTGACTCAGAAGAAGGAAACTGATGAATTACGAGATAAGCTGATTGAAGAAAACATCTATCTGAAGGAACAAAATAAAAAACTAATGGGTCTTAACACTGTTTTCTCTGAAAGATGGCTGACGGTTGAAAAAGAGAAATCAGTATTGGAAGAAAAAGAAGGGAACATTGAATTGAAGTTAACTCAGGAGAATGAGACCTTGAAAAGTCTGAATGATGGGTTGCAAAATCAAGTTATTTCGTGTGAAGACCACATTATGTCCTTGCAAATTGAAATTGAAGATCAAAAAAATTCTCTGTCAAAATTTGTCAAGGGAAGGGAAAACTTGAATAAGTTGTTTGGAATCAATGTAAATTTTCAGAAAGATGGACTGGGTTACAATCCAGTCATGAAGAAGGTTGTTGGAGACAAACTGAAAACTATTTTTGTTAAATGTTCAGAACAAGAAAAGCCTTTTACCTCATCTCCACCTCAGTACAAGGCTAAGAAAACAGAAAAATAGAATAAATATCAGATAAAGATCAGAAAATAGAAAATAAATAAAAAGGGTTCATCAGTGCATGCTGATCACAGTCGTCACACACACTCACATGCATCTAGAAAGAAAATGATATGTAATTACTGTCACAAATTTGGTCATCTGATGCATGAGTGTGATTTGATGGAAAAAGATGACCTAACTGCTGAACAAAACAATCAGGTTAGAAAGCATGTCTCTAGGGAAAAGAAAATTCATTGTTATAATTGTGGAAAAATGGGACATGTTGCTACTCAGTGCTGGTCAGCCGAAGGCAAGAGAAAATTCTATCCTCATGTTAATCATGTCCACCAAACTGTTATCAATAAGAATAAATTTGCCATAATGAACCAGCATGGTAGGCGCTTCGAATGTGGAAGGCATGGCCATACAGTCAAAGACTGTTGGCATGCTCAGGGAAGTAGATTTAATTTTAAATCTGTAAAATTTCCTGCTCCCAATGCTGCTGGTAAGAATAAAGTTGTTAATAAAAGAAAATTTTCTCTATGTTTTGAATGTGGAAAGCCAGGTCACAGGGCTACAACCTGTTGGCTGGCAGGCTATCAAAACCAGACTAGTTTTGGTAAACAAAATTTTTATTCTGTTAACAAAAATTTTCATGAATATGCACATAGAATTCATGCTAATAAGAATGTGCATAAATCAAATCTGAAATGTGCTGCATCCTGCTATCATTGTGGTAAATCTGGACATTTAATGGATTGTTATTCTCTGATAAAATTTGATGATCATCTAGCTAAAAATTTGCCTAGAACACCTGCCAAAGGTGTCACTGTTAATGCAGGACCCAAGGTTTCTTGGGTACCTGCTGCATCAAAATGATGAGCTTGTTGCAGGTGTGCCTTGGGGCTGAGGAATAAAGAGGGGTAAATAAACCATGGCACCCAAGTCGATAAAACCCCATTCAGGTAAATTCTTCACATCTGTTCAAATGAACTTTATGCTTGATCTGATGAGTCATAGTTTCACGCATACATGTTTACATCTGAATTTAACTTCAATCATGGCATCTAGATAGGGGGAGTGTTTCATGCATATTTGGCTTCTCGTGCCCTGATAAATTCTGATTGATTGGCTATTCATCTGTTTCCTTACTGACCAACTCGGTTCACCTGAAGTGGTCACTCGTTCAACCGATATTCCTCCTGAACAGCCACATTATCACTCATTCATCAGCCTATGCTCTTCCTGCGTCATATACCATCAATTGGTATCATTGATACTTTGGCTGTTTCTGAAAGCTTTCTTGATATAGCTGCAATTGAGAAGATCTCAAATTGTATACCTTGCTCATAAATCTGAATAATCACTTCAATAAGGAATCTTCTATTATACAGATTTATAAATATCAGAAAGATCAAAATGGTTTACATTTAATGTATTCGGTTAGGTTGGCTATAAATGTCCTGAAAAATATCTGAATCAACTTTAATAAACCTTAACCAACTGATTCATGTTAAGTCTTGTTAAATCTTCTACAATCTGAAAAATGTGGAAATCATGACTTTATTTGGATGAAATACATGAAATCTGTATTGTTTTTAAACATCTGAACTTTCTGAAAATATCTAAGGGTCAAATCTGATGAATCTTGCATGAGAAATGACTTTGATCACTGAGAAACACATGTCCAAAGGACTGTGTCATGAGGTGTCTTAGTTAACTCTGCCTAAAATTAATTGAAAAATAAGCAGAGCAATGGAGGACACACTGAGAAACATCTCACTCGTCAAAGAAATGAGAAAATACATGTCATGAGGTGAACTGTCAACTCTGTTAAATATAAAGCATGACTGTTAGTCACACTAAGTGCTTAGGGATATTGGCGTCTGATCAACGTATATCCTCTAGTTACAAGGTGTACACTGAACTAGAGTGCTCTTGAAATATGAAGCATGAAAATTCTTGTTGAACAAATTGTAATATTTGGAAAAGAATGCAAAGGATAATCTACTATAACCCTTGATATGATCAAATAGTTTCATGCATGTTTAAACTCAATACTTAAGAGTGTATTTCTTAAAGAAGTCATTGAAATTGATTGAGTAAGATGGAGGGAGATTAATCAAGATGTACATATGAGTTTTTGGTTCATTTGTTATTAAATCTTGATTTCAGATGTGAGTAGAGAACTTTTTGTCGAACCTGGTATACATTATCTTTAAACCATGGAGTCCAATATAGTTTATTCATAAATCTTTATAATGGGGGACTCGCTGGAAAATTCGTTGGATTTATGAAATTGGTATACTCTTTGAAAATCTTGCTAAATGTGTTTAACTTTCACTACTATTGAAAACCTTATGACTATACTTAGTTCTTCTGCTCTCATTTGATCTCAGTGTTTGACTGTGCTTCATCTGACTATCTGTGACCTACTTCAATTGACTGTGAAACCTCTGTCAAATCTAAATGCCCATGTGGTCTCCTTCTCATTCATCTCATAAGACTCCATCTATTCAGGGGGAGCTTCCCCGTCATTTGATTCAAGTCAGTGTGACTCATAGTGTTGCCATCATCAAAAAGGGGGAGATTGTTGTGTCCCTGTGGTTTTGATGATAGCAAACACTATAAGTCACCATATGTTTGTGTCTGCATATGAATGATTGATTGAGCATCTTATTGGCATGAGTGTTGCCATCATCAAAAAGGGGGAGATTGTTGTGTCCTTGTGGTTTTGATGAGAGCAAACACTATAAGTTACCATATGTTTGTGTCTGCATATGAATGATTGATTGAGCATCTTATTGGCATGTCATTCCATTGAACAAGCTGTGTGCATATTTGGTGCATTGTCTGTCTCTGTTCATGGTGGCCATATGTTAGTGCATGCCTAGGCTCATGCATGTTCAAGGGTTAAAGTCTGTATAGAGTTTGCCTAGACTGCATCAACTCAAGTCTGTACATTCTTTAATGGCTAGTATGTACAACCTCCATTGTTTCATTCGACCAAGTCAGTTCAGCCAGTGGTCTTCATGCATATGTATAGTCTATACATTGACGAGTTTCACACACATACTAAGTCTGCACACGATTGCTCAGTTAACTTAGCTAGTCTATATATTCATGCGCATAGTTAGTGCATTCGGTTGTTTCATGCATATACAAAGTCTGCACACTCCTTGCTATTATGTCCATGCTGTAGTTCAGCAAGTCTATACATTCTGTTTCATACCATGCACGCAAAGTCTGTACATCATCTTGTCTCATGCACGTAAACGTAAAGTCTGTACATTCTTTGACAGCATGCCTGAGCACTCATCTTCGTTGTGCATACTTTGATAGATGCAAAGTCTATACACTCTCTACCATGCATTCAAAAGTCTATACATTCCATTGCAAGTACGAGTGGTTAAGTTCATGCATCATCACTTCAGCGAGTCTGTACATTGGTGTCGCATGCACACTAAGTCCATAGACTCATACACATAGGTTGTACATCATGCATTCATGCTTAAACTCTAGGCATAGTAAGTCTGCACATTGTTTGTACATTGCACGCAGAGTCTGCACACTCGTTGCTGGCATGTCTGTACATTCATTTTCGATGTGCATACTTCTCCATATGCAAAAATGTATCACATGCATTCAAAGTCTGTACACTCATGGATGACATGTCCGTGCATTCATTATCGTTACACATACTTTCCTATATGCACACTGCATTTTGTGCATCAAGTCTATACAAGATCAGTTCAAATTTCTGAACTAACTCAGTGCATCCTCGTCTGTTCTAACAGGACTGTTGGTCGAAGAAATTGAGAAGGGCACGTGGTCCGAGGATGAGGGGAGTGCCAGGATTGTGACACGTGTATTGAAGCCTGCTGAAATGCTTCTACGTGGTAGAATCAATTGGGCGGGAATCGTGGAGGACACATGCCCAACACTCTGCTGTCGCTATAAAAAGAAGACTTCTCCATCTAGAGGAGATGATCGAGAAGCAGTGAGGAGCCTGCACGATCCAGAAAGAAGAGAAAGAGGAGAAAGAGAGAATAAGAGAAGGAGAGAGTAGCAGAGAAGAAAAGAAACGAAGAAGAAGAAGAAAAGAGAGCAGTAGAGAAGAAAAGAGAAGTTGCAGAAGGAGAGAGCTTGTGAGGAAGAAGAGAGAAGACTCCATCAGACAATCTATCTCCACTGGAATTTGGATCAAATCCAATCCAGTCAGCTCCGTGGGAGCCACATTCTTGCTTCTATATTTTGCAGCTTTTAGTTGCTGTGGTTTCTTGCTTTTGTTTTTCTTTTGAACCTTTCATCAAGCTGTTAGTCAGCGGTTTTGCAGAGGAGGATTCCTCTGGACAGCAAGCTGTGTTGCTCAGCGGGCGAGGTGGATACCTCGGACAGCAAGCTATGAGGCTCAGCGGTTGTTGGCAAGCTGTGAGGCCCAGCGGTTTAAGCTGTGTATCAGTGGAATCCACACTCTGGTTTGAGTGTGGGGTGGATGTAGGTCTGGAGGATCGAACCACCTAAAACTCTTCTTGCACTGTGGTTGGAATGTTCATTTATGCTTCCGCTAGATGAATGCTTAGGCCGACCTGTTTCTTCAGTTTAGTAGAGATTTGATTGCACATTCTGTGTTTGATTAAACACATCACTGGATTTCGGTAGAACTGAATCTGTTTTTATTTTCATATCTCTAAGTGTTCTAAGTTTCTAATTGGGCAATATTTTTGAAGGAGAGATTCATTCACCCCCCTCTGAATCGCTCGCACCGATCACAACACTTCTCACAAGAAGATATCCGGGTATCCTGCTCGCACCTTTAGAACGCGATCATCGCCAAATGTTATTATGGTCGTCCTTCCATCCCGGAAATCAAAGCATGCCTCTCGCGGCGACTTCATTTGAGTTCTGAATTTATCATTAGTAGATTGAATGCAAGACACATTTTGATCCGGCTGGGATGCGAAGTGGATTTCCTTAGAGTTTTCCTTTAAAAAAATCTATATATCAAAAGATTTCTGTTCAGTTTTTTTAGATGGACGCATGACTTTGATTTCGACGCTGATCCATCTGCCGTTCCAGTATGGATTGAGTTTCCCTCCCTTCCTGTCAATTTCTATCATGAGGAAATGCTCCGATCAATAGCAGGCAATGTCGGTCTGGTGCTGCGGATTCATGATGCAACAGCTGCAATGACTAATACTTCAGAGGCTTTGGTCTGTGTTGAGATGAATCTTGATATGCAGAGGAAAACTAGAGTATGGATTGGAATAGAAAATGGTGGTTTCTGGCAGTCGATCAGCTATCACAGAGTGATGAACTTGTGCTCTCACTGCCATAAGATCGAGCATTTGGAAAGGGACTGCAAGAAGAAACAGGGAAAGATTGTTGTTCGAAAGTAATCGTTGGGTAACATTGTTCTTCCTGGAACTCAAAAAACTCTCTGACAGGAGTATAAGCCAAAGATGACTACTACTTTCAATCCCAAATTGGTAGATGTTGATGCTAACAGATTCTCAGCCTTGAGCCAGGTAACAAAGGAAATAGAATCTGAAGAAGAGAATATTCAAGACAAGCAAGTTCTTGGCGATAGCTTATACTTTGAGGCCTTAAACTGTTGTCAACATATTGCGTCCACATTTGGATCTTTAGAGAAAATAGACAGCATTGGCCCCTCACTACCTGTTTGTATTAATGACTCCACTATGATGCCCAATATAAAACTGTCTAGGATTGAGGAGATCTCGGAATCAGAAGAGCTACCTTCAATCCATTGTAACAATGAGGCACCATAGGCTAAACACTTTGCTTAAAAATCTCCCCCTCATTGCTCAGACCAGAAAGTCATTAAAATTAGCAGCTCGGAGATCATTTCAAAATTGTTGGCAGCTGAGACTTCTAGGATGCTATGTCAGGCAAATAACAGCACTAGTACTCATCTTCAAAATTTGAAGTCAAATTAAGTTTCGGTATTGCCAGGAGTATTATTTAGTGATGCCCAGCTGACAAGGGCTAAAGCCAAGATTATGGCTTCTCACCCATATTCCTCTTTTGATCCTGATTAATTCAGCTTTAATATGGAATGTCAGAGGTATTGGCAATAAAGCCATTGTTAGAAGTATGGCTCAGCATATAAAAGCTAATAACATCTGCATTGCAGCTATTTCTGAACCTCGTATTGATTTCAGTCGTGCTCAGAGTGTGGCTCGGAGTATTAATATGCAATATCCTATTGGTAATAATGGTGATTCCTCCAAGATTTGGCTCTTTTATAAGCCTCATATTTGTCTTGATACTATTGAGGTTCATTCACAATATCTGACTGTAGTTATCAAAGAAAACAATAATGATGTTCTTTATTTCATAGCCATATTTGCTTCTTGTAGTGTTAGTGATCGTATGGTTATGTTTGACTCTCTAATGGAATTCAGTCAAAATGTAAATATTCCTTAGATTATAGGAGGAGATTTCAACTGCATTGTATCTCCAGTAGAAAAAATTGGAGGATCTCTCTCCTCCATGGCTGCTATGATAAATTTTCAAGGTTTTTTTATCAGCTATTGGTCTTGTTGATGCCGGATATTCAAGTTCAAACTACACATGGACTAATAATCAAATTGGGACTTCTCACATTAGAGCCCGTTTGGACAGGCTTTTGTATAATTCCCATTGGGCACACTCAAACTGTTTCATGTCAGTTAGACATTTAATCAGAGGTCCCTCGGATCATGCCCCATTGCTATTGTCATTGAAGTCCACCCAACCTTCTCCAGGGAGATTCATATATCAGCATATGTGGCACACTCATGAGAATTTTCTGGAATTTGTGAAAGATCATTGGAGTAAATATATCTAGACGGATAGTCATCCCTTTCACACTCTTCAGGAAAAACTCAAATACCTGAAGGCTGACTTAAGGAAATGGAACAAAGAAATTTTTGGAAACATCTTTCAGGCAAAAGACAAAGCAGAACATCAAGTTGAGCAAGCTCAAAATCTGTATGATGCATCTCCATCGGTGGAAAACCGTATGAAGCTTCACAAGGTTAATGCTGAATTGCGCCTCACATTATTTCGGGAAGAGATTTTCTGGTATCTGAAATCTCGGGTGCAATGGATTACCTGTGGGGATCGAAATACTCAGTTCTTTCATCACTATACCAAGGTCAAAAGGTAAAGGAATTATATTCATAAACTGAAAATTAATGAGCAGTGGGTGGAAGATCAAAAAATTTTATCAGATGGTGTTGTGGAACATTTTAAAGTTCTCTTAACCTCTGAAGATCATATAATTGATGAGAGCCTCCTTGTTGTTATACCCCCTTTGATCAGTGAAGATCAAAACAATTCTTTATGTTCTATTCCTTCAGCAGATGAAATAAAAAATGCAGTTCTATCTCTATCTAGCAACAACTCACTAGGGCCGGATGGATTTACTGGGGGTTTCTTTTCTCATTGCTGGGATATCATTGGAGAGGATGTTATTAATGCTGTTCAAAGCATTTTCCAGGGATGGGGTTTACCCAAGGGAGTTACCTCCACCATTCTTTGTCTCATTCCGAAGGTTAAAAGTACCACCTCTTATACTGACTTTAGACCTATAAGCTTGTGTAATTTCACATATAAGATAGTGTCTAAAGTCATATGTGACCGGTTGCGATCCATTCTACCCCTGATTATCTCAAAAGAGCAAAGTGGTTTTGTTAGTGGAAGACAAATTACAGACAATTTCCTGTTGGCAAAAGAATTTATTTTAGAACTTGACAAACCTGTTAGAGGACATAACATGGTTCTTAAGCTTGATATGGCTAAATCCTATGATCGAATAGAGTGGGATTTCCTTTTCACGGTTCTTAAAAGATTTGGGTTCTGCAACAGATTTGTTTCATTAATTGCTCAATTGCTGGTTAATTGTTGGTTTTCCATATCTTTCAATGGTCAAGTTAATGGATTTTTCAAATCCACTAGAGGGGTTCGACAAGGGGACCCCTTAGCCCCTGCCTTGTTCATAATTGCTGAAGAGGTTTTGAGCAGGGGTCTTAAACACTTATTCTCTACTAGTCTTTGTAAGTTCTATCATCTTCCTCGAGGGGGTGCAGCCTATCTCACATATTCTTTATGCGGATGATTCCCTTATTTTTATGAATGGTGGAGTGTCTTCAATTAAACAACTACTTCTTTTCTTGGGAAGATATGAAAAGTCTTCTGGTCAGCGGATAAATGTACATAAAAGTTGTTTCATTGCTGCTAAGCAGATGCCTCACTGCTCTATTACCCGCATTAGTCAATTGTCTGGCTATCTTCAAAAAACTGGTAGCATCACTTATTTGGGCATTCCTCTTTTTAAAGGAAGAGTCAAAACTCCACACTTTAAATATCTGATTGACAAAGTCAATGCCAAATTAGCTGGCTGGCAAAGCAAGCTATTATCTCAGGCTGGCAGATTGGTCCTAATCCGGTCGGTCTTAGCAAGAATCCTTGTATATACTGCTAGTGCAGCTTTTATCCCTTACACAATACTTAAGCAGATTGGGAAAATATGTTCCAACTTTTCTGGCAGGGTTTTGAAACAGCTCACAGAAAGCATTGGGTCTCTTGGGAAAAAATTTGCTGCCCAATCTCTGAAGGTGGTCTGGGGATCCGAGATCTTCAAGACATACAGAAATGTTTCTATGTCAAATTGATATGGCATTCTATACACAGCAAATCTCTCTGGTCTATTTTTGTGAGAAGCAAATATTTTCATGGCCAGCATATATCAAACTGTAAAACTCCATTCCCAGTTGGTATTAAAAAGCATGACTTTGAGAAAGCTTGGACAACTTTTATTGCAGGATCCAGAATGATAGTTCAAAATGGGGCAAAAACCAATTTTCTCAAAGACAATTGGTACAAGGAAAATTCATTGGCAGATTAGGTAAATTCCCTATCTGGTCTTTTTCTAACTCAGGTAAATTCAGCATCAAATCCACTTACAATTTCATTAAAGGACAGGCTATTGGTCCTAGATTAATGATCAGTAAGCTCTGGCATAATAGACTCCCTCCGAGGGCTTCATTATTTTGTTGGAAAATCTTGAAACATGCTGTCCCAGTAGGTAGTCAAATTCAACTGAATGGTATCAATTTGGCATCCTGCTGTCACTGCTGCCTTAATTCTCATGACATAGAGGACGAAGATCATTTATTTGTGAAAAGTGATCTGGCTAATTTCTTTTGGAGTAGATTTGCTCCACTGTTTAGCAACACATGCTTGGAAGACACCAACATTAAAAGCAGGCTAAAATCAATCATAAATGGGGCAGTTATCAATAAACCCAAAGGTTTTATTTCTCTCATAATAATAATTATGATTGTTTGGGAAACTTGGAAATATACAAGCAGTGCAAGGTATGAAGGTTATCACACCAACTTCATAAGGATTGCTGATCAGATTACTGCAGAGATCACTCACACTATAAGACAATTTAGATTTAAGCAAGGGGCTAGCTCAGAATATCTAAATGTTCTGCAGAGTTTTGGCATATCAATCAATAGTAATCGCCCTGCTTGTATCATGGTACGCTGAATAGCTCCTCCTGCAAACTTTTCTTTAAATGTGGATGGTGCTAGCAAAGGAAATCTCGGTCCCTCCGGGGGTGCTAGCTGTTTTAGAGATCATCATGGGCAGCTAGTGCTGGGCTTTTCATATTACTATGGTCTTGGCACTAATATGGCTGCTGAAGGTCAGGCATTACTTGATGGACTCCGATTGGCATAATTTCATGTAATTCCTTTATCAGTCATATATACTGATTCTTTGGCACTGATTGACATGCTGACCTCCAAAAGAGACCCTCCATGGACACTTCTCCCTTGGTGGAAGCCACTTCAGCAACTTTACTCAACAATTAACTGTCCCATTGCACACTCATATAGAGAGGCAAACCAACTTGCAGACGCGTTGGCAAATCATGCAGTCCTAGTGGGAAGCAATGTGGAATTCTCCTCCATTCGTGAGATGCCATTGTTTGCTAAAGGTTATGCCATAGCTGATGCTAGAGGCATACCTAATATCCGCATGAGGAGTGTATAGCTTTTTCATCTTTATTTCTTCTCATTGTATACCAGAGGTTTGCCTCCTCTGAAAATGTAATTCTTTTGGAGAAAGCAATAAAATAAGCATCTAATGGTCGGTAGGTGGAGTGAGAACATTCCCTTCCTCTGGAATGGGGGTGCACTCTCCCTTCGTCCCATTAGATGACTGGGTATAAAAAAAAGGAAAGTTGAACTTGCAGCCAGAAATATTCAGTAAGTTGACAATGAGTTCAGAAATGTTCAGTAAGATTCATTAAGGAAGACAATTGTTCAAGAATAGTCATGCAGATACTGTTGTTCAGAATTCTCAGGACAGACTATGGAAGTCGACTTGCGAAGGTCTGGAGGTTGACTTGAATTCAAACCAGAAGGTGGACTTGAAAATGAGTAAAGCACAGGATGTTCCAAGAATGTGTATATATCTAGGCAGATGACAGATTTTCAGAGAATTCATTGTGAAGGAATTGGAAACAATTTTTCATTGAGATGAGAGTTATGAAACTCAGAGTAGTTCAAAAATTTCAGATGGGACTCCCCCTCAACAAATGCAGGGAATTACTCCCCCTAAGTGTATGAATGCATTTCAAATCCTTTTTGAATTTTTATCATGAATGATATGCAACTAAACGTACAGGGACTATGTGTATGAAAACACACAAGTGTATGCAATGACCCCCCCTAATTAAATGTACTGACCCATTAGACTTAACATGAAGACTATGTAGGGGATTTTTGAACTATGCTCATGAATGTCTAGACGGCTCTATATGCAATTATGTCCCATCGTACTTGGCAGAGAACTTAGTGTTGACACCCATTTTATGACCAATGAGTTGAGCTATCTCCTTATCTTTTTATGAGGTCCCGGGTTGTTCACCGATTCTTGGACTATTTTTGGTCAATTTTGGGCTTATTTTATGGGTTGCTCTCCTTGGTTGGGCCTAATTCCTTTTACTCTCATCATTTTGAGCTTATTGGGCCTAGATAAGGGCAAATGAGGATTTTATTGTGGATTTATTCGAAGATTTATGGGCCTTTATCTCTTTTGCCACGTCTCATATCCTTGCGGTCTATCGCATGACCGTTAAGGGGGCGTCGGCAGTCCTTTGCTAGACCGCTAGGCATGCAGAGAGTCCCGTTGGGTTTCTTTGGTCTTATCTCTTTGTGATCGGCTGAGCCTTGCGGTCTTTCAGCCGACCATTTTTTGTCCATTGCGGTCTATCGCAAGACCGTTAGGCAAGACAGAGAGTCCTGCTCTATCTGTTCTTCCTCTTTTTGGCCGTGGTTGAACTAGAGTCCATGATTTGATGTTTTCTCTCTGAGTGTTGATCCTCAGAAGCTTCTGATTATTTCTATGGACTCTTGGGAGTATTATCTTTGAGGTTTATCTAAGTCTAGCCCTATTTTCGTGCTATTATCCCTCCAACTCGACCTAAGGTTTTGGGGGTCTATAAATAGAGCCATTGACTTCATGGCTTGAAGAGGAGATTTTTGGAGCTTGTCACCAAGTACTGCTGCGTTTTGGAGCGAGTACCAGCCAGGGAGAGCTTGTGTCTGCGTCCTTGTGTCGTCTAGTCCAGGGAGTAACATGTTTTTAAGTTTTTTTGTGTTCTTCCTCTCTTAGTTTTATGTTTCTTTGCATCATCATTGCATCAATCTCTCTTCTTCTTCCACGTTCTTCTGCACTCACATCATATTTTTAAAACATCCTCCTACTATTTTCATGCCCCACAGGGGTTAAAAAACCACCAACCCCCAGGTATTCACCATTCCTTTTATGCATATTAGCTTCATTGCATTATAGATACTACACTTCTTTAGGGGTAATTGGGTTTTCCTCTTCTTGTGTTTATACTCTTTTGCAGGTCTACAGAGCTCATCACACAAGGCCCAACTCTTCTGGCCGGCCAGGAGGGGTGGAGATTCAAGTTCCACATCATATTTTTCTAGGTGCACTTAGTGGCCGTCGTCAGACCATTTCTTTTTCTTGCGATCTATCGTTCGACCATTTTTTAGAGCCTTGTGATCGTATCAGGACCGTTTTCTTGTCTACACCTGGGTGTTCTCTCCTGCGGGTGAGTGTGCTTCACTCGGCTTCTTTCCAAGGTACGTGGTGTAGTTTTGCTATATTATTTGCTTTGGTGGCGATCACACCTTTCTCTTATAGGTATTGGTCATCATATTCTTCCATCTTGTTCTTTGTTTCCTTTGCTTTTAGTTGCTCCACACCTACGGTGTGTGTTTACTTATTCCATCTTTGCTCCACGCCCACGATGTGTGTTTAGTTTTTCCTTTGTTTTATTCTGCACTATTGATATGACATGCCCACATGCTTTATATTTGATGTTATTGCTTGCTTGAGTTGGTACACATCACATATCTCACACCTCCATCATTCACATCCACATTCACACACGTTAAAAATATCAACAACCTTGTTTTTTGGCGATCACAGTGGGACATCTATTGCCAATCGTGTTAAGTGATTGTTAGACTTGCTCTTTTTTGTTTTTCCCAATTGCCCTGCATTTTCTTTGGTTTTCCCATTTTATTCCCTGTTATTTCTGCTCTATGGTTCCCTAGCGGTCTCCTCCCGGTGGTTTCTGGCTTAAAAGCGGTCTAGCGATAGACCGTCTTATCTCCCTAACGGTCCCCAGACGACCATTTCTACAGTCACAGGTACGCATCCCAAGGATTACTATTATTTCTGCATTTTCGCTGATATCTATTGTTCCTGGGTGCTATCTGATATCTCCTCCTTTTTGTGGCATATATTTATATCATTGTTTGCACATCGTTTGTTAGTTTCTAGGCTAGAAATTACATGCACTCCAGTGCACATAGGATCATTCATCTCTTATATCATAGTTGCATTCCTACCTTGGTGTGTGATCCTCTCGCCTCCATATTCCTTGGGGTTTACTAGGTGATCACATCCGGGACCTCCATAAGTCCCCGCGAGCCGTGGATTCCCACACAGACGCCGGGCCGGTTATACCTTTGCCACCCCGTGTCTAGGTTGCATAAGTGAGGGAGAGTTTACACCTAGAGTCAACCAAGTTCCCATCATCCTTTCCAATTAAGAACCTATTGTTGGAGAGAATATTTTATTCAAATCAACAAGGTTCTAAAGGAAAAAATAAAAAATAAAAATTTGTGCATCATTGTAACTTGGTTGACTTTCGTTGTCTCATCCCCCTTTATTTTTGCATATTCCCCCTTTGTTGGGTCATTTTGTTTGGTTTCTTATTGGTGCTTGTTTGTGTTGTCTTCGTTTGATAGGTGCCACATTGCATGTGGAGTTGATTCAAATCCATAGGTTCATCTCCTAGGGGCAATTCCTCCTTCATCTCATATCTTAATCCTTTGTTTGAATCCACCATGTCTTCCTACGATTTCCATCCCTACGAGGACTCTCTTCCTCAAGGGCTCCTGGAAGGCCCGTCTAGGGTCATGCCACTTCGGTCTGGAGAAGGGTCTGACCCTCCACCATCTTCTGCTGCCATAGAGAGCAGTCAACCCTCTCTTTCAAATCCATCCATCAATAATCCTGCAAATCACATTCTACAAATGATGGCCCAGTTGGATCCAGCCCAACTTTAGGCCCTCTATCAGACCTTGCAGGGGTCAGTCGCCCCATCCTCCACTACTTCACAAGGTCCATCTGCTACCTCCATCTCCCAATCTAGGGTTGATGGGCCCGGGGCTCCTCTTGCTCCTATTGATCTTACCCAGTCCAACCCAGGGTCCTTCACTTTTCCCATCTGGAGGCGGGCCAGTCCTCTGGTTCGGCCCATCAAGTCCTGGATGAAGGGAAGACCGCTCTTCCCTCATCTACCAAGATTGATCCATATAGGTCCGTTCTCTCGGCGCCCCAAGTTCTTGTGGGCCCGGTCGATTTTGTTCGCCCTCAGCAGGGGGCGGCCCATGCTTATTTCAATCCGGGTCATCCGTCGGCCCAATATCCTTCTTATGGGCCTCCCCTTTCTTCCATCTATCCTTCAGCTCCTTGCCTTGAGCCCGCACCTTTTACTCCACATACTCCATCTCGAGAGCAGGAACTCTTTGATAACTGGGCTGCCATGTAGCAGCAACTCGACTTTCTTCAAAAACGGGTCGGCCCACAGTCTCTAGCAGATGTTCCCGTTCCCAACTTTCACAATATCCGGTTCCCTCCTCAATCTGAGCTCCTCACATACCGCAATTATGACGGGAACATCAATCCGTACATTCAAGTGAGGGATTTCATGTATGAATCGGCACAATTCCAACACGATGATCGCCTCATGGCGTATTTGTTCCGCCGATCATTGGATGGAGTCGCGTTGGAGTGGTTTTACTCTTTTCCACTAGAAGATGTTGAGAGCTTCAAAGTTGTCAAGGAGAAATTTATTCAGAGATTCCAAGACTGGGTCGGCCCGGAATATTCTTTCACAAATCTGGTAGCTGAGAAAATGAAGGCCGATGAAGACTTTGCTACTTATACTGACAGATGGAGGCAGATGGCTGCTCGTGTGCTCGGTCATATTCCAGAGGAAGAAAAGGTCAAGTTGCTCATTTCTAATCCTACACATACCTTCCGAAATATTCTTGCCATGAATGATATTTCCAATATGCACCAATTATACAGCTGGGCGAGGTTTATCCAAACCCAATTTAAGGACTCCCCCATACACTCTCTCTTTGAGGCCCAAAAGCCCAAATACAATAGAAAGCCTGAAGGGCTTGTCACCGAAGAGATCCAAACCATTGAGAAAGTGCCAACTATTGCATTCCCTTTCCCCAACCAATCCGCTCCACACCACTTTCCACATCCCCACGTAACCCCCAGTTCTCCCCTCCACAAAATGCCCAACCTGTTTTCTCCACTCCACAAAACGCCCAACCTGTCTTCCCCGCTCCGCAAAATACCTTCCCCACTACTCAACAGCCGCAACAACCCCCACAATACCATAATGTCCCTCCACCTAACGGCTACACACCCAAACGCCCGGCTCTAAAGAGGGCGCAGTACCCTCCTTTGCCTGAGTCTCTCTGGGACATTTTCTCGACTCTCATGTCCATTGGTGCACTTCAACTTCCTCCGGAATAGCCTAGTTGGAACTCAACCATCAATCAGTCCAGATATTGTATGTTCCATCAACAGCCTAGACACATGACCGAAACTTGTTACCAGTTCAGGGACTTTGTCTATGATCTACATGAAGGGCAACGCATAGACTGGGAAGAAATGCACAAAGTTATCACCGAGATAAAAGAAAAGAGAAGGCAAGTGCCGAGGCAGCAAGTGCAGCAACAAGCACCGTAGCCACAGCCACAGCTGCAGCAGCCTGCACAGGATTTGGGGATCCATCAAAACCCCATGCCGAATCATCTGAAGTCCCACAATCAATGACACCCAAGAGGGGGGTGAATTAGGTGTTTACAAACTTTTAACAAAATCTTGCCCAATTCAAACAAGTGTGAATAATAACCGTTAATGAAATTCAGATCTATATGTAAACTTCTAGATCTAATAAAATCTATCACACTCAATCGATCTTAGGTACGATGGCGGAGGTGGAAATCCCAAGATTCTACTCACGCAAGAGGTAATCTTCCTGACAAGGTTTCCCTTGTCGATCTAAATACGCCTTTTGATATACCCAAGATCTAATATGAGGATGATAAATTATTCTAGATCTAACTCAATTAATTCAACCAAGTTAATCTAAATGTATGCTGCATAGAATGGGGATAGAAGAAATGGAGCAAACCACACAGGAGACAATGGTTTTTAGGTGGTTCGGATGCAACAACGACAACCTACTTCCACCCCTCACAGATTGTGAGGATTCACACAATATCTTGTAAGAAATTACAAGATCAAAGACACACACACACACACACACACACACACACACACACACACACACACACACACACACACACACACACACACACACACACACACACACACACACACACACACACACACACACACACACGTGAGGAGTGTGAAACTCCCACGAAGGTGCAGGAGCACCGACTCATAAAAGATGTGAAGAACATAGAAATCACTCACACACACACACGGATCTATGTAGATCCACACACACAAGCGTTTAATATTACAAGAACACACGAGTAAAGCCCAACAAGAATGAAAGGAGAAAACAGGAAATGAAAACATAGATTCAAGATCCCCCTTAGTGGATGAAGATGGTATTGGATGAAGCTAGCTCCCAACTCGATCTCCACTTGAATGGCCCGCAGATTGCTCTTGAGATCCTAGCTCTTGGATGAAGAACTCTTCCACGGATCACTGTTCACGGAGCTACAGTAACGCCCTCTTTCTCCCTTGATTACCTCCTTGAACCTTCTTGAGATCTTCTTATGGTTTTTGACCCCAATGAGATATATTTATAGATCTTGGGTGGTCAAGTGACATCTCCCAGACTAGGTCCACAAATCAGGCTTGGTTGGGGGCATTGGGTTTAAACAAATGGGAGATAAGGCCTCTCCCCGTGCTTGAACTAGAAAGTCAAAAAGAGCTGCCTCGGGGCTGGCGGTCGACCAGTAGGAGGGGGCAGTCGACTGGAAATTTACAGAGTTTGAACTTTTCAATGCTGAGAAAACTGGTCGATCGGGATAGGGCCGGCGGTCGACCGAACTGTAAATTCCTGTAGCTTTTTGAACGCTGGAAAAGTTGGTTGACCGGCCCTTGTCCGTTGGTCGATCGAACTATCCCAGACCTGTAAAAATGAAGTGTTAGCCCGATGAAACATATCCATATGACAATGGCTTCATGTCCTTAGATTTTTCATGCATTTTGGGATTTGTTTGATTCTGTTTATTCAATTAGAAATATTGAACCATTTTGAAAATGGAGCTTTACACAAGATGTTATTAAAACAACACTTAAGCACACTTAATCCGCATTTTGACTGCATTGACACGGCCCGAGATAGAAACTCAATTTGGAGTTTTGTTATCTTTAAAATCATGTAGAGAGACTCAACAATCTCCCCCTTTTTGATGATGACAAAACTCTAATAGGAAAGTTCATAAGTGTGTCGAACAAGGAATTAAATCTGTCAAACAAACAAATCCAACTCATGCAATCCATCCAAAACCAATTCAATCATTCATATGCGCCCAATTGTTTAATGTAAAATAAAACCAATATAGGTGCTAATACCAAATGCATTTCATTCATCAAAGTTCAGGATACAAATTACATGATATTGACATTACATGAACATGATGCATGATACGAAGACCAATAACCAAATGCAAGACTCACAACCAAATGCAGGACTCTATGGAATACAACTGACATGAATGCCAAATGGCACACAAACATGCAAGCATACCTAAAGCATACCATATATAGACCTAAGTAGCTACTTCTCCCCCTTTGGCATCATCAAAACGGGGAGTGGGATACGAACGATGTGGACACAAGTGACACGAAGAGACACAAGGACAGCTATGGAGCAGGGCGATCTGGAGTCCCCTCGTCGGTGTCATCATCAGAGTCATCATCCTCATCGTCGGAGCCATCCTCATCAGTAGGTGGAGGAGTAGGTGGAGGTGGAGGGATACGGGTCTCAATGTCACGCAGAAGGTGCTCAATGTGAAGAAGGTAAGGAGTGGTGGTCCGGTAAGCACTGGTGGTATCCGCATAGTCAGTAGCAAGAGAGGCTACGTGGGCAGCAAGGGTATCCATAGTGTGAGAGAGAGTGTTCATACGGCCATCCATATTGTCCATGAAAGTATCAAGCCTCCCAAGAGTTGAGTCAAGGCGGGTTTCCATGCCCGAGATGCACCTATCATGGCTCTCATAATCCCCCCAAGGAGGATATCCTGCACCCTGAGCTGAGGACTCCTCGTGGTAAAACTGTGGTGGTGGAGGCACTGCGGGATCCATGTGAGGTGGTGAGGGTGGAGGAGGCTGGTCGTCGGCCTGAACTGGTGCAGGTGCTTCCCCTTGATCTTGCTGTTCTTCCTGCTATTCTTCACTTGCTAATTCGTCCCCATAAGTGGGTACATCACTATGAAGCTCACCATCCGGACCCCAATAGTATCCCATATCTGAGAAGATCTTGTGGTTATTATAGATATCATCTTGTCTAACTTGAATGAACATTTCACCACCTAAATGTATCCTAGCGTGGATGAATACTCCAGTCAACTGTGAAGCATAAGGCAAGGATCTCCTTAATTGGGTATGGCATAAACCTATCAAATTTGTCATGAGCCGACCCATATTGACTAAATTACCATTCATAACATGATAAAAGAGAAATCGGTGAACTTCAGTCACTTCATTTCTGCTCCCACCTTTTGGATAAATCAGTGAGGTAAACATGTGGTGGAGAACTCGTTGCAGTGGTGGAAAATAATTTGCATTTAATTCAATTAAATCACTCACACCACGCATATAATCACAGCTCATCATGGCAATGAAAGTGGCATCAACTTCACCATGGCCAAAAGTCATATCAGCACCCCTGGCGGAAACACCTAAAGCGCGTGCAAACAGATCTGAAGTTATATGAATCTCAATACCCTAAACCACTGTGTACAACTCTTCATTTCGTTCAACCAAGTTGCCATAAAACTGTTGCACTAGATATGGATAATATCTGGGATATCTAGTGACAAAATCGGTCCAAGCCGATTGAATCTCAAACACTGCACAAATGTCAGGCATGATTTCATTCACCTCATTAAAATTGACGAGACGAGGATCGATAATGGTCCTTGGAGGCAACCGAGGTGCGCGAGGAGGTGCAGGATCCTGCCGTGGTGGGAGAGCTAGAGCCTCACGTCTCTGAGTGCTAGATTCCCCTTGATGAGGACGCCGAGAACTCCTTCTAGGCGGCATCTTAGTCTAGGAAACCCTTGAAGGGAACGATCTCAACCCTGGGAGAAGGACGGACCAAAGGACACTCTGGAGACTAGATACAACCTTCTCCACACTCTGGAAACTGAGAATGAGCTGCACGATCACACGAACAACCGCTGGATGATGTGCGAATGGACAAGGAATGAGGTTTTAGGGCTTGGAGAGTGGTGGAATGATGTTCTAGGGTTAGGAAGATATATGGGAGAGAGAGTGGGTGTGAAAGAATGAGTGAAGAGAAGAGACAAACCCTTATAAAATAGGGTTCGGTCGTGGTTCGGTTGGCTCGGTTTACCGCAAATGGTCAACCGGACCAAGGGCGGCGGTCGACCGGAAAGGTCGATTTGCCCCTTCAAGGCCCAAAAATTGATTTTTGATCTCCACCATACCTCCCTTGTGATGATTTTGAGCTCCATTGTCTTGTTGGCCCTTTTCTATTTCACTCCCTTTTTTTGTTTTTCCCTTTTTTTGTTTTTCCCTTTTTTTGTTTCATTAGGAGGAAAGAGAATGTGATGACTTCTGACATGAATAGACCTTAAGAGTTTGTCCGAACCTTCCCCTCAGTGACTGCCTAGAATCCCTAGGTTACTAGTCCACATTTATTTATCAAGGATTATTGGGCCTTAGAATTTTTTCAAAATTTTCAAGAAAAGGCATATATATATAAGTACAAGCACACATACAAGGTAATGTCAAGCACAAAAATAGAAGAATACACACAACTTAAGCATGATGCAAGCATTTTACACAATCTACCCTTCATGCTTCTAATTGTTTGTTCAACGTAAATGCATTACTAATCCTAGTGCAGACCTAAGTATGTATGCCCTCACCCTTGCACATGTCAAGTTCTCTCCTGATTTTATTCAATTGTTCCTGGTTTAGGGGTTTTGTGAAGATGTCTGCCAGTTGATTGTGGGTATCAACAAATTTTAACTCAAAATCCCCCTTGCCTACATGATCTCTTAGAAAATGATGGCGAATGTCAATGTGTTTGGTTCTGGAGTGTTGAACAGGGTTTTTAGATAAGTTAATAGCACTTGTATTGTCACACAAGATTGGCACAGAACTCACTTCAACATTCAAATCAAGCAATTGATTTTTGATCCAAAGTACTTAGACTCCACAACTTTCGGCGGCCACATATTCAGCCTCGGCCGTTGAGAGAGCTACTAAATATTGTTTCTTGGAGGCCCATGAAACTAGGCATCCACCAAGAAACTGGTAGTACCCACTAGTACTTTTACGATCAAAAATGCATCAAGCAGAGTCAGCATCGGTGTATGCAATTAAATCAAATGAGCTACCAATTGGAAACCACAACCCCCAGTCTAGTGTGCCAATTAAATATCAAAAAATCCGTTTAACAGCCATTAGATAAGATTCATTTGGACATGATTGAAAACGAGCATATAGACATACACTGAATTGAATGTCAAGGCGGCATGCTGTTAAATACAGTAGTGATCTGATCATACCTTGAAACAGTGTAGGATCTACTGTTTTACCATTTTCATCTTTATACAATTTCGTGGTTGTGGCCATCGGAGTTGATAGGGGTTTTACTTCAGCCATCCCAAATTTCTTTAACAGCTCCAATGTGTACTTAGCTTGATTGATGAAAATTCCTTTGGGTGTTTGCTTCACCTGCAATCCAAGAAGGAAGGTTAGTTCACCCATTAAGCTCATCTCAAACTCTCCTTGCATTATTTCTGCAAATTCATCACATAAAGTATTATTAGTAGCTCCAAAAATTATATCATCAACATACACTTGAACTACCAATATATCTTTACCTGACTTCCTCGTGAAAAGTGTTTGATCAACCTTACCTCTTTTGAAATCATTTTCAATCAGAAATGATGTGAGCCTTTCATAACTTGCCCTTGATGCTTGCTTCAGCCCGTACAAAGCCTTCTGGAGCTTGTACACGTGTCGTGGATGTTTAGGGTCTTCAAAACCTGGAGGTTGTTCTACAAAGACATCCTCTTTGATATACCCATTTAGAAATGTAGATTTAACATCCATTTGAAATAATTTGAAGTTAGATGAGCAAGCATATGACAAAAGAATCCGAACTGCTTCTAATTTAGCAACTGGGGCAAATGATTCGTCAAAATCAATACCCATTTCCTGGCTATACCCTTTGGCTACAAGCCGGGCCTTATTCCTAACAACCAATCCCGTATCATTCAATTTGTTTCTGAGAACCCAGCGGGTTCCTATTACGGGTTGATTCTTAGGACGTGGCATAAGTGTCCACACCTCGTTCCTTTCGAACTGGTGCAGCTCTTCGTGCATAGCCTAGATCTAGGATTCATTTTGCAAAGCATCATGAATATCCTTAGGCTCTTCTTGTGATATTAAGGCCATCAAATCCTATTCTTCTACTTGCCTTAGTGAAGATCTAGTTCTTACCCCATCTTCAGGATTACCTATGATATTTTTAGCGGGGTGATCTTTCAGGATTGTGGAAGAACTGGGCAAGTCGAGGTGCTGCACTTGTTGCTCTTGAAACGTTTCAATTGGAGGATCTTCATCCTCTTCACTCTTGCTGGGGATCCCTTCAGTTGGTTCATTCTTGGCCTTAGCATCATTGGAACATCTGGGATCTTCATCTGCATCCATAATTTTAATAGATTGATTTGTCAGTTTTAGCTCAGATTCATCAAAAATCACATGAGGACTTTGCTCAACAACCAAAGTCCTCTTATTAAACAATCGATAGGCTCTAGAGTTAGGTGCATAACCTAGGAAAATTCCTATCACTTTTCTCATCAAACTTACCTAGGTTGGACTTACCATTGTTCAAGATGAAATATGGGCATCCAAAAGGCTTAAGATGGGAAATATTTGGTTTCTTACTCTTGTAGAGCTCATAAGGAGTTTTCTTCAAAATGGGCCTTACCATCGCCCTATTGATGATGTAACACACTGTACTTTCCGCCTCAGCCCAAAAATATTTTGGTAGAGAGTTTTCATTTAACATGGTCCGCGTCAAGTCTATCAATGTTCTATTTTTTATTTCCACTACTCCATTTTATTGGGGCGTCCTTGGTGATGAGAAGTTGTGCGTGTACCCCTGCTCTTCACAAAAATTGCTGAACTCATGATTTTCAAATTCACCACCATGATCACTTTAGATGGTAGTGATAAGGTAGCTGTTGGTTATAATGTGTTCCTTCTTTACAATATGAGTATGAAATCAACAATGATGAAAATATGAGCTACCAATGAAATCAATCAACCTATGAACATGTGCAACATGAACCTAGGCAACCAGCACAAACTCTAGCATGGGCATGCTATGTCAATCAGAAAATATGCTAAACAATTAAAGAAAAACACACGCCGGGGCGTGGAACAAGGAAATAAGGAAAAGCACACCGTATAGGTGGAACAAGTAAAATAAGGAGAGATGTAATGAAAGAGAGAGCTACTGCCCAAACTAAAGAAAGATGTGATCGCCACTAAGGTAATGAACAAGCCCAAAGACCTAAAAAGTACCTTAGAATAGGTGGATGAAGCACCCGCCCACCGGAGAGAGAAAATAACCAGGAAACTGCAGCTCTGTAAGATGTAATGGTCGGATGATGATGCGCCATAGAAATGTGACGACCTCACGATAGACCGCTATGTGAATATAACACTCCTCTGATAGACAGTCAGAGATCTGCAGTGAAGGAACTTGGGAATCTTTGATCTCCAAGCCTTCCAGCAGGCCAGAAAGCTTGGGCCTCGTACTATGGACTCTGTAAACCTACAAAAGAATGTAGAACACAAAGAAAACAACCCAGATTAGCCCTTGAGCAAAGTAGTATCTATAAATCAAAAGAACATAAGAACATGCAAAAGGAAAGGGAGATACCGGGGAGGTTGGTTTTTTTTAACCCCTCTGGGGCGTTTAAAAAGATGGGAGGGATGTTTAAATGAGTGCAGAAGATGCAAGAACGTGGTAGAGGAAGAGGGACAATGCTATGATGCTTGGAAGAGGGAAAAAGACATTAAAGAAGACAATTGACTGAACTAAACACTTGGAAACAATACTCCCTAGACTTTGGAAGCAGATGGACGTGGGAAGCAGCTCTCCTTGGTTGGTTTTAGCTCCATGATGCGGCAGCACTTCGACGTGAACTCCAGATGTCCCCTCTTCAAGCCATGAAGTCAAGGGTTCTATTTATAGACCCTCAAACTCTCAAGTCGAGTAGAGGATAATCCAGCTAGAAAGTAGGACGTTTCTTAGCAAACTCTTGAAGATAATACTCCCAAGAGTCTATAGAAACAAACAGAAGGTTCTATGGATCAGATTTGAAGGAGAAATCAACAGATCAAACTCTTAATTCGGCCACGGAGTAGCAGAGGAAGAGCAGTTCTGCTAGAACTCTCTGTTTGATGTAATGACTGCACGATAGATCGCCACAAGGATGTAACGCCCCAGGAATGGACCGTCACACAACCCAATCCACTAAAAGATAAGGCCAACGAGCGAAGTTTTCGAACATAGGACTATGCAAGCATGTAACGGTCAAGGAGTGATGTGTCAGAAACAAGGTAACGGCCGCACGACAAGCCGTCACACTCAACGGATAGGCTAATGGATAAGCTTGAAAAGAAGTCTTCAGCTTAAGGACTCTGGCAAGGATGTAACGGACCAAGGTAAATGCATTAGAGCACTGTAACGCACCAGGAAAGGACCGTTAGAGACAATAGAGTGCAAATGAAATGAAGGTTCGCTAAGCTTCGTCCAGCGGAAAGGGATAAGGAACCAGACTCAACCAAGGAGACATGACCCATGAAATAAACCTCAAAATGACCAAGATGGCTCAACAAGGGTGAACAACTCGGAGCATCATTTAAAATGAACAAGGAGATGACCCAACTTATTGGTCATAAAATGGGTGCCAACAGATGCCACTCCTTAACGTCCTCTTTACAGGGGAGCGAGCGGAGGTGGAGCGAAAGCGAAATGGAACATGGAGATGAAGCGGAAATGAAGTGGAGCGGACTGAAAAGCGGGCGTTAAGGCAAACGACACCCGTCCTCAACCAACGAGTGATAGGAATCTTCCGAAAAACTTTGAACCGATCACAAGAAAATAGCCAACCAAATGACGCATGTCTGGTGAGACTAACAACTAAGGAAAGGAAAAACACGGCGTGCGGCCGGAGCAATGGAAAGGAAAGAGACAATTAATTAAACTCCAGACAAGAATCTCCAACTAACCAGATCAAGTGAGTAGACCGAAGGAAACCTTGTAATTCAGAGTGGAATGACTCTCCTTATTCGAGATCATGAACACAAAGTTATCCACCATTACTGAGACGCCTTGGATAGATGAAGGTCGTGAATGCTCAAAAATGCACATGATTCATGCTGGGCTAAAATAATGAAATCATCAAAATAAATGCAAAGAAAGGATAAAATAATAAAATACTCGAGAATAGTATTGCTAGACCGGAGAAACCAAGGTCAAGACACTATCTGCAACCACGGCGTGCAAGATAGAACCATCGTCCCTAAGTTTTTTCAACCTAACGGCCTATCCAACGATTAAACATGTGCACTTAGATCATCATCATTTTTGTTTAAAGGGAACATCAGATCCCAGAACACATGAATGACTAGCTGGTTCTCGAGATAATATATCATAGATAACATATAGTAATGCATTAAAGGACTAAGGAATCGAGATACTGTACCTGACTTACTTGCGCGGCGAGCGGCGAAGCATGATGGCTTAATGGTTCTCATGATTTCTTCCATAGAAAGAGGGGTTAGCCAACAACAATTAACCATAAGCATGAAATGAGGCATAACCATTCATAAGCATGAACCCTATTGATAAATTAAAGCATAATGATCATTCAAGCATAAGATAGGACATCATCATTCACCAAATGATTCAAAGGCTCTAACGGTCTAAGACATATGCGTCACACTTATGTAACGGTCTTAACTTAATGCATCACACGGCGTCGGTTCACATTTTTCAAAACGAGATGACTGAGTTATCTGACGGTCCAAGCATAACGCATCAGAGACTGTAACGGTCCTTCGATAGACTGTTACATTTCCTAGGCGTTCAAAAAAAAACAAACCGATCGGTCGTTCCCTCTCTCATTCAACTCAAAACACCCCAAACGTAAAAACACCACCGAGCCCAAAAAACCCCACCGAGCCAAAACCTACCGGCGATCATGTCCGGCGACGAGCTCCCCCGGCCACCGATGGAGAGGGAGAAAGGGAAGAAGAGGAAGGCAATCAAGAGCAAGGCCCTAAGGAGATTTAGGGCACGGGTGGATCAAGAGGAAGTCTCCCCGGTGACGACGGAGCAACCGGCGGTGACGGCGGAGCAAACGGCGGAGGAAGATCCTCCCACGTCCGAGGAAGAAGGGGAAGAGGCCATGGAGGAGGCCGTTGGTGGTGAAGAAAGGGCCACGGCACCGGAGAAGAAGAAATGAGGCCGTGACCGTGAGGTAGGTTCCCACCCCCAAAACCCAAATTTTAATTTTTAAGTTCATGCATGTGTGATTGAGGGGAAGAAAATGGGTCTGGGGACCCATTGGGGAAGTTTGTAGGCCATTTTGGCCATTTCCATGGGCTGGGGGACCAAAGGGAATAATGCCCACTCGCTGGGAGCGTAACAGTCCTTGCAGTGACCATTACGGCACCTGACGCGCCACCCTTGGTGCATCAGAGAACTCTGACGCGCCAGGGCACGACCGTCAAAGGAACCAGAGCCCGAAACTGATTTTTTAAGTTTTTGCTTATAATTTTTTTTTGTGTTTTATTCATATAAAATGCAATGAACTTAAACTAATGAGATGACTAACTTATGCTCTACATGTGTGCAAAGAAAAAGAAGAACCAGGATCTCTTGGCTCCAGATTAGAGCGGTGTACCAGGCACTGCCAGAGTATCAGAGAGAGAGAGACTGGCTGCCATGGGCTTCGGGGAAGTCCTCAGCATAGAAGTGACGAGGATGGACACCCCATTGCTATACGCCTTGCATGAGAGATGGGATTCAGTCAGCTGAGTGTTCATCTTTCCATGGGGTCACATGGTCCCAACATTGGAGGACGTGGCCAAGATCACAGGCTTGAGAGTTCACGGAGCAGCAGTGACCGGGTGGATGTACGGAGATTACCGAGAGCTAGCCCAGGAGCTGTTGGGGCTTGATTTAGTGAGGCCGGGGCACCCATCGTCCCAGTTATCATGATCGAGACTCCAGGAGAGCCTGGGTCTACGAGGAGCAGCTATAGCAGTTGGGGAGCTTCTAGAGTAGCACTTGGATAGAGTGATCGAGCAAGTCTGCCCGAGAGTAGCAGTGGAGGCGGGACCAGAGGGGGACAGAGTGCTGAACTTCCTGATTTTGCTGTTCGGGAAGCTGCTATTCCTGACCCTTGCGGATGTGATCAGCTGCAGGCTGCTGTCGTTGCTGGAGGATTTGGGCAGAGTGGGCAGATACGCATGGGGAGCGGCAGTACTCGCCTTCCTATTCGAGCCCTTGAGCATGACCGACTGGCTGACGATGCTGGGCGGCTTCTCGCCTTTCTTACAGGTAAATTCTAAACTCTAAATGCGTCTATATGCTTATGATTATGAAATGCCATTTACTGACACTTGACTTCTAAAGTGTAGATCTGGAGCTTCCTCTACCTCCCGGGGATCGGGCGAGGTACACAAATGTATACCGGGCGGATCCCTATCGCGAGGCGGTGGGTAGTCGCGAGGGACACGTGATCGATCAATAGGCTGACCCGAGCCATCCAGGACTATCTTGACTCATTCCCACACACATCGGTAAGCTCCTGCACTTAACTTTCCTATATGCTCCTAAAATGTTTTTAAATGCTGCTAAATGCTTCTAAATGTTGCTAAATTCTTCTAAATGGACTCAATTGCCTTTTCAGGTGCGCTGGACACCATACCGGGATGAGGGACACAAGGGACAGCCGTGGGTCAAGGCTTCCCTGGCGTACAGCGGGCGAGATGTCTAGCTGGATTGCATCAATGTGATCGAGCCCCTACATTATCGCCTGATCCTGAGGACACGGGGAGTTCATCAGCCAGAGGTGATGTTCCCCCGTAGAGATGACGAGCCCCCGGGAAAATCATCAAAGGGCATCGGTGAGAACATCGACTGGTGCACCCTGAAGGCAAAATATGTTCATGATTGAAACAAGAGAGGCCGAGCTGTAAAGGATCGAGCAGAGAGCGACGAGGCCTACCTCAAGGCCTACTCTCAGCAGTACGGCAACCAGGTGTTTCGAGGCACTCGACGACCAGTATGAACCTCTAAACTCAAAACTCTCCGTATACTTAATTAATTAAATTCCTATAATTAAATTCCTATATGCATCGACACTTGTTTTCTAAATGCAGCTAGATCCACAGGGAAGGATAGCCGAGCTTGAGGGACTCCTCCATGCCACCATCCAGAAGCGGGATGAGTACCGGACAGCCTTGGAGCTCTTGGTGAGTTTTCTAAACTTAAAATTAAATGCTTATGCTTATGATGCAAAGGGACTGACTTTGACTTCTAAATGCAGCAGACTGAGGGAGCCTAGAGAGGGGGATCGGATGCTTCATCCTCGTCGTCACAGCCTGTCGGTGGCCGGGCTGAGCGAGATGCAGATTTTGCTCGGGCGATAGCTCGAGCCAAGGATGCCGAGGCTGCCCTCGCGGAGCGGGTAAGTGAAATCAACCGAGTCCCCTTAGACTTAAATGCTTTTGATTATGCAAATGCCTTTAATTGACTGACTATGCCGAAAATGCAAAATGCAGGCGAGAGAGCTGACTGCAGTTGTGGCCGAGGCAGAGAGAGGACGGTCGGAGGCAGAGAGACTCCGGACGGAGTTGTCTCAGGCATGGGCCGAGGTGGAGAGACTTCAGACTGGGACGGCGAACTTGGAGCGCTATCGGACTAAGGCTAGGGAGACACGGCGTTAGATCTTCGAGTTAAAGATCGAGCTATGGACGGTGGAGCGGACGATGCGGATGATAGGCCATGGACCAGAGCGGAGCGCCTCTCAGAGTGGAGCATGGAGCGGCGTTCGGAGCGTTGCCCCGAGCGGATCAGTTGTGGATTTTCTTGCTAGCTCCTCCGACCAGCGGAGGAATGAGGAGGCGGAGCAGAGAGAGTAGCGAGAGGAGGGGAGCGTCTCCATGGCCCCACTAGCAAAGAGACCCGAGGGTGTTGGTGACAGTGACGGCCCGAGAGACAAACCGGCCGAGTGACTTTGTATTTTCTTTCTTTTTGACACCCACACTTGTGAATGAAAATGGAATGATAGAAATGAAAATCTTTTTTATGTTTTTGTTTTTAGTATGGATGTGAATGAATGAATGAATGCATGGGTGTGTGAATGAATGGCTGGATATGTGAATGAACGGCTGTGTGGATGAACAAGTTGAGTAGGGACAAAGTGTCAAGACCGGCAGGTCAGACCAAAGAGGGATGGAAAGGGGGAACAAAACGTAGAGAGTGTGACGGTCTAAATGGTGGAGCGTTAGGATCAGGTAACGGTCCAAGACTAAACCGTCATAACTGACAGAGTGAAGGGAAGTTAAAAAAAACTGCAGCAGAGAATATAGCGGTCAATTATTGGAGTGTCAGAGATCTGTGGCGGTCCTACGATGGACCGTCAGAGATGGCAGAGCGAAGGGGATTTGAAGACTTGCAGCAGGAAGTGTTGTCCAACGGTGGAGCGTCAGGGAGCCGTGGCGGTCCTACGTTGAACCGTCAGAGAAAAAACTGGAATTTGAGACGGATTCTACCGTGAGAGCCCGAACTCGAGGCAAGGAGGCCTTAATTTACACTAGAACCCTCCTATGCTTAGGATAAGGCTTTCTAACCCAAGTTTTATCATTCTAGCACCAAAATCAAGCCTCTATAAGATAGGAAACAAGCCCAAAAATGCAGCTTTCATCAATTCTCTGCTTCAAGGCCAGAACTTCATCAAAAGGCAAGGAACACCATGAAGAGGAGCTTCGGAGTGATGGGCATGGAGGAGAGGGTCTACACCGGGCCCAAAGCAGCAAAAAAAAGCATGGGGAGCTGTAAAGATTCACAACCATCCGCAAGCATTTAAGTTCAAGTGCCCAAAGAGAGGTAAGTTTGCAAATAGAGTTCAAAAGTTCATTAATTTCAGCACTTTCCATACCTCTCATGATCTTTCTTCTTTCTTCCTCTTCTTCTTCTTCTCTCTCTAGCCTTTTCCTGGCCCAAGGTGTTATTCCAATTTAAAGTGGGTGGCTCTCATGATCAAAGAACTCCCATTAGAGGTGACCTCGATTCTCAGGGCATGGCATCTCCAACCTCTATTAGTTTTGGCCAAAAACTTTTAGAAATTATCCTTAGATTGGGCAAGCATTTCTTCCCTCATAGAGTTATGGCATCCACAAACACACACCTTCCTTTTCCCTTCTTTCGAAGCTACAGTCCTATTAGAGGAGGTAGAGACCTACCTATCCCTTGCTAAGACTAAAGTGGGGGATGAAGACTTAGTGTGCCACACGATCGAGCCAATTGACCCATCCTTGATTCTAAGTGATTTCATACATAACCCGAAGGACGTGAGGGCCATGATCAGCTCATGCCATATTCACTTGATACCCATGGCTCAATGGATAGTCTCTCATTGTAAGAACAAGTGGGAGAGATATGAAGTCATTGCCAAGGCTACTTCAGTTTGCCTATGTGGAGTCTTCCTCTTCACCACCACCGACCACCTCCTAGATATCCAAAACCTTAGCATCATCAGCGGGTTGTGGCGGGGCCTATCCATTTCTCAAGCGGTCCTTTCATATCTTTATGAAGGGCTTAGCTCAGCTTGCTCAGGAGGGCCTCTATTCGGCTCAATGATACTCCTCGAGTGTTGGATGGGAGTGAGAATCAAGTTTCAACCCAAGGAGGACATAGCTTCAGCTAGCCGGATCTTCGGGAGCCACCCTTTATTATTTATTGGAGGTGCCTTTGGATTCTCTTCACAGGTTGAATGTCGGATGGCGGACAAGAAAACGCGAAATGATTGGCGCCTCTTCCTCAACACCTTGCCAATAGAGAAGTTCATGATGCGACCAAGAGTTCTTCGGAGCATCTTGCTCAGAGTACCACGGCGGATAGGCCTAGATCTACAGCTAGTGGGGAACACTTCCCCGGCTAACTACAACCCGCACCGGTGGTATCTTCAGATCGGGCTACCCCACACCGTGGTTCCTGCACTATCACATCTCCCTCCCCTTCAAGCTAGGAAGATAAGGACCGAGGAGGATGAAAGAGTAGTCCAGAGCGCTCTGATCATGTGGGAGATCAGCAAAATACTCCCATGGCAAGTAGAGGTGGAAGAAGATGACGAGGGACGCCGTGGCTATGTGAAGGATTTACGCAAGATCCGGCCTTACGCGGATAGAAAATTGAATGTAGTTTGAATTTTCTTGAATGAAATGAAAATTGAGGTTTACCAACCAATTTTTATGTTTCATTGAGTTTAACTGAATGACATGAAAGTGCTTAAATTGATAGAATATGAGTTTGTTGCTTGATTGGGCCCAAATGTTCTAGAAAAATAGAGTTTCTGGAAACTGTAATGGTCTTATGTAGGGCCGCCACAATAGCCTGACAGTCTCGCGATGAGCCGTCAGAGTGATGAACTCAGAAAAATTGAGTTTTCTGTTCTCAGGGAGATATAACGGTCTGACAGTAGGCCGCCAGAAGGATGTGACAGTCCAGGGCCGACGCGTCAGAGAGTGTTTTCTGAGAACCAATGAGTTTTGACCTTCGGGAGGAGGTAACGGCTGAACGATGGGCCGTCACAGTCATGTGACGGTTCATGAGTGGAGCGTAAGAGGGCCAGAACTTGTAATTTTGTGGGCTAAAATCTTGAGCTTGAACCTGCGCTCTGCGCACACTTAGACAAGAAACAAGTTAGATCTGTTCTTAGACTCAACCCCTTGCTTGAAAAAAGTTATAAAACTGACCATTCTTGATATTTGGTCAAGGGGTGGAGCCTTATTAAATAGGCGGCAAATAGAATGGAAACAATGCAATGCATGCGATGCATATGATGGTATTTTGGGATTCGGATTTTTGTGAGATTTTGAAAATATCTGATGTTGATTTTTTTGGATTTTTGAAATATATGATTTTTTGGATTTTGAAATATATGATTTGTTTTGATACAATTTTTTTGGATTTTGAAATATATGATTTTTTTGGATTTTGAAATATATGATTTTTTTGGATTTTGAAAACCAGTGCCTTCCCTTAGAAACGTGGGCCCCCCTATTCCATCGAGAGTTCCCGAGGTTGGCGTGTAAAAGAGGTGACAACCCCTGGCCAGGGCCTAACTTGCGTGACTGTGCTTCTACCAAGGCCATACCCAGGATACTTGTCTTAGTCCTAAAAAGAAAAATAGAATGCAGGGGTAAGCTTAAGCCAGATATAGAAGTTTTTAGGGCTTGAGTTCTTCTCCAGACAACCTAGTAAGAGACTTGGTTTGTTGTGCTGGGGCTTTGTGTCCGTCATCGAACCTTTGTCCACTCTAGGCACGTATACGACCGGGCTCATGCATCCCGCGGGGAAACTTTACTGCCACTCTTGCCATGCCTAGCTTTTTATTTTCTTGGAGCTTTGGAATTATGATTGATGGACTTTCAAGATAAACTTTTGCTTTTGTCAAGATGACTGCTCCTTTTCTTTGCTTCTTCTTCTTTTTTTTTCGTGGCGTTAGGTCATAACGGACTGCCCCTATTTGAGACCTCCTCTCGTCAAGGTGCCTAGATTGGTCGTCGCCTCCTTAATTACCTTTTGCCCCTGGATTCGGCCGAAGAGAGAAACGGACAGGGACTTTAACTTTCCCCCAAGCATGGCCAAGGAGAAACGGTGTCTTCAGAGTGGGAAACCCGACCAGGGACGTCGTGTAGTGTGTGATTGCCACACTCGGGGTCCTCGTTCATGGTGAAAGGGAAAGAACACCTCGCTACCGGGTGGCACTGGTTTGACTCGAAGGAAAGAAACGCTTAAGATACAACTCATTCCAAGCGTGAGTGAGCTCCTCACCTTCTGCGTTCATTTAGCGGTAAGCGTTCCCTGGATAAGCCTCTTTGACAACGAACGGTCCTTCCCAGTTAGGTTGTAATTTAGACCTAGGACCTGCAGACCGTATGAATTTGCGTTTCAAAACCATATCACCTTTTTGAAATTTACGCTCAATTACCTTCTTTTGAAAATAACGCGAAACTCTCTTTTGATAAATGGACACGTGATCGGCCGCATTCATCCTCTTCTCGTCTAAGAGTTCTAACTAGATGAGCAACGCCTCTCGACGTTCATCGAGATTAAGTTTCTTATCGAGTTGTACCCTTAGGGAAGGGATCAAGATCTCCTATGGGAGCACCGCCTCCATCCCGTAGGTGAGAGCATAGGGGGTTTGCCCCGTGGGAGTACGGACGGAGCTGTGGTAAGCCCATAGAGCTTCCACTAATCTTTCTAGCCAATCAGAGAATTTGTGAGATTCACATGTTTTTTTTATGATTTTGAGAAGGGTTTTGTTAGTGGCCTCGGCTTGACCGTTGCCTTGTGGGTAATATGGAGATGAATGATGTAATGCAATATTGAACTTCTTACATAGGTCCCTGAGCTCTTGAGAAACGAACTGGGGTCCGTTGTCGGTGACGATGCTGCTTGGCACTCCAAACCGCGAGATGATATTCTTCATGATAAAGCGGCACACCGTGGTAGCTTTAATCTCCGCGTATGCTTCGACTTCAGCCCACTTGGTGAAGTACTCAGTGGCGGTGAGGATGAAGGATTTTTGCTTGGTTTGGGAGTTGGGATCACCGAGTGGTCCGACAACGTCGAAAGCCCACATAGAGAATGGCCAAGGAGCAGAAAGAGGATGAAGAGATGAAGCTGGAGCATGGATCTTATCAGCGTGGAGTTGGCACTTAAGACACCACCGGACATAGAGGGAGCAATCTTCCTCTAGAGTGGGCCAATAATAGCCCTGCCTAAGGATCTTCTTCGCTAGAGCCTGGCCATTAACATGACCTCCACACTCACTACAATGGGCTGCTTCGGCAACCTTCCAAGCTTCATCATCGTCTAAGCATCTCATGAGCATCCCATTGGTAGCGCGCCTATACAGTTCTCCAGGGATGATAGTGTACCTTGAGGCTAGTCTTCTGATAGACTTACGCTGCTCGGCATTTGCCTCTTTCGGGAACGATCCATCTTTGCAAAACAACTCGATCTCATGGTACCAGGGCAATTCTTCTTCCTCCAAGATCTCTTCTAGTTCCATCAAAGATACTTCCTTAATATCTTCCTTCTCAGCCCTTGCCTCTATAGTCTTCCTAAGGTTGGCATACTAAGAATCCTGAAGACAAGGTGCATCCAATCTTTGAACGATGATAGTCTTTGTGCTCCGACTGAGAGGGAAAGATAGAGAGGAAGCAAGGGATGCTAAAGCATCAGCTAGAATGTTCTAAGATCGGGGAGTGTAGATATAAATCAACTTGGGAATTGCCTATCCAGGAGCGTGACCAAATCTTGATCAGGCTTGAGCTTAGGGTCACGGGTGCGGTAAGTGGACAGCACCTGTCGCAAGAAGAGCTGAGAGTCCCTTATGATATTCAAGTAACGCGCGCCTAGAAGGTAGGCATGCTTCAATCCGGCGAGGAGAGCTTCATACTCGAGGATGTTGTTGGTAGCAGGAAATCGAAGTTGATAAGCAAAGGGAATCGTCACTCCTTCCGGAGTGAGTAGAACAGTGCCTATCCCTCGGCCTTGAGAATTGAGTGCACCGTCGAAGTGCAGAGACCAAAAGGGATGATGGGAGATAGCAGAAAGATGCTCATCAGGGAAATGATCCTGAATAGAATCAGTGCAGGGAATAGGAAGATGAGCAAGATGCTCAGCGATGGCATATCCTTTGATCGCCATCTGAATGATGAACGTGATATCGAACTGAGAGAGGAAGCTCTGCCAGCGAGCTTACCTACTAGAGAGGACAGGCCTTTCTAAGAGATAACGGATCGGGTCCATTCTAGAGATTAACCTAACTGGGTGGGCTAAAAATAGTGTTTGAGCTTCTGAGCTACCCACACTAAGGCGGCACAAGTCTTCTCCATAGCGGTGTATTTAGCCTCAGCCGGGTTAAACAACCTAGAGAGGTAATATGATGCCCGCTCTTTTCCTTCATCATCTACTTGTGCTAAGACCGCCCCTAGGGAGTCCTCAATGACCGAGATGTATAGGACTAGGGGTTTCCCAGGGACAGGAGGTTGCAAAATCGGGGCATTGGATAGATATACCTTTAAGTGCTCATAGGCCCTTTTACAATCTTGATTCTACTCAAATTTGACTCCCGCCTTTAGCAATTCATAAAACGGGCGGCACCTCTGAGAATGTTGGGATATGAATCTTCTGATGAATTGTAATCTACCAATCAGTCCTCGAAGCTCCGTAATGTTCTTTGGCGGAGGCATGTCCATGACAGCCTTTGCTTTGTTAGGATCAATCTGGATCCCTCGTTTGCTAACTATAAAGCCTAGCAGCTTCCCTGAAGAGACTCCGAAAACACACTTCTTCGGATTAATTTTCGGCTTGTACTCCCTGGCTCTCTGCAGCACCTTAGCCAGAATAGAAGGGTGTTCTTCTTTGGTTCTTGACTTCACCAAGATGTCATCCACGTAAGCTTCCATATAGATATGCATCATGTCGTGGAATATGGCCATCATCGCCCTTTGATAGGTGGCACCTGCGTTCTTCAGACCGAATGGCATAACCACGTAACAATACGTGCCCTAGGGCGTGGTGAAGGAGGTTTTCTCTTGATCTTCCGGAGCGAGACGGATCTGGTTATAGCCTGAGTAACCATCCATGAATGATAAGGCTTCGTACCCGGCGGTGTTATCCACCAGAACATCTATGTGAGGCAGCGAGAAATCATCTTTGGGAGATGCTTTGTTAAGATCCCTGAAATCGATGCAAATACGCACCATCCCATCCTTCTTGATAACAGGGACGATGTTTGCCACCCACTGGGGATACAAGACAACTCTAATGATTCTGGCCTTGTACAATTTATCGACCTCTTCTTTAATCTTCAAGGCCATGTGGGGGTGAAATCTCTTTGATCTCTATTTTACAGGTGTTGCCCCTAGTTTACGCACTAGTCGGTGTTCCACTAAGGAGGGGTCAAGACACGGCATGTCCTCATAAGACCAGGCAAAAGAATCAATATACTCCCTCAGAACCTTGATTAGATCTTCTTCTACTTGCGGAGGGAGATTAGCGGCAATAATAATGGGCCTTGGGTCTTCTTCAGTTCCCAAATTTATTTCTTTCGTAGGTTCATCCACTGCCGACGATGGCTCGTCGAATCTCTTCAATCATTGTGCATACAGATTGGTGGTGTCATCTACGTTGCTGTCCTCATCATCGATCGGATCCTTTTCATCCAAGATTTCATAAACGCCTAATCTGTCATCGCTCCACACCCCTTCTATTTCCGCATCGTCTTCTAACACGATTGCCGTGGCGACGAACCCCGGGCAGTTCAAAAAAGCACAACATCGCTGAGCTAGATCCTACAAGAACCTATTAGGAATGGATTTGGAATGACGCGAGAGCGAGCATAGCTCAGACGAGGAAGGGTTGGACGACCTAGAACAAGACCCTACTTCTCTAGACCTAACTGACTCTACTTCCCTAGACTCTACGCCTAACCTAGGAGAAAGGAAATCTAGTGGAAAGGAAGGAGCAGGGGACTCATGCCCCTGGGAGGATGATGAAGACAAGATAGCGTAATCTTCCACTGAAATCTCTGTTTCAAATTTGATGTTTTTTTTTGGAGATCAGTGGAGATCATATAGCAGGATGGAGAAGATGGTGGAGGGGGAAGTTGGAGAGGAAAGAGAGACGGGTACAAGACATCAAAGAAGGGATCAGATGAGGAGAACAACATGTCTGACAGATTGGAGGAGGAGGTCCACATAGTGGAAAGATCAATGGGCGGGCATTGCCCGCATGCATAAGGTATAATTAACACCTTGGTCGACAATTCTATGAAGTATGGATCAATTATGATTGGAGGTGAGCGAGGTATAGATTCCAACTGTTGGAAAAGAGACATGAGGCGGGAGGGAGACCAAGAAAAGACAATGGGTGAGCTCCCCCTTTCTCGTGGATGATTGGCTGGCTTCTTCGGCTTCCACTGTACAAGCTGGACTTCTTGATTCTTTTGGTAGCTTTCTTCTTCATAAAATAGCCTCTCAAAGGCCTGGCTGTAGTCAATCATATCATCAACTGGCCCCTTTTGCAATAGAGGTGGACTGGCAACCGTGCAAGCTATGGTCTTCTTCTCAGACTGTACTGACTGTGGATTTAATGTGCCTGGCTGGAGAGGTCCTCTCACGAAATGCTGGCGGTAATCCCAGGTAAGTGACCCTAAGTCACCCAGAACTGCTAGCGCGGACTCTGGATAACCGAGACCTCTCTTGCCCATTTTCCTTCCTTTGGGCACCGGCTTGGTCCGTCCTTGTAGCTGCGCACCGAGGCCTCTCCCCGGTTGATAGCCCAGCTTCAATATAATATCCCAGCCCTTGGAATCTTGGATCTGGGGTTTCATCTTGATGTTGACGGGTGTAGTGACGGGGTTGCGAGGTGCATAAGCCCAAGGGAAGTCCAGATCCAGCACAGAAATAATGGGCCGACTACTGGGCCATAGTGTGGGCAAAATCTTCTCTGAAATAGCTTTGATAGACTGGACCATGGATAAGCTTTTGACTTTAACCACCCTCCCTTGAAAAGAAACTTAAGACATTGATGCGCAGTGGAGGGCACGGCATTGAGAGTGTCGATCCACGGATGACCCAAGATAGCCTTAAACATAGGGTCGATGTCCAGCACATAGAATTCAATGGGCATAGTGAGAGGCCCAAGCTCAGCTTGAATAGTAACAACCCCATGACATGCTCTCCTCGAGTTGTCATATGCAGCTATAGTTGTGGGGGTCGGTCGTAGAAGTTCCTCTGATAAATTGCAGGCCCTGAGAGTGCTGAGTGGGCAAACATTGATGGATGCCCCTGTATCAACCAGCGCCGCATCAATACTGACTTTGTTCAATATGATAGTGATGCAGAGCGGCATCTGCCGGGCTTCTGGAGGTGCTAGCTCGGTTTCTGAGAATGTAATCACTGGTCCTTTAGAAATTGTTGCCACATCTTCGCTGACCATCACCTTTTGAAGAAAGTTCCTGAGTGCGTCTTGGTGAAGGGTAGATCTTTTGATAAGCTCTAGCATAGATATATTGGCGGGTACCCTGTCAAGGTGATGCAACAGATCATATTGGGTACCCGGCAATGGCTCGGTCTCTTCGTGCTGATCGGCAACCGGTTGAGAAGACTGGGGATTAGAAGTGGAAGCATAGTTGCGATGAAACAAACGACCGCTCCGTAGGGCAAGGTTTTGTGTCGGCATGGCATCAACAGATGGTATAATGGGCCCTGTGGGGTGGATAAGTGGAGTAGAAGGTGCGGGAGAGATGATAGGATGAGAGGTGGCATTTGTGGGGGTAATGAGTTGCGATGGAAGGATAATAGGTGAGGGATTGGCGGTAGGTGGGGTTGTGATGATGGGCGCTGGTGCGGGTGGAGGGAAAGCTAGCGGAGGCGCGGTGATGGGTGAAGAGATGGAGGGGTAGTGGTGATAGCGGTGGGGGTAAGGAGCAACGGGTGTGATGGAAGCGTGGGTAAGAGTGCTGGTGATGGAGCGTGGGTAAAAGGTGGAAGGATAAGTGGTGTAGCGGGTAGCGGAGGGGCCTGATGTGCGGGTGTAAGGGTGGTGGGAGGGGAAAGATTGCGGTATTGATGGTGGAAGGCCATGACTTGTGGAGTGGAACTGTCATCATCAAAGGACCACCCGGCATTGGGGGCCGGGGGTTGGACAAGATTAACCTGAGCCGGTGTCGGCGGCTGAAGTTGCGGAGCGGGAGGATGATTAGGCATGGGGTTCTTGTGGATCCCCAAGTCTTGGACCGGCTGTTGTTGTTGTTGCGGCTGCTACAGCTACGGTGCTTGAGGCTGCTACACTTGCTGCCTGGGCGCCTGCCTTCTTTTCTCTTTGAGTTCAATGATGGCCTTATGCATTTCGGCCCAGTCAATACGGTGCCCTTCATGGAGGTCATACACCAAGTCTCGGAACTGAAAACAACCTTCAATAGTGTGCCCCGGCTGCCTGTGGAACACACAATATTTTGTCTGATCAATGGCCGTATTCCAATTGGGCTGTTCCGGAGGAAGTTGTATAGCACTAACTGACAAAAGAGCCAAAAATATGTCCGTAAGGGACTCGGGCAAAGGGGGATACTGGGCTCTCTTGGGTCCCAGGCGCTTGTTGTTATTGTTGTAGCCATTGGGTGGAGGGACATTATGGTATTGCGGAGGCTGTGGAGGTTGTTGCGGAGCGGAAAAGGGGTTTTGTGGAGCGGCGAAGGTAAGTGGAGGGTTATGCGGAATGGATTGAAAGTTCTGTGGAGCAGGATTTTGAGGAGTGCGGGGGTTTTGTGGAAAGCGGAATGGTGCGGCTTGGAAAGAGAAGGTAACAGCTTGTACCTGTTCATTGGTCTGGACCCCCTCGGTGACGGGCCCTTCAGGTTTCTTGTGGTATTTAGGCTTTTGGTTCTCAAAGAGCGAGTGGATGGGGGAGTCCTTGAATTGTGTTTGAATGAACCGCGCTCGGCTATACAGTTGATGCATGTTTGCTATATCATTCATGGCAAGAATGTTACGGAAGGTCAGAGTGGCATTGGAAATGAGTAGCTTGACCTTCTCTTCCTCCGGAATGTGGCCTGGTACTCTGGCGGCCATTTGCCTCCATCTGTCGGCATAAGTTGCAAACTCCTCATCGGGCTTCATTTTCTCGGCCACCAAATCTGTAAAAGAGTATTCCGGGCCAACCCTGTCTTGAAACCGCTGGATGAATTTATCTTTCACTATCTTGAAGCTCTCGGCGTCCTATAGTGGCAGAGAGTAGAACCATTCCAGTGCAACCCCATCTAGTGACCGGCGGAACAAATACGCCATAAGGCGATCATCATACTAAAATTGGGCCGATTCATATAGAAACTCCCTCACATGAATGAAGGGATTGCTGTTCCTGTCATTTTTGTGGTAATTGGGGAGCTCGGATTACAGAGGGAATCGGATATTTTGGAAGCTCGGGACTGGAACATCTGCCAAGGATTGTGGGCCAACCCGTTTTTGGAGGAAATCAAGTTGTTGCTGCATGGCGGCCCATTTATCAACTAGTTCCTGCTCCCTGGATGGAGTAGGGGTAGTAAAAGAAGAAATATGAGGAGCAGAGGGGTAAATAGATGAAGGAGGCGGCCCATAAGAAGGATATTGGGCCGAAGATTGACCCAAATTAGAATGGACTTGGGCAACCCCTTGCTGAGGGAGCAAGAAATCTGATGGGCCAACGAGAACCTATGGCACTGATGGGCTGGACATGTGATGATCTGCTATAGAAGAAGGAGGGACAATGGTCTTTCCCTTATCCAAAAATTGGTGGGCTGAATCAGAAGACTGGCCCATCTCCAGACTAGAGAATCTGAGAGTCTTGGGTTGGACCGGAGTGAGATTAATGGGGACGGGCTGGACGGCGGACCCATCGGCCCTAGGCTGAGCAATGGAAGGATTGGACTGACCCTGCATGATCGTGGAAGGTGGGGTGTTGGACATGGCCTGATAAACAGCCTGAAGTTGGGCCGAATCCAATTGGGCCATCATTTGAAGGATGGAATTGGCGGAAGGAGGGGAGAGAGATTGAGTGGATTGCGTGCCCTCCATAGGAACGGAGGATGGAGGAGGGATGTGCCCCTCTCCGGGATGGAAGGAGATAACCCTAGAGGAGTCCTCTAGGAGCCCTTGAGGAAGAGACTCCTCTTGGGAACGAGGGAGATCGAAAGAGGCCATGGCGGACTCAAAGAGAGGATTGAAGTTGCACATGGAAAAGGAATTGCCCCTAGGTGATGAAGCTTCTAGAGGTCGGAAGCAACTCCACATGCAACGGAAGACCTTAACAAAAATGCAAACAACACACAACAAACACACAATGAGTGATTTAAACTAGATGATTTTAACAAAGATGTAAGTGAAACAAGAGATAACAACACTCAAGGTCAACCAAGTTGTTTAGATGATGTAACAAGATTTTTAATCTCTTCCTTTTTTGGAACCTTAGTGACTTGATTAAAATGTGCTCTCAACAATATGTTCTTAATAGGGGAAAGATATGTGGCTTGGATGACTCTAAATGTAGTCACTCCATTTATGCAGCCCTAGACACGGTGGGGGAAAGGTACAACCGGCCCGACGTCCGTGTGGGAATCCACGGCTCGTAGGGACTTACGGAGGTCCCTGATGTGATTTCCTAGTCGGCTCCAAGGAATATGGAGACGAGAGGTCCACACACAAAGGTAAGAAAATGCAATCTAAAGTATAAATATATGAATGAACCTATGTGCACCGGAGTGCATGCAAATTCTAACCTAAAATCTAGCAATCAAATATGCACACAATGATATGAATACGTAAATCACCCAAGGAGGAGACCAAGTAGCACCCAAGCATGAAAATCACAGCAGAAACTATGAAAATAAACTGTACCTCGGGATGCATACCTATCTGGAGTGTGTGTGACGGTCTATAATACCCGCACCAGAAGATGTGACGGTCCAAGACTGGACCGTTAATAATATGTAACGCGTGAAGGTGTGACCGCCAGTAGAGCTTGAGAACCAGAAACAACATAAAATAAAGGGAAACTCTGGGGAAAACTAGGGCAAACAAACGACAACAGGTTTAACAGAGATTCAAAGCACGATTGGCACTAGATGTCCCACCGTGATCGCCAAAAGATTTTATTGGTTATAATGTGTTCCTTCTTTGCAAGATGAGTATGAAATCAACAATGATGAGAATATGAGCCAACAATGAAATCAATCAACCTATGAACATATGCAACATGAAGCTAGGCAACCAGCACAAACTCTAGCATGGGCATGCTATCTCAATCAGAAAATAGGCTAAACAAATAAAGAAAAACACACGCCGGAGCGTGGAACAAGGAAATAAGGAAAAGCACACCGTATAGGTGGAACAAGCAAAATAAGGAGAGATGTAATGAAAGAGAGAGCTACTGCCCAAACTAAAGAAAGATGTGATCGTCACTAAGGTAATGAACAAGCCCAAAGACCTGAAAAGTACATTAGAATAGGTGGATGAAGCACCCGCCCACGGGAGAGAGAAAACAACCAGGAAACTGCAGCTCTGTAAGATGTAACAGTCGGATGATGATGAGCCACAGAAATGTGACGGCCTTACAATAGACCGCTACATGAATATAACGCTCCTCTGATAGACCGTCAGCGATCTGCAGTGAAGGAACTTGGGAATCTTTGATCTCCACGACTTCTAGCCGGCTTGAAAGCTTGGGCCTTGTACTATGGACTCTGTAAACTTGCAAAAGAATGTAGAACACAAAGAAAACAACCCAGATTAGCCCTTGAGCAAAGTAGTATCTATAAATCAAAAGAACATAAGAACATGCAAAAGGAAAGGGAGATACCGGGGAGGTTGGTTTTTTTTAACCCCTCTGGGGCGTTTAAAAAGATGGGAGGGATGTTTAAATGAGTGTAGAAGATGCAAGAACGTGGTAGAGGAAGAGGGACAATGCTATGATGCTTGGAAGAGGGAAAAAGACACTAAAGAAGATAATTGACTGAACTAAACCCTGGGAAACAATACTCCCTGGGCTTTGGAAGCAGATGGATGTGGGAAGCAGCTCTCCTTGGTTGGTTTTAGCTCCAGTATGTGGTATCACTTCGAAGTGAACTCCAGATGTCTCCTCTTCAGCCATGAAGTCAAGGGTTCTATTTATAGACCCTCAAACTCTCAGGTCGAGTAGAGGATAATCCAGCTAGAAAGTAGGACGTTTCTTAGCAAACTTTTGAAGATAATACTCCCAAGAGTCTATAGAAACAAACAGAAGGTTCTAAGGATCAGATTTGAAGGAGAAATCAACAGATCAAACTCTTAATTTGGCCACGGAGTAGCAGAGGAAGAGCAGTTCTGCTAGAACTCTCTGTTTGATGTAACGGCTACACGATAGACTGCCACAAGGATGTAACGCCCCAGGAATGGACCGTCACACAACCCAATCCACTTAAAGATAAGGCCAACGAGTGAAGTTTTCAAACATAGGACTCTGCAGGCATGTAACGGTCAAGGAGTGATGCCTCACAAACAAGGTAATGGCCGCACGACAAGCCGTCACACTCAACAGATAGGCTAATGGATAAGCTTGAAAAGAAGCCTTCAGCTTAAGGACTATGGCAAGGATGTAACGGACCAAGGTAAATGCGTTAGAGCACTGTAACACGCCAGGAAAGGACCGTTAGAGACAATAGAGTGCAAATGAAATGAAGGTTCGCTAAGCTTCATCCAGTGGAAAGGGATAAGGAACCAGACTCAACCAAGGAGACATGACCCATGAAATAAACCTCAAATTGACCAAGATGGCTCAATAAGGGTGAACAACTCGTAGCATCATTTAAAATGAACAAGAAGATGACCCAACTTATTGGTCATAAAACGGGTGTCAACAGTAGCCTCTATCATTTTGGATTTTCCTGTAAAACACTTCAAACTCCATCAAGGCATCACTTTTATTGGCTAAAAATAATACCCATGTAAATCTGAAGTAGTCATCGACAATAACAAATCCAAAAGATTTACCTCCTAGGTTGGATGTCCTAGTTGGGCCAAATAGATCAGGATGCAACAATTCTAGAGGCTGGGAGGTAGAAACAATATTTTTATTTTTGAAGGATATGCGTGTTTGCTTGCCTTTTGTGCAAGCCTCACAGATTCTATCACTTTCAAATTTTAATTTTGGCAAACCATTCACCAAGTCATGTCTAGATAATTTGGAGATTACTCCAAAACTAGCATGACCTAGTATTCGGTTCCATAACCATGCATCATCATGATTGTTTGCTACCAAGCACACGCCATCACCGGAAACATCATCAAGGTCAATAGTATACACATTGTTGTTCCTTTTACCGATGAATCTGATTTCATTAGAAATTTTATTCATGACAAGACAATGAGTTTCATCAAAAATAATTTTAAAACCCTTGTCACACAATTGGCTTATGCTCAGCAGGTTATGATTCAAACCTTTCACTAAAAAGACATTTTCAATCAAGGTTTTAGAATTCTTACCTATGTTGCCAATTCCAATTATTTTACCTTTGTCCTTTCCACCAAAAGCAACTAAGCCTCCATCCTTCTCTTATAGCATAGAGAACGCCTTCCTGTCCCCTGTCATATGCCTTGAACAACCGCTGTCCAAGTACCACTTGCTCCCCCTGGCTTCAAGACATATCTGCTAGAAATAAAATTCTCATGCAGTTATTTTTGGATCCAAACTAGTTTGGGTCCATAGGAGTTAGTCCAATTCTGTGCATGTTTTTTCTTGGTCCAAATCGCATGATTTCTTTGATTGTTTTGTTTGAACCAGCAATTGACAATAACATGACCAAGTCTACCACAATGAAAACAATTGACATGTGTAAACTTTCTTTGAAATTGTCGTGGTTTGGTTTGGACATGTGTTGGCTTGGAGTGCGAACATGAAGCACAGTCTTTTTCTTTTTCATGAACATAGGATGTAGTGAAGTTATTCTCAAAGGATTTTTTTGTTTTGGGGAATGTACCCCAATCCTTCTTTCCGAAAGTTAACCTTAACTCCCAACATGTTGTCTAGGTTTTGTTTTCCCTTAACAAACCTAGAGAGGGTGAACTGCAAGTCAGTCACCTCCTTATTCAAACTCACATTTTTATTTTCAAGTTCTGAGATTGAGGATTGTAAAATTTCTTTTTCAATTTTCAATTTTTTAAAGGCTTTCTCCATTTCAGACAGCTTACTCATCAATTCCTTGTGGCTTTTCTCATTTGCTGAAATTATTTACAACAAGCTTTCTTTTTCTTCCGATAACTCAAACCATTCATGTTCCAATTTCTCAAATTTAACAGATGTATCCTCATGTGTTAATTCATCAATTTTCTTTTTGAGATTTTTATTTTCAGATCTGATTTTTATGTATTTCATATATAGTTTTTCATACTCCGACTGCCATTGTTCATTTGAAATGAAATCAGGGTCAGAATTTACCTCTGTTGATTCATCTTCATGTGCCATGAGACATAGACTTTCCACGAGCTCTTGCAGCTCCTCATCGGATGGTCCGTCCTCTTCGTCGCTCCATGTGGCGACCATGGCTTTGGGCTTCTTGAATTTGTCCTTCTTGAACTTTTTCTTCAAATCTGGGCACTCACCCCTCATGTGCCCGGGCTTCTTGCATTCGTAGCATATGATGCTATTTGGCTTGCTGGATTCTCCCTTGTTTTGAATGGGCTTCCTTTGCCCTTTTCTGAAGTTGCCTTGAAAATTCCTCTTCTTTCTCAAAAACCTTTTTACTTGGCGAGTTATCATAGCCAAGTCTTCTTCTTCATTGCTTCCTTCGCTTGATTCTTTTTCTTGAAGGTCGTCATCACATTCGTGAGCTTTCAATCCGATCACTTTCTTCTTCTTTGTATCTTCCTCGACTGTTCTGTTCATATTTATCTCATAGGTCATGAGTGACCCTATGAGTTCGTACAAGGAAAGTGTGGACAGATTTTTCGAATGTTCAATTATTGTGGCTTCTGTGTGCCACACCGACGGAAGTGATCTCAGAACTTTCCTCACAAGATCAGAGATTGTGTACTCCTTCCCGAGGCTTTTGAGACCATTTGTGATCTCCGTTAATCTCGCGAACATTTATGAGATGGTTTCTTTAGGCTTCATCTTGAACAACTCATAATATCTAACGAGAAGGTTTGCCTTGTTCTCCTTGACCTCGGAAGTTCCTTCATAGATGAGTCGCAATTTGTCCCACATCTCCTTTGCTGAGCTACACATGGACACGCGAGAAAACTCATTAGGATGAATAGCACATTGCATGATGTTCATAGCATTGAAATTAACCATGGATTTTTTGATTTCTTCAATTGACCATTTATCCTCATCATCCGAGAGTTTGTAAGGACCCTTGTCCACAACTCTCCAAACTTCGTACTCTTGAGACCTTAGGAAAACATGAATTTTATTTTTCCACTACGAATAGTTTGAACCGTCAAAGAAAGGAGGACGGTTGATGGAGTGACCCTCAGGCATCATACCCTTGCTTGCCATTGATATGGATCTTACTCTAGATCGTTAGATCTGAAGGAGATAGAACCCTTGCTTTGATACCAATTGAAGTCCCGTGATCAATGACACCCAAGAGGGGGGTGAATTGGGTGTTTACAAACTTTTAACAAAATCTTGCCCAATTCAAACAAGTGTGAATAATAGCCGTTAATGAAATTCAGATCTATATGTAAACTCTTAGATCTAATAAAATCTAACACACTCAATCGATCTTAGGTACGATGGCGGAGGTGGAAATCCAAAGACTCTGCTCACGCAAGAGGTAATCTTCCTGACAAGGTTTCACTTGTCGATCTGAATATGCCTTTTGATATACCCGAGATCTAATATGAGGATGATAAATAATTCTAGATCTAACTCAATTAATTCAACCAAGTTAATCTAAATGTATGCTGCACAAAATGGGGATATAAGAAATTGAGCAAACCACACAAGAGACAACAGTTTTTAGGTGGTTTGGATGCAACAATGGCAACCTACGTCCACCCCTCACAGACTGTGAGGATTCACACACTATCTTGTAAAAGATTACAAGATCAAAGACACATACACACACACACATGAGGAGTGTGAAACTCCCACGAAGGTGCAGGAGCACCGACTCACAGAAGATGTGAAGAACAAATAAATGGCACACACACACGAATCTACGTAGATCCACACACACAAGCATTTAATATTACAAGAACACACGATTAAAGCCCAACAAGAATGAAAGGAGAAAATAGAAAATGAAAACACAGATTCAAGCTCCCCCTTAGTGGATGAAGATGGTATTGGATGAAGCTAGCTCCCAGCTCTATCTCCACTTTAATGGCATGTAGATTGCTCTTGAGATCCTAGCTCTTGGATGAAGAACTCTTCCACGGATCACTGTTCAAGGAGCTATAGTAACGCCCTCTTTCTCCCTTGATTGTCTCCTTGAACCTTCTTGAGATCTTCTTAAGGTTTTTAACCCCAATGAGATATATTTATAGATCTTGGGTGGTCAAGAGACATCCCCCAGACCAGATCCACAAATCATGGCTTCGTTGGGGGCATTGGGTTTAAAAAAATGGGAGATAGGGCTTCTCCCCGTGCTTGAACCAGAAAGTCAAAAGTAGCTGCCTCGGGGCTGGCAGTCGATCGGAAGGAGGGGGCGGTCGATCAAAAATTTACAGAGTTTGAACTTTTCAATGCTGGGAAATCCGGTCGACTGGGATAGGGTCGGCGGTCGACCGAACTGTAAATTCATGTAGCTTTTTGAACGCTGGAAAAACTGGTCGACCGGCCCTTGTCCGTTGGTCGACCGAACTGTCCCAGACCTACAAAAATGAAGTGTTATTCCGATGAAACATATCCATATGACAATGGCTTCATGTCCTTAGATTTTTCATGCATTTTGGGATTTGTTTGATTCTGTTTATTCAATTAGAAATATTGAACCATTTTGAAAATGGAGCTTTACACAATATGTTCTTAAAACAACACTTAAGCACACTTAATCTGCATTTTGACTGCATTGACACGGCCCGAGATAGAAACTCAATTTGGTATTTTGTTATCATCAAAATCATGCAGAGAGACTCAACATCATCCACCCGCTCCACAGCCTCAACTGTCGGCACCGGCTCAGGTTAAACTTGTTCAGCGCCCAGCTCCCAACGCTGGGTGGTCTTATGATGATGAATCTTCTGTTCAACGGCTCATGGTGATAGGATCGGTGCGCTGGATTCAGAGGGGGGGTGAATGAATCCCACCCTTAAAAACTTTTCGCTCAATAAAAACTAGAACAAGATAGACAAGGTGGGTAACTAATCAGAATCTCTTTTGAACCGAAGAACAAACATCTATCTCGCGCCTAAACAATCAACTAGCGGAAGCGGAAGAAGGTAATCAACCTACTACAAGATAGCAATATGAACGCTCAGACAATCTGTGAAAGGTGGTAGAAGATATGGAGCTAACACACAAGGCAAACCACTGCACATAAAATTTTTAGGTGGTTCGGTCCTCCAGACCTACATCCACCCCTCACTCCCAACCGGAGTGAGGCTTCAACTAGCACAAGCTAGAAACTGCAGACTCAGTCTGCGAACAGAATGCTGCCACACAGCTTGACCAGGGGAACAACCTCCCCTCTTCCTCCACACCGGAGGGACACCCCAAGTGACTTCCAGCCACTTGAAACCAGAGACCAAAGTCTCTCTTCCTCCAGACGAGGAGGGGACACACCAGTGACTCCCCGTCACCAGCAAACCAGAGGTCACAGACCTCTTTTCCTCCAGACAAGGAGGGACTCGACCTCTATCCACAGAATCGGAAGAACAAAGATAACCAAATGAAAAAAGAAAACTAAGAAAGGAAAAATACACAGCGACCAGAAAGCTGTAAAGAAAGATAACATAGATGTGGCTCCCATGGAGCTGACTGGGCTGGATTTGATCCAGAGTCCAGTAGACAGATCTTCAGTCGAGACTTCTTTCTCCTTCTTCATGAACTCTCACTCTCTCTCTTCTCCTTCTCTTTTTCTCTTTCTTTTTCTGTCACTCGATCGTGCAGGCTCTCTCTATCTCTTCTTTTCTCTTCTTCTTCTTTTTCCTCTTCTGCTGCTCTCTGCCTCACTTCTTCTTCACTCACAGTCTCGATCAGCCCTCTTCTGTTCTTCTCATTAGTCTTCTTCTGAGGAAGACATCTTCTATATATATAGCAGCAGCTTAGGGTGTGTGCTTTCCACTTCTCCCGCCCAAGTGATGCTACCACGTGTCAGCATCTCAGCTTCTTGGATCACGTGCCAGGTGCCCACCTCGAGTCACGTGCCCAGACACATTAACCTCATCCAATAATCCTGTCAGTTAATCAGTCGAAGACAGTATTAGCTTAAGGCAATGTTCAGACTTCATTCAGCAAGCAAGGCAAGCATGGATGGCTGTACAGAGTTGATCGTGTGAGGCAAGACGAGTGTACAGACTTCTTACCACACGTTGTAATATGCATATATGATGCAGTGTATAGACTTGCTGACACATGCTGCAGTATGCATATGATGCAGTGTATAGACTTGAAGAAAGCAATTCATACACAATGATGCAATGTTCAGACTTTGCTGAAGACTGCCAGTCGATGTATAGACTTGGCTGCGTGCAGGCTGGCAGAGGATGTATAGACTTCATGTATGCAAGTCTATGGCATTGTACAGACTTTGTGGATGCAAGGCTGAAGCAATGTATAGAATTCAATGAATAGACTTCGATGAGAACAATGCATGAACGTAGTGTATAGACTTGAATCACTAGATGCATGATGTACAGGCTTCAACTCAATGTATAGACTTCACGACTGATGAATGCAATGCACTGAACAATGTATGGACTTACCGATGTGCAGACTTGCCAAGACAAATGAGCGATGTACATACTTGTGCAAGCAAAGTCTGTATAGACTTAGTCAGCAGACTAGCTTGATGTACATACTTGCTCGTTGTTCAGACATCATGGACGATGTACAGACATGCAAAGAGAAAGGCTGTACATACTTGATGAGCGATGCAAGGCAAAGGAATGTATATACTTCCAATGTATAGACTTGCCAACTGAGCGATGTACAGTCTTGAACAATGAAGCTCTGTACAGACTTGATCAAGGCAAGGCAATCGAGTGTATAGACTTTCAATGTATAGACTTGCCAAAGGGTCGATGTATATACTTGAACAAGGCAAAGTCTGTACAGACTTTAAGGTTCACAATGTATGGACTTTGGTAACACAACGGTTGTACAGACTTCCACTCAACTGTGATGTATAGACTTACCAAGGGAAACGACGGTAAAGCTATCAGTGTATAGACTTTGAGTGCAACGTCGGTAAAGCTACCGACGTATAGACTTGCAAGTCGAACTGGTGGCTGTACAGACTTCACCTCGAGCTTCTACAGTGCAGTGTATAGGCTTAGAATCATATGAACATTGCGCTGTACAGACTTTAAGTGAGAGTTCAGTTTGCAGACTTGCCACCGACCAATGTATTGACTTGATGGTTGTGAGACGATGGCCAAGACAATGCACAGACGGATGTATAGACTTAAGATGAGTGCATGAACAGTCGGATGTACAGACTTCACTTGAAATAGTCCAATGTACAGACTTGGGCTGAATGCATGAACAGGCCGTTGTACAGACTTGTAAAGCTTGAAGGCCAATGTAATGTATAGACTTACATGAGACACTTAATGAGACACTCAGTGTTTAGACTTATGCTGTGCAGACTTTGACTCAAATGTGCATATGAGACGCTGAACAAGACGATGCACAATGTATAGACATTAAGTGCAATGCAGAGGGCTGTACAAACTTGGATGAATGAACAAGCATGAATGTATAGACTTTGAAAGACACTGCATGAACAATCCAATGTACAGACTTCCAAATGAAGTGATGAACGACACAATGTATAGACTTGGCCCCTTGACGAATGTACAGACTTGGCTTCGTGCTTGCTACAGGACAATGTCTAGACTTGATGCAACTTCAAAGCACAATGTGCAGACTTTAGCAATGTAACGCAATGTACACACTTCATGAGACGATGGATGTACACACTTCAGCTAAGCAAGCTACAGTGAATGTATGGACTTTATGAAGACGATGCATGAGACGCGAACTCTGTACAGACTTGGTGTTGCGACACTAGGCAATGTACAGACTTAGAATGCCTGCAGTCTATGCAATGTATAGACTTGGTGACTCGTGTGCTGTGCATTGTGCAGACTTGAAGTCTTGCAAGCTATGCGGTGTTTAGACTTGAAGTTGCTACATCTATGCAATGTGTAGACTTCCACAAGCAGAGAGATGCATCAGATAAAATGACTAAACATGCTTTATGCAGCAGATAAAATGACTGAACATCAAATGCAATGACTCATAGTGTAAACAGATAAAATGACTAAGCATCTAAAAGACTGAACATATGAATGACTGCTAAACTGAATCAACAAGGTCTTTCATGCACACATGTATATGGTGACTTATAGTGTTTGCTATCATCAAAACCAATCATCAAGACCACAGGGGCACAACAATCTCCCCCTTTTTGATGATGGCAACACTATGAGTCACACTGACTCAAGTCAAAACATTTTCCCCCTTTGACTTCAGCAAAAAGACATTAGTTTGAGAGAGGAAAAATAAGCAGATATGAAATAATTGAAAGAACATTTCTCCCTTTAACTACATGAAAGCACATTCTTCCCCAAAGAGCAATATGACTCAATTCAATTTCTCCCCTTTTGTTTTTTTTTTAAAACAATCATGCAGAGGTATGAATGCAGAGATGCAGATGCAGCAAGAAATGTAATACCTCCCCCTAAGAATATGAACGCAGGGTCACAATTGATATGAGCATGATTCAATATGAGAAGGAAGCTCCCCCTGAAAAGATACCAATTGATATGCATCTGTTGCATTTCTCCCAATTGATGTGGTTGAGATGGAGACCACAGTGGCATTCAAGGGTAAGTTCAGGTCAATGAACCAAGGACAGTGAGGAGACGAGTTTCAAACACAAGAAGTTCAAAACAAGATTTTCAAGGAGATATCAATCTCATAAATCCAAAACATAATTTTTCAAAGTCTTCCATTATAAGGGCTTATGAATGAATTTTATTGATCAACATAGTTTAAACATGATGTATACAAGGTTTATCAATAAAATTCTGTATTGATATCTAAAACTAAGGTTTAATAAAAATGAACCAAGCCCTCATAATTCTATCTTGATTATCCTCCATTTCTCTTACACAATCAAATTTATTGACTTCTTTCAGAAATACATGCACTAGTATTAAGATCAAGCAATTATGAAGTCATGAGATTTTGTCTAGAGTTATAACAATTTGATTTTTGCATCAATATTCAAATATTGCAATTTGTTCAACAAATTTTCATGCTACAAATTTTGCGAGCACTCTAGTTCAGTGTACACTTTGTAACTAGAGGATATACCTTGATCAGAGGCCAATATCCCTAAGCACTTAGTGTGACTAACAGTCATGATTTATATGAACAGAGGTAGCATTTACACATTATGACACACTACAAATCATTTCTTTGATGAGTGAGTTGTATTTCTCAGTGTGCATGCCATTGCTCTGCCTGATTAACAATCATTCTTGAGCAGAGTTAGCTATGGCACCTCATGACACAGTCCTTTGGACATGTGTTTCTCAATGACCAAAGTCATTGCTCTGACTGAAATTAACCCTTTAGACAATTCAGACAAATTCATTTGCTTCAAGTCAATAATAATTTCATGTACTTAACCAATTAAAGCCATGTATTCAATAGTGCAGATTTCAGAAGGTTTTACAAGGCACATCATGAAATAGTTGGTTAAGGTTTATTAAACATGATTCAGATATTTTTAAGAGAATTACAGACAAACTCCATGAATACATTAAACTTAAACCACATGAGTTATTTCAGACATTCATAAAATCGTATAATAGAAGATTCCTAGTTCAAGTGTTTTCAGATTTATGATCGAAATAGTCCCTTTGAAATCTTCATGAAAGACTGATAGAATTCTGATACCAAATGATAGGAGTGATTTTAAAGCTCAATGTTTTCAGAATATGATCAAGGTTTGTCAACAAAATCAATAAGGAAAGATATGCAATGAATTCTGACAAGTGTATGCATTTGACAACCTACATGCAATGCATTGACTCCCCCTCACAATATGCATTCAGTCAATCTATTTGGCCTTTTCAATGTAGTGAAATGCAATGCTATTAACTACATGTATGCAAAAACATGCAAGGACTCAACATTGATTGTCATGCAAAGACATGCAATTAACTACCCCTGAAAACATGCAATGTTTGCCATGAAAACTGAACATATGTCTTTGTGACTCATGCACATACAGACTGCCCTATCAAAGCAAAGTGACCCATGGTACTAGGCGGAGCACTTGGTCTAAAAGACCATCTTACACATAGTAAAAGCCTCCAGATAGATTTCCCTGCCTTTTAGTGGCTTACTATTTAATATACCATAGAGGTCAATCATGATAATTCAACATGCAGTCCTATATGCAGTCCAGATTTTCAGTGAGCTATGCAATAGACAGATTTCAAACAACATTCATATGCAGTTCAGATTTTCAGAAGTTGCAATTTGTTTTCAGAGATTATGCATATCAACATTTATCAAACAACTGCAATTGGCATATGTATGCATCAGATGCAGACAACCCTTTAAACTCATATATGCACAGAGCGCTCAGCAAGTGCATGATCAGAAACTAATGCAAATGGCAGATGATGAATGAACATGCAAAAATAGATTTAATGTGCTATGCAGTAAAACTAAAAACAGGAAATGCAAGAAATTTACCTGAAACGTTCAGGAAGGGGTTTTCATTCTTGAGTGCCTTGGATTAATCCCCTCTTTATTAATCAGCTTCCAAGGCACACCTGCAAGTTAGCAACTATTTTGCACACATAGGCACCCAAGAAGTCTTGGGTCCTGACAAGACAGTATCACTTCTAGCAGGTTTTCTCAGCACATTTTTAACTTGATGATCATTAAATTTCATCAGAGGATAACCATCCATCAAATGTCCAGATTTGCCATAATGATGGCAAGAAGTAGCAGATTTCTAATTTGATTTATGCACATTCTTATTAGCATGAATTCTATGTGCATATGCATGAACCTTTTTGTTAACAGAATAAAAATTATGTCTACCAAAACCAGTTTGGTTTTGATATCCTACCAGCCAACAGGTTGCAGCCTTGTGACCTGGCTTTCCACAGTTATAGCATGAAAAACTCACAGATTTTCTGGCATAGAATTTGATAACATAGGGGTTAACATAGTTCTTCTGAGCATGCCAACAATCTCTAGCTCTGTGGCCTAACTTACCACACTCAAGACATGCAAGAGTTTTCCTTTCAAAAATATTTTTATTGTCATGAAATTAACGAACTCAGAATGAAATTTCTTCCCCTTAACATGCCAGCAATGAGCTGCAATGTGGCCCATCTTGCCACAATTGGAGCAATGAATTTTCTTATTTTAAAAAACATGATTTCTAGCATGAAATTCTTTAACATTCAGATTATCCTTTTTCTGACCGGACACATGTTTTCTAGCATGCTTTTTGTCATCTTGTTTCATCACAAAACAGCTACTCATAAAGTGTCCATGCTTACCACAATAATGAGAGGAGCCATTTGATTTCTTTAAAACATGGCATTTTTTTGATGAGTTCTTAGCATGCAGATTGTTCCTTTGAATTTTTGATGTTTTATGATTTTTATTTTATTTTTCTATTTTGTTAACCTTGTTCTGAGGTGGAGATGTGGTAGAAGGCTTTTCTTGTTCTGAAGATTTAACAAAAAATAGTTTTCAGGTTGGATCCATCAACCTTCCTCATGACTGGATTGTAACTCAGTCCCTCTTTCTTACAATTAACCTTCGTTCCCAGTATTTTCTGAACAATGGGATGTTTGTCTTTAGAGGTTGTGACTACATTTGAAGCATTTACAAATGATGTTATCAACTTGCTCTGAAGCTCTTTCTTGTTGATCTTATTGTAGCTCAGCCCTTCCTTCCTAGAGTTGATTTTTATACCTAGTAGCTTGTCTAGGTTTTTCTGCCCATCAACAAACTTTGACAGAGAGTTCCTCAAGTCTTGGATTTCATCTTCTAAAGAGGCAATGTGTAACTCGTAACTGGTAATCTCTTGCTCACTGCAATTCATAGCTTCATTCAAAACTTTGTTAGCAGTTTTATATTTCTCAACTTCCTGTTCTAGATTGCTCAGTTTATCAGAATCTTCAATGTAAACAGTTTTTCCTCTTTCTAAGGCTAGAAGTCTCTCAGACATAGTGGAGTTCAGCACTTTTAACTTCTCATTTTATTTAACCAAAGTATCATTTTGAATTAACTCATCAAGAAGAATCTGGTCATCTTGAGATACTTTTGGATTATTTGGAGTTTCATACTCCCTTTGCAAGTTTTCAATGTTTTTCTGCAACTCCATGTTTACAGATTTAAGGCATCAGATTTTTCAATCAGCAATGTGTTCTCCTTTTCAAGTTTCTCTAATTTTTCTTCATTTTCTTTAACAGATTTTCTAAGAGAGTCATTTTCAGATTTTAGCTTGTTTAAATCTGAGTTCACACTTTCAAAAATTTTCAGCAATTTTTCATACTGGTCATGATGGTTAACAAGAGTCTGATTATCATTATTTGAACTGAGTTTCTCTTTGAGTTCAGATATCTCATTTACATGATCTTGATTCTCAATTTTCAGCAACGAAATTTATTTTTTCAGCATTTGAAAATCAGACATACAAACATCATGAACATTTTTCAATTCAGTACAATTTTTACATGGAGAACTTGAACTATCTAACCCAGTACCCTTCTTCAATTTTTTATACTATTTTCTTAACCTCTCATGTGACTCTAATAATTCAGCATATGCATTCTCCCAATCATCTAGACAAAAATTCTCGAAGAGATTTACCTCCTCATCATCCTGTTCTTCTTCTTGATTGCTGCTTTGTCCACTTCCTCGACCCATCATGCAGCTTGTTTGATTTCCTTTCCCGGCTCTCTTCATCATCTCCAATATATCACTTGCAGATCTGCAATCAAGGAAACATGAATGAAAGGCTTTGTCAGTAGCTGCCTTCATCAGATTCCAAGCCTTCTGATTTTCTGCACACATAGATCGATGCTTATTAGTCCATTTGGACTGATCTTTGGGTAGTCTATGTGGACCATGTGAAATTAGTTTCCACAGATCTGGATCAGTAGTCGTAACAAACATATGCAAGTTTTTAAACCAAACATTAAAGTCCGTTCCATTGAAAATTGGTGGATGAGCCATGAAGACAAATCAACAAGCAATTTTTCTAAAACAATATGTAGAAGACAATGATGCACCAAAACGCTAGCAGGATCCTTTGCAGATCGTTGGATCTGTAAGTCAGAAACCGCTCTGATACCAATTGATAGGATCGGTGCGCTGGATTCAGAGGGGGGGGTGAATGAATCCCACCATTAAAAACTTTTCGCTCAATAAAAACTAGAACAAGATAGACAAGCTGGGTAACTAATCAGAATCTCTTTTGAACCGAAGAACAAACATCTATCTCGCGCCTAAACAATCAACTAGCGGAAGTGGAAGAAGGTAATCAACCTACTGCAAGATAGCAATATGAACGCTCAGACAATCTGTGAAAGGTGGTAGAAGATATGGAGCTAACGCACAAGGTAAACCACTGCACATAAAATTTTTAGGTGGTTCGGTCCTCCAGACCTACGTCCACCCCTCACTCCCAACCGGAGTGAGGCTTCCACTAGCACAAGTTAGAAACTGCAGACTCCGTCTGCGAACAGAATGCTGCCACACAGCTTGACCAGGGGAACAACCTCCCCTCTTCCTCCACACCGGAGGGACACCCCAAGTGACTCCCAGCCACTTGGAAACCAGAGACCGAAGTCTCTCTTCCTCCAGACCAGGAGGGGACACACCAGTGACTCCCCGTCACCAGCAAACCAGAGGTCACAGACCTCTCTTCCTCCAGACCAGGAGGGACCCGACCTCTATCCAGAGAATCGGAAGAACAAAGATAACCAAATGAAAAAAGAAAAGTAAGAAAGGAAAAATACACAGCGATCAGAAAGCTGTAAAGAAAGATAACATAGATGTGGCTCCCATGGAGCTGACTGGCCTGGATTTGATCCACGGTCCAGTAGACAGATCTTTAGTCGAGACTTCTTGCTTCTTCTCCACGAACTCTCTCTCTCTCTCTTCTCCTTCTCTTTTTCTCTTTCTTTTTCTGTCACTCGATCGTGCAGGCTCTCTCTATCTCTTCTTTTCTCTTCTTCTTCTTTTTCCTCTTCTGTTGCTCTCTGCCTCACTTCTTCTTCACTCATAGTCTCGATCAGCCCTCTTTTGTTCTTCTCATTAGTCTTCTTCTGAGGAAGACATCTTCTATATATATAGCAGCAGCTTAGGGCGTGTGCTTTCCACTTCTCCCGCCCAAGTGATGCTACCACGTGTCAGCATCTCAGCTTCTTGGATCACGTGCCAGGTGCCCACCTTGAGTCACGTGCCCAGACACATTCACCTCGTCCAACAATCCTATCAGTTAATCAGTCGAAGACAGTATTCGCTTAAGGCAATGTTCAGACTTCATTCAGCAAGCAAGGCAAGCATGGATGGCTGTACAGAGTTGATCGTGTGAGGCAAGACGAGTGTACAGACTTCTTACCACATGCTGTAATATGCATATATGATGCAGTGTATAGACTTGCTGACACATGCTGCAGTATGCATATGATGCAGTGTATAGACTTGAAGAAAGCAATTCATACACAATGATGCAATGTTCAGACTTTGCTGAAGACTGCCAGTCGATGTATAGACTTGGCTGCGTGCAGGCTGGCAGAGGATGTATAGACTTCATGTATGCAAGTCTGTGGCATTGTACAGACTTTGTGGATGCAAGGCTGAAGCAATGTATAGACTTCAATGAATAGACTTCGATGAGAACAATGCATGAACGTAGTGTATAGACTTGAATCACTAGATGCATGATGTACAAGCTTCAACTCAATGTATAGACTTCACGACTGATGAATGCAATGCACTGAACAATGTATGGACTTACCGATGTGCAGACTTGCCAAGACAAATGAGCGATGTACATACTTGTGCAAGCAAAGTCTGTATAGACTTAGTCAGCAGACTAGCTTGATGTACATACTTGCTCGTTGTTCAGACATCATGGACGATGTACAGACATGCAAAGAGAAAGGCTGTACAGACTTGATGAGCGATAAAAGGCAAAGGAATGTATATACTTCCAATGTATAAACTTGCCAACTGAGCGATGTACAGTCTTGAACAATGAAGCTCTGTACAGACTTGATCAAGGCAAGGCAATCGAGTGTATAGACTTTCAATGTATAGACTTTCCAAAGGGTCGATATACAGACTTGAACAAGGCAAAGTCTGTACAGACTTTGAGGTTCACAATGTATGGACTTTGGCAACACAACGGCTGTACAGACTTCCACTTAACTGCGATGTATAGACTTGCCAAGGGAAACGACGGTAAAGCTATCAATGTATAGACTTTGAGTGCAACGTCGGTAAAGCTACCGATGTATAGACTTGCAAGTCGAACTGGTGGCTGTACAGACTTCACCTCGAGCTTCTACAGTGCAGTGTATAGGCTTAGAATCATATGAACATTGCGCTGTACAGACTTTGAGTGAGAGTCCAATGTGCAGACTTTCCACCGACCAATGTATTGACTTGATGGTTGTGAGACGATGGCCAAGACAATGCACAGACGGATGTATAGACTTAAGATGATTGCATGAACAGTCGGATGTACAGACTTCACTTGAAATAGTCCGATGTACAGACTTGGGCTGAATGCATGAACAGGCCATTGTACAGACTTGTAAAGCTTGAAGGCCAATGTAATGTATAGACTTACATGAGACGCTCAATGAGACGCTCAGTGTTTAGACTGATGCTGTGCAGACTTTGACTCAAATGTGCATATGAGACACTAAACAAGACGATGCACAATGTATAGACATTAAGTGCAATGCAGAGGGCTGTACAAACTTGGATGAATGAACAAGCATGAATGTATAGACTTTGAAAGACACTGCATGAACAATCCAATGTACAGACTTCCAAATGAAGTGATGAACGACACAATGTATAGACTTGGCCCCTTGACGAATGTACAGACTTGGCTTTGTGCTTGCTACAGGACAATGTCTAGACTTGATGCAACTTCAAAGCACAATGTGCAGACTTTAGCAATGTAGCGCAATGTACACACTTCATGAGACGATGGATGTACACACTTCAGCTAAGCAAGCTACATTGAATGTATGGACTTTATGAAGATGATGCATGAGACGCGAACTCTGTACAGACTTGGTGTTGCGACACTAGGCAATGTACAGACTTAGAATGCCTGCAGTCTATGCATTGTATAGACTTGGTGACTCGCGTGCTGTGCATTGTGCAGACTTGAAGTCTTGCAAGCTGTGCGGTGTTTAGACTTGAAGTTGCTACAGCTATGCAATGTGTAGACTTCCACAAGCAGAGAGATGCAGCAGATAAAATGACTAAACATGCTTTATGCAGTAGATAAAATGACTGAACATCAAATGCAATGACTCACAGTGTAAACAGATAAAATGACTGAGCATCTGAAAGACTGAACATATGAATGACTGCTAAACTGAATCAACAAGGTCTTTCATGCACACATGCATATGGTGACTTATAGTGTTTGCTATCATCAAAACCAATCATCAAGACCATAGGGGCACAACACATGGCTCTCCACCATACCTATCGCAATCCTCCTACACCCATTCTCCTGTCGCCAAACTTTCAAACCACCAATTCTACACCCCCCGCGCCTGTTGTTCTCCACAAACCCCTCATCCTTCCGCACGCTTCCCCCATTGTTCCACCTGTCTTCATTCCCCCGCAGGCTCACATTCCACCTATCCTTGTTCCCCTACAAGTGCCCACACCCCTTGACATCGTTGCACCACCATCTAATCCCTCACCAGTCATCCTCATAGCAAGACCCATCACCACCACCACTACTCCTATTTCCCCCATTATCTCCACTACGCCTACCCCTACACCGGTTATCCATCCCCTTGGGCCCGTTAAGCCATCCACCCTGGGCCTATCTAATTCCGTGTCGGCCCAAACCTTGCCCCACAGAGTGGGTGTTTGTTCCATCAGAACTATCCTACCAATGGTGCATCCGCACTCAATACCCAATCCTCGCAACAGGCTGCTGATCAGAAGGAGACAGACCCGCTGCCGGGTACTCAGTACGATCTGTTACATCATCTAGACAGGATGACTGCCAAATTTTTAGTTCTAGAATTGATTAAGCGGTCTAAGCTCCACCAAGATGCACTGCGGGATTTTTTGCAGAAGGTCATGGTCAGTGAAGATATGGCAGTGGAAAGTTTGCCAACCGCCCTGGCTACAATCTCCAAGGAGCCGACTATCACATTTTTAGAGGCTGAGCTAGCACCACCTGAGGCTCGTCAGATGTCGCTATGCATTTCTATCATTTTGAACCAAGTAAGCATAGACGCACCATTGGTAGATACCGGGGCTTTTATCAACGTCTGTCCTCTCAGCACTTTAAGAGCTTGTAATATTTAATAAGAGTTATTAAGACCTACCCCGACTACTATTGCAGCATATGACAGTTCAAGAAGGCCGTGTCACGGGGTGGTCACCATTCAAGCTGAACTTGGGCCGCTTATAATGGCCGTTGCATTTTATGTGCTCGACATCGACCCCATGTTCAAAGCTATTTTGGGTCGACCGTGGATTAATAACCTCAATGCCGTACCTTCTATTGCTCATCAATGCCTCAAATTCCTATTTCAAGGGAGGGTGGTCAAGGTCAAAAGCATTTCCACAGTCCAGTCAGTCGAGGCTATTTCAGACAAAATACTGCCAACACTCTGGCCTAGTAATCAGCCCGTTATTTCAGTACTATACCTCAACTTTCCCTGGGCCTATACACCACGCAGGCCAGCCGTCGGACAGGTGGAGGTCAGAATAAAGCCCCATATAAGAGATTCTAAAGGCTGGAAGATCATATTGAGGCTAGGCTATAAGCCGGGCAGGGGTCTCAGTGCCCAGCTATAGGGGCAGACCAAGCCGGTGCCTAGGGGTAGAAAAATGAGCAGGAAGGGCTTCGGTTATCTAGAGTCCTCATTATTAGCTATGGGAGACTTGGGGCCATTAACTTGGGATTACCGCCATCACTTTGTCAAGGGCCCTCCAGCTAGGTACTTTAAAAGTGTCGTCGAAACAGCCTGAAGAAGATACTGCTTGCACAATTGCTGGCCCAGCATTGTCGCCTAGGGGGGCCGTGGATGACATGGAAGATTTCAGTGAAACGCTTGCCAGGATGTTCTATGAAGAGGACCGTCCAAGAAACCAGGAGGTTCGGCTTGTGCGGTACATATCAGGAAAGTCAGCTTATCGTCCGCAGGAAAGGGGGAGCTCACCCATTATTTTCACTTGGTCTCCTTCCCGTTTGATGTCTCTTTTCCGAAAGCTAGAGTTTTTACCCCATTCACCTCCCATCCTGATTGATCCTTTGCGGATAGAAATGCTGACTGAATTTTTGATTGTGACTTGTCCGTGTGGGCGTTGCCCACCAATTGATTTCTCGAGTATGTGATTTTCTGCTTCTGATCCCTTCTTCGACATCTTCTGTCCATCCATCTACCCTCTCGCGCTTCCTTCTCCTTCCCCCTCCTCTTCATCTTGTTGTGTGCTCTCCACTGATCTCCAAAAAGAAAAAAAATGTCCATTTTTAAACGGAGATTTCAGTGGAAGATTACGCTGTGTTCCGTCTGTCCTCCTCCCAGGGGCATGAGGCCCCTACTTCCCTTCCAATAGACCTCCTCTCTCCTAGGTTAGGTTTAGGGTCTGTCGAGTCTAGTATAGTAGAGTCTGTTAGGTCTAGAGAAGTAGGGTCTTGTTCTAGTGCATCCAACCCTTCCTCCGAGCCTAAGCCACACCCGCCAATGCCTCATTTCAAATCTGTTCCCAATAGGTTCTTGCAGGATCTAGCTCAGTGATGTCATGCTCTTCTCAAATGCCCGGAGTTCGTCAAGACGGCGATTGTGTTAGAAGAAGATGAGGAACAAGACGTGGTGTGGAGCGATGACGGATTAGGTGTCTATGAGATCGTGGATGAAAAAGACCTGGTCGATCTTAAGGCACAAGGTTTGAAGAGGTTCGATGAGCCATCATCGGCAATGGATGAACCTACAAAGGAAGTTAATTTGGGAACTGATGAGGATCCCAGGCCTATCTTTATTTCTGCTAATCTCCTTCCTAAGGTTGAAGAGGAGTTGATCAAGGTTTTGAGGGAGTTCAGCGATTCCTTTGCCTGGCCATATGAGGACATGCCGGGTCTTGACCCCTCTTTGGTAGGACATCAGCTTGTGCATAAGCCAGGGGCAACACCAGTTAAACAAAAGTTAAGGAGATTCCACCCCCACATGGCCTTGAGGATGAAAGAAGAGGTCGATAAATTACATAAGGCCAGATTTATTTTGGTCGTTTTATATCCTCAGTGGGTGGCAAATATAGTCCATGTCATCAAGAAGGATGGAAAGGTGTGAATTTGCATGGATTTCAGGGATTTAAACAAGGCATGTCCCAAGGATGATTTCATGCTGCCTCATATAGATGTGTTGGTGGATAACACAGCCGGGTATGAAGATTTATCATTCATGGATGGTTATTCAGGCTATAACAAGATCCGTCTCGCTCCAGAAGATCAAGAGAAAACTTCCTTCACCACGCCTTGGGGCACTTATTGTTATGTGGTAATGCCGTTTGAATTGAAGAATGCGGGTGCCACGTACCAACGGGCGATGATGGCTATATTCCACGATATGATGCATGTCTATATGGAAGCTTACGTGGATGATATTTTGGTGAAGTCCAGAACCAAAGAGGAACACTCCGCTATTCTGGCTAAGGTGCTTCAGAGAGCTAGGGAGTATAAGCTGAAGATGAATCCCAAGAAATGCATATTTGGAGTATCTTCAGGGAAGCTGCTAGGTTTCATAGTTAGTAAATGAGGGATTCAAATTGATCCTAATAAAGCTAAGGCCATCATGGATATGCCACCGCCTAAGAACATCACGGAACTTCGAGGATTGATTGGACGCTTGCAGTTTATTAGAAGATTTATATCCCAACATTCTCAGAGGTGCCGCCCGTTTTATGAACTGCTAAAGGCGGGGGTCAAATTTGAGTGGAATGAAGATTGTCAAAAGGCCTATGAAGATTTAAAAGATTATTTGTCCAATCCCTCTATTTTGCAGCCTCCTGTTCCAGGGAAACCCCTAATCCTATATATTTCTGTCATTGAGGACTCCCTAGGAGCTGTCCTGGCACAAGTGGATGATGAAGGCAAAGAGCGGGCAGCTTATTACCTCTCTACGTTGTTTAACCCGACAGAAGCCAAGTATACTACCATAGATAAGACTTGTGCCGCATTAGTTTGGGTAGCTCAGAAACTAAAGCACTAATTCCTAGCCCACCAGGTTAGGCTGATCCCTAGAATGGACCTGATCCATTATCTCCTAGAAAAATCCATCCTTTCTAGCAGGTTAGCTTGCTGGCAGAGCTTCCTATCTCAGTTTGATATCACATTCATCGTTCAGAAGGCAATCAAAGGATATGCCATCGCTGAGCATCTAGCCCATGTTCCTATCCCTTACACTGACTCTATTCAAGATGAGTTTCCTGATGAGCATCTTGATGTTCTTACCCACCATCCCTTCTGGTCTCTACACTTCGATGGTGCACTCAACTCTCAAGGCCGAGGGATAGGTGTCGTTCTCTTCACTCTGGAAGGGGTGACGATTCCCTTTGCATATCAGCCCTGCTTTCCTTCTACCAAAAACATTGCTGAGTACGAAGCTCTCCTAGCCGGATTAAAGCACACCTATCTCTTAGGCACGCGTTATTTAAACATCATAGGAGACTCTCAGCTTGTTCTGCGCCAAGTTCTATCCACTTATCACACTCGTGACCCGAAGCTCAAGCCATATCAAGATTTGGTCACTCTCTTGGCTAGGCAATTCTACAAATTAATCTACATTCACACTCCTCGATCTCAGAACATCCTCGCCAATGCTCTAGCATCGCTTGCTTCCTCTCTAACTTTTCCTCTCAGTCGGAGTACTAAGACTATCGTCGTCCAGAGATTGGACGCCCCTTCTCTTCAGGATCCTTGGTTTGATAACCTTAGGAAGATTGTAGAAGTGAAGGCTGAGAAGAAAGATTTAAAAGGAAGTTTCTTTAACAGAGTTAGAAGAGACCTTGGAAGAAGAAGAGTTGCCGTGGTATCATGAAATTGAGCTGTATTGTAAGGACAGATCATTCCCAGAAGGGGCAAATGCCGAACAATGTAAGGTTATTAGAAGGGCCGTCTCAAGGTACACTATCATAACTTGAGAATCGTATAGGCGCGCTCTCAATGGAATGCTCATGAGGTGTCTAGATGATGATGAAGCTTGGGAGGTGGCTGAAGCAGTCCATTCAAGCGAGTGTGGAGGTTATGTCAATGGCCAGGCTCTAGCGAAGAAGATCCTCAGGTAGGGTTATTATTGGCCCACTCTAGAGGAGGATTGCTCCCTCTATGTCCGTAGGTGTCTTAAATGCCAACTCCATGCTGATAAAATTCATGCTCCTGCTTCATCTCTCCATCCTCTCTCTGCTCCTTGGCCATTCTCTATGTGGACTTTCGACATTATAGGCCCGCTAGGTGATCCCAATTCTCAGACCAAGCAAAAATCTTTCATTCTTACTGCCACTGAGTACTTCACCAAATGGGCTCAGGCGGAAGCGTACACAGAGATCAAAGCTACCATGGTGTGCCGCTTCATCCTAAAGAATATCATCTCGCGGTTCGGAGTACCAAGCAGCATCGTCACCGATAATGGACCCCAGTTCATCTCACTAGAGCTCCAGGACCTCTGTAAGAAGTTCGATATTGCATTACATCATTCATCTCCATATTATCCTCAAGGCAATAGTCAAGTCGAGGCCACTAATAAAACCCTTCTTAAAATCATAAAGGAAACATGTGAATCTCATAAATTTACTGATTGGCATGAGCGATTAGTGGAAGCTCTATGGGCTTATCGTACCTCCGTCCGTACTCCTACGGGGCAAACCCCCTACACTCTCACTTACGGGATGGAGGCGGTACTCCCATACGAGATCTTAATCCCTTCCTTAAGGGTACAACTTGATAAGGAAGTTAATCTCGACGAGCGTCGAGAGGCGTTGCTCGTCTAGTTGGAACTCTTGGATGAGAAGAGGATGAATGCAGCCGATCACGTGTCTGTTTACTAAAAGAGTGTTTCGCGTTATTTTCAAAAGAAGGTAATTGAACGTAAATTTTAAATAGGTGGTATGGTTTTGAAACGTAAATTTATCTGGTCTAGAGGTCCTAGGTCTAAATTGAAACCTAACTGGGAAGGGCCGTTCGTCGTTAAAGAGACTTATCAAGGGAATGCATATCATCTAATCAACGCAGAAGGTGAGGAGTTATCTCTTGCTTGGAATGGGTTGTATCTTAAGCGCTTTTACCCTTAGAGTCAAACTAGTGACAGCTCGGTACCGAGGCATCTCTCCCCTTTTACCACGAAAGAGGACCCCGAGCACGACAATCACACACTACACGGAAATTCTGGTCAGGTTTTCCTCTACTATGTGACACTGTCTCTCCTTTGGCCATGCTTAGGGGAAGTAAAAGTCCCTGCTTTTCTCTCTTCGGCCAGGTGTAGGGGCAAGGGGTGAATAAGGGGGAGATGACCAACCTAGACACCCTAACGAGAGGAGGTCTCAAATAGGGGCAGTCCATTATGACCTGATTCCAAAAAGGAAGAAAGAAAAAAGAAAAAGAAAAAGAAAAAAATCAGATCAATCAAAGAAAAGGAGCATGTATCAAGGCAAAAGCCAACATGTCTATCAAAAGCATAAAGTACAATGTGAAATTGCTCCAAAGAAGGATAGGATATTGAACTAGGCATGGCAAGAGTGGTAGTACAGTTTTCCCGCGGGACATTATAAGCCCGGCCGTATGCGTGCCTAGAGTGGATAAAGGTTTGATGATGGACACAAAGCCCCGGCGTAATAGACCTAATCTCCAACCGGGTCGTCATGGGAGGAATTCAGTCAGGGTATGGCCTTAGGAGAGGCACCGTTATATGAATAAGGTCGGCTTGGTTAGGAATTGTCATCCTTAACGCACGCCAACCTCGAGGAATTCTTAGTGGAATAGGCAGGACCCTCATTGTCGGGGCAGAACTAGTATCAAAAATCAAAAAAATCAGATATTGCAAAAAATCCAAAAAAATTAGATGTTGTAAAAATCCAAAAAAATCAGATATTTCAAAATCTAAAAAAATTAAATACTTCAAAAATCCAAACAAAAGATATTTTCACACCATCTTCTGCGTTTCATAGCATGCATGTCATTTTATTCATATTATGTTTTTGCCTATTTAATAAGGCTCCATCCCTTGACCAAATATCAAGAATTGGTCATCTCTAACTTATTGCAGGCAAGAGATTGGGCCTAAGAATGGGTCCAACTTGTTTTATTATTTTAGTATGCGCAAGAACAGGTTGTAATGCCCAAGAACTCGCAAGCTTTTTGTTCTCTTTCCATTATGGTCTTCTGTTAGACCGTTAAGAACCTTCTAGCAGTCAAGGGGTGACCGTTACCCTCACCCGAGAACCAAAACTCTCAGATTTCTCTATTCCTTCCCCCTGGCGGTCTTTCGATAGACCATTAGGATCCTTCTGGCGGTCTAATGGTGACCGCATGCCTCACCTGAGGGTCAAAAACACATAGTTTTCCTGTGCCTCTTCCCCTTGTGGTCTATTGTCAGACTATTAGGCGATCCTGGCGGTCCTTTGGTGGACCATTTTTATAAACAGAGAACTCTGCTCTATCTGATTATTGATGCCGAAAGGGAACAGTTTCATGAACAATGGTCCAATTAATCCTTCTATTTCATTCATTCAAGGGTCATGATACATCATTCTCTTAATAAAATAAAATACATGATCATGGAACTCATGCTACATTCAATTTCCCACCCGCGTGGGGCCAGATCTTACATAGTGCCTTCACATAAGCATGGTAATCCTCCTCATTCTCTGTCACTTCCACCTGTAGGGTGCGGATTCGACTGATCTCCCACATGGTCTAGGCGCTTCGGACCATCTGCTCATCCTCCTCGGTCCCGATCTTCCTAGCTTGAAGGGGAGGGGAATGAGATAGTGCTGGAACCATAGTGTGAGGAAGCCCAACTTGTAAGTAGCACCGGTGGGGGTTGTAGAGCGCCAAGGTGGTGTTTCCCACTAGCTGGAGGTCCAGGCCCAATCGTCGGGGTAATATGAGAGTAGTGCCTTGAAGTGCCCATGGTCGCATCATGAATTTGTCAAGTGGAAAGGTGTTGAAGAAGAGGCGCCAATCGTCCCTTGTCTTCTTATGCACAGTCCGGCATTCAACCTATTGACAAAACACGGATGCTCCTCCAATGAAGTAGAGTGGGTGGCTCCCAAATATGTGGCTAGCTGATGGCACATCCTCCTTGGGTAGAAATTTCAGCCTAACACCCATCCAACATTCTAAGACAATCATAGACCCGAAGAGGGGACCCCCAAGAGAAGCTGAGCTAAGACCTTCATAATGGAAAGAAAGGATGGCTTGGGAGATGGATAAACCCTGCCATAGCCCACTAATGACGCTGAGGTTTGGAATGTCTAAGAGGTGGTCGGTGGTAGGGAAGAGTAGAACGCCGCATAAGCAGATGGAAGTAGCTTTGGCTATAGCTTTATACCTCCCCCACTTGTTTTTGCACTGGGAAGTGACCCATTGGGATAAAGGTATTAAATGAATATGGCGGGAGCTAATCATGGTTTTCACATCCTTTGGGTTGTGTATGAAATCTTCCAAGATGAGTGATGGGTCTATAGGGTCAACTGTCATGCCCCGAGCCTTTATTTACAGCGGAAGACTATCTCGAGAAATGTGAACAGCCGGCATGGTAAGCCTCTTGCAAGTAAGAATGATCAGAGCGCATGACAATCACACACACAAATGCAATTGCATAATATTTACTCAAACTTCAACTTTCATTTCATTATCAATCAAATATTCAAATATAATCACTAATTCAACTTCCTTCATCATACTAGATTCAAGAAATAAGAAAATTACATGGACTCAATCTAAACAATGTAAACTTCCTAAGTCTTCAATCATTCTTCATTCACTCTCGAACCCGCTATTTGAGTATTCCGAATCCGATCCTGACTCACTTCCATCTCCTGAAAAGATTGGAAATAGGTAATGAGCACACTTGCCCAGTAGGTATCTTCGCATCAACATGAAGGCACTATTAAAGTAATTAGCATTTTAGTTCTAGAGAAATAAGGTAAAGTCATGCGAATGCGATCAATCATGCAATTAAACCAAAGTAACAAGATGATCATGTAAGATAGAATGAGCAAGTATGATTTAGCAAGAATGTAATAAGAACATGATATGGCCTTTCATGAACAAGAAAGTCATGTATCAATCAAGAATGTACTCTTCACTTAGTAGCAAGTACTTCGTGAATTTCTGTGGAATACCATGTAACAAGCTAGAAAGTCATGTCATGGTAGTTTTCCGTGGATTTCACTTTTTTATAGAGAAAGTACTCCCAGCGCAATGCGACGCCAGTAGCATCATACCCCATAGTTTACAGTATGTTTCTGACAATCAACCGAGGGGACTAGCATAGAGCCCTTGAACACAATCAGTGCTCGATCACATCTTCAAGTATAAATCAAACTATTTCCACGTTCCAAGCAATAAAATATGGCCAAGAATGTAACAAGTTCAAATAAGTTCTTGATAACAATAATCAATAAATGAATGCTTCAATTTAGGACATGAGAGATCAAGAATGATTTAAGATGATGTTATGCTCATGGAAATAATTCGGCAGCATAACGGTACATTTATTATCATTCATAATTTAAGTTAAGTATCTTAGACAATACAACAAGTCCTAGACCATCAACACCCCATCTAGGAACTTTAGAATATCAACCCTTTAGTCAAACCTCGGGTTAAAGAATTTATAACTGTCACTGTCTACTGGGCCGTTACATTAACGTAACAGTTGAGAACTGGACCGTTAGAACAGGATGAATCCAGAAACAAGAAAATTGGACTCAGTAAAATGTGATGGTCGTATACCAGTCTGTTAGGTAAGCCTGACGGGCTAGTACAGGTCCGTTACGTTAACAAGACTTAAAACTTCGGTCTTGTGCTTTTCTAGACAAATGGGCTTCAATGATACAGCCAGCTCGGCGTCCTAGTGGGAATTCCAGGCTCGCAGAGATTTACGGAGGCCTTGAAATAAGATTTCCTAGTCCATTGGAAGGAATATCCAATAGAGAGGTCCTCATGTTCAAGAATGTGTTCCTATAGTGAAATAAGTGTAACTAGTGGACAACATACCAGAATATGTGCCACGTACTTAAAGAATTGACTCTAAAGAGAGTGTGTAACGGTATGAAATCATGATAAAACTCATCAATATCTTTTTTAAATCAAGGTTTTAATACAAAACTATAGTGCTTTGACATGAAATTATCACATGCTTTAAAAATAACTCTAAGGTACCATAAATCTTGCAAATTTTTAACATGAATCAATACTTGAACTTAAAATCATGAAAACATGTTAAGATCTAATTAACTAGGCATATATATATATATAGACTAATTGAGCTGATCTTGATTCTGCCTCGAGTTGACAGAACACAGAGTTGTGACGGACTATCCTGAGCGCGTCACAATAGGGTGACGATCCACTGTAGGTCCGTCAGAGTTCACAGACCCTACAATCGTTTACAGAGGGTGTGACGGATCTCCATAGGTCCGTTACGTTTTCCTGGCGGTCTAACGATAGACCGTTATAGCCTCTAGAAAAATAAAAATACAACAAGCTATGGTTAAAAACATGCCATAAACTAACTACTCTAATCATGACAACAAAATAAGGGTCATCTAGATGCATAGGTTTCATGAAATTAGCAAGAGAATATCTTGTTAACTTGATTTAGGCTTAAAGGACATGTATGCATACATAGAACTACTAAAGCATGAAATTCACGATCGAGGATGCATGAAATCAAGTACAGTAAAAAAAGGGTTTTTATCTCTAACTTGATATTTTTGCCACTCATGAGATAACCTACCTTCTTACTGGTTTTAAACTTCTAATTTGAATCCGCAAGACACGTCCTAGTTCTTCTTCTCCTGTGATTTTTTAGCAACTTCACGTTGCGCTTTTTCTCCAATCTCTTGACCTAAAGATGTGAAATTTGGAGGGTAAGAAGATGAAACTAAGGGGAAAAAAAGTTCTAAAGAACCCTTCCCTAATTGCCTTGTTTGGACATCCTAATTCCTTGATCTTCATTGGTCCTTTGCTCTGAATCCTGGGTTGCTATGACAAAACCAGCGACTTTGGAAGTCTCTATCTCCCTGGTTGCTGGATCTCCTAACATGAGATTTTGAGAGTTGTTAGACCTTAGTATTAGAAACAAAAAGTTCCAAAGAACTTACCCGAAATTCTATCTCTTTACCTTGATTCTTCACGAGCCAAAAGTAAGGGTCGCCCAGTTCAGAACTGGGTCCTATTTATAAAGTTTTGGCTAGGGTTCAAGGATTTGAACGATTTTAGAGTCCTTAATTGGCTAAAACCTAATCTCTAAGAGTCCTTAGCAATGTTATAAGTTCTCCCAAGTTGGTCTTTAGCCAAGAGAATCCCAAAGTTTCAATCTTTTTGCAGGTTCTTCAACTCACGGAATCAGCAGGGTGTAACGGACTAGGACTAGTGCGTTACATGGCTGTAGCGGTCTCCCGATAGACTGTTACATCAACTGGGTGAAGAAATTTATCTTAATTCAAACTCTTTGGTTAATTATCCACTAAATTATCCCTTTTAAAGTGTATTTATCCCAATACTTCGTGGATAACTTAAATAACCTTCTAGAATATGGGCCAAACTTATTGGGCTTGGCCCTTAAACCTATTGGGCTTCAATTATCAAAGCTGGATTAGTTATTTAACATAATTGGGCCTTATAATCCCAATATTAATTCATTTATTAATTTATTTTGGCCTTTATAAATTCCTAATAAATTCTAAAAATTTTATAAATAATCCAGAAATTATTTATATAATTTTTGGGGCACTACATCAACCGTGTGACACACTAGGTCTTCATCTCTCACTTTAGTCCTAGGAAGGGCTAGATAACTCTCAACTTCCTCTATAAGAATCGTAGCTTCAAAGGTTGGGAACACAAAAGTGTGTGTTTGAGGATGCCATAACTCCACTAGAGCTGAAATGCTAGGCCAATCTAAGGAGATTTATTAGAAATTTTTGGCTAGAACTAGTAAATGGTGGAGGTGCCATGCCTTTAAGATTGAGGTGACCTCTAAAGGAAGTTCTTTTATCATGGGAGCCACCCACTTCAGGCTAGAATGGCATCTTGGGCCAGGAAGGAGCTAAGGAAAAGAGAGAAAAGGAGAGAAGAAGAAAAGGAATGATATGAGAAGCTTCATGAATTCATGAAATTAATGAACTTTTGATTAGGCTTACCTCCCTTAAAAGGCTTGAGCTCATATGCTTGGGGATAGAAGTCAGTCACTGCAGCTCCCCGCGTTCCCTCTTAGCTAGTCTTGGCCCGGTGTAGACAACTTCACCCATGGTGCTAGGTTCAAATGTTCTCTTCATGATGATTTGGGTTGTTTTTTTAAGGATTTTCAAGGCTTGAGAAAGGAGTTTTCTATGAGCTGCAAATTCTAGTTGTGCTCCTAGTTATAGGGCTTTGGTTCTAGTCCTAATGCATTTGGATTGAGGTTAGGAAGCTTCAATTTGACTTAGGACGGGTCTTAGTGAAGATTGGGCATTCTTATCCACGGGTTCGGACTCTCCCGGAGTGTCCCGCTTGGATTTAACTGAGTCTTCTCACTTGCGGTCTATGGCGCAACTGCTAGGCCCCTCTAGCGGTCGTTAGGCGACCGTTTGTGCCCATCCTTCGCTGCTTTTTACTTTCGCTCCCCAATGGTCTCGCCTTGACCATTTGGCACCCTCTTGCAGTCTCATGAAGACCATTTTTTTTTCTTATTGACTATCACCATCTATTGTTGTGTTCTCTCCTGTATTCTTTCCATCTTTCTCTCCAATCTTCGCACTCTTTCTCACTCTATTAGTCTTAAGCATCATCGTTGTTAGTATAGTTAGTGTTTGCATTCGCATTTACATTTTCTAAATAAAATGAAAAGGCGTAATGATCATATATATCATATAAAAGCATGTACATGTGTCTCATAAGTGCATCAAGTGGGTCCCTCTCCTAGGGCCACCGCTGTGGCTAGTGCCCTCATGCTTCTTCTCTGGCGGGCCCTTGACAATGCTGCCCTCCTCTCGCCATCGTCGTCTCTCTTCCTCGTCGTTCCTCCGATGGCCGGAGGATCTAGTAAGGAAGTCAGGGAATGCGCTACTCCGTGCGCCGCTCTGCGACGCACTCCGCTCAGGCCCTCGGCCCATCATTCGGACTGTCCGCTCCACGGCTCACAGCTCGATCTTCAAATCATAAGCCTGGCGTCGAGCCTCCCTCCCCTTCGTAAGGTAGCGCTCCACATCCGCTGCTCCCACCCTCAATCGCTTCACCTCCACACGGAGATGGGCCACCTTTGCTGCCTCTAACGGGCATCGCTCTACCTCGCTCAGCGTGGCTGCTAACTCCCTCGTTTGCATAAGCATTCATCATGGTCAGCCATTTGCATAGCATAAGTATTAAGTCAAAAAGGGAAGTTCAGTTGGTTTGCTTACCCTCTCTGCGAGAGTGGCCTCGGCCTCCTGGGCCCGAGCAACTGCCTGTGCGAAGTCAGCATCCGACTCAGCCCTATCCGCCGGTGGCTGGGAGGAGGAAGATGGAGCATCTAGTCCATGCCTCTGTGTTCCCTCGGTCTGCTGCATTTAGAAGTCAGTCAATCAAGTTCATAAGCATTGCATATTAAGTTTGAGGTTAAGTAAAGCTCACCAGAAGCTCCAGTGCGCGCTAGAACTCATCCCACTACTGAATGGTAGAGTGGAAGAGTCCCTGGAGCTCCGCTATCCATCCTTGGGGGTCTAGCTGCATGTAGAGAGTCAAGATGTCATTGCATTTATGAGTCATTAGGAAGCATAAGTTGAAGATTCGTATCGGTCGTCGGGTGCCACGGAAGACCTGGTCTTCATAGCATCTGGCATAGGCCTTCAAATAGGCCTCGTCACTAGTGGCTCAGACCTGTACTACCCGGCCTTGTCTAGTCCAATCCTACACCTGGTCCACCGCTTGGGTAATCCAGTCGATCTCCACGATCAGTCCTCTCGAAGAACGCCCTACGCGCTCCTCATCTCTCGCTGGGAACTCCACCTCTGGCTGGTGGCCGCCCCTGGTCCTCATGATCAGGCGGTGATGCAGTGGCTCGATGATGTTCATGCAATGTAGCCACACATCTCGTCCCACGTATGCCTGGGCTACCTCCACCCAGGGCTGTCCCTCGTGACCCTCGTCACGGTACGGTGTCCAGCACACCTGAAAGGGAAAGCAATAGAGTCAAGAGTTAGCATCAAAAGCATTTAAGTGCATTTAGAAGTTTAGAGTTTAGAGTCTTACCGATGCATTAGGGAGGGTGTCCATGTCATCCTGGATTGCCCGCACTAAGCATCGTAGCGACTCGGTGTCCCGTACTGCCATCCACTGCCTCGCGATGGGTACTCAGTCGGGCTGCACCTCCTTACCTCACCTTAGGCCTGGGAGGTACATATAGCTCCATACCTGCATTTGTCAAGTGTCAGCATAAAGCAAGTCATAGGATCATAATCATAATTGCATAAGCATTTAAAGAAGAGCATTTTTTACCTGAAGCAGAGGTGAGAACCCGCCCAGCATCGTCTGCCGGTCGGTGGTGCTGAGAGAGTCGAAGAGGAAGGCTAGTGCAGCCGTGCCCCAAGCGTAGTCCCCAACTTCATCCAAGTCCCTCAGTAAAGGGAGGAGCTTGCAGCTAACTCCATCCACCCTCGTCGTGAAGATCAGCTTCCCGAACATCAGCATCAGGAAGCGGGGTAGGACAATGTCTACCTTAGCTCCTAGTCCCACAGCCACTCACTCCCTGGCTTGGTCTGTCAGCCTCCCCAAGTGCTCCTCTGCCAGCTCTCCCATGGCTATCGCCGCTCCTCTCAGTCCCAAGCTGTAGCACCCCGGTGTATTATTAAATAAAATAAAAGGAAATTATAAAGAAAATTCTTGAAGAATACAATAGGTCAAATTTCAACCAATTTATAAAAATCCTGAAAAATGATATTCAAGAAAAGGAATAATAACTTAGTAAGTTTTTCTTCTACAGTCAGCCCAAAATAAAATCCTATGTGAGCCGAATTAGGAGTGTAAGGCCCTGAATCAACACTTAATCTAACTGGACCTTAAATCACGAAATTAGAGCCAATTTCTCGATCATTTAAGCCCAAACCAGACCCAAATGAACAGCCTTGATTTGTTGATCATTTCCCCTCTCGATCCCCATCGAAACCCTAAACCTAGTGAGAGGATTTGGAGGAATATCGGCGACGGCGTCTTGGTCTCGCGCGATTCGCGCACCCCACAAATCAGAGGACTCTATCCTCCCTAATCGACCCTTCTAGACTCAATTAACTCTATAACATCAACCCTTAGTCGCCCTAGAATAGTTTAGATCCAGCGGCGGCCGTCGAGGAGCGCGAACGAGGGTGATTTTCGGCGATCATCGAAGAGGTGTTCTAGGCGCGATCGGAATTCTTCATCCCTCTTCTTCCTTCGATTTAAGTAGGTGCTAGTAGACCAAATCCAACGTATAATATACTGTTAGATTCGCGACTCTGTCCACTTTCTAATGATCTAGAAATCCCTAACATCCATATAGTATCCTGCGAGGGGATTTATAGTTTTAGTGGAAGCATGTCAGATTTAGTGTTTTCTTAATGATCCTTGTTTTATGTGGGGATTAGCAGGCTTAGATGTTAAATTGATCATGCCATCTTGTACATCATCTTGTTCTCGTTCTATTGGTGGGTGTTTGCCCAATTTTTATGCTTTACATGAGGAGTATTTGATCACTTTTGCTAACCCTAGTCGAGCTCGCCGGAGGCGAGCAGGGCGACCTTAGCGCGGTCCAACAGGAACCGCCCTATTCTGAACGGCCCCTCGATAGACCGTGTGGTCGATATCGATGGACAGTAGTTGACCATTTATTGTCCGTGCATTTTGAATCCTCCATGATCAGAGCAGCCATATCCATACCGTGCAAAGACCCCCGCGGCCCCTCGATAGACCGCCCAACCCCGCTGGGCCCCTGGCCTTTAGGGATTGGACGGATTATCGACCGACCGCTGAGGCCCTCAGAGCGGTTCTGGACAAACCGTTCTGTCCCGCCAAATGCTTTACTCTTGTTCTAGCATCATTCATCTTAGTCAACTAATGATAATGGTAATTTAGCAACCTACATGTTAATTGGAACGTATGAAAGTTAAGATTATATTTTTTTCTTGCTTAATTACTCTCTCATGACCTTGTTCATCATTTCAATGAAGTTAATCTCAAACATGTTATAATGAAGAATGAACTAATGATACTAGGGTTGTTTTGACAGTCACTCTACTCCGGTAGGATTGACTGACCGATGTACGCTTGTGTTCCGATGATTTCTAGCCTTCATTTCTTGTAATGGTTGGAACTCTCTGCCGGATACTCCTTCCGTCGGACTAGGACCTCCATTATGAGACCTTCGTAAGCCCCCGCGAGCCTGAGATTCCCACTAGGATGCCGGGCAGGTTGCACCACAAGCCCTGCACTAGTTGACTCGATTGAACCGCATGAAAGGCCCTGGTTTAAGTCACGGGCCACATTGGACTGTCCGAGTTATTGCACGGCCAGAACTGGACCGTGTAACACTCGGGATGGCCCCATATGAACCGTGCAATTCTGGCAGAATGCCCTATCCTAATTGGTCGATTGCCCTTGTTCTATCTTTGACCTGGTTATGTTATAGTCGACCCAAAAAGCCTCTGGGCTGACCAGCAGATAGTGTGCTGGACCCTGGTTCAGTTCCACCACACCTTTGGCAACCTAGAAGCCCATTTATGTGGACTTTTCCTTGACTAGTTAGGCCCAGTATTGAACGGACGGAATAGGCCCGTCCAGTTTTTAAAACGGATCTACTCGGACCATTCCGTTCTATGCGGCCCAGTCCGGCCCGTTTACTTTCATTTGGGGCTTCAAAGCTTTCCTGTCGTGAATGGCCCAAAATGGACCATTCATACTTGGTTTCTGTTAGGCTGTTCTTCAGCCTAGTCCTTCTAGAGCGGCCCAATTAGAGACCGTTCATTCTCTGAGCGGCCCAATATGGACTGTGTATCTTCTAGAAGTGTTTTTCATGATTCTTGGTGTTGGAATTCAAGGACCTGTTGGTTCTTGATAAACTTGAACTTTCTGGGCAAAATGTCTACTTCATCTTACCCTTGGTAAGTTCTGTACCTTGAAATTATTGGCCATTTACCTTGATTAATGTCTAGATAACTTGGGATCTTGGATCTATTAAACCAATGCCAACGTATCATAAGGGCCCGGTCTGCTCTTGGGAGGAGCACCCGAAAAGTACTAGTGCCCCGGGGAGTTGTAATGACATGGTGAGGTATTGCACCGAGTGCATGACTAGCATTATGTCTATGACATATTCTTGTATATGATCTCTCTCTTGTATTCTAGATTGATGAATTCATTTGGAATTAGCTACATGACTTGGTTATTTCGTGCTTGATTGGCCATTCCAGTTATACTTTGTTCATATTCTCTTACTGTCCTTATTCTGTTGTTTATATCATCTTTTCTTTTCTTTCTCGTACAACATAAATGCAAATTAGTTAATTACTTAAACTTACCTACTATTACCTACTGAGCGTTCGCTCACCCTGTTGTTTCCCCCCCTTTTTCAGGTAGCTCAGGTGAGGACTCACAAACTGATGAGGATGGGCAAGAGTGAAGCCTCTGGAGTGAGCCAGTTAGAAGACTATGTGGAGTCATTCGTAGATGTCTTAAGTCTAGTTGTGAATTAGAGTCGATGGCAATGATGTTGTAATAGAGTCGATGACAGTGTAATTAAGTTTAGTCGAATGTTGTTAAGTTCTTTTGATTGGGTTTGATGTAAACTCAATTTTTGATGAAATTAGTAATGATCAGAGTGGTAGAATTATTGTCTGTCCTTGGTATTATGATGAATGTTATAGATTCTCTAGCATAGGTCATAGCATGTCTGTAAATCAACATATTATTATTAACTCTTTCTACTGTCGGTCCCGATATTCCGCGTCGGGGCGTGACAGATTGGTGGTATCAGAGCCTAGGTTTTCTAATATTTCTATGTTTTCTAAGTTATAGGATTCTAAATGGTGTCATAAGACCTATAACCTTGTTACAAGTCTAGGGATCCAACCAAGTGAGAAATTGGGTAGAGACTTGGGTTGAGCTAATAATCTAATTCTAGAACTATTCCTTCTAAATGATACTAAATAAATCCGTTCTACGTGTAGGATATTTCAAATGGCAGCCAAACGTGCGCAATGGAGGGATATGCAGTGAACAGTTCAAGGATTGACTCGGGCTCTCCAGCAAGTGCCCCAGGGTGGAGCAGCTCATCAAGGAGCGGGAGATCATCATCGAAACTTCCGTGGGATGAATCCCCAACGATTTGGTGGCTCAACAGATCCTGACGAAGCTGAACATTGGCTGAAAGAGATGGAGAGAATCTTTGAAGTGATGCAGTGCAGTGATCAAGAGCGTGTTCTCTTGATCACCTTCCAACTAGAACGAGATGCGAGAACTTGGTGGGATGCAGTGAAGGCTACTCTCAGAGACAAGCAAGTTACAAGGAAAGAGTTTGAGGAACTCTTCAATGACAAATACTTTTCTGATAGAGTACAAGAGAAGAAGGCGGCAGAGTTTGCTGCTTTGAAGCAACGGAACCTTTCCGTCGTTGAGTATGAAGCTCAGTTTTCACGATTGTCCTGTTATGCAACCCATTTGGTATCCACTGAGAAGATGAAGGCCAAGCGCTTTCTTAATGGATTGAAGCTGCAATATATCAACCAGTTGGCCCCAATGGAAATCCAAACTTATGCTGAGATGGTAAGGAAAGCCCATGTCTCGGAAGACACTTTAGAGATGTTAGAGAGAATTCATGGAAAGAATCATAAGACGGAACAAACTACTGGGTCCGGGAACTCTAAACCCAGCAATGGCAAGAAAAGGCCCAATGGTGGGTCTAGTGCGTGGAAGGGCAAGGTCCCGAAGAATGAAGATAAGAAACCTGGCCCGATTGTACCATTCAAAGGCCTGTGCAAGTATTGCGATCATCTAGGTCACAAGATGGAGGAGTGCTGGTGCAAGTTGGGCGCCTGTCTGCGCTATGGAAGAAGGGACCATCGTATTCCAGAGTGTCCCCTCCTGTCAGATCAAGCTACATCGATCAAGCCGCAAGGAACTCGGAAGCAGTAGGGCAAGCTTCAAGCCCTACAAGAAGATGATGCGGGAACCACCGAGGAGGGTGGACTTGTTGAAGGTACACTTATTATACATGATAAGCCGGCATATATTCTGTTTGATACCAGAGTGACACATTCTTTCGTTTCTCATAAATTGCTAAGACTTTAGCTGTGAAGCCTGTGTTGATGAATTCTCCATTATAAATTTTAACCTCTATTGGCTCTGGATCTGCTATTAAAACTTTTTATCCTTCCAGTAAGCTTATGATTAGTGAACAGAATATGCCAGCAGATTTAGTTTGTATGGATATGAAGGATTATGATGTAATCTTAGGAGCTGATTGGTTGGCTAAGTATGAGGCCAATATTCACTGTAGCACTAGCTTGGTGTCTTTTTCTGGACATCCTACGCTTTCTTTTATTGGGGTTAGGAGCTCTAAGTCTGTGCCGCTTATTTCAGCTCTTCGAGCTGAGAAGTTGTTGAGGAAGGGATGTCAGGCTTTTCTAGCCTTTGTTTCTGTGACCCCTGAGAGGAAGATTGAGGTAAAGGACATTCCTATTGTCCGAGATTTTCATGATGTCTTCCCGGAGGATTTGCCAAGACTTCCACCGGAGAGGGAGGTTGTCTTCTCTATTGATGTGACTCTTGGCACATCTCCTGTTTCAAAGGCTCCGTATCATATGTCCCCTGCGGAGCTGAGAGAATTGAAGGGACAATTGATGGAGTTGCTTGAGAAGGGGTTCATTCGTCCTAGTACATCCCCGTGGGGAGCCCCGGTGTTGTTTGTCCGGAAGAAGGATGGTTTGATGACATTGTGTATTGATTATCGGCAATTGAACCAGCTTACTATCAAGTGAAGTCCCGTAATCAATGGCACCCAAGAGGGGGGTGAATTGGGTGAAATCATAATTTTAACAAGGTTATACTCAATTTTAAAATTATGTGAGAACACTAAGAGATAAGTGCAGGATAAACCAGATCTATAAAAAGCAATCACTGCAATAGCCCTTGGTACTAGGTGGAGTTAACTGATCTGAAGATTTACTCATGCAAACTGTTATCTTTCCGACAAGAGTAACCTTGTCAGTTCGAATCCAACTTTTGATATACTGAGGATCTATTTGAAGGTAATCAGTTAATCTAGATCTAAAGATAGCAATTAAAATAAACCCACAAGCATGCGCAGAAGTGGGATAGGGGAAAAGGAACAAACCATAATGAGACAACGATTTTAAGTGGTTCGGATGCCACAGCGGCAACCTACGTCCACCTCTCACCAACCGTGAGGATCCACACACTATCTTGTAAAGATATACAAGATCAAACACACACACACACAAAGACAAACAAACTTAACTGTACACACACACGGATCTGTGAAGATCCACACACACACGGATGATTTAGGAATACAACATAACCACACTTGAAGCTCAGAAAGATTGAGAATGAAAAACACAAAAGAAAAGGCTTGATTAATGCTCCCCCTTAGTTGATGAAGAATTCCTTGGATGCAGCTTGAGCTCCACTTGGTCTGGCCTTTGATCTCCTTCAGATATGGCTTGATCTTTACCTGATAATGGAGGAAGAAGGATGAAGAATTCTTCTCGGAGAACTGTTCACGTCTACAGTGCTAACTCCCTTCTCTTCCCCTTTGGTAGCCTCCTTGATCCACCTTGAGCATTTGGGTTTTCTTAACCCTCTTGTATATGTTATATAGACTTTGAATGGTCCATGGACTCCCCCAGACCAGATCCACAATTTCTGGAGAGTTTGGTTGCTCAGGGATTAAACAATACCAAGAGGGATGGCTTTTCTTGAAGTGACAAAAAGTCAACAATTATGGGCAACTCGGGGCTGGCGGTCGACCTGCAGAGGCCAGCGGTCGACCGCTAGGAGCATTCCTGTAGTCATTTGGCTGCTGGAAAAATAGGTCGACCGCTAGGGTCCTGGCAGTCGACCGCCATTTTTACAAGTCTTCTTCTTTTGGTTCTATGATTTCAGGTCGACCTCCAATGGTCCAGAGGTCGACCGCCAATCTCCAAACCTATAAAAATCAAGTGTTAGCCCGTAAAAAAAAACTGTCCATAAGTTCGATGATTGAAATGGGTTTGAGTTATGGTTGATTACAAGTTTGCTTAGACTCGATTTAACACATGGAAGGATTCAAGAACACTAAGTTGAAAAGGAATGAAATTTGATGGTTTAGAGCATAAAACTTTGTTCAAATACAAGGCACGTAGGAGATAAATGTCCTGGGTTTTGTTATCATCAAAATCACTCGGATATGCTCAACAATCTCCCCCTTTTTGATGATGACAAATGCTAGGCATTTAAGTTCACGTGTTCAAACCAAAGTGCCTTTGAGCAAGTTTTCAAAACGAAGTCAATCACATTTGAAATTCAGTTGAAATCCATCAATATGAAACGTTGAACTCAAGAATTGAAAGTATTCAACACGTCCATTTTAGCACGTCATATCACTTCCAACACAAACAAATCAACATATCCATACCAGCCATTCAATACTTATTTGCCAAATTGAAAAGAAGTGAGAGAGGAGAAGACCAATCTTGTAAGTTCAAGGAGTGCATTCTTCCATTCATTCTCATTAGTTCAATACAGGGTACACTGAATGCAAGAGGTGAAAATGGACTCGACATACGAAGGAATGCAACCACTAAATGCAAATCACTGATGCAATACAACCAAAATGCAACCAACATGCTCAAACTACGATGCAAGAGACAGACATGCATGCAAGTAGGCAAACACACATAGCATATATATAGCCCTAATAGCCTACTCCTCCCCCTTTGACATCAGCAAAAAGGAGTGGGGAGGGATACAAAAGGTGGACAAAAGTGACACTAGTGACTCGAGAACAGCTACACAGCAGGGTGATCCTCAGCTTCCTCACCATGAACACCATCCGGGGCACCATCTGTTAGGGTGCTAGGCCCGGATACAGAGGGGGGTGAATGTATCCCTCTAAAAATTATGGCCTAAATTAAAGACTCTAAAGCTCGGATATGCGGAATAGGGACAATGAGCTTTCCGAGATAAGATAATAATCAACCAATTGATCAAACAGTTGGACTGCAACAATGCAGCCACCTGATCAAACTAGAAATGCAGACAGAACAGTGCAACCCAAACACACCCAGCAAAGTGCAATGCTCAAGGTTACTGCTGATATGAACAATATAAACAAACCAAGATAACACAGCTAACCAGCATGCATAACCTGTGAATGGGAGGTAGGAGGCAAGGAGCGAACGCACAAAACAAACCACTGCACAGTAGATTTTTAGGTGGTTCGGTCCTGCAGACCTACATCCACCCCACACTCAACCCGAGTGTGGCTTCCACTAGCTCACGCTAGAAACAGCAGACTCAGTCTGCAACAGGTGCTGCCACACAGCTTGACCAGGGGCACAACCTCCCCTCTTCCTCTCAACCGGAGGGAACCACTAGTGACACCAGTCACTAGCAAACCAGAGACGCAAGTCTCTCTTCCTCCAGACCGGAGGGAACACCTAGTCTTACAACCCACAAGACTAGAACCGGAAGACCAATCCTCCCTTCCTCCAAAACCGGAGGGAACCAACCGGTGACTTCCAGTCACCAGCAAACCAGAGGTCGAAGACCTCTCTTCCTCAGACCAGGAGGGACCCCTATACTTGCAATCCGCAAGCCCAGAACCGGAGATCAGATCTCCCTTCCTCCAAACCGGAGGGAACCCACAAGTAGCACCCAGCTACTTGCAACCGGAGATAGCAATCTCTCTTCTCCTGAACTAACAAGAGGAACCCCGACCTCTCTACAGAGTATCGAAAATACAGCAAACCAGAAAACAAAGGAAAAACAATAAACGAAAATAACTTCAGCAAAACAGAAAGCTGAAAAATGAAATGCACAATGTGGCTCTCAACGGAGCTGACTGGCCTGGATTTGATCCACGGTCCAGTAGACAGATCTTCAGGTAAGTTTTTCTTCCTCTTCTCTTCTCTTCTTCTTCTTCTCTTTCACTCTCTCGATCTCTGCTCCCCTATTCTCTTCGGCTCACACTTCTATCTCTCTATTTCTCTTCTTCTCCTTCTACTCTTCTTCTTCTTCACTCTTTCTTCTCTTTTCACACGAGCACTATCTCTCTTTCTTTTTCTTCTTCTGCTCTCACTCTCACTCTCTTCTCTACTCTCTTCTTTTCCTTCTTTTCTTCTTTTTCTGGATCGAAGGGCTTTCTACTCTTCAGGCTTTCTGCTTCGATCGCCTTCATCTGAGGACGAAGGGTTCTATTTATAGCAGCAACAGCAGGTGGATAGGGCACAAAATGCGTGTGCCTCCCACGCTCGATCCAGAATCTTCCTGTCACGTGTCCTTATCAGATTGGTTCCTCTTGTCTCGGATCACGTGCAGCCTAGGAGTGTGGAATGTTCTTCCTGGGACCTGTAATGAGATTAAAACTATTAATACGCTGTATGGTTATTAACAATAGAGCTGCATGAGGTATATAGAAACAACAAGAGGTGCACTGCACTGAGGACGAGACGAGATACAGTGGTGACAAAACAAATACTACTAAGAGAACGACACGAAGTAGAAAGAAAACAACACGAAGTAAAACGAGAACGACACGAAGTGTCACTGTAAGAACAAACACTACGAAGTTACGAATACAAAAAGCAACACGAAATCACGAATACAAAAACAACACGAAGACACGAAGACAAAAACAACACGGAGACACGAAGACAAAAACAACACGGAGACACGAAGACAAAAACAACACGGAGACACGAAGACACAAACAGAAACCGACACGAATTGAAGACAGCACGAAGATGAAAACAAAGACCGACATGAGTTGAAAACAACACGAAGACGAAAAATAGGAATCAACACGAAGTGAGGTCAAGGCGAGAAGGACACGAGGTCTGATGAGAAAGACCAACACGAAGACGATGAAAACAGCACGAAGTAAAGAGCAACGACACGAAGTATAGTGGTGACAAAAACACACACTACACAGAGAACGACACGAGGTGGCACAGAAAGCAACACGAGGTGCTGCAATGTCCTGCACGCAATAGAACAAAAACGACACGAAGACACAACAACTAAAACAACACGAAGACGAAGACAGACACAGCTATCATGACACGTGATGAAGTAGTGAAACCAGAGACAAAGGAAACGACTCGAGGAACAACAGTAAGTGACACGAAGACACAATAAAGGGAACGACACGAAGTAAAAAGCAACTCGACATAACGAATATCAAAGAGAACGACACGAGGACAAAAACAAAAACCAACACGAAGTGTGGTTTCAACACACGAAAGACACGAGGTCTAGGAAGAACAACACGAAGACGGAAATAACAAAGAACCGACTCGAACTAAGGACGACATGGAGACAGCACAGACACGGGCTTGAACTTAGAGAAGAGTGCACGATGTAAACTCAACATGAAGACAGAACAACACGAAGACAATGAACACTAAAACAACACGAAGACGATGGATGCTACAGTGCAATGTCTAGACATGAAATCCAATGCAAGCGGCTGTACAGACTTGAAGAATAACCCAGTGTATAGACTTGAAGATTGAAGGCGATGTACAGACTTTGATGCCCAAAGACGATGAACAGTGAATCAGTGTATAGACTTCAAGGTTCATTGAAGAATGTACATACATCAAGAGATGCTTCATGCCAATGTATAGACTTAGACGCAACATGCTATGCAATGTACACACTTCACTGAACAGGATGTGCAGACTTTGTGAGCGCCAAGTGATGTACAGACTTGGATGACCAACGCCAATGTATAGACTTCCAACGTGAGTGATGCGCTGTACAGACTTTGTCTTAGACGCTAAATGAGACTGACAGTGTATACACTTAGCCAATGCAATGCACTGTATGGACTTCTAAGAGACGCTCAATGTACAGACTTACTGCCAATCAATGTATAGACTCTGTAAATGCATATGAATGCTTTATGCAGCAGATAACAGTCTGAAACTTCAATTGCAATGATTCACAGTGTAAGCAGATAAACTGACTGAACATATGAAAGCCTGAATGAACATTTCAGCAAGATGACTCACAGTGACTCACATCAAACACCAATCATCAAAATTAAATCAATCATCAAAACAGAACATCAATGCATGGTGACTCACAGTGATTAGGTCACATTAAAACCAATCATCACAATCCCTTAAAGCCAATCATCAAAACCACAAACCACAGGGGCCAGGGGCACAACAATCTCCCCCTTTTTGATGATGGCAACAATACACAACAATACACAGTGAGTCATTCTGATGATGCAGTACATTCTTATGAAAGTCTACATTCTTATGAAAGTCATTCTGATGACTCAAACTATTCTCCCCCTTTGACTTCATCAAAAAGAAAATAGTTTGGGAAGTGAAAGCAAACTATCATGCAACGATTGAATAAAATTCTCCCCCTTTGGCAAAAATCTCCCCCTTTGATATCAGCAGAAGGAGATACCAAAATGCAAGAGCACAATGCTCCCCCTTTAAGAGTTTCTATGCAGCATGATGCATATAACATGGAAGCTCCCCCTCAATAAGTGGAATCTTATGAGATAGATGAGAAGGTGACCACAGGGGTAAACAAGGAGAAGTTCAGTTCAGTGAACCAATAACATAAGCAGAAGAAATTCAGGCAGATTTTTTTTTTAAGGAAGCTTCAATCCCAAAAAATTCAGTCAGATTTTCAAAGAGATATCAATCTCATAAATCGAAAGCATAAGTTTTTCAAAGTCTTCTATCATAAGGGCTTATGAATGACATTTATTGAACAGCATGGTTTAAACATGATGTATGCAGAGTTTATCAATAAAATTCTGTATTGATATCTAAAACCATATTTTAATAAAAATGAACCAAGCCCTCATATTTATCTTGATTATCCTCTCTTTGTCTTACACAATCAAATTTATTGACTTCTTTCAGAATTACATGCATCAGTATTAAAATCAAGCAATTTTGAAGTCATATGAATTTGTCTAGGGTTGTAGCAATTTGATTTTTACATCAATATACAGATATTTCAATTCGTTCAACAATTTTCATGCTATAAATTTTACGAGCACTCTAGTTCAGTGCACACCTTGTAACTAGAGGATATACCTTGATCAGAGGCCAATATCCCTAAACACTTAGTGTGACTAACTGTCATGCTTTATATGAACGGAGATAGCATTTACACATCATGACACACTGCAAATCATTTCTTGATGAGTGAGTTGTATTTCTCAGTGTGCATGCCATTGCTCTGCCTGATTTTCAATGAATTTTATGCAGAGTTAACTAAGGCACCTCATGACACAGTCCTTTGGATATGTGTTTCTCAGTGACCAAGGTCATTGCTCTGACAATTACTTTACCCTTTAGACAATTCAGAAACATTCTTTTGCTTCAAAACAATATTAATCTCATGTACTTAACCAAATAAAGTCATGTATTCAAAAGTGCAGATTTCAGAGATTTTTCACAAGACACAGCATGAGACAAAAGGTTAAGGTTTATTAAACATGATTCAGATATGTTAAGAGATTTTGAAGTTAAACTCCATGAATACATTAAGCTTAAACCACATGAGTTATTTCAGTCATTCTTAAGAATGTATAATAGAAGATTTCTAGTTCAAGAGTTTTTCAGATTTATGATCGAGATAGCCCATTGAAATCTTCATGAAAGACTGATAGAATTCTGAAGCCAAATGATACCAATTGATAGGAGAATTATCAATTGTTAAGAGAGATTTTGAAGCACAAAGTTTTCAGAATATGATCAAGGTTTGTCAACAAAATCAATAAGAAAGGATAAGCTATGAATTCTGACAAATGTATGCATTTGACAACCTATATGCAATGCATTGACTCCCCCTTACAATATGCATTCAAACTCTCTTTTTGGCAAATATAAGGAGATGCAATGCACTATATGTATGCAGGGACATGCAAAGACCCAATCATTGAATGCTATGCAAGAATATGCAACTTACTCCCCCTGAAAACATGCAATGCTTGCACTGAAAACTGAACATATGATACCAAATGATATCGTGACTTGTGCACAATCAGACTGTCCTATCAGCAAAGTGACCTATGGTACTAGGCGGAGCACTTGGTCTAAAAGACCACCTCACACATAGTAAGAATCTCCAGACAGACTTCCCTGCCTTTTGGTACCTTACCATTTATATACCATTGAGGTCATGCATGATAATTCAACATGCAGTCCTATATGCAATTCAGAATGCTCAGTGAGCTATTGCAACACACAAGTTTCAAGTCACACTCATAGGCAGTTCAGATTTTTTCAGAAAATTCGAAATACAATTTGTTTTCAGAGTCTATGCATAACACAATTATCAAGCAATTGCAATTAGCCTATGTATGCATCAGATACAGACAACCCTTCTTAATCTGATATTTGCACAGAACTCTCAGCAAATGCATGATCAGAAAATAATGCACATGGCAAATGATGAATGCAAATGCAAAAATAGATTTAACTTGCTATGCATTAAAGCTAAACACAAGAAGAACAGGAAGTTTACCTGAAGGGTTCAGTATGGGGTTTTCTTCTTGAGTGCCTTGGATCATTACCCCTTTTTATTTCAGTTCCAAGGCACACCTGCATAGCAATGTTATTTTGCACAAACAGGTACCCAAGAAGTCTTGGGTCTTGACATGACATTATTACTTCTAGCAAGTTTTCTCAACAGATTTTTAACTTGATAGCAAGGAGCAGCAGTTTTCAGATCTAATTTATGCACATTCTTGTTAGCATGACTTCTATGTGCATACACATGAGATTTTCTGTTAACAGAATAAAAATTCTGTTTACCAAAACCGGTTTGGTTTTGATATCCTGCCAGCCAATAGGTTTCAGCCCTGTGACCTGGCTTCCCACAATGATGATATGTAAATTTCGCAACATGGAGTTTAGCAGGGTTATTTTGAACATGCCAACAATTTCCAGCTCTGTGGCCTGGCTTTCCACAGTTATAACATGAAGGTTTTGCAAATTATCTTACAGGGAATTTAGCATGCTTGAGATTCACACTTCTACCCTGAATATGCCAACAGTCCTTGACTGTATGGCCATGCTTTCTACAATGAGAGCAATAAAAGGCATTCTTTTTAAAATTGAGTTCATTATTGCCATATCCCCCTTGGACATGCCAACAGTCCTTGACTGTATGGCCATACTTCCCACAGTGATAGCATGCAGAAGACTTTCTATTAATGGCAGGGAATTTAACAATTTTAGAATTGAATTTTCTAGCCTGAGCATGCCAACAATCAATGGCCCTGTGGCCATGCTTTCCACATTCAAAGCATGAAATAGAATTTCTTTTAAAAGAACCTGACCAGCATTCAGAGGCCTTGTGACCAATTTTGTTGCAATTAAAACATATAATGTGCTGGTTCTTGTTAAAGACATGCTGATTTGCAAGGTGTTTTGTATGATATGAACATGATTTTTCCTTACTACTTGCAAACCAACAATGAGCAGTAGTGTGTCCTACTTTATCATAATTAGAACATGTGACATTCTTTTTCTGACCAGACACAGATTTTCTAGCATGCTTGTTGTCATCTTTTTCCATCACAAAACAGCTACTCATAAGATGTCCATACTTACCACAATAATGACATGAGCCATTTGATTTCTTTAAAACATGGCATTTATCTGATGAGTTTTTAGCATGCAGATTGTTCCTTTGAATTTTTGATGTTTTATGATTTTTATTTTGTTTTTCTGTTTTCTTAGCCTTGTACTGAGGTGGAGATGAGATAGAAGGTTTTTCCTGTTCAGAAGATTTGACAAAGACAGTTTTCAGGTTGGCTCCATCAACCTTCCTCATGACTGGACTGTAACCCAGTCCTTCCTTGTTAAAGTTAATCTTTGTTCCCAGTATTTTCTGAACAATGGGCTGTTTGTCTTTTGATGTAGTGGCTACATTTGAAGTATTTACAAAGGATGTCATTACTTTGTTCCGCAAAGCCTTCTTATTTAGATTATTGTAGCCCAAACCTCCCTTTTTGACATTGACTTTTACACCTAGCAGCTTGTCTAGGTTTTTCTGCCCATCAACAAATTTAGACAAGGAAACTTTCAAATCCTGAATTTCATTTTCAAGAGATGCAATGTGTATTTCATAACTAGCGATCTCTTGTTCACTACAATTGACAGCTTCATTCAAAACCTTGTTAGCTGTTTTGTATTCTTCAATTTCCTTTCTCAGCTCATCTACCTCTTCAGTCTCGTTTGTACAGATAGCTTTTCCTTTTTCCAATGTGAGAAGTCTTTCAGACATGACACTGTTTAACAGTTTTAATTTTTCAACTTCTTCTTTAAGCTTATCATTTTGAATTAACTCATTTATTAGAAGCTGATCTTCTGAGTTAACCATGCTTTCTCTCCTAGCTTCAAACTCCCTCAATTCCTTTTGTTGTTTTTCAAAATCTTTCTGTAAATCTATGTTTACAGATTTTATGGCATTAAAATTTTCAATCAGCAAATCATTCCCTCGTTTAAGTTTCTCTAATTGTTCTTCATTTTCTTTAGAGAACTTTCTGAGAGAGTCATCTTCAGATTTTAGATTGTTCAGTTCAGAGTAAACACATTCAAGTTCCTTCTTCAGTTCTGCATTCTGGTTTTTATACATATGATTATCAGACAGACATGCATCATGAGATTGCTTCGTACTTGAACAATTTTTACATGGAGAGCTAGAACTATCTACCCGAGTACTCTTCTTCAACTTTTTATACTGTTTTCTTAACAGTTCATGAGATTCAAATATTTCAGCATATGAATTCTCCCAATCTTCTAGAGAGAAACTCTCGAAGAGATTTACCTCATCATCATCATCTTCTTCAGTTTGATTGCTGCCTTGATCGCTGGCACTTTGATTTCTTCTGTTGGCCATCATGCATCCGTCCACATCTATCTCCTGAGTTCGCTTCAATGTATCCAGAATATCTTTAGCAGAACTGCAGTCAAAGAAACATGAATGAAAAGCTCTATCAGTAGCTGCCTTCATTAGATTTATTGCTATCTGATTTTCTTCATGCATGGATTTGTGACTGTCAGTCCATTTGGACTTTTTCCTTGGTAGTTCATGAGGACCATGTGAAATTACTTTCCACAGGTCTGGATTCACAGATTTAATATAATTCTTCAAACCAGCGAACCATGCATCAAAATGCGTACGACTGAAGATCGGTGGATGGGCCATGAGAACACACAGATTAACGCAACAAGAATATTGATGCACTAAAAACAAATTAGCACCTAAGATTGCAAGATCGATCTGCAGGTCGCTGGACCTTGTAAGCAGACACCAGCTCTGATACCAACTGTTAGGGTGCTAGGCCCGGATACAGAGGGAGGTGAATGTATCCCTCTAAAAATTATGGCCTAAATTAAAGACTCTAAAGCTCGAATATGCGGAATAGGGACAATGAGCTTTCCGAGATAAGATAATAATCAACCAATTGATCAAACAGTTGGACTGCAACAATGCAGCCACCTGATCAAACTAGAAATGCAGACAGAACAGTGCAACCCAAACACACCCAGCAAAGTGCAATGCTCAAGGTTACTGCTGATAGGAAAAATATAAACAAACCAAGATAACACAGCTAACCAGCATGCATAACCTGTGAATGGGAGGTAGGAGGCAAGGAGCGAACGCACAAAACAAACCACTGCACAGTAGATTTTTAGGTGGTTCGGTCCTGCAGACCTACATCCACCCCACACTCAACCCGAGTGTGGCTTCCACTAGCTCACGCTAGAAACAGCAGACTCAGTCTGCAACAGGTGCTGCCACACAGCTTGACCAGGGGAACAACCTCCCCTCTTCCTCCCAACCGGAGGGAACCACTAGTGACACCAGTCACTAGCAAACCAGAGACGCAAGTCTCTCTTCCTCCAGACCGGAGGGAACACCTAGTCTTGCAACCCACAAGACTAGAACCGGAGGACCAATCCTCCCTTCCTCTAAAATCGGAGGGAACCAACCGGTGACTTCCAGTCACCAGCAAACCAGACGTCGAAGACCTCTCTTCCTCCAGACTAGGAGGGACCCCTGGACTTGCAATCCGCAAGCCCAGAACCGGAGATCAGATCTCCCTTCCTCCAAACCGGAGGGAACCCACAAGTAGCACCCAGCTACTTGCAACCGGAGATAGCAATCTCTCTTCTCCTGAACTAACAGGAGGAACCCCGACCTCTCTACAGAGTATCGGAAATACAGCAAACCAGAAAACAAAGGAAAAACAATAAACGAAAATAACTTCAACAAAATAGAAAGCTGAAAAATGAAATGCATAATGTGGCTCTCAACGGAGCTGACTGGCCTGGATTTGATCCACGGTCCAGTAGACAGATCTTCAGGTAAGTTTTTCTTCCTCTTCTCTTCTCTTCTTCTTCTTCTCTTTCACTCTCTTGATCTCTGCTCCCCTATTCTCTTCGGCTCACACTTCTATCTCTCTCTTTCTCTTCTTCTCCTTCTGCTCTTCTTCTTCTTCACTCTTTCTTCTCTTTTCACACGAGCACTATCTCTCTTTCTTTTTCTTCTTCTGCTCTCACTCTCACTCTCTTCTCTACTCTCTTCTTTTCTTTCTTTTCTTCTTTTTCTGGATCGAAGGACTTTCTACTCTTCAGGCTTTCTGCTTCGATCGCCTTCATCTGAGGACGAAGGGTTCTATTTATAGCAGCAACAGCAGGTGGATAGGGCACAAAACGCGTGTGCCTCCCACGCTCGATCCAGAATCTTCCTGCCACGTGTCCTTATCAGATTGGTTCCTCTTGTCTCGGATCACGTGCAGCCCAGGAGTGTGGAATGTTCTTCCTCGGACCTGTAATGAGATTAAAACTATTAATACGCTGTATGGTCATTAACAATAGAGCTGCATGAGGTATATAGAAACAACAAGAGGTGCACTGCACTGAGGACGACACGCGATACAGTGGTGACAAAACAAATACTACTAAGAGAACGACACGAAGTAGAAAGAAAACAACACGAAGTAAAACGAGAACGACACGAAGTGTCACTGTAACAACAAACACTACGAAGTTACGAATACAAAAAGAAACACGAAATCACGAATACAAAAACAACACGGAGACACGAAGACAAAAACAACACGGAGACACGAAGACACAAACAGAAACCGACACGAATTGAAGACAGCACGAAGATGAAAACAAAGACCGACATGAGTTGAAAACAACACGAAGATGAAAAATAGGAATCAACACGAAGTGAGGTCAAGGCGAGAAGGACACGAGGTCTGATGAGAAAGACCAACACGAAGACGATGAAAATAGCACGAAGTAAAGAGCAACGACACGAAGTATAGTGGTGACAAAAACACACACTACACAGAGAACGACACGAGGTGGCACAGAAAGCAACACGAGGTGCTGCAATGTCCTGCACGTAATTGAACAAAAATGACACGAAGACACAACAACTAAAACAACACGAAGACGAAGACAGACACGGCTATCACGACACGTGATGAAGCAGTGAAACCAGAGACAAAGGAAACGACTCGAGGAACAACAGTAAGTGACACGAAGACACAATAAAGGGAACGACACGAAGTAAAAAGCAACTCGACATAACGAATATCAAAGAGAACGACACGAGGACAAAAACAAAAACCAACACGAAGTGTGGTTTCAACACACGAAAGACACGAGGTCTAGGAAGAACAACACGAAGATGGAAATAACAAAGAACCGACTCGAACTAAGGACGACATGGAGACAGCACAGACACGGGCTTGAACTTAGAGAAGAGTGCACAAAGTAAACTCAACATGAAGACAGAACAACACGAAGACAATGAACACTAAAACAACACGAAGACGATGGATGCTACAGTGCAATGTCTAGACATGAAATCCAATGCAAGCGGCTGTACAGACTTGAAGAATAACCCAGTGTATAGACTTGAAGATTGAAGGCGATGTACAGACTTTGATGCCCAAAGGCGATGAACAGTGAATCAGTGTATAGACTTCAAGGTTCATTGAAGAATGTACATACATCAAGAGATGTTTCATGCCAATGTATAGACTTAGACGCAACATGCTATGCAATGTACACACTTCACTGAACAGGATGTGCAGACTTTGTGAGTGCCAAGTGATGTACAGACTTGGATGACCAATGCCAATGTATAGACTTCCAACGTGAGTGATGCGCTGTACAGACTTTGTCTTAGACGCTAAATGAGACTGACAATGTATACACTTAGCCAATGCAATGCACTGTATGGACTTCTAAGAGACGCTCAATGTACAGACTTACTGCCAATCAATGTATAGAATCTGTAAATGCATATGAATGCTTTATGCAGCAGATAACAGTCTGAAACTTCAATTGCAATGATTCACAGTGTAAGCAAGTAAACTGACTGAACATATGAAAGCCTGAATGAACATTTCAGCAAGATGACTCACAGTGACTCACATCAAACACCAATCATCAAAACCAAATCAATTATCAAAACAGAACATCAATGCATGGTGACTCACAGTGATTAGGTCACATTAAAACCAATCATCACAATCCCTTAAAGCCAATCATCAAAACCACAAACCACAGGGGCCAGGCGCACAACACCATCAACATGGGGAGAGCCAGTAGGAGTAGGAGCACGAGGGAGACGGTCCGTAATGTCATGCAGAGTTTCATCATGATGAAGAAGCTGGCGACAGATGACAAGAAGGGATTGGTTGGTCAGCCAGAAGGCTTCACGGTTATCTTCATGACTGGCATAGAGAGTGGCCATGTGGGTGGAAAGATCATCCAGAGCGTGGGTGAAGGAGTCCATTCGTCTAGTCATGGTATCCATAAAAGTGTCCAAATGCCCAAGGGAGGAGTCAATGCAGGTTTCCATGCCTAAAAGACGCCTGTCTAGAGTCTCATAGTCCCCCCAAGTGGGATGCCCAGCACCCTGAGTGGAAGACTCCCCATGAAAGTACTGCGGTGGTGGAGGAAGAGCCAATGGAGGAGGCACATCTTCGGGCTGGACTGGTGCAGGTGCATCTTGGTGATCTTGTTGTTGGTCCGGTTCTTGTTCTTCTTCACTGTCATTCTCTTCCCCATAAACTGGGACAGCACGACAAATTTTGCCATTTGCAGCACGGTAATATCCCATATCAGAGAAAATCTTATGCTCATTATAAATGTCATCATGGTGGACCAGAACAAACTGCTCACCCTCCAATGGGACCCCGACAAAAGTGAACACTCTAGTGAGTTGAGAAGCATAAGGCAGGGACCGCCGTAAATGTGTACGGCATCGACTTATCAGTTGAGTCATGAGCCATCCCATATTAACTAATTCGCCATTCATAACATGATAGAACAGGAATCGGTGCACTTCAGTCACTTCATCTCGGTTGCCACTCTTGGGATAAATAAGTGTAGTAAACATATGATGGAGAACCCGTTGCAGTGCGGGAAAGTGGTTGGCATTGAGCTCAATTAGGTCATTCACACCACGTACAAACTCACAGCTCGTCATGGCAATGAAACTTGCCTCAACCTCACCATGCCCAAAATTCATGTCTGCACCATGTGAAGAGACACCTAGGGCATGATTAAATAGTTCTGAATTAATTCGGATCTCAATGCCCTGAACCATTGTGTACAATCTTCCATTTCTATCGACCAAATTACCATAGAACTGTTGTACTAGATAGGGATAGAACCGATTGTATCTAGTGACAAAATCAAGCCACCCCGGTTGCATTGAGAAAACTGTATAAATGTCGGGCAGGATTTCATTCAACTCTTCAAAATCGACAAGACGTGGGTCGATGATAGTTCTTGGAGGTAACTTGGGTGCTGGAGCTTCTGGTGGTGGTGCAGCCGGAGCTTCACGTCTCCGAGCACTAGGTTCCCCTTGGAGAAGATGCCGAGCACTCCTTCTAGGTGTCATTTTAGACTAAGAAACCCGCTGAAGATATGATCCTCTTGAGAGGTAGAACCTCTACCTTGGGATGGAGAGAGAGACACCGGGGAGGACTGTGAACACCTTCTTTACGCTCTAGAACTTAGGGAAGAATGACACGAGCGCACGAACGTCGATGAGGAGTTGTTCCAAAATGGAGAACAATCGGCCGGATCGTGTTCGGAGAGAGGAGATGTGGGATTTTTAGGGCTTAGAAGATGGGAGTGAGGTGTGCTAGTGTTAGAATGGAGTAAGGGAGAGAGAAGGGAATGCAATAGAATGAGGGAAGTAGGGAGAAAACCCCCTTAAAATGGGGTTCGGACGCGGCTGAACCGGGTCGGTTCGCCGCTAGCGGTCGACCGGCACGAAGCCAGCGGTCGACCGCTGGGGCATAGAAACCCCCATTTTTGACCCCGAGAGAAAAAGAGTCTAGCCAGTGACCTCAGTGATAAAAGTGGACTCCAAGACCCTGTGGACTCCCCCATTTTCTCAAAAACATATTTTCCTCCTTTTTTTAATATATATATTTTTTATTTTTTTTTTCTTTTGCTAACCCAAGAATGATAGCAGGCAAGAGTCGACTACGGAAACCCCTGTTTCAAGACTGCTTAGAACACTAGATCACCAGTCCACGTTTATTTGTCAAGGAGTATTTAGTCTTAGGAATGTGTCAAGGAAGAAGTGTGTAAATATATATATATATAAGAATAAGCACACATGCTAGGTATTGTCATACACAATAGAAATAAAACACACACAATGCATGCATCTCACAAAATCTACCCAAAAGAAATCAACCTAGTACAGACCTAAGAGCGTATGCTCTCACCCTTGCACATGCCAAGTTCTCTCCTAATTTTATTGAATTAATCCTGATTTAGGGGTTTTGTGAAGATGTCAGCCAGTTGGTTAAGTGTATCAATGAACTTGAACTCAAAGACCCCTTTGCCTACATGATCTCTTAGAAAATGATGTCGAATGTCAATGTGTTTGGTTCTGGAGTGTTGAACAGGATTTTTAGATAGATTAATTGCACTCGTATTATCACATAAGATCGGCACACAATCCACTTCAACATTCAAATCAAGCAATTGATTTTTAATCCAAAGTACTTGGGCTCCACAACTTCCGGCGGCTACATATTCAGCCTCGGCCGCTGAGAGAGCTACTGAATGTTGTTTCTTAGAGGCCCATGAAACGAGGCACCCGCCAAGAAACTGACAGTACCCACTTGTACTTTTACAATCTACAATGCACCCGGCATAATCCGCATCGGTATAAGTAATTAAATCAAAAGAACTACCGATAGGAAACCACAAGCCAAAATCAATTGTGCCAATATGATATCTAAAAATGCGTTTAACAGCTGATAAGTGAGATTCTTTAGGGCATGACTGGAAACGGGCACAGAGACATACACTGAATTGGATATCAGGGCGGCAAGCTGTAAGGTACAGTAGTGATCCGATCATACCTCGAAATAGTGTAGAATCCACTGTTTTACCATTTTCATCCTTATCCAGCTTTGTGGTGGTGGCCATGGGAGTTGATATGGGTTTTCCTTCCGCCATCCCGTATTTCTTCAGCAGTTCTATAGTATATTTGGCTTGATTGATGAAGATTCTTTCTGAAGTTTGTTTTACCTGCAATCCAAGAAAAAAAGTCAGCTCCCCCATTAAGCTCATCTCGAATTCTCCTTGCATAATCTTTACAAATTCATCGCATTAGGCATTGTTAGTAGCTCCAAAAATAATGTCATCCACATACACTTGAACTACCAAAATGTCCTTACCTGATTTCCTTGTGAAAAGTGTTTGATCAACCTTACCTCTCTTGAACCCATTTTCAACTAGAAATGAGGTAAGCCGTTCATATCATGCCCTTGGTGCTTGTTTTAGTCCGTACAAGGCCTTTTGGAGCTTGTACACATGTCATGGATGTTTGGAATCTTCAAAACCTGGAGGCCGCTCTACAAAAATATCCTCCTTGATATAACCATTAAGAAATGCAGATTTAACATCCATTTGAAACAATTTAAAGTTCAAAGAGCAAGCGTAGGACAGTAAGATCCGGATTGCTTCAAGTCTAGCAACCGGTGCAATGGACTCATCAAAATCAATGCCCATCTCCTTGCTGTACCCCTTGGCTACAAGCCGGGCCTTATTCCTTACAACTAATCCTGCATCATTTAGCTTGTTTCTGAAAACCCAACGGGTTCCAATAGTGGGATGGTTCTTAAGACGCGGCACGAGAGTCCACACCTCATTTCTTTCAAATTGGTGCAGCTCTTCATGCATAGCATGAGTCCAAGATTCATTTTGAAGAGCTTCATGAATGTCCTTGGGCTCTTCTTGTGAAAGTAAAGTCATCAAATCTTCCTCTTCTACCAGCCTTAGAGAGGACCTAGTTCTTATCCCATCCTCCAAATTACCTATGATGTTCACAACTGGATGATCCTTGAGAAATGTGGAAGAGCTAGGTAAGTCAAGATGCTGCACTTGTGGTTCTTGCAGTGTCTCGAGTGTGGGATCTTCATCTTCTTCACTCTTGCTTGAGGTTGCTTTCAATGGCTCATTCTTAGCTCCGTCATTAGTTGAATTCCTAGGAGCTTCATCTGCATTCAAGGTAGAAGAAATTTGATTTGTTAGTTTTGATTCTGATTCATCAAAAATAACATGAGGACTTTCTTCAACGACCAAAGTCCTTTTATTGAATAACTGGTAAGCTCTAGAATTAAGTGCATAACCTAAAAAGATTCCTTTGTCATTCTTTTCATCAAACTTACCCAGGTTGGACTTACCATTGTTGAGAATATAACAAGAGCATCCAAAGGGTTTGAGATATGAGATGTTTGGTTTCTTGCCCTTGTAGAGCTCATATGGAGTTTTCTTCTGAATGGGCCTTACCATTGCCCTGTTGATGATGTGGCATGCTATACTTACCGCCTCAGCCCAAAAGTACTTAGGTAGTGAGTTCTCACTGAGCATGGTCCGGGCCATGTCTATCAACGTTCTATTTTTCCTCTCCACTACTCCATTTTACTGGGGCATCCTTGGTGACGAAAAATTATGTGTGTACCCCTGCTCTTCACAGAAGATGCTGAAATCATGATTTTCAAATTCACCACCATGATCACTCTGGATGGTAGTGATGAGGTAACCTCTTTCATTTTGAATTTCCCTACAAAACACTTGAAATTCCGTCAAGGCATCACTTTTATTGGCTAAAAATAACACCTATGTGAATCTGGAGTAATCATCAACAATTACAAATCCAAATGATTTACCCCCTAGGCTGGATATCCTAGTGGGACCAAATAAATCAATATGTAGCAGTTCTAGAGGCCGAGAGGTAGAGACAATGTTTTTATTTTTGAAAGAAGTACGTGTTTGCTTGCCTTTTGTGCAAGCCTCACAGATTTTGTCGCTTTCAAATTTTAATTTTGGCAAACCATTTGCCAGGTCATGTCTAGACAACTTGGAGATTACTCCAAAACTAGCATGACCTAGTCTTCGGTGCCATAGCCATGCATACTCATGGTTGTTAGCCACCAAACACACATCATCACATGAAACATTATCAAGATCAATAGTGTACACATTGTTATTCCTTTTACCGATAAAACTGATTTCATTTAAAATTTTATTCATGACAAGGCAGTGGGTTTCATCAAAAACTATCTTAAATCCCTTCTCACACAACTGACTTATGCTCAACAAATTATGATTCAATCCTTTCACCAAAAGAACATTTTCAATTAAAGTTTCAGAATTCTTACCTATGTTTCCAATTCCAATTATTTTACCTTTGTCCTTTCCACCAAAAGTAACTGAGCCTCCTTCCTTTTCTTGCAGCTTGGAGAACACCTTCTTGTCCCCTGTCATATGCCTTGAGCAACCGCTGTCCAAATACCATTTGCTCCCCCTGGCTTCAAGACATAGCTGCAAGAAATAAATTTCTCATACAATTGTTTTTGGTACCCAAACAAGTTTGGGTCCATAGGAGTTAGTCCAACTTCTTGCGGGTGTTCTCTTTATCCATGGAACATGATATTTAGGTGTGCTTTGTCTAAACCAGCAGTTGGAAATCACATGACCAAATCTACCACAATGAAAGCAATTGGCATGTGAGAAAGTTCTTTGATATTTGTATGGCTTAGGCTGAACATGTTGGGGTTTAGAATTAGAACATGAAGCATGATTATAGTCCTTTTCATGACCAAAGGATATGGTGATCTTCTGCTCATAAGATTTTTTGTATTGAGGTGTGTACCCCAAGCCTTCCTTTTGGAAGTTGACTTTAACCCCCAATAAGTTATCCAGGTTTTGTTTCCCTTTAACAAACCTAGTCAAGGTGGACCGAAGTTCAGCAACTTCTTTACCCAAAATCTCATTTCTCCTTTCGAGTTCTGAATTTGTGGATTTCAGAATTTCTTCTTCCTTTTTCAGATTTTCACACACTTTTTCAACTTCAGCCATTTTGCATGAAATCTCTTCTTTGGTTCTTTCAATATCTGAAATAGTTTGCAGCAAACTTTCTCTTTCCTCAGTTACTTCAAACCATTCTTGTTCCAATTTTTCAAACTTGACAAAGATATCTTCATGTGACAGTTCATGAATTTTCTTTTATTTCAGATCTGATTTTCTTGTATTTGGTATACAGTTTTTCATATTCAGACTCCCATTATTCATTTGAAAGAAAATCATGGTCCGAGTTTACCTCGGTTGAGTCATCCTCATGAGCCATAAGACACAGGCTCTCCACGAGCTCTTGTATCTCCTCCTCGGACGGTTCGTCTTCTTCATCGCTCCACGTAGCAACCATGGCTTTGGGCTTTCTGAAATTATCCTTTTTGAATTTCTTCTTCAGGTCTGGGCACTCTCCCCTCATGTGCCCGGACTTTTTGCATTCGTAGCATATGATGCCACTCCGCTTGCTCGACTCACCCTTGGTTTGAGTGGGCTTCCTTTGCCCTTTTTTGAAGTTGCCTTGGTAATTATATTTCTTCCTCAGAAATCTTTTTACTTGACGAGTGATCATAGCCAATTCTTCTTCTTCGTTGCTTCCGTCACTTGACTCTTCTTCTGGAGAGCTGTCATCGGATTGATGAGCTCTCAATCCAATTACTTTCTTCTTCTTGATATCTTCCTCAACTGTCCTCTTCACATTTATCTCATAAGTCATGAATGACCCTATGAGTTCATCGAGGGTAAGTGTGGACAGATTCTTGGAGTCTTCAATAACGGTGGCTTTGGTGTGCCACGCAGGAGAGAGGGATCTTAGCAATTTTCTTACGAGCTCAGAATTTGTGTAATCTTTCCCAAGACTTTTGAGACCATTCGTGATCTCAGTTAGTCTTGCGAACATCTCTGAAATTGTCTCTTCAGACTTCATCTTGAAAAGCTCATAGTCTCGAACCAGAAGGTTGGCCTTGGTCTTCTTGACTTTGGATGTCCCTTCATATATGAGCCGCAGTTTGTCCCACATTTCTTTAGCTAAGCTGCACATGGAGACACGAGAGAATTCCTTAGGGTGTATCGCATATTGCATAATATTCATAGCATTAAAATTAACAGTGCATTTCTTAATTTCCTCGGGTGTCCATTTTTCTTCATCATTCCCAAGTTTGTAAGGACCCTTGTCCACAACTCCCCAAACTTCGTACTCTTGAGCCCTCAAGAAAACATGCATTCTATTTTTCCAGTATGAGTAGTTTGAGCCATCAAAGAACGGAGGACGGTTGATGGAGTGACCCTCGGGCATCATACCCTTATTTGCCATTGATCCAGATCTCACTCTAGATCGTTAGATCTGTGAAGGATAGATCCTTAGCTCTGATACCAATTAAAGTCCCGCAATCAATGGCACCCAAGAGGGAGGTGAATTGGGTGAAATCACAATTTTAACAAGGTTATACTCAATTTTAAAATTATGCGAGAACACTGAGAGATAAGTGCAGGATAAACCACATTTATCAAAAGCAATCACTACAACAACCCTTGGTACTAGGTGGAGTTAACTGATCTGAAGATTTACTCATGCAAACTGTTATCTTTCCGGCAAGAGTAACCTTGTCAGTTCGAATCCAGCTTTTGATATACCGAGGATCTATTTGAAGGTGATCAGTTAATCTAGATCTAAAGATAGCAATTAAACTAAATCCACAAGCATGCGCAGAAGTGGGATAGGGGAAAAGGAACAAACCACAATGAGACAACAATTTTTAGGTGGTTCGGATGCCACAGCGGCAACCTACGTCCACCCCTCACCAACTGTGAGGATCCACACACTATCTTGTAAAGAGATACAAGATCAAACACACACACACACAAAGACAAACAAACATAACTGCACACACACATGGATCTGCGAAGATCCATACACACACGGATGATTTAGGAATACAACATAACCACACTTGAAGCTCAGAAAGCTTGAGAATGAAAAACACAAAAGAAAAGGCTTGATTAATGCTCCCCCTTAGTTGATGAAGAATTCCTTGGATGCAGCTTGAGCTCCACTTGGTCTGGCCTTTGATCTCCTTCAGACATGGCTTGATCTTTACCTGATAATGGAGGAAGAAGGATGAAGAACTCTTCTCGGAGCACTGTTCACGTCTACAGTGCTAACTCCCTTCTCTTCCCCTTTGGTAGCCTCCTTGATCCACCTTGAGCATTAGAGTTTTCTTAACCCTCTTGTATACGTTATATAGACTTTGAATGGTCCATAGACTCCCCCAGACCAGATCCACAATTTTTGGAGAGTTTGGTTGCTCAGGGATTAAACAATACCAAGAGGGATGAATTTCTCGAAGTGACAAAAAGTCAACAATTATGGGCAGCTCGGGGCTGGCGGTCGACCTGCAGAGGCCAGCGGTTGACTGCTAGGAGCATTCCTGTAGCCATTTGGCTGCTGAAAAGTAGTTCGACCGCTAGGGTCCTGGCGGTCGATCGCCATTTTTACATGTCTTCTTCTTTTGGTTCTGTGATTTCAGGTCGACCTCCAATGGTCCAGAGGTCGATCGCCAATCTCCGAACCTGTAAAAATCAAGTGTTAGCCCACAAAAAAAAACTGTCCATAAGTTTGATGATTGAAATGGGCTTGAGTTATGGTTGATTACAAGTTTGTTTAGGCTCGATTTAACACATGGAAGGATTCAAGAACACTAAGTTGAAAAGGAATGAAATTTGATGGTTTAGAGCATAAAACTTTGTTCAAATACAAGGCACGTAGGAGATAAATGTCCTAGGTTTTGTTATCATCAAAATCACTCGGATATTCTCAACATCAAGAGCAAGTACCCATTATCGAGGATTGACGAGCTGTTTGATCAGATAGCGGGAGCTCAATATTTTTCTAAGATCGATCTCCGATCTGGATACCATCAGTTGCGGATCAATGATGAGGATATTTATAAAACGGCCTTTCGTAGCAGGTATGGGCATTTTGAATTTGTAGTAATGCCTTTTGGACTAACAAATGCACCTGCAGCTTTCATGCAGTTGATGAACAGCGTGTTCCGGCCCTATCTTGATCAATGGGTCGTGGTGTTTATTGATGATATTTTAATATACTCCAAGAGTGAGGAGGAGCATGCTGAACACTTGAGGATGGCGTTGCAGTTATTAAGAGACCATCAATTATATGCCAAGTTTAGTAAGTGTGAATTTTGGTTACAAGAAGTATCTTTTCTGGGTCATGTTATCACTAAGGAAGGTATATCTGTTGATCCTTCGAAAGTTGATGCAGTAAAGAATTGGGATAGGCCTACTAATGTAACTGAAGTAAGAAGTTTTCTAGGCCTGGCATGCTATTACCGAAGGTTTGTTAAAGATTTCTCCAAAATTGCGGTACCTTTGACAAGATTAACCCGCAAGGAGAACAAATTTGATTGGTCAGAAGTTTACGAGCGGAGTTTTCAGACTCTGAAGGAGTGTTTAACTACTGCCCTTATTTTGGCCTTACCTTCTGGAGAAGGAGGTTTTGTCATTTACACTGATGCTTCAGGTATTGGTCTGGGTTGTGTGCTTATGCAGCATGGCAAGGTGATAGCTTATTCGTCTAGGCAGTTAAGGAAGCATGAAGAGAATTTTCATGTTCATGATTTGGAACTTGCAGTAGTAGTTTTTGCCCTAAAAATCTGGAGGCATTACTTGTATAGAGAAACATTCACAGTGTTCTCGGATCACAAGAGCTTGAGATACCTATTTTCTCATAAGGAACTTAATATGAGGCAGAGGAGATGGCTTGAGTACTTGAAAGACTTTGATTTTTCTATCGAGTACCATCCGGGAAAGGGGAATGTGGTGGCAGATGCTTTAAGCCGCAAGCCAATCGCTAGATTATCAAGTCTCATGTTGCAAGAATGGAGATTGTTAGAACATTTGGCTAGCTTAGATATTAATATTGGCGAGGATCGGGTTATGATTACACAGATTTAGCTTCGTCCAGAGTTATTAATGAAAATTCAGTCCTTACAAGGCAATGATCCAGTATTGGTGGAGATCAAGGAAAGTTTGAACACTAGACCAGATTTCATGTTAGCCGATGACGGCAGATTATTATTTCGAGGAAGGACCTGTGTGCCATATGTAACTGAATAAAGAGTAAGATCTTAGAAGAAACCCATAGGTCCAGGTATACTATTCATCTTGGAGGCACTAAGATGTATCAAGATTTGAAGAGGACCTTTTGGTGGCCGAATATGAAAAAGGAAGTCACAGAATTTGTAAGTAGATGTTTGGTATGTCAGCAAGTCAAGGCAAAGCATTTCAGACCTACTAGGAAGTTAAAACCACTTGATATACCTCAATAGAAGTGGAAGAGTATTGGTATGGATTTTATCATGGGTCTACCTAGGACTCGCAGTGGAATTGATGCAATATGGGTCATTATTGATAGATTGACTAAGTCTGCTCATTTCTTGTCCATTAAGTCCAAACGGACAGTTGATGTTTTAGCTACTCTGTATATGAAGGAAATCGTAAGACTTCATGGAATACCAGTCAGTATTATGTCTGATAGAGACCCCAGATTCACTTCGCATTTCTGGAAAGGATTACAGGAATCCCTGGGTGCTCGTTTGAGTTTCAGTACCGCTTTTCATCCTTAAACAGACGGACAGACTGAGAGAACCAATCAGATTGTGGAAGATATGCTAAGAGCTTGTGTGATTGATTTTGGAGGCTGTTGACATGAACATTTGACTTTGATTGAATTTGCCTACAATAATAGTTACCAGTCCAGTATCCAGATGGCTCTGTTTGAAGCTCTATATGGAAGAAGTTGTCGATCCCCATTATGTTGGGATGAGGTAGGTGAGAAGCAATGGTTGGAACCAGATCTCATTTCAGAATCATCTAGGAACATCCGTATTATCAGAGACCGTTTGCAAGTGGCACAGTCAAGACAGAAGAGTTATACTGATAATAGGAGAAGAGCCTTAGATTTTCAAGTTCGCGAGCATGTGTTCTTGAAAGTTTCACCAACAAGAGGAATCCAAAGGTTTGGTATTCGTGGCAAGTTAAGTCCAAGATATGTTGGTCCATTCGAGATTCTGGAAAGAATTGGAGAAGTTGCATACCGTTTAGCTTTACCACCCTAGTTATCTGGAGTTCATAATGTCTTTCATGTATCGATGTTGCGAAAGTATGTGTATGACCCCACTCACATCATTCAACATGTAGATTTGGAGTTAAAAGAAGATATGACTTATGAAGAAAGACCCATCAAGATTTTGGACCGTAAGCAACAGCAACTCAGAAATCGATCTATACCTATGGTCAAGGTTCAGTGGAATCGGCGTGGAACGGAAGAAGCTACTTGGGAATCTGAGGACGTTATTCGGAAATAATACCCTGATTTATTCGAAATGTCAATTAACTGACTCCCCATTTCGATAAATACAGTGAATTTGGAGGACCAAATTCCTTAAAGTGGGAGAGGGTGTAGCACCCCGGTGTATTATTAAATAAAATAAAAGGAAATTATAAAGAAAATTCTTGAAGAATACAATAGGTCAAATTTCAACCAACTTATAAAAATCCCAAAAAATGATATTCATGAAAAGGACTAATAACTTAGTAAGTTTGTCTTCTGCAGTCAGCCCAAAATAAAATCCTATGTGAGCCGAATTAGGTGTGTAAGGCCCGAATCAACACTTAATCTAACCGGACCTTAAATCATGAAATTCGAGCCAATTTCTCGATCATTTAAGCCCAAACTGGACCCAAATGAACGGCCTTGATTAGTTGATCATTTCCCCTCTCGATCCCCATCGAAACCCTAACCCTAGTGAGAGGATTTGGAGGAATAACGGCAGCGGCGTCTTGGTCTCGCGCAATTCACGCACCCCATGAATCGGAGGACTCTATCCTCTCTAATCGACCCTTCTAGACTCAATTAACTCTATAAAATCAACCCTTAGTCACCCTAGAATAGTTTAGATGTTGTGGCGACCGTCGAGGAGCGCGGACGAGGGTGATTTCCGGCGATCATCGGAGAGGTGTTCCGGGCGCGATCAGCATTCTTCATCCCTCTTCTTACTTCGATTTAAGTAGGTGCTCGAAGACCAAGTCCAACGTATAATATACTGTTAGATTCGCGTCTCTGTCCTCTTTCTAATGACTTAAAAAGCCCTAACATCCATCTAGTATCCTGCGAGGATTTATATTGTTAGTGGAAGCATGTCAGATTTGGGGTTTTCTTAATGATCCTTGTTTTATGTGGGGATTAGCAGGCTTAAATGTTAAATTGATCATGCCATCTTGTACATCATCTTGTTCTCGTTCTATTGGTGGGTGTTTTCCCAATTTTTATGCTTTACATGAGGAGTATTTGATCGCTTTTACTAACCCTAGCCGAGCTCGTCGGAGGCGAGCAGGGCGACCTTACCGCGGTCCAACAGGAACCACCCTATTCTGAATGGCCCCTCGATAGACCGTGTGGTCGATATCGACGGCAAGTAGTTGACCGTTTATTGTCCGTGCGTTTTGAATCCTCCATGATCAGAGCGGCCATATCCAGATCGTGCAGAGACCCCCGCGGCCCCTCGATAGACCGCCCAACCCCGCTAGGCCCCTGGCCTTTAGGGATTGGACGGATTATCCACCGACCGCTGAGGCCCTCGGAGCTGTTCTAGACGAACTGTTCTGTCTCGCCGAATGCTTTATTCTTGTTCTAGCATGATTCATCTTAGTCAACTAATGATAATGGTAATCTAGCAACCTACATGTTAATTGGAACGTATGAAAGTTAATATTATATTTTTTCTTGCTTAATTACTCTCTCATGACCTTGTTCATCATTTCAATGAAGCTAATCTCAAACATGTTATAATGAAGAATGAACTAATGATACTAGGGTTGTTTTGACAGTCACTCTACTCCGGTAGGATTGACTGACCACTTTACGCTTGTGTTCCGATGATTTCTAGCCTTCATTTCTTGTAATGGTTGGAACTCTCTACCGGATACTCCTTCCGTCGGACTAGGACCTCCATTATGAGACCTCCGTAAGCCCCCGCGAGCCTGGGATTCCCACTAGGATGCCGGACAGGTTGTACCACAAGTCCTGCACTGGTTGACTCGATTGAACCACATGAAAGACCCTGGTTTAAGTCACGGGCCACATTGGACAGTCCAAGTTATTGCACGGCCAGAATTGGACGGTGTAACACTCGGGACGGCCCCATATGAACTGTGCAATTCTGGCAGAATGCCCTATCCTAATTGGTCGATTGCCCTTGTTCTATCTTCGACCTGGTTATGTTATAGTCGACCCAAAAAGCCTTTGGGCTGACCAGCGGATAGTGGGCTGGACCCTGGTTCAGTTCCACCCCACCTATGGCAACCCAGGAGCCCATTTGTGTGGACTTTTCCTTGACTAGTTAGGCCCAGTATTGAACGAACGGAATAGGCCCGTCCAGTTTTTAAAATGGATCTACTCGGACCGTTCCGTTCTGCGCGGCCCAGTCCGGCCCGTTTACTTTCATTTTGGGCTTCAAAGCTTTCCTGTCGTGAACGGCCCAAAATGGACCATTCATACTTGGTTTCTGTTAGGCCGTTCTTCAGCCCAGTTCTTCTAGAGCGGCCCAGTTAGAGACCGTTCATTCTCTGAGCGGCCCAATATGGACCGTGTATCTTCCAGAAGTGTTTTCCATGATTCTTGGTGTTGGAATTCAAGGACCTGTTAGTTCTTGATAAACTTGAACTTTTTGGACAAAATGTCTACTTCAACTTACCCTTGGTAAGTTCTGTACCTTGAAATTATTGGCCATTTACCTTGTTTAATGTCTAGACAACTTGGAATCTTGGATCCATTAAACCAATGCCAATGTATCATAAGGCACTACACAAAAAAGTGGGATTTCAGACGGACGTTATCCGTCTCAAATCCGTCTGAAAATCCGTCGCAAACCATATTTGTAACGGAATTCCGACGGATTTAAGACGGGTATCGACCGTCTGAAATTCTTAGTCACAAATTTGTGACAGTTAACGTGTCTGTCTGAAATTCCGTCCGAAATTAAGACAGAATAAATTTCGGTCACAAATTCCATCTAAATCTCATACGATAAAATTTTCGTCTGTAACTGTCCGTCTGAAATTATCCGTCTGTATTTCATACGGTTTTTACGACGGATTTATTATCCGTTGTAAATACCGTCAGTAATCCGTCTGAAATCCGTCGCTATTTCTGCCGGATATTACGACAGATTACTTTTCCGTCGTAACTACCGACGACAGTTCCATATGCAAATTCGTCCTAAATCCGTCGGTGTTTGAAACGGAAATCACAACGGATATTAATTTCCGTCTGAAATTACCGTCGCTAATCCAAACGGAAATAGCGACGGATCTGAAAATCTGTCTGAAATATATATATATATATATTTTTTAAAAATGTTGAGTTTATTTATCTAAAACGTGTTAAAAAAAATTATTGGGAACCTACTGATAACCACAAAAAAAAACTCAACATCAACGTACCCAAATAAATAAACACCACCGAAAAAAACTCAACATCAACATAGATGTTCAAATAAATAAACACTACCAATAAAAAAATTCAACACCATGCTGATCAAATAAATACAAAAAAAACATATTAACCCTGCTGATCCATCTGAATAACATCAAACAAATATCATTAAACATCAAGAAATATCCGGTACATCGTCAATATCCTCATCGTCCATATCGTTACTGCCCTGCTCATCTCCTCTGTCGCTGCCCGCAGAAGGATCCCCCTACATTAAAAAAATAATAACATTCATTCATAGATAAAAAAATTAGTGCGAAGAAATGAGCATAAATATAAATCAAACATATCAAATTGATAACTGCAGATTTTATAGATCAACTACTAGCTTGAAACAATATTTAAACCCCCGGACCCGACCTGGTAGTTCATTTAAACTAAGTGTATTTTAAAACTGAACTTTAAGCGTCGAGCTCAAACCGGACATCCGATTTGGATTCCGCCAGTTCTGACAAGTCACTTTCATCTCCCCGGTCGCGTTGGAATGATCGGCACGGCCGTCCGACCGGTATTTCCAATTTTAGACCCCCGGACCTGACCTGGTAGTTCATTTAAACTAAGTGTATTTTAAAACTGAACTTTGAGCGCCGAGCTCAAACCAGACATCCGATTTGGATTCTGCCAGTTCTGACAAGTCACTTTCATCTCCACGGTCGTGTTGGAATGATCGGCACGGCCGCCCGACAGGTATTTCCAATTTTAGACCCCCGGACCCGACCTGACAGTTCATTTAAACTAAGTGTATTTTAAAACTGAACTTTGAGCGCCGAGCTCAAACTGGGCATCCGATTTGGATTCCGTCAATTCTGACAAGTCACTTTCATCTCCCCGATCGCGTTGGAATGATCGGCACGGCCGTCCGACCGGTATTTCCAATTTTAGACCCCCGGACCCGACCTGGTAGTTCATTTAAACTAAGTGTATTTTAAAACTGAACTTTGAGCACCGAGCTCAAACCGGGCATCCGATTTGGATTCCGTCAGTTTTGAGAAGTCACTTTCATCTCCCCGGTCGCGTTGGAATGATCGGCACGGCCGTCCGACTAGTATTTCCAATTTTAGACCCCCGGACCCGACCTGGTAATTCATTTAAACTAAGTGTATTTTAAAACTGAACTTTGAGCGCCGAGCTCAAACCGGACATCCGATTTGGATTTCGCCAGTTCTGACAAGTCACTTTCATCTCTCCGGTCGTGTTGTCATGATCGGCATGGCCGTCCGATCGGTATTTCCAATTTTAGACCTCCGGACCCGACCTGGTAGTTCATTTAAACTAAGTGTATTTTAAAATTGAACTTTGAGCGCCGAGCTCAAACCGGACATCCGATTTAGATTCCGCCAGTTCTAACAAGTCACTTTCATCTCCCCGGTAGCGTTGGAATGATCGGCACGGCCGCCCGACCTGTATTTCCAATTTTAGACCCCCGGACCCGACCTGACAGTTCATTTAAACTAAGTGTATTTTAAAACTGAACTTTGAGCGCCGAGCTCAAACTGGGCATCCGATTTGGATTCCGTCAGTTCTGACAAGTCACTTTCATCTCCCCGGTCGCGTTGGAATGATCGGCACGGCCGTCCGACCGGTATTTCCAATTTTAGACCCCCGGACCCGACCTGGTAGTTCATTTAAACTAAGTGTATTTTAAAACTGAACTTTGACCGCCGAGCTCAAATCGGGCATCCGATTTAGATTCCGTCAGTTATGACAAGTCACTTTCATCTCCCCGGTCACGTTGGAATGTCGGCACGGCCGTCCAACTGGTATTTCCAATTTTAGACCCCCGGACCCGACCTGGTAGTTCATTTAAACTAAGTGTATTTTAAAACTGAACTTTGAGCGCCGAGCTCAAACCGGACATCCGATTTGGATTCCGCCAGTTCTGACAAGTCACTTTCATCTCTTCGGTCGTGTTGTCATAATCGGCATGGCCATCTGACTGATATTTCCAATTTTAGACCCCCGGACCCGACCTGGTAGTTCATTTAAACTAAGTGTATTTTAAAACTGAACTTTGAGCGCCGAGCTCAAACCGGACATCCGATTTAGATTCCGCCAGTTCTGACAAGTCACTTTCATCTCCCGGGTCGCGTTGGAATGATCGGCACGGCCGCCCGATCGGTATTTCTAAGTTTAGACCCCCGGACCCGACCTGACAGTTCATTTAAACTAAGTGTATTTTAAAACTGAACTTTGAGCGCCGAGCTCAAACCGGGCATCCGATTTGGATTCCGTCAGTTCTGACAAGTCACTTTCATCTCCCCGGTCGCGTTGGAATGATCGGCATGGCCGTCCGACCGGTATTTCCAATTTTAGACCCCCGGACCCGACCTGGTAGTTCATTTAAACTAAGTGTATTTTAAAACTGAACTTTGAGCGCCGAGCTCAAACCGGGCATCCGATTTGGATTCCGTCAGTTCTGACAAGTCACTTTCATCTCCCCGGTCGCGTTGGAATGATCGGCACGGCCGTTTGACCGGTATTTCCAATTTTAGACCCCCGGACCTGACCTGGTAGTTCATTTAAACTAAGTGTATTTTAAAACTGAACTTTGAGCGCCGAGCTCAAATCGGACATCCGATTTGGATTCCGCCTGTTCTGACAAGTCACTTTCATCTCTCCGGTCGTGTTGTCATGATCGGCACGGCCGTCCGACCGGTATTTCCAATTTTAGACCCCCGGACCCGACCTGGTAGTTCATTTAAACTAAGTGTATTTTAAAACTGAACTTTGAGCGCCGAGCTCAAACCGGACATCCGATTTGGATTCCGCCAGTTCTGACAAGTCACTTTTATCTCCTCGGTTGTGTTGGAATGATCGGCATGGCCGTCCGACTTGTATTTCAAGTTTTTGACCCCCGGACCTGACCTGGCAGTTCATTTAAGCTAAGTGTATTTTAAAACTAAACTTTGAGCGCCGAGCTCAAACCAGGCATCCGATTTGGATTCCGTCAGTTCTGACAAGTCACTTTCATCTCCCCGGTCGCGTTGGAATGATCGGCATGGCTGTCCGACCGGTATTTCCAATTTTAGACCCCCGGACCCGACCTGGTAGTTCATTTAAACTAAGTGTATTTTAAAACTGAACTTTGAGCGCCGAGCTCAAACCGGGCATCCGATTTGGATTTCGTCAGTTCTGACAAGTCACTTTCATCTCCCCGGTCGCGTTGGAATGATCGGCATGGCCGTCCGACCGGTATTTCCAATTTTAGACCCCCGGACCCGACCTAGTAGTTCATTTAAACTAAGTGCATTCTAAAACTGAACTTTGAGCGCCAAGCTCAAACCGGACATCCGATTTGGATTCCGTCAATTCTGACAAGTAACTTTCATCTCCCCGGTCGTGTTGGAATGATCGGTACGACCGTTCGACCGGTATTTCCAATTTTAGACCCCCGGACCCGACCTGGTAGTTCATTTAAACTAAGTGTATTTTAAAACTGAACTTTGAGCGCCGAGCTCAAACCGGACATCCGATTTGGATTCCGCCAGTTCTGACAAGTCACTTTCATCTCTCCGGTCATGTTGTCATGATCGACACAGCCGTCTGACCGATATTTCCAATTTTAGACCCCCGGACCCGACGTGGTAGTTCATTTAAACTGTGTATTTTAAAACTGAACTTTGAGCGCCGAGCTCAAACCGGACATCCGATTTGGATTCCGTCAGTTCTGACAAGTCACTTTCATCTCCCCGGTCGTGTTGGAATGATCGGCATGGCCGTCCGACCGGTATTTCCAATTTTAGACCCCCAAACCCGACCTGGTAGTTCATTTAAACTAAGTGTATTTTAAAACTGAACTTTGAGCGCCGAGCTAAAACCGGACATCCGATTTGGATTCCTCCAGTTCTGACAAGTCACTTTCATCTCTCTGGTCGCGTTGGAATGATCGGCATGGCCGTCCGACTGGTATTTCCAATTTTAGACCCCCGGACCCGACCTGGCAGTTCATTTAAACTAAGTGTATTTTAAAACTGAAATTTGAGCGCCGAGCTCAAATCGGACATCCGATTTGGATTCCGCCAGTTCTGACAAGTCACTTTCATCTCTCCGGTCGTGTTGTCATGATCGGCACAGCCGTCTGACCGATATTTCCAATTTTAGACCCCCGGACCCGACCTGGTAGTTCATTTAACCTGTGTATTTTAAAACTGAACTTTGAGCGCCGAGCTCAAACCGGACATCCGATTTGGATTCCGCCAGTTCTGACAAGTCACTTTCATCTCCCCGGTCGCGTTGGAATGATCGGCACGGCCGCCCGACCGGTATTTCCAATTTTAGACCCCCGGACCCGACCTGACAGTTCATTTAAAGTAAGTGTATTTTAAAACTGAACTTTGAGCGCCGAGCTCAAACTGGGCATCCGATTTGGATTCCCTCAGTTCTGACAAGTCACTTTCATCTCCACGGTCGCGTTGGAATGATCGGCACGGCCGTCCGACCGGTATTTCCAATTTTAGACCCCCGGACCCGACCTAGTAGTTCATTTAAACTAAGTGCATTCTAAAACTGAACTTTGAGCGGCAAGCTCAAACCGGACATCCGATTTGGATTCCGTCAGTTCTGACAAGTCACTTTCATCTCCCCGGTCGTGTTGGAATGATCGGCATGGCCGTCCGACCGGTATTTCCAATTTTAGACCCCCAGACCCGACCTGGTAGTTCATTTAAACTAAGTGTATTTTAAAACTAAACTTTGAGCGCCGAGCTAAAACCGGACACCCGATTTGGATTCCTCCAGTTCTGACAAGTCACTTTCATCTCTCCGGTCGCGTTGGAATGATCGGCATGGCCGTCCGACTGGTATTTCCAATTTTAGACCCCCGGACCCGACCTGGCAGTTCATTTAAACTAAGTGTATTTTAAAACTGAACTTTGAGCGTCGAGCTCAAACCGAACATCCGATTTGGATTCCACTAGCTCTGACAAGTCACTTTCATTTCCCCGGTTGTGTTGGAATGATCGGCATGGCCGTCCGACTTGTATTTCAAGTTTTTGACCCCCGGACCTGACCTGGCAGTTCATTTAAGCTAAGTGTATTTTAAAACTGAACTTTGAGCGCCGAGCTGAAACCGGGCATCCGATTTGGATTCCGTCAGCTCTGACAAGTCACTTTCATCTTCCCGGTCGCGTTGGAATGATCGGCATGGCCGTCCGACCGGTATTTCCAATTTTAGACCCCCGGACCCGACCTGGTAGTTCATTTAAACTAAGTGTATTTTAAAACTGAACTTTGAGCGCCGAGCTCAAACCGGGTATCCGATTTGGATTCCGTCAGTTCTGACAAGTCACTTTCATCTCCACGGTCACGTTGGAATGATCAGCACGGCCGTCCGACCGGTATTTCCAATTTTAGACCCCCGGACCCGACCTGGGAGTTCATTTAAACTAAGTGCATTCTAAAACTGAACTTTGAGCGCCAAGCTCAAACCGGACATCCGATTTGGATTCCGTCAATTCTGACAAGTCACTTTCATCTCCCCGGTCGTGTTGGAATGATCGGCACGGCCGTTCGACCGGTATTTCCAATTTTAGACCCCCGGACCCGACCTGGTAGTTCATTTAAACTAAGTGTATTTTAAAACTGAACTTTGAGCGCCGAGCTCAAACCGGACATCCGATTTGGATTCCGCCAGTTCTGACAAGTCACTTTCATCTCTCCGGTCACGTTCGAATGATCGGCACAGCCGTCTGACCTGTATTTCCAATTTTAGACCCCCGGACCCGACCTGGCAGTTCATTTAAACTAAGTGTATTTTAAAACTGAACTTTGAGCGCCGAGCTCAAACCGGACATCCGATTTGGATTCCGTCAGTTTTGAGAAGTCACTTTCATCTCTCCGATCACGTTGGAATGATCGGCACGGCCGTCCGACTGGTATTTCCAATTTTAGACCCCCAGACCTGACCTGGCAGTTCATTTAAGCTAAGTGTATTTTAAAACAGAACTTTGAGCGCCGAGCTCAAACCGGGCATCCGATTTGGATTCCGTCAGTTCTTACAAGTCACTTTCATCTCCCCGGTCACGTTGGAATGATCGGCACGGCCGTCCAACCGATATTTCCAATTTTAGACCCCCGGACCCGACCTGGTAGTTCATTTAAACTAAGTGTATTTTAAAACTGAACTTTGAGCGCCGAGCTCAAACCGGGCATCCGATTTGGATTCCGTCAGTTCTGACAAGTCACTTTCATCTCCCCGGTCGCGTTGGAATGATTGGCATGGCCATCTGACCGGTATTTCCAATTTTAGACCCCCGGACCCAACCTGGTAGTTCATTTAAACTAAGTGTATTTTAAAACTGAACTTTGAGCGCCGAGCTCAAACCGGACATCCGATTTGGATTCCATAAGTTCTGACAAGTCACTTTCATCTCCTCGATCGTGTTGGAATGACCGGCATGATCGTCCATCCGATATTTCCAATTTTAGACCCCCGGACCCGACCTGGTAGTTCATTTAAACTAAGTGTATTTTAAAACTGAACTTTGAGCGCCGAGCTCAAACCGGACATCCGATTTGGATTCCGCCAGTTCTGACAAGTCACTTTCATCTCTCCGGTCACGTTGGAATGATCGGCACGGCCGTCCGACCGGTATTTCCAATTTTAGACCCCCGGACCCGACCTGGCAGTTCATTTAAACTAAGTGTATTTTAAAACTGAACTTTGAGCGCCGAGCTCAAACCGGGCATCTGATTTGGATTCCGTCAGTTCTGACAAGTCACTTTCATCTCCCCGGTCGCGTTGGAGTGATCGGCACGGCCGTCCGACCGATATTTCCAATTTTAGACCCCCGGACCCGACCTGGCAGTTCATTTAAACTAAGTGTATTTTAAAACTGAACTTTGAGCGCCGAGCTCAAACCGGGCATCCGATTTGGATTCCGTCAGTTCTGACAAGTCACTTTCATCTCCCCGGTCGCGCTGGAATGATCGGCATGGCCGTCCGATCGGTATTTCCAATTTTAGACCCCCGAACCCGACCTGGTAGTTCATTTAAACTAAGTGTATTTTAATACTGAACTTTGAGCGCCGAGCTCAAACCGGGCATCCGATTTGGATTCCGTCAGTTCTGACAAGTCACTTTCATCTCCGCGGTTGTGTTGGAATGATCGGCATGACCATCCGACTGGTATTTCAAATTTTACACCCCCAGACCCGACCTAATAGTTCATTTAAACTAAGTGTATTTTAAAACTGAAATTTGAGCGCCGAGCTCAAACCGGACATCCGATTTGGATTCTGTCAGTTCTGACAAGTCACTTTCATCTTCCCGGTCATGTTGGAATGATTTGCACGGCCATCCTAATGGTATTTCAAGTTTTAGACCCCCGGACCCCGGATTTTCTCAATTCTTCTAAAGTAAATGAGTTTTAAAATTAATACTAAACATAATTGAGTAATTTCATCAAAATAAAAACATAGTAAACACTCACCTGTGCGGCCTGTGCTGTGGTGGTGGTGGATTGCTTAGGGACCATTCCCTTCTGGGAGAGGAGGCCACTGATTGCCTGCAAAACCACTGACACCTTTTTTTTAATCAACACCGGCCCTCAGAATCATCAACTAGTCGAGTGCATATCCCCCCAGCAGGGGAACATGTTCTCACTCCCCCAGGATGAAACTGTGGCCTAAGATTTTATTAGATTTTCTGAATAAAGGAGGTACATGATCTTGGGGGTTTCCCCTGTCTGTACAAGTTTCCAAAGCTGGAAAAGATATCAAAAAATTCTATTTACAAAAATGAAAGGAAGGCAAGCCTCCTTTATCCAGTTCATCTGCCCTAGTATTTGTCTGGGACTGAGTGCGTCGACGCCATCATCTGGATGCGTTGACGTTGTATGATGTCTGGGACTGGGTGCGTCGACGCCAGCATCTGGATGCGTCGACGCTGCGTGAAGATTGCTTCTAGGCTTCTTTCAGTTTAAGCTTCAGGCAGCCGCTGCGTCGACGCTAGTAGCTGGTGGCGTCGACGCTGAGTGAAGATAATCTGAAGACAGTTTTCTGTCTTGGGCTTCTGGAGGCAAACTCGTCGACGCTGCCCGAGTGGCGTTGACGCAGTTAGTATGCGCGTGATATATGATCTTTGGGTCATTCCCCTGTCTGTATGAAGTTGCCAAAGTTGGAAAGAGATGCCAAAAACTCTATTTACAGAAACAAAAGGAAGGCAAGCCTCCTTTGTCCATCCTATAAACTCCCCTCACCCTTTTGGGCAGATCACTTACAAGGGTAAAAATGGAGTTTGACTGACAAGAGCTAGCATAAGAGGCCAATGCATCAGCCAGCTGGTTGCCTTCCCTATAAACATGTCTCACCGGACAGCCACTTGAGGATATTATTTCCAATATTTCACTCCACCAAGGATAGACAGTCCAGCTAGGAACTTTCTTCTTATGGATGGATTCCACTAGAAAGGCACAATCTGAAAAAATTGCAGCTACTTTCAGTCCTCCCTTATTAACTATTGACAGCCCATCATAGAGAGCCCTTACTTCTGCAAGGAAACTACTCCCAAAGCCATAATAAAAGGCAAAGCTGATGATCATGTTTCCTGCTGAATCTCTAACACAACCACCACCTCCACAATTTCCCGGGTTCCCTTTTGAAGCTCCATCTACATGAAGAGTAAAATGAAGAGGAGCTAGACTGCATGAAACAATCATTGGCATCCTCCTAGAAATAATCTTCGGGAACAGTTGGAACTGATTCAGGATTTTTATTTGATCTGTCGAGCTACTATCTGGAAAGGAATGGTTATCAAGGGCTTGAGAGAGGCCTGCCACCACTTTCCTCTTGATACTTGAGATGTTGATGGTCACATTTTCAAACCTGGCAGAACATCTGGCCTTCCAAATCTCCCATACAATTAGAACTACAGCATGCATACTAGAATAGCTGAATGCTGAATGCAGATTGGAGCCTGTCAAAATATTCCAGCCACGAATTGTAATGTGCTCACTCAGATTAATTTTAGTACTAATCAAGGGGGAGACCCATTTCCATAAAGCAGAAGCTAGATCTCCTTTAACAAACAGGTGATCTTAATCCTCCTGAGAAGGGAGTAGGCAGCAACTGCACTTTGAGACTAAGGAAATTCCACACTCAGAAATTCTACCATCAACTGGAACTGCTCTATGAAGTAGCTTCCAATAGAAATTAGCTGCCCTTGGAGAAATACTAGAGTGCCATAACTTGGCCCAAGGCTGCCTTAGTATACCTCTTTGTCTCAGCAGATTATTTGCAGACTGAACACTAAAGTCACCACCTACTGTACCAGTCCAGATGCAAAGATCTGGCCTATTACTCAACTGAACTTTAGGTAGCAGTGAGGAGTTACTGAGTAGGGACCAAACTGGATGGTTTGGATCAAGAAAAACCTCTCTAACTGTCAGCTTTGGCTGCCTCTGTATATTATTGAAATTGCCTGAAGGTATATTGTTGATTAACGGCCCTCTGCCAGTCCAATTATCCTTCCAAAAATCTGTTTCCTTACCATCCCCAATTATCCATCTAGAATTATTTATGATTAACTTCTTAGCTTGCTGAAACATACCTTGAGACATCCCAGCTGGAAAAGGTCTTGTGCAGTCGAAAAGATTTGTTTTAACAAACCTTTGTCTGGCATACTGAGACCAAAGAGAAGACCCCTGAATAATTCTCCACAGACATTTAGTAGCCAGCGACAACTGGGTGAGATTAAGATCTCTAATACCAAGGCCCCCTTCCAGTTTAGGCATTTGGATTTTTTTCCAGGAGATCCAATGGCGACGCCTCAGAATTTCAGAACCCTGCCAATAAAAGTTGGCACAGAGTCTGTCAATGGCATTGATAATTGACTTAGGGCAGAAGCAAACAGATGCCAGGTATATTGGAATGCTTCGGAGAACTGAGTTAATGAGAATTGCCCTCCCAGCCTATGAGAGTAGTTTGGATTGCCATCCCTCTAACTTCTGCTGAACTCTATCCACAATGTACTTAAAATCCTGGCATGTGTATCTACCTTTCTTCACTGGAATACCAAGGTAATTAAAACTAGTAGAACCAATTCTGAAACCAGTCTACAGTTGTATAGATTGCTTTATTGATAGGGGGACTTTGTCTGAAACAATTATGCTACTCTTGCCAACATTTATTTTCTGCCCTGAGCTATTTTCATATCTTGAGATAAAGTGCAGCAGTGCCGCTATGTTGTGTTTGCTAGCATTCAAGAAAATAAGTGTGTCATCCGCATACAGCAGATGAGATATTTGGGTAATATTTTTAGGCCCATTGTAACCCTTCAAAGCTCCTGATTGGAATAGAACAGTCACCCCCCTGCTTAGTACTTCCGAGGCTAGAATAAAAAGATATGGGGCAAGAGGGTCACCTTGTCTAATACCTCTACTAGATTTAAAGAAACCTGCCATATTGCCATTGAAATTAACTGAAAACCAACAGTTAGTTAGAATCATTCCAATGTAAGAAGTGAATCTAGTATTGAAACCAAATTTCCTTAGGGCTGCCAGTAAAAAGTCCCACTCAATTCTGTCATAGGCCTTGGCCATATCCAGCTTGACAATGGCATTATGACCCCTTACTTTCCTATCAATATCTCCCATAAGTTGTCTTGCTATAGCAACATTGTCCAGAATATTACGAACTTGAACAAAAGCTCCTTGTTCCTTGGAAATAATGGTTGGCAGAATTGGTGCAAGCCTCCTTGAAATGATTGAGGAGATTATTTTGTAAGAGAAATTACAGAGACTTATTGGCCGAAAATCATTAAAGGACTTAGGCACTTGAATTTTTGGGATTAAAGCAATAATTGAAGATGCCATTCCTCTTGGAATTGGAAACCCCATGAAGAAGCTTTGCACTGCATAGATGACATCTTGGCCTATAATGTCCCAAACATGCTTATAAAACTCTCCCGAAAAACCATCCGGACCAGGGGTGCTGGATCCTTTTAGAGACCATACTGCTTCTTTAATCTCATTGCCTTCAGGAACAAAGCAAAGGAGACTGTTCTGGTCATTAGTGATTAATTGAGGAATGCAATCTAGTATGGAACAGTCCATTTTATGGTCTTCAGATGAGAAAAGCTTCTAGAAATACGGGTTTGCTTGCCTACCAAGAATATCTTGGTCTTCACACCAATTATCAGATTCATCCAGCTTTAACCTACAGATAAATCCTCTTCTTCGATTTTGTTGAGCAAGAGAGTGATAAAATGATGTATTTCTGTCCCCACTTTCAATCCAATCTGTGCGGGATTTTTGATGCCAGAAAATTTCTTCCCTATACAAAGCCTGATGGAAATTTGCCATAGCAGCATTCAATTTACATCTGTTTTCAGTTGAAGGAGAGATATCAAATTCAGTTTGTTTCTTTTCCACTTCCTGCTCTGCTAATTTGACATTCTTTGTCACATCTCCAAAAATCTCCTTATTCCATTGGCTAAGAGACATTTTCACAGCCTTTAATTTGGTAGATAATCTTATCATTGCATTTGGATGTTGAACAGTACACTGCTTCCAAGCATCAGCTACAACTTGGTTAAAGGATTTATGAGTGCACCACATCTTTTGGAAAATGAACCTGGAAGGACCATGAGAAGAATTATAAGATGATAATAACATCGGGGTGTGATCAGAAGGACCTCTTGCTAAGTGTTTCACAACCAACTGGGGAAAAGCATTTTGACATTCTGTATTAATAAAGACCATGTCCAGTCTAGCTTTGATGTTTGCAGCTCCAGTTCGGTTATTATTCCAAGTCATTGATTCACCAACATAGCCTGCATCCATGAGCCCTGCTGAGCAAACAAAGGCATTAAATTCAGCCATATTGGCCATTGAGGGAAAACTTCCACCCTTCTTTTCTGAAGGCTTCAGAACACAATTAAAGTCCCCTCCTATTATCCAAGGGACAGTCACTGTACCAGCAAAAGTAACTAACTCATTGAACAAATCAAGTCTAAGATGGGAATCACAGGAAGCATACACAAAGGAAAAGAGACTATTAAGTCTATTATCCTCCTTTAAACCCAAAGTAATATGCTGGGCAGATGAACCAAGAACATCCAGCCTAAAGCTGTCATGCCAAAAAACCCAGATTTTAGAATCAGTTAAGGAATTGACAGCAAATTTTGCCAATTTTATAAACCTTCCAAGCTTCATAGCTTTCTCTGCATCCAACATTGGCTCACTAAAAGCAACTAGGTCCACTTTATGAATTTGAATCAGCTTCTTTAAACATCTCCGAGAACCTTGGTTCCCTACTCCTCTGATATTCCAAATAAGGGTTGTGTTTAACATTGGAATTCCTGTGGTTGAGCTTCAACCGATCTAGCTCTAGATCGTGTGATAATCCCCTTTTTTGAAAGAGCTCTTCCAGCAAGGGCCTCCCTTCCTACTTCAACAAATTGCATTAAGGAATTATCACTTTCAGCCCTTTCAGCAATAGAATTTCCAATCTCTGATAGCTTCTGGATGTCTGGCCGTTCAGAATCCCCTTGCCATTCAGAATATCTTCTTGATAAAATTGAAGAGGATTCAGTAGCAGGGAAACTGAAAGTGCTTGAAGAGTCTATATTCTTCTTAGCTTCAACCGATTGGAGCTTACTGCATTTAGGATTTGAAATATCCTTCTGACATAACAGAGTTTCCTCTTGTACCTGCTGAACCTTTCTATCAGATATAACTTGCTTGTCTACCTCAGTATTTAGTTTTGTAGTGACTTTCAACTGATTGGAACTTTGATTTATTTTACTTGTTTGTTCCTGAGCATCTTCCTTGCTTGCTTGGGGAAATTCAGATGAGTGAATTATAAGTACCTCATCAACATTCTGTAATGCTGCGAATCTATTCTCCTCTGAAACCACTTGTCGAACATGTTGTGGATCTGCATTTAGTGCCTTTTTAGAACCATTTGATTCTAAAACATGGGGACCAGAAGGCCGAGGCTTAAAGGTCTGAGTAAGGTTCTTTGTGACAGTCGGCTGACGACTGGCTTTCCCAAGCTTCTTCTTGCAAAATTCAGCAGTATGACCAAGTTTATGACAAAAAGAACAAAGAGCTGGAGCTCGATTAAAATTGACAGTCTACCAATATCCTTTTCCATCCAGATCGATCCATAATCTCTCCTGACGCGGGGCTTGAATATCCATTTCTATGCATACAAGGGCCTCTGAGGTGTCTGTCAAGGCTAGTGACTTCTCATGAATTCGCAAAACTGGGCCAAAATTTCCAGCAATGGACCGCAGGCAATCTTCATGGTATAGATTAGCCGAGAGTGCAGGAAATCCAATCCAAACCGGAACGGTCGGCGGATCCATTTCAAAATTAAAATCAGGAGTCCACCGAAAAAATCGAAATAGGAAACCATTTATGTACAGGTTTTTCTGTAAGAGAAGTTTCAGGAAATCCTTTTCTATGTCAAATCTAATAAGGAGATGTCTGGGATTCAACTTGCTTATAATAAAACCATTTGATATTGCCAATCGCTGCACCAGGCAGGATTTTATTTCAGCAAAAGAAGGCCTGCCGTATGAGCACTTTGCCATGATTGCAAAGGAAAGAATCTGTACAGAAACTTGAAGATCTGCCTTGGAGAAATATACAGCTGGCTCTCCTTGCTCAGTGAAAGTAGGTTCCTTAATCGGTATAGAAATTGATGCAGACCTTGGTTTCTCCATGATCACTTGAGCAAAGGATCGCCGGAAGATTTCGCCAGAAGAGGACGATCCACCCCCTGGACGATCTCTGCCCCCTGCTAGCTCCGATGGAGCCCCCTGCATGAAAGAACCAGAAAGAAACCCCGCCGCACCGGCCATAGCCGGCTGGGAGGGAGGAAACCCAAGAAAGTGGGAAAATGCGAACCAGAGTCTCTCACTCTAGAATCTAGAGAGAGAAAACCACTGACACCTGGCTAGAGATCTCATGTTGGAAATGCTGCTGCTGCCACTGCATATCAGAAATCTGCGATCGGACCATGTCCATCATGTCGCTGGCAGAAGCGCTAGGGGCAACGGAAGGCATAGTGAAGGCACTGGTATTGGTTTGGGCATAGCTAGAACTCGCACATGATGATATCACCGCGCTAGCGTCTAGGCTCTCCCCAAAACCATATAGTCGGCCTTTCTTCGGTGCGCCAGCTGCTGCCACCCACTCCACCGAATCGAACTCCAGCTGCTGCGTGTCTCCCTCCCCGTACTTCTCTGTCAATGCTTTGTTATATGTTTCCTACAAATTGAATAAAATAACTAGTCAGATTCATATGAATTACATGCTGATTTAAATTAACGGTACAAGTTACATCTGTAGATAAACTTACCGCTGCTGACTTAGCCGTCTCACTCACAAAATGATTAGTCCCCTTCTTTTTGTGTGTTCTGTCGAACACCTCGAGAAACGACGGAGGTCGATTAAACTCCACTGCCTGTTATACAATTTATAGTAAAAAAAAGTCAAATATTGGGATAAATTGTAAGAAGATAAATTGTTATATTACTTACCAATTTTTGTTTATGAGCCGCATAAGAGATGGACCCACTCGTATGCAAATTTGAACCTAGTTTTGACGCCCTGTTTGCTTTGGCTTTTCGGACTTTTCTATCCACTTGGGGTCGACAAAATGATCACAAGATATCTCCCAATCCTCCTGCCTCATCCATAGAGGGCGGTATGCCTTCCACAATTATCGGTCTTCACTCCCCCCACTCATTTTTTTAGCGTGTGCACGGGCCTCATGTATTTTTCTCTTGTAATTTGCGAGCATAGTAGACTCCCAGACACGACGACATCTCGCCGCGTCATGTCCACATGTGAATCGAAAAGACAGCTGTAAATCAATTACTTTTCACACTTAGTATAAAGTTGTAAATTGAGTCTGGGAAATACTTGAATTAAATAACGTAATTACTTACTAAGAACATGTTGTACAATGAATCGCGGACGGACATCGGAAAATCTCTGAAAGTGGATGCTGCCCCAGGCACATGTGCCAACATGAGTTCAGTGGAATGATGGACAACGATGTGGGGTTCAACTTTCGTACTGCAATTGCAAATGTCAAAATATTCATATTAGACAGTTGAAGGCTAATTAATGTAATATAACCTTATAGATTTACCCGGATATCCAACACGGGCGACGTCTATCATGGGCCGTGCCTCCCTCGTGACAACTACCGACATCGTCAAGTGGCTGACTGGTGGGGGTGGGCCCTGTACAAGGGGGAGGTGGTGGGAGGGCACTGGGACCTGCAAGAAATAATTTTCATGTGGAGTGATACAAATATTGCGAACATATAATTAAAATATACATACCTGCAGTGGGAGGTGGTAGGGGTGGGGTCTGCACAATAGGTGGGAGGCCACTGAGACCTGCAAGAATTAATTTTCATATGTAGAACAAATATTGAAGAATTTAAATTAAAATATACATACCTGTAGCGGGAGGTGGTGGGGGTGGCGTATGCACAACAGGTGGGAGGCCACTGAGACCTGCAAGAATTAATTTTCATAAGTAGAATAAATATTGAAGAATTTAAATTAAAATATACATACCTGATCCTCGAGGTGGTGGGGGTGGTGTCTGCACAACAGGGGGGAGGCCACTGAGACCTGCAAGAATTAATTTTCATAAGTAGAACAAATATTGAAGAATTTAAATTAAAATATACATACCTGATCCTCGAGGTGGTGGGGGTGGCGTCTGCACAACAGGTGGGAGGCCACTGAGACCTGCAAGAATTAATTTTCATAAGAAGAACAAATATTAAAGAATTTAAATTAAAATATACATACCTGCAGTGGGAGGTGGTGGGGGTGGCGTCTGCACAACAGGTGGGAGGCCACTGAGACCTGCAAGAATTAATTTTCATAAGTAGAACAAATATTGAAGAATTTAAATGCAACATGTTACTGAAAATTAAAATAGACATACCTGTAGCGGGAGGTGGTGGGAGGGCACTAGGACCTGTAAGTAGTGGTGGTGACGTCTGTACAAGTGGTGGTGTGCCGATACTTGCACCTATAAATAAATTCTTTTAAGTTTGTAAATAATTAAAATATTTATATAGCTTATTGATCAAATATACATGTGTCTGAAGAAGATGGTAGCGAGGAGGGAGTAGCGCCCCTCTCACTGATAGGTCTCCTCCCACTCCTAGTATGACCTCCTCGCACCATTTCCTTATTAATAACAAAACAATTAATACATATTAATCCACAATTGTATAAGGCTAGACAAATGTTATTTAAAATTATGCTTAAAAGTAAGAATCATCTTACTAAATTATGAAAACATGCCTCCCTCATGTTGATATATCTAGCTCAGCATCGTCATCTTCGTCATCCATAGTAGTCTCATCAGATTCAAACTCTTCGTCTTCATCTGATTCTTCCTCCTCTCTAACATCAACATTTAGCTCCATCGGATCGACTTCTTCCACTTCATCTCGTGTACGTAATGACAGTGGATCATCAGATTCGTCCAGATTAAACCTAGAGGAATCGACAACGCCAACTTCGTCTGATTGATAATATTCAGCACGAGCAACCTCTGAGACATCTCCACTCATAGTTAACTCATAAGTGGGAAAGAGTTTTGAATTAACCCTGCAAACTGCCCACCAATCTCTATTCTTGGATGATGGATAGCTTGAATAGTACACTTGCTGGGCTTGTGCGGCTAAAATGAACGGTTCATAGGTCTTAAGTTTAGACCTATGCTTGACATTAACAATCCTATAATTTGTGTCATGTAGAACATAATTAGGATCAAACCATTGACACTTAAATATGTATACATGATTGTCTTGTCCCAAATACTGAAGTTCTAAGACTTCTTCAACAATACCATAATAGTCCAATTCCATTTCATTGTATAAACTTCCCTTCACACATACGCCGCTGTTCATCGTAGACTTATTTCGCCCATAATCTCTTGTATGAAATTTGTATCCATTCATAATATATCCTGGATAGGCACGTGTCTGGTTTGAGGGGCCATAACTTATCTGTTATACTCTTTGATCAGTAATGACACCTTCTTCAACCTAAATTCAAATTAGAGTAGTTAAAATAATAACAATTACCTCAATATACATAAATATAAACATATATATTCGTAGTTGACACTAACTCGGTTTCTGAGCCATTTGGAAAAAAACTTCGCGTGTTCTTTTTCAATCTCCGCATCCTGGATATTTGGACATTTTTCAACTAATTCTGAATCAAATTGCCTGCAATATAAATGCACTACTACTTTAAATGAACTGTAGAAGAAGGATGAACAACTTAGGGACTTGCTGAAAATGTAAATTAAGAACTTACTCAACATAAGGTTCAATCTCGAGGCAATTCAAAAGAATATATAACTCAACGGCGTTCAACTCTCTATTTTCGAGCGTGCGAGTCAAGCAACGTCCGAACGCACGTCCAGGATGTTTTAATATGGAGAGCCGATCAGAAGATTCATCCACTCCCCCATCATCATTACGTGGAGGTCGAGTACGACGAGTTTGAATCTCTGGCTCAAAGTACAAAGAACAGAAGTTTGAAATTTCTTCAAGAATGTATGCCTCAGCAATCGAACCCTCCACCTGTGCCTTGTTGCGAACTTTCATTTTTAATTCATGCATGCACCTACAACAACAAGTCAGATGGCAACGATATGTACCGGCTATGGACGACTTATAAGTTAACCAAAATTGTCGCATACCTCTCAAATGGATACATCCATCGAAATTGTACTGGCCCTCCGACGATAGCCTCATATGGCAAATGAACGACTAGGTGCTCCATCGAATCAAAGAATGCCGGAGGAAATATCTTCTCTAGCTTGCAAATGGTTGTGACAACTTTTTGTTCGATAGTTTGTACATCCCGAAGTCTGAGTTCAGATGCACATAAAATCTTGAAAAATTGACTCATCTCAGCTAGTGCTCCCCATATCTGTTTTGGCAACAAATCACGAAATGCAATGGGCAGTAGCCTCTCCATGAACACATGACAGTCGTGACTTTTCATACCATATATTTTCCCCTCATTAACATTCACACAATGGGCTATGTTGGATGCATATCCATCTGGGAATCTCAACTGTTTCAACCACTGGCATACTTCCTTGATCTGTGTATCATGAAACACATAAGTTACTTTAGGCTGCACAGTTTTGCCATTTACGTTTTGTAGTTCCAGTTCTGGACGTCTACAAAGCATCTTTAAATCCATACATGCTTTGGCATTGTCCTTTGTTTTCCCTTTAACATTCATGATCGTATTGAACACATTATCAAAAAAATTCTTCTCAGTATGCATGACATCCAAATTGTGTCGTACAAGAAGAGTTGACCAATAAGGTAATTCCCAAAAAATACTTTTCTTGACCCAGTTGTGATCTTTTCCAAAACTAGGGAGTTGCCGTGTGCTACCAGACAATTGAACTACATCTGGTAAATTGTGCACCCGTGACGCCATATGTAGACCCGACACCCGTTGCAAGTCAGCTTCATCCATTTCAACAGTATTTTTTTTAAACGAGTCTTTTTGCTTTCGAAAAGGATGGTCACTTGGTAGCAACCGCCGATGGCAATCAAACCAGCATGCTTTCCCACCATGTTTCAATACAAATGATTTGGTATCTTCCATACAGTAAGGACATGCTAACCTCCCATGTGTGCTCCAACCAGATAACATTCCATATGCAGGGAAGTCACTTATTGTCCACATCAATGCAGCCTTCATAATAAAATTTTGCTTCCTATATGCATCATAAGTAACAACTCCATCAGTCCATAAAAAATTGAGCTCATCAATCAACGGCCTGAGATATATGTCCAAATTTTTTCCGGGACTTTTTGGACCAGGAATTACTAGGGACAAAAACAGATTTTCTCGCTTCATGCACATGTGTGGCGGAAGGTTGTACGGTATCATGAACACTGGCCAACAAGAATAAGATGCCACTGAACCACCGAATGGATTAAAACCATCTGTGCATAAACCTAATCGAACATTACGTGACTCCCTTGAAAAGGCAAGATGAGTACGACTAAAGTGAGTCCAAGCTTCACCATCAGTAGGATGACTGATTATATCATCGGCACGACGTACTCTTTCGGTGTGCCATGTCATATGTCGAGCCGTCTTTGAGGACATATACAGCCGATGCAGCCTAGGCACAAGAGGGAAGTATTGCAACGCCTTGTAAGGTACATCTTTTGCCTTTGAATTGACCCCCCCCTTAGGTTTGAATCTGTCATGGCCACAAATGGAACATGATATCTTATCTACATCATCTTTGTAATATAACATACAATGATTCGGACATACATCTATTTTCATATATCCAAGTCCTAAGTCATTGATCATCTTTTTTGCACGGTAAAAAGTTTCTGACAACTTCTCGTCTCGAGGCAACATACTCTTGATCAAGAGGAGGAGACGGTCAAAACAAGTCTCACTGATGTGAAATTCAGATTTCAAGTTCAACAACTGTGACACTGCAGACAATCGAGTGTGCTTTTCACAACCATCCCACAGCGGCTCATCAGCATCCCTAAGTAACTGGTAAAATCTTCCGATTGTCTTATTCGACGCTTCATCATGAACATTAAAACTAGGACCAGCAACATCTACAACCATATCCACGTACCCACTTGTGCCTACAATATTGTCGGGCTCATACCTCAAGAATTGCTCACCGTGACACGTCCAATTCGTATAACCATCCACGAACCCTTTCGTGTATAAATGATGTTGCACATCCCATGTTGAACACCACCTCAAGTTTCTACAACTTGAACAAGGGCATCGAATGTGACCGTCGCAATCTATTACTGCATTTGGATTCCCCAATGCAAATTGAATGAAACTCTCAACCCCAAGCTTAAATTCCAATGACACCACCCGATCAACTATTCTACGATACATCCATGAACGATCTGTCGATATTTTGCCTGCACCTAATAAATGACAATACACATCCTAACTTTCAAATCATTACTCATAATATTACACCCGACCCTTTCCTCACATCGTTCATCATAGACCATTTGCAGTTGGAAGAGGAATATTGATTAGATTATCACTTTTTAACCCATCCATGAAGGTTTGATCGCATAATCACTTACTATATGTGCTGCACGATTTGCTGAAAATTTCGACAGCATCTCCCCACACTTCTCCGATATACCAAATATATTTATTGATTTTGAAATTTTCTTAAACACTTACAAGTAAGTGGTTAAGAAAACACTCAAAATCAATAATGGTATATCAGAGAAGAGTGAGGAGACGCAACCGAAATTCTCAACAAACCATACAAACACATATAGTAAATGACTGCCTAAGTGCGATCAAACATTCACAGACTGTCCAAACAAGACAATTCAAGACTTTGAGGTAGATATATACATTCTCATAAACAAATGAGAACATACACATCAAATCCAAAGTCTTGAACGGGAAGGCACATTGACACGGTTTTAACGCGCTCTCCTGAGGTGCGTGTAATGTTAGGTCGCACCCACGCACCTCAGCTCACAGGGAATACCCCATGTATTTATATAACATAAAATTAAATAACAACGCAATAATCATTATGCACATATCAAATTAAATAACACCAAAATTACAAAATTTTTCAAATGAAGAACATCGAAGCTAAACAATCTACATTTTTTAGTCAAATTAACATCAAATTTCTATTACAATCAGATTTAAAAATATATTTACATGCAATTAAAATCCACATAATTTTAAATCACAAAATGAAATTTTTGGGTATTTACCTATTGCTATAGAGAATTCTGATTTCTTTGCATTTATCAACATCTTTGTATATATGTACTACTTAAGATATGTGGTCATTCCATTTCTCTATATCTTCTTATCATCATAAGATAAGGTCATTCCATTTCTCTATATCTACTTAAGATATGTGCTTTCCCACCCTGTATGTTCTTGTTATTGATCTTTTCTTTCTCCTTTCTTCTTCCTCCTCTACTGGTTGTCCATCTCTGAAGGTATTGCGTTTCCTAACAAGGGTGTAGCTAAAATTGGAAGGCTGGCAGTCAAAATTTCTATCTCAAGCTGGTAGAGCTGTATTGATTGACTCAGTCATATATAGTATGCCAGTTTTCCTTGCCTAAGTCACTTTTATCCCAAAGAAGGTGATCAGTTTCATTGACCGGCTATGTGCAATTTTTTTTTGGTATGGAGAGAAAGGCACCAGAAGTGTGGTAGCACACTAGACTCCATCAAGATGTTGTTCACTGTCATGAACAATGCCCAAGTGATCCTATTTTTCACATGCTGCTGCGCAGGAGCTGTTATGAACAGAATTGTGAGGTCATCAATCTCTTCACCTCCTACAATGCCTTGTGCCCGTAATTGTTCAATTGTAGCTAAGAGAACAAGGTACAAAATTACAGAGTGGAAGAAGTATTTTGTGTAGGGCGGTGACTTGGGAGGTGGGTGACATCGAAAAATTAATCTGACGGATGAGCAATTGTGCAACTTAACAAAGGATGGAACAATGTGGCCAAGCACCTTCAGAACAACTGAGGGTGCAATTTGCAGACTAATCCCAATCTGAAATAATGATGATTTCAGCTTAAATGTGAAATTTCTAAGCATGACCATAATTGGTACAACAATTTTACTCTTGTCATCATCATCATGTAAGATATCTTTCTTGTGATCCACATATACTAGTTTCCAATCTATCCTCTGTATGCTGAACAGTCGAGCAAGATCCTGCTTCAACTCATCATTGCCCGAAGACCGAGTGATATCTATTGATCTACCAATCAAAAAGCTGCTATCATTAGTGGAGTCACTAGAATTAAATGCCACATCTGGAACCCCAAAAGATTGAGAAACAATTGATGTTGAGAATTCTGCTTGAGTTTCCTTGGAGCCACTGGAATTGGAAATAATGTTGTTTGAAGTGAGATTAGTCTGATAGTCTTTGCCAGAGCTTATGTTTTTTGCTAGTAAAGGATCACTAGGCATTGGTATCCCAAGAGGGTTATCAATGTCAACTCCAAAAAGGACATTGTTTCTCGGATCAGAAGCTGGAACTTCACTTTCCTGCATACCATCTGAACTAAAAATTAATGATTGTTGATTGAATGAAGGTTCTTTGATGGTGTTCTTGTAAACTCTGGCTATTTATTGCGTTTAGAATGCCACATGCCCGGGAAAGGAAAAATGCAGCTATCATCAAGTTCCGTCCGGGGCAAGACTAGGAACATGTGTAGCATTTCACACAAGCGATTTATTTTTTTTTAAAAAATAACCTATGTATCGTTAAACTAAACCCATGGTTGTTCAGTCCAAATCAGTCTCCGTGGGTCCGACGAGTCTCCCCAGTCTAATTCAGTCCAAATTAATCAGGAAGAAGCTACCCAGGGAGACCCCAAGTGATGTGAAATTGTTCACAGTGGCCAATTTGGGCAGGGAGTGAGACGGTCACTTAGGCCACGGGTCCAAATTATCTATGACTCCGTTAGGTGGAGTTTGGTTGGATTTGTGGGGATGAGTTTTAAAATTCTACTCATTAAAATATCTGACATCTCTATCATTTTAATCAAATGTAGTATTAAGATATTGACTTATGCGCCCTGATAGATTTTTGGAGGAGAATAAGACATGTTCAAACTGAGTCTATTTTCGGAATCTGCGATATCTCACTCCAACGAGTTTTTAGATAGATTCTACAAATTAAAATACATCCACCTAATGTTCAAACTAGAGTTTACAAGAACAACATCATAATGCGAGGGGGAGAGGGGCCACGGACAGGGGAAGAGAGGGCGGTGGAGGGGGTGGGGGAGGGCGGCCAGAGGGAGTGAGGGAGCGCGAGAGGGGAGAGGGAGAGGGAGTGAGGGAGCCGGATAGGGAAGAGGGAGAGGGATTGAGGGAGGGGAACATGATCGGGAGAGAGAGAGGGAGAGGGAGGCCACTTACGGGCCGGCGGCGACGGCGACCGTGGGAAGAGGATGATGGCGGCGACGGAGACCACGACCGTGAGAGGGAGGGAGGTTGGCGAATGGCGGCGACGGCGAGGACGGCAGGGTCTCTGGTGACGGCGAGGATGGCGGGGCCTCTGGCGACGGCGAGGACGGCGGCTCCGGCGGCGACGACCGCAAGCAGAGGGCAGAGGAAGGAGAGAGTGAGAGGGAGAGTGGGGGGTGGAAATGGGGCCGGGTAAAAGAGGTGGGAGGGAGGGGCGGGAAAGGCGGAATTTTTTGACGGAAATACGAACGGAACTTATTTCCGTCTGCAATTTCAGACGGATTATTTCCGTCTGAATATCCATCCCAAATTTGCGACGTATATAAAGACGGAATATATTCCGTCTATAATTATAGACGGATCTTCAGAGGGAGTCTAGTATGTCCTTAATAACAACGGAATTTGTGACGGAAACTAATCCGTCACAAATACAGACGGATTTTAAGATAGAAAAATATCCGTCTGAAATATCCGTCTGAAATCCCGCTTTTTTTGGTAGTGAGGGCCCGGTCTAGTCCTGGGAGGAGCGCCCGAAAAGTAGTAGTGTCCCGGGGAGTTGTAATGACATGGTGAGGTATTGCACCGAGTGCATGACTAGCGTGATGTCTACGACATATTCTTGTACATGATCTCTCTCTTGTATTCTAGATTGATGAATTCCTTTGGAATTAGCTACATGACTTGGTTATTTCGTGCTTGATTGGCCATTCCAGTTATACTTTGTTCATATTCTCTTACTGTCCTTATTCTGTTATTTATATCGTCTTTTCTTTTTTTTCTCGTACAACATAAATGCAAATTGGTAAATTACTTAAACTTGCCTGCTATTACCTACTAAGCGTTCGCTCACCCTATTGTTTCCCCCCCTTTTTCAGGTAGCTCAGGAGAGGACTGACAAACTGAGGAGGATGGGCAAGAGTGAAGCCTCTGGAGCGAGCCAGTTAGAAGACTATGTGGAGTCATTCGTAGATGTCTTGAGTCTAGTTGTGAATTAGAGTCGATGGCAATGATGTTGTAATAGAGTCGATGATAGTGTAATTATGTTAAGTCGAATGTTGTTAAGTTCTTTTGATTGGGTTTGATGTAAACTCAATTTTTGATGAAATTAGTAATGATCAGCGTGGTAGAATTATTATCTATCCTTGGTATTATGATGAATGTTATAGATTCTCTAGTGCAGGTCATAGCATGTCTGGAAATCAACATATCATTATTAACTCTTTCTACAGCCGGTCCCGATATTCTGCGTCGGGGCGTGACACAGGCTCTCCTGGAGGGTCGCTCGCGCCAGCATGGACAAGTTGTGTCCCGGTCTCGTCAGCTCTAACCCTAGAAGCTCTCACGCCAACTCTCGGTAGTTGGCGTATGTCCTCCCGCTCACTGGTGCTCTGTGGATTCGCAATCTAGTAATCCTTGCCACATCCTCTAGCGTGGGAATCATATGACCCCATGGGATCAAGAATGCCCTACTGACTGGGTCCCACCAATCATGAAGCGGGTAGAGGAGGGCTGTGTCTAGCCTCATCACCTCTATCCCGAGGAACTCTGCGAATCCCATCCTAACTAACCTCTCTCTCTCTCTGAAAGTTCGGCAGCGCCAGGTACACTACTCGGACCTACAGCCAGGATATCCTCGTCCATCACTTTCCCTGCATGCATTTAATAATTAAGGTCAGTCATCCGTATAGTTTAATTCATGCATTGCATATAAAAAAAACTACTACCATCAGAACCCTAACGGTCATCCCTTGACCATTTTTTTTGCCTTAGCGGTCTGGGTTGAACCGTCTGGCGCCCAAGCGGTCTCTGGAACGACCGTTAGGCACTCGCCATGGCGGCAGTGTTCTTCTTGTTTCCCCAGCCCTGAAAAATGGCCCTAAAGGCCTGTACATGATCTCCATGGGTTCTTTGACCCATTCCCTTGCTAGCCTACCCGCATGCATGATCTAGAAAAATTAAAAATGGTTTTCGGCCTACCTCAAACGAGGGAGTTCCGACCGTCGCCTCGGGTGCTTCCTCGGCCATATGCTCGCCTTCCTCTTCTCCGGCGCCTCCTTCAGGCACCGTGGCCTCTGTAGAAGGTTCCCTGATCTCCGGTTGGACCGGCGGTGGTGGTCTCTCCTCCGGTTGATCCGCCGGGGCAGCGGTCATGGTTTCCCTGGCTGGACGACATTGGAACCGCCGTATTGCCCACTTCTTCACCATCTTGGAGTGTGAGGGGGTGTGGGTTTGCAATGAGTGGATAGACCGTCGCGGGTGGTGGTCGCCGGTGTGGGTTGAGTATTTGAATGGAGTGAGAAATGGGAGAGGGAACGACCCTTCTCGATTTTTGAATTTGCCTAGAGCCTTGTAGTCGCTCTATGGACCGTTAGGCTATCCTTGGTAGTCCTATCTGGACCGTTTTCCTCAGGGTTTCACCCGTTGGAGAATGTGAACCGCCTCAAGGGTAGCGGTCATCTGCTGAACCGGTAGGCTTCTCCCTTGCGGTCTTTACATGACCATTTTTATGCTATGATGCTTACAATGATATGTTTGTTCCATTCTATGTGGTTCTTTTGCTTATTTGACGCATCATGCTTATTTCTTTGGCTTTATTATTGATGGCTAACCTTTTGATTGTCAAATTCATAAGTGCCATCAAGATGCATCACTTCCCATCAGGCAGGTAAGTCAGGTAAGTATCTCAATTCATGAGTCCATTAATGCATTACTATATGATATCTATGATATATTATCTCAAGAATCGGCTGGTCATTCATGCGTTCTGGGATCCGATGATCCCCTTTAAAAAAAATAATGATGATCTAGGTGCACATGTTTAATCATTGGATAGGCTGTTAGGTTAGAAGAATTAGGGGACGATGGTTCTGTCTTGCACGTCGTGGTTGCAGATATTGTCTTGACCCTGATTTGTCCGGTCTAACAATACTATTCTCGAGTATCTTTCTATTTTATGGTTTTCTTTGCATTCATTTTAATGATTTCTCTTACTTTAGCCCAGCATGCATCATACGCATCTTTGAGAATTCATTAGCCCTGATATGTCTAAGGTGTCTCAGTAATGGTGGGTAGCTGTGTCTATGGTCTTGGATAAGGAGAAGTCGTTCCACTCTGAGTTGGAAGGTTTCCTTCAGTCTATTTTGCTCGGTTTGGTTAGCTGAGGATTCCTGTCTGGAGTTTAATTGCTCGTCTTTTACTTTTCGCTGCTCCGATCACCTATCAGCTATGTGTTCTAGTGAGGAGGTTGGTCGTGTTTTATTTTTCCTTAGTTGTTAGTTCTTCCAGGCATGCGTCATTCGGTTTGGCCATTCCTTGTGATTGGTTCGGAGTTTTCTTGAAGATTCCTATCGCTCGTTGGTTGAGGATGGGTGTCGTTTACCTTAACGCCCGCTTTTCAGTCCACTTCACTGCATTTTCGCTTTATCTCCATGTTCCATTTCGCTTTTGCTTCACTTCCGCTTGCTCCCCTGTAAAGATGACGTTAAGGAGGGGCATCTGTTGACACCCGTTTTATGACCAATGAGTTGAGTTATCTCCTTATCTATTTTATGATGTCCTGGGTTGTTCACCGATTATTGGACCATTTTTGGTCAATTTTGGGCTTATTTTATGGGTTGCTCTCCTGGTTAGGCCTAATTCCTTTTACTCTCATCATTTTGAGCTTATTGGGCCTAGATAAGGGCTAATGAGGATTTTATTGTGGATTTATTCGAAGATTTATTGGCCTTTATCTCTTTTGCCACGTCTCATATCCTTGCGGTCTATCGTACGACCGTTAAGGGGGCATTGGCGGTCCTTTGCTAGATCGCTAGGCACGTAGAGAGTCCCGTTGGGTTTCTTTGGTCTTATCTCTTTATGATCGGCTGAGCCATGCGGTCTATTGGCTGACCGTTTTTTGTCCCTTGCGGTCTATCGCAAGACCGTTATGCAAGATAGAGAGTCCTGCTCTGTCTATTCTTCCTCTTTTCAGCCGTGGTCGAACTAGAGCCCATGATTTGATGTTTTCTCTCTGAGTGTTGATCCTCAGAAGCTTTTGATTGTTTCTATAGACTCTTGGGAGTATTATCTTCGAGGTTTATCTAAGTCTAGCCCTATTTTCGTGCTATTATCCCTCCAACTCGACCTAAGGTTTTGGGGGTCTATAAATATATCCCTTGACTTCATGGCTTGAAGAGGAGATTTTTGGAGCTTGAAGTGCTGCTACGTTCTGGTGCTAGTACTAGCCATTGAGAGCTTGTGTCTGCGTCCTTGTGTCGTCTAGTCCATGGAGTAACAAGTTCTTAAGTTTTTTTGTGTTCTTCCTCTCTTAGTTTTATGTTTCTTTGCATCATCATTGCATCAATCTCTCTTCTTCTTCCACATTCTTCTGCACTCACATCACATTTTTAAAACATCCTCCTACTGTTTTCACGCCCCACAGGGGTTAAAAAACCACCAACCCCTAGGTATTCACCCTTCCTTTTATGCATATTAGCTTCATTGCATTATATATAATACACTTCTTTAGGGCTAATTGGGTTTTTCTCTTCTTGTGTTTACACTCTTTTGCAGGTCTATAAAGCTTATCACACGAGGCCCAACTCTTCTGAACGGCCAGGAGGGGTGGAGATTCAAGTTCCACATCATATTTTTCTGGGT